>CM066039.1:163258632-163853632 GCA_033557465.1 Ichthyophis bannanicus | reverse complement strand
CTCCAGGTGGCTTTGGATAATGGAGCCTGTGGGTGCGGGTGTGTGTGCCCCTGTTGGCCGCTGCTCTAGGGCAGAGGTTCCCAACTCCAGTACTGGTGGGCCAAACACTGTTCGGGTTTTCATGCTGTCCCTAATGAATATGCATGAGATACATCTGCATACCATGGGGGTGATGCATAGAAATGCAGCACAGCCATATTTACTAGAGGCAGCATGGAACCTGAATGGTGTATGGCCCTCCAGGACTGCTTTTGGGAGACTCTGCTCTAGGTAATGTGCATGTTTATGGTGTCTGTGCTCTGTAGGGTAAAATGTAGGTGTTTTGGGCATGTTTATGTTATCTGCACTAACGGTTCTGTCTGTATTACCACGTTTTAGTAGTGGGTAAAACATGGGGGCTGGGTTGGCAGGAACCACAGCTGGGACTTGAACCTGTGACTTTCTGCTCCTGAACATACTGGCTGTGTGCACTGCACCACCATGTTGCCACAGAAATGGTGCATTCTCTGGGGATTCAATGACTGTTCGTCAGACAGGGCCTGTCTGTTGCAGTGCACGGCACCCACCTACACAGAGCTAGGCCATGGTCTGCTGTGGGCAGCTGCCACTGCCCCCTCCACCACCAGTACCCCTCTGCCACCATGCTGACATGCTCTTCTGCTGGTGGTGCTGGTGGTGCGCCATCTAAGGCCATCCAGTGTGCGTGTAGGCAGCTGCTTATGGTGCGGGTTCTGGGGTAGGGGTGCCTGCATAGCTGTCCACGCCTCCCCCTAGCACCGCCTGCCAATGTTCTGTGCCCTTGGGGGTACCTGCTGGGTACTATCCCCTGTGACACTGTGGGAAACACACTCGTGCCCATGTTGGGCCCTCATCAGTTGCTGTCTGGCTGCTGTACTGTTTCAGCATTCCTATGGGCCACCTAGGCATCACTCTAATCCATACTGTGGCCCAGCTGCACCACAGCATGTGCCGCCTGCAGCCCTCTGTGTCCCCTTTTCCAGCATCTGTCCAGCTGCCCATTCTGACATGCCTGCCCTGCTGTTGCAGAACATGTGTATGCCATAGGAAACCTGTCCAATGGAAAGGGAAAACCCTGATCAGAACTATTTCACTGTGGGATCATTCACCTTGTATGGGGACAGAGCATAGACCCTTCCCAATTTAATATAATTTTCCTGATCGTGTCCCCAGTCTAGTCCCGAAACCTCTGGGTTCCCCATCTCATACAGCAGCTTGGAGACTGAGAAACTCCTCTTTTTGTGACATCACTGGTATATCCATCCTGGAACCGCCTCCTGTCACCAGTTACCTCAGTCTCCAAGCAGCTGGATAGATGGTGGGCCCGGGGCTCCGGGCTCACTGGAGAAACAATTAGGAATAGCAGTCTTAGCTAGGGGGTCTACTAATCTGGCTTAAAAAAAAGAAAAAAAAAAGAAAAAAAAAAAAGAAGAAACAGCATATGGGAAGATTTTTCTGTCCGGGGGGGGGGGGGGGTCTGTGTCTTTAAGTTTCTCAGACCTTGACTCTTCTCCGGCTTGTATTCCCGCTCCTCTCCTTCTCTTCTGTCAGGGCTCTAGCAGCTATCTTCAGACAGAGCTGGAGGGATACGCTATCTTCATTTGCAGGCGCCGTGCAGAAGGCTTGCCTGCCAGCGTGTCCGGTCGGCTCGCAATGATCGCACCGGGTCGGAGACTGGTTCCCCTGTTGCAGTGCGGGCAGTTTCCTCTGGTCCTGCGGCGTTGCGGGGGACGGCGTCGGGCTTCTTAGCCTGCAGGGAACAGCTTAAATTGCACAGGGGTATCTGGTTCCCGCCGTCGGAAGTGAGTGCACATGAGGCAGCTCAGTTAAATTAGTAGCGCGGTTTTGGCGCGAACGCGACTCTATGCCTGCACACGGGCGCCGAGTTCAGTCAGGCCTCAGGGCCCCGAGGAGGCAGTCAACGAGTCCTTTGGGGAACTCAGCCTTCCTCCGGAGCGGTTCTGCCCGCAGGGCACTGCAGGATATTTCTTTCTATAGACTTTTATAGGCTTGTGCGATTAAAAAAAGAAAAATAAGAAATAATATAAAAGGAAGACAACAAGATCCAAGGGTTTGTGTGGACTGCGAGTTCTTAGCGGGGCTGGGCCACGCTTCGTCCTCAGTCCTTCGGGGGTGGTGTTTGACTCCCCCCAGAGGTGCTACAATGCCCAAGCCCCAGTGTGTTGTGTGTGGGGCCAAGAAGGTCACAGACGCAGGAGTCTGTAAGGCCTGCATGAGGGACGCTGCTGGTTCAGAGCAGGGGAGAGAGGGACCTTCTGTGTCAGACTCAGAGCCCTCGGTTTTGCTGGCGTTCGGTGGTGCGCAGGAGGAGCCGGTGGCAGGGCCCTCCTCTGCCGTGGACATCCCCCCTTTCCAGGTGGCGTGGCCAACTCAGTTAGCTTCCATCTTCTCGCAGGATTTTCTCCTGTTGCTGCAACAATCGGTGCTGGGCAGTACCCCGCAGTTGAGAGGTACAACAGGCGGAGGCCCTATCAAGAGGCCCGCTTCCCAAAGTCAGGTGGAGGTCCCCTCTCACGGAGCCAAGAGGGCTCGGGGGGAAGGGGACTTCGGAGAGCCATCCTTAACCTCAGAGGGTCCGTTATCGGATGAAGAAGGACTCAGTTTGGGGGAAGAGGAACTCGAGGAAGGCGAGATCCCCGAGGAAGGGGACCAAGCCAGAGTAGTGCGAGTGTTTCGAAGGGAGGAGTTACCGGCCCTCATCGCGGAGACGCTCAAGGTACTGAATATGCCGGCCCCTGGAGCGGTGGAGGAGGAATCTCTGGAGGATCCTTTGCTGCAGGTATTCTGAAAAAGTCAGAAAGTTTTTCCGGTCCATAGGGTGTTCCACGAAATGATACAAGAGGAGTGGAACACACCTGAGGCTCCGCTAAGGGGTGCACGTGTTATGGGTCGATTATATCCATTGTCAGACAAAGACAAGGAGGTGTTTAAGCCCCCCAAGGTGGACGCCGCCGTCTCGGCGGTCACTAAAAAGACTACAATCCCGGTAGAAGGTAGCGCGGCCCTTAAGGACTCTCAGGACAAAAAGTTGGATGTGCTTTTACGACAAGTGTTTGACGTTAATGCCCTATCGCTTCAGGCGGCTATCTGCGGAGCCTGGGTGGCCAGAGCCTGCCTACGCTGGTCCCAGCGGATGTGCGCGGGGCCAGATAGTGAAGTGGCAGATGAGGCGTCCCGGTTGGAATCGGGGGCGGCCTATTTGGCGGATATCCAGTATGATCTGACGTGGGGGTTGTCTAAAAGCATGGCTTCCGCAGTTGCAGCTCAGCGCTACTTGTGGCTCCGTAATTGGGCGGCAGATGCCTCCTCCAAAGCGCGGTTGAGCAAGCTCCCCTTTAAAGGACGTTTACTCTTTGGAGAAGATTTAGAAAAGCTGGTCAAGGATCTCAGTGAATCTAAGGGAGGCAGGTTGCCAGAGGACAAGCCTAAGTCAGGGCGTACAATCCCGCCGGGCAAGGGGCAACAGCGGGAATTTCACCGGTTCCGGTCCCAAAGATTCAATCCCTTTCAACACGGTCGCTTTCCCGGTAGGGGTCAAAGTTTCCGTGGGTTTCGGGGAGCAGGAAGGGGCTTCGCAGCTTCCTCCGCGTCCTCTTTCTCCTCCAAGAATGAGATGAGGGGGGCCCAGGTGCCCTTAGTTCCCGTAGGGGGCGATTGCAGGAGTTTTATTCTGCCTGGGCCCAAATCACCTCAGATCAATGGGTTCTGGAATTTATTCGGGAGGGCTACGCGCTGGAGTTCCAAAGACCGGTGAGAGACTCCTTCGTGCAGTCACCCAGAAGGTCGGTCACCAAACGCAAAGCATTGCGGGGGACGGTACAAAGGCTGTTAGCTCTCGGGGCGATTGTGCCGGTTCCTCCGGATCAGTGCGGCAGCGGTCGGTACTCCATCTACTTCATCATACCCAAAAAGGACGGTGGGTTCCGCCCAATCCTCGATCTCAAGGGAGTGAATCGCTGTCTTCGGGTGACTCATTTTCACATGGAAACCCTGCGCTCGGTGGCTGTAGCGGTGCAAAAAGGAGAGTTTCTCACTTCTTTAGATTTATCGGAAGCATACCTAAACATCCCCATTTGTCCAGATCATCACAAATTCCTCCGCTTCGCTGTTCCCTTCGGTCATTTTCAGTTCCGAGCGTTGCCTTTCGGGCTGACGACCGCCCCGCGAGTCTTCACAAAGGTCATGGTAGTGGTGGCGGCGGCCTTGAGAAAGGAGGGGATCCTAGTCCACCCCTAGCTAGACGATTGGTTGATCAGGGCGAAATCCCATGCGGAGAGCGTGGCGGCTACAACCCGGGTAGTGTCCTTTCTAGAGGGTCTCGGGTGGATAGTCGATGTTTCCAAGAGTCAGTTGGTGCCTTCGCAAGATCTGGAATACCTTGGGGCACGCTTCGAGATGCGTGTGGGAAAGGTTTTCCTGATGGATCAGCGGGCGCAGAGCCTGTGACGACTCGTCCGAAGCTTTCTAGCGTGCAAGGCGCCTTCGGCATTGCGTTACCTGCAGTTGCTGGGGACCATGGCGGCGACGATAGAGACAGTGCAGTGGGCAAGGGCGCACATGAGACTCTTGCAGGGTGCGCTGCTACGCCGATGGTCGCACCAGCAGGATCTGCTGTCCAGGAGGCTACCCTACTCAGTGGAGGTCCGGCAAGCCCTGCGGTGGTGGCTAGTTCCCGACTCGCTGCAGCGGGAGAAGTCGCTGGAGTCTCCCACCTGGGTGTCTCTGATGACGGACGCCTGTCTGAGCGGTTGGGGAGCTCATTGTCAGGGCCAGTTTACTCAAGGTCACTGGGATGCTCAGGAACAGTTGTGGTCGATCAACAGGCTAGAGTTCAGAGCGGTGACTCTCGCGTTGCAGGAGTTACGCTCGGTCCTCAGGGGAAAGGCAGTCCGCGTATTTTCAGACAACGCGACCGCGGTGGCCTATGTCAACAAGCAGGGAGGAACCTCCAGTGTAGCTCTAGAGGAGGAGGCAGGAGTCTTATGCAGCTGGGCGGAAGCAAATCTCCTGGACCTGTCGGCGGCGCACGTGGCCGGGGTAGACAATGTACAGGCCGATTTCCTCAGTCGAGTGCGGGTGACCCGGGGGAATGGGTCCTGCATCCCGAGATGTTCCAGATGCTTGTCCGCAGGTGGGGCATGCCGGTCATGGACCTCATGGCGACCTTTGACTCGGCGAAGGCAAGTCGGTTTTTCAGCAGACGAAGAGAAAGAATGTCGGAGGGATCAGATGCCCTCATTCAGGACTGGCCCGTGGGACAGCTGCTGTATGTGTTTTCCCCGTGGGTTCTGATCGGCCGAGTACTTCAGTGGATAGAAAAGTTCCGTGGGCAGGTAATTCTAAAATAGCCCCAAATTGGCCGCGTCGACCCTGGTACGGGGACTTAGTAAGGCTGTTAGTGGCAAAACCGTGGAGGCTACCGGTCCGGCCCGATCTGTTGTCTCAGGGACCCCTCTTCATGCCTCATGTGGATCGGTTCTCGCTTACGGCCTGGCTCTTGAGAGGGCGCGGCTGCTGTCCCAGGGGTACTCGGGGGCAGTGATTTCTACCCTGTTGAAGGCCAGAAGAAAGTCTACGTCGTTGGCTTATGTTCGTATATGGAGGGTCTTCGAGGCGTGGTGCGCGGACAGGAGTTGCACGGCTTTGAAGGCCTCCGTCTCTAAGATATTGGATTTTTTACAGGATGGTTTCGACAAGGGGTTGGCAGCGGCATCTCTGCGAGTTCAGGTAGCAGCGGTGGCGTGTTACAGGGGCAGAGTAGGCGGTCAAGGGATTGGGACTCAACGGGATGTCAAACGTTTCTTGAAGGCAGCATCCCTCCTGTGGCCTCCGTGCAGGCAGATCTTTCCCAGGTGGCATCTCCCGCTCGTGTTAGAAGCTCTAGAGCGAGAGCCTTTTGAACCCCTGTTGCGAGCAACCCTCAAGGATCTTACGTTGAAGGTGATCTTTCTGGTGGCGATCTGTTCAGCCCGTAGAGTCTCCGAACTGCAAGCGTTGTCCTGTAGGGAGCCCTACTTTCCTTCTTTGCGTCCAAGGTAGTGTTGAGGACGGTGCCCGCTTTTCTACCAAAGGTCGTCTCTCCGTTTCATGTAAGTCAGGACGTATCCTTACCGCTGTTTCCTCGGACTGTTCAGGGTGAGCGTACGAAGAAGTTGCATCGGTTAGATGTTGGTAGAGCGTTGCGGCAGTATCTCAAGCGCACGGAGCCTTTTCGGAGGTCGGACAGGCTATTTGTGCTGTTCGCCGAGCAGAGAAATGGGGAAGCAGCGTCAAAGGCATCCATTGCTAGGTGGATCAGGGAAGCCATTGCTGCGGCGTATATCTTGAAAGGTATGTCGTGCCGGAAGGGCTGCGAGCGCAGGCCACCTCTTGGGCGGAGCGACGGTCGGTTGCGCCGGAGGAAATCTGTAAGGCAGCGACCTGGGCGTCTTTGAATACCTTTGTGAAGCACTATCGGTTGAATGTGCTGCGAGAGGAGGACACCTGTTTTGGAACGGCTGTACTTCAGGCTGCGCTTCAGGGTCCCTCCCGTGTTTAATGTTTTCACTGCTCTGGTACTGACCCAGAGGTTTCGGGACTAGACTGGGGACACGATCAGGAAGGTGAAATTAGACTTACCTGCTAATTGTAGTTCCTGGAGTGGACACAGTCTAGTCCCGTATCCCTCCCTTGGTCTTGCGGTGTCTTCAGAGTCTGAAGCGTTTGGAGGCGGATCACAGGTAAGACCAGAAGGGGGTTTGCAGAACTTCGTGATCAGGTCAAGGGGTGGTAGAAGTTCCTATAAATGCATCAGTTTCCTCTGTGTTTTTCTATCTTGAAATATCTTTCCTTTTCTCTCTTTGGATGAAAGAGTGGTCTGGTCAGTTTTAAAGGTACACGTTAGATTGGCCGATGAGGTTACAGTTTTAGATAGTTATACTTTTGGTTCATTTGTTCTTACTTGTGGCTCCGGTGAGTCTGCTTTGTCAATAGGTAACTGGCAAAAAGGGGGATCGGTCTCTGTGAATGAATACTATAGGCTATATGAAAACCTCATTCAACTCTTCACCAATATTGCCAGATATAATAATACTAAATGTCACAGCACAGCCTCAGAAATAACCGTGGGCACTCAATTGTTCTGGATTAAATGTGTTACACTTCCAGACTCGTGCCGGTTCTTACATCAATGGCTGAGTAGTATATTGTGTTGATGATATCACAAGTTCATGTTATGAGCAATAATACCAAAAAGTAATCAAAAAATAATCAAAAAATACTTAGCTCAAGCTGAACCGTAGAACTGTGCTGTGTGTTTCACTCTTTATTTATAAAAGTGTCACGTTCTCCTTCTCCTTCATTCTCTTTTTTTATTTTTTTATTTTTCATTTTTTATATAGGAAACATCCTTCCACTCGCTGGTACTGAATATAAAACACGTCCCAACGCCAATTTATCACGGCGCCCATGCGTTTCGCCAAATGGGTTTTTCAAGGGACTATGGCATAAAGTGGAATTTATTTCTGTAAATAAAGACATTAAAAGTGACTAATCTGTGCAAAAAGATTCAATCAAAGCGGAATGTAATCTAGTACCACAATTGAAATACTGTATCAACTGAAACCAGAATAAAAAAGAGCCAAAAATGCAAAACCTGTGGGTAGCGCGGTTCGGTTACTTGACAACTGGTCTCCTGCTGATGCATTCGGTAGACTCAATGAACGCCGCGCATGCGAGTTTTCAGCTGCAACATCTTGGTTTAAATGCCTTGAACCGGGGTATCCTATTGGTTGATCAAGCAATGTAGGCCGCCCAATCAATGCTCTGATTTAACCCAGTGGGCTGTACCGTGGCCAAGGTATAGATCCATCTTTGTTCCTTATAGAGAAGTCGCTGATCGAGGGTTTTTTTTTTTTAATTCTTTATTTTCGTTTTATAACAACAAAGGAAAAGGAAGACATACAGCTAAAAGACAAATACATAAAGTGTAATACATACACCAAAGTAAACCCGTGCCACCCCCCTCCCCCCTGCTTCTTCTCTAGAAAACTAATCATTCCCGAAGCGGGCGTGTACTTACATTATTGTGTTACAAAACCTAACGGTGATCTGAAACATGATGAGTGCACATTATACAGGCATGTTGGAACAATGAGCAGATTGTACATAATCATTAAGCATCTGCCATTTAGACAAGCGAGAGTGAGTTTGGGCATGGGGAATAGCTCTCCGAGGTATCTGCTCATATTTACTATATAAGCAGACGAGGTTCCACCATTCATTGACAGTAAGTCGAGAGCTATCCTTCCAATTCCTCGTGATTAAGCATATGGCTATACCCAGCATGAAATCAAGGAGAAAGCGACCCTTCTTAGGAAGAGAGGGGACCTCCGCCACAGAGCGGAGTCCCACGATCTTCCAAGAGAGAGGTTCGTGAAGGTGTAAGATAAATTGAATACAACCCCAAACCCGCCCCCAATAAACCTGTAGTTGAGGACATTTATAAATAACATGAGCGAAGGTTCCCACAGCAGTATGGCAAGACCAACACTGGTCCCTAGCAGTTGTGTTCCATTTGGCTATTTTTTCTGGGGTATAAAAGCATCTGTGTGCAAAAAAGAAGAGAGTTTGGGTAACAGAGGCAGACCGGGAAACCCGCACTACTTTGCTCCAGAAAACGCTCCATTGCACAGGGGTTTAAAGTGGTTTGCAGTTCGCGCTCCCAGGCTTGTTGGGCTCTAAAAGTGGCCGTGTCTGTACCCTGACATAATATTTTATAAAAGTTAGAGGCTACCCCATGTGTACTACTAATAGAGTGAACTATCTCTAATAGCCCGTCCTCAGTAGGGGCAGAGGGCGGCATGATTCGAGCACTTTTGAGGCAGTGTTGAAGCTGCATCAATTAAAAGTAGTGTTTCGCTGGTAACGCAAATTCCTTTTGTAAATCAGAAAAGGTTTTCCAAAGAGCTGCAGAGAAAAGCTGTTGGGGTGTCCAGATCCCCCTTGAGTACCAGGGTTTCCATGCTATCGTTAACTAACAGTTTTGATATTAGAAAGAAGGCTATGCGAGACTGGGATTTGTGAGGGGAAGAGAAGAAGGTGAAGTCAAGCTCATTGGGGTGTAGTAACCTCCATAGATCAACTAAAGCAAGATCTTTGATCAGGGAGGTAAGCGTGGTGTGACTCTTGGGGGGACCACTTGTCCTAGGCGGTTGTTTGTCAATCAGGGGATCAAGGACTAGATTGAAATCCCCCCCAATTATCAATGAAGTATTAGCAGAGGCCTGCGCAACCTGAGCAATGGTAGCGAAAAAGGCAGGGTCATCCACATTAGGAGCGTAAAGGCATATACATGTAACTTCAAGGCTACCTATCTTGAGGTGAACTCTGGACCATCTACCTTCTGTATCTGAGCTAGTCGCAATAATAGTAGCATGCAAAGATTTCCTAACCAGTATGGCAACCCCACATTTCTTAGAAACGGCTGGGGAATAGGCGGCCACCATGTAAGGTTTAATATTGAGTTTAAGAGTTTCCTTCGAATTTAAATGTGATTCTTGGAGAAAATCAGATCCGCAGCTTCCTGACTTAGGTAGCTTAGGATTTTCTTCCGTTTTATCGGATTATTGATTCCTTTTACGTTCAATGAAAAAATCTTACATGGTGCCATCAATCGGTAATAGACATTTTAGGTAAGGGTGCTTGAAAACATACAACATAATCAGAATCTGTGCAACAATGACATAATCACCGAGTATGCTGGCTAATACACCCCATATTGAAAAGTATGTACCATTGTATCTTAGAGAAGAAGCAAAACCCCCAAAGAATATGGCGACCATATGTCTGCGGGAGGAGGCCCTAGAGAGGAAATAGAAAGACATGAAAAAAAAAAAGAAAAGAAACACCAGAGTCCATAATTAACACTGTCTCTGATACTCATCGAGGCTACTGTGGGTAGATGGAGTCGGGTCACAGATATCATCAAAAGTAAGGCAAACGAACTGCCCTCGCCAGACTCTTTGCTGGGCTGCGGCAGATCCAATATGGCAGGTACAGCGGATATGAGAATACTTGCAGGAATATTCTGGAAGTCAGCGCATCAAGTCGGCTTCTTTGAAATCCAAAAACTCCGCTAGTAGTTCAGGGTCCTCAAATGTTCTTGTCTGATTGTGAAGCGTGACTCGGAGCTTGGCCGGGTACATCAGGCCATAACGTGCTTGTAGTTGTTGAAGCCTCGGCCGGAATTCCAGAAAGCGCTTTCGGCGGTCGACCGTGGGTTTAGCCAAGTCAGGATAGAAGGAGATCTTGTGGCTCTCAAACTCCATATGGCCCTTTGCCCGAGAGGCACTTAGAATTTGCTCCACGTGTTGATATCTCAAAAGTCGAAAAATGATAGGCCGCGGGGTCTTCCTGTTGAGCGTTATGCTTGTGGGTACACGATGAGCGCGATCGATCTCCAACTCTTTGGTAAAGGTGATTTGGAGCAGGGAAGGGAGGATTTTGCATAAAAACTCTTTCATGTCTCCCGATTCCGCTCCCTCCGGTATGCCCACGAGTCGTATGTTGTTGCGGCGCGCTCTATTATTGCCATCTTCCACTTCTTTCTGCAAGGCCCGCACCTGACGTTCAACTTTGTCGAGTTTGGACAACCGGGCCGCATGGGAGTCCAATATGCTCTCCATTTTGTCCTGACGCGAAGAAAGCCCTTCTAGCTTGCTTTGCAGCACACCAAGATCTTCCCGCAGCGCTCGGAGTGCTTCACCGTTTGACTGCACGAGATTTTTGACCCCTTTAATCTCTGCGAGGATTTCCTGCTGCATTTCGGGGCCCTCGCGCAAGGCCAGCCCCTTCTGCGGGGACGGGGGTTCAGTTTTGGAACGTTTGCCGTGAGAAGCCGCTGGAGATCCAAATTCCAGGCGCGTGGGTTTGGTCCCCGCCATCTCACCAATGTGCCCCGGCAAGATCAGAATAGAAGTTCCAAGTATGTACGGTGTTAATTCAGGATTCTGAGTAGGCCTCTCGGGAGCCTCAGCGTTATGCGACCATCCCGCTGGACATCAGGCTCCGCCCCCCAGCTGATCGAGGGTTTTACCCGAGGCAGGTCCGGACACCATTTATATACACCAATTACCGAGACCTCACAAATCTCCTCTGTCTGAAACCATAAGAACACATGACCAGCCTGTAAATTGTATATATTGTTATTGTATATAGTTACCCTGTTAGCCAAGTTGTTCTCCTGTTCATATGTAAACACAAAGTACTATTGGAAATGTGTATGTTTGTTGTTTATTGTAAACCGCACTGATGCTGAATAGCGCGGTATAAAAGAGACTTTAAATAAAATAAATAAATAAAATAAATACACCAACAGCGAAGCTGTGAAAAAGTGTGATGGTGAGATAAACAGTGTTGTACCAGGGGGGGGGGGGGCTTACCTCCGGGCACAACGGAGCCGGCTAGCATGTTCCTGCATGCGAACCCGGAAACAGCGAATCGTCTTGCCAATGTATAGAAGAGCGCATGGGCACCGCACGGCATACACTACCCCAACAGAATCACAAGTGGTAGCTTGTCGTAGTTTATAGGTGACACCCTTGTGGAGGAAATTCTGACATTCATATGTAATTTCACAAATCATACAGCTCCCACATTTGCGGTGTCCTAGCTCTTGAGGTACACTCAGTGGTGAAAATAAAGGTCGTAACTGAGTGGGGCTCAAATATTCTTTTAGATTTCGGCTCCGTTTCCACACACAACGGATGGATTTATCTTGTAAACCTGGTACTGCAGATAGAACGTTCCCATGTTTCCGAAGAATACGTTGTATGCTCAAACTTACTGGCGAATAAGCTGTAATTAAATTCACGTGCTGTACATCATCCATGGATGCTATACGATTCCTGGGAGTTAAAAGTAAGTCCCTATTGCTATAGAGCACCTGCTGGTAAGCACGATGTATCACTGAAGGAGGATAGCTTCTGTGTAAAAAATCATTCTTCAGTGTTTTAGATGCAATCTTGTATGTCTTAAGACTGGAACAATTGCGACGATAGCGTAAAAATTGCGATAGGGGAAGGCTATCCTTTAAATTGGGGGGATGTGCACTATCGTGATGAAGAAAGGTGTTACAAGCAATGGGTTTGCGATAAACCGAAGTGTCCCATCCCTCGCTTCGCTGTTGGTGTATAGAAATGGTGTCCGGACCTGCCTCGGGTAAAACCCTTGATCAGCGACTTCTCTATAAGGAACAAAGATGGATCTATACCTTGGCCACGGTACAGCCCACTGGGTTAAATCAGAGCATTGATTGGGCGGCCTGCATTGCTTGATCAACCAATAGGATACCCCGGTTCAAGGCATTTAAACCAAGATGTTGCAGCCGAAAACTCGCATGCGCGGCGTTCATTGAGTCTACCGAATGCATCAGCAGGAGACCAGTTGTCAAGTAACCGAACCGCGCTACCCACAGGTTTTGCATTTTTGGCTCTTTTTTATTCTGGTTTCAGTTGATACAGTATTTCAATTGTGGTACTAGATTACATTCTGCTTTGATTGAATCTTTTTGCACAGATTAGTCACTTTTAATGTCTTTATTTACAGAAATAAATTCCACTTTATGCCATAGTCCCTTGAAAAACCCATTTGGCGAAACGCATGGGCGCCGTGATAAATTGGCGTTGGGACGTGTTTTATATTCAGTACCAGCGAGTGGAAGGATGTTTCCTATATAAAAAATGAAAAATTAAAAAATAAAAAAAGAGAATGAAGGAGAAGGAGAACGTGACACTTTTATAAATAAAGAGTGAAACACACAGCACAGTTCTATGGTTCAGCTTGAGCTAAGTATTTTTTGATTATTTTTTGATTACTTTTTGGTATTATTGCTCATAACATGAACTTGTGATATCATCAACACAATATACTACTCAGCCATTGATGTAAGAACCGGCACGAGTCTGGAAGTGTAACACATTTAATCCAGAACAATTGAGTGCCCACGGTTATTTCTGAGGCTGTGCTGTGACATTTAGTATTATTATATCTGGCAATATTGGTGAAGAGTTGAATGAGGTTTTCATATAGCCAATAGGTAACTGGTGACAGGAGGCGGTTCCATGATGGATATACCAGTGATGTCACAAAAAGAGGAGTTTCTCAGTCTCCAAGTTGCTGTATGAGATGGGGAACCCAGAGGTTTCGGGACTAGATGGTGTCCACTCCAGGAACTACAATTAACAGGTAAGTCTAATTTCACCTTTTTGGAGCTTTCTTGGGAGTGTTTTTTGATGTTTCCCATTAATATCACTATTGGCCAGCTTGGTTATGTTGTTTTTACATTTTCTTCTGGTCATTTTCAATGTTTATTTGCCCTTTTGTTCTGTGCACATGTATCACACTTATCACTTTTTGTAGGTTTCCTTGGTTTTGCTGTACATTGCTGACGTTAATGGTTTCTTTTCCCTTTAAATCTGCTCTAACTCCAGGGTTTCACTGGCATTAGTTTTCAGCCCCGGATTTCAAAGCGATAGTGTGTGGGGAGCCTCTCCCCTCCCACTCTCTGCCCACTGACCCTCTCTCTCCGCCCCTGGGGAGCCTTCCTCCGCCCTCCGGGAGCCTTTCTCCACCCTCAGCACTCATTTGCGCCGCTGCGCACATTATCGCGCGCTAAGGTACCTCTGCGCCCGATAAAGCACCATTATTGCACGATAAGGTACCTTATCGTGCAATAACGTCGCCTGGCGCACATTAAGACGGTTTAGTAAACATACCCCTAAGACATGCACTGTAAATAACTGATAAGACCCAGACTTAACCATGCGGTTATGGTCTAATATGTAAATAGTCACCCTAACTACATCTTACGATGGTCTAAAATGTACATAGTTCCCCCAAGTTACAACTCCAAGTTACCGTTCCTGTTCAATGTAAGCACAAGGCAGATCTCCTCTGCCCTGTACAAAAATTGTTATTTGTGAACCGCACTGATATTAAAGAACGTGGTATAGAAAAGCTTTTAAATAAATAAATATGTAAACCTTGTCAACTGGACGCTGTGGCAACAAATGTTATGTGCCTGAAAGACCAAATATGGTTGGCACCGAGGACACTCTTGCAGCCAAGTGGCACTAAATTATATTCAGTGGAGCTCATGCCATCCTTGGGACTTTCAAAGACCAGCAGAGAGCATGGATAGCAGCCCAGTGCAGCACCTAATGTCAAGAAGACATCTCTGCCAATAGCCAGTAAGCTACTTTAGCCCTCTATGGTACAATGTGTATCAGAAAACTTCGGAGACAAATATCAATGAGATCTGCCTGCAAAAGATTTGACTGAATTGAATATGTGAGAATAAGTCCACAAGAAACCTTTATTGGCAATCATTGGAGTTGAGTGTGTGCAAAAGTTGCACTATGTTCATAACTAGTGGACAGTGAAGGATTTGTATTGATGCAATCGTGTAGACTTATGAGTAACTGATCAGCTGACGCTAAGACAGTACACACAGCTCAGCTGAAAAGCCAAATAGTCCTCCCTGCTCCAGTATAACCCCACGCAAGGAGAGTACAGGCGCTTTAGGGAATGGCAGTGATGAGAATCACAAGCAAGTGGCACACCTGTCATGAATACAGTATTATACCTACTGTATTAGGTAACAGTCCAACGATGTTAGGCAGGTATCAGCAGAAAAGCCCTATCTCCACTAGCAGTGGTGGGGTCTCAAAACCACCTCAGCGACTTGATCTGTAGAATATTTACAATATAAAGTTGTGCATAAACTCAAAATAAAAAGCAATAGAGGAGATGTTACAGATGTAACAGTTTGCCAATAGATGGTTGCATTGATATAAGTTAACATCCCATTGTTTTACTACGTTCTCGTCACCTTTGACCTTCTGATGTAATGCATTGTGGTTCCTGTGCTCTTCTAGTTCTGAAGGACCTTTCCTCCTCCTCCCCTGCACCCTATCATCAACAGCAGCTAATGAAGGGAAAATGAAAACTTACCTGTTAATTTCATAGCATGTGTAGTTTTACGAGTAGCCAGGAAGCATTCCCAGAGGCATAGGGAGGAGTGGTCTAGTGGTTAGGACAAGGTACTTCAGGCCAGAGGGCTGGGGGTTCAAGTCCCACCTGGGGACAGCAATCTCAGGCCAGCAGGACTGGGATTTCTAGTCCTACAGGCACTCCTTGGGCAAGCCACTTAACCCTCCATTGCCCATGTTCCCTGTAAGTATTAGCATATGTGTCTCATATCCCCTCATGTTAAATGTATCCCCCAATTGACCACTTTGACCTGGTGAAAAGCAGGATATAAATACAGCTAAATAAATAAAAAATGATTAGGTTGAGGCAGAAAAGAAATGCATGAAACTCAGATCTCTAAATTTATATGATTTATTAGCATAGAAATTTCACTTGTGAAAACCTCCCCACACACCTACAAGATCCACAGGTAGTTTGTAACCTCAAACAGTTTTCAAAGGCAAAGTATGCAAGTCTTTTCCCTATGAAAATTAGGGACAAGGTCTGCAGGTACCTAGGTGGAGAGTTTGTACTAGGCGGAGTGTTTGAAGACAGCCTCCATGTTAGCAGATGCTGATAATTTTGCATTCTGACAGTGCATGCTGATGAACTTGACATTTTTTTCCTTGACTGCACTGTCCTGCTGTGTTCCTGTTTAGCAATATTTTAAAATGTACCTGATGGGGGATGTGTGTGTTCCTTTTGAATCAATGTTGATTCCTGGCAACTCAGCACTGTTACTAGCAGTAGACTGCCAGGCCTTTCTTCCCAGGCATTGGAGGATTAAGTGACTTGCCCAGGGCCACAAGGAGTACTAGTGGGAATCAAACACTGGTCTCTTGGTCAATGAGGCAGTCCTCTAACTACTTCCCTGATGGGAATGAAGGGGGCTTATATGAGTCACTAGGTGGAGCAACAGCTAGCTCATGAAGATTTCCTCAGGTTTTTCATTATTTTTTGCATGTTAATTGCTAGTAAACTCTTAGAATAGAGTTCAGTAAAAGATTCTTTCCCAAGATAGGGGATGAAATTTCAGCCAAAAAAATCAGTTGATTGAAAAAAAAAAAGACAAACAGAAAAGGAAAGGAGCTCTGAGTTGGTGCTTGAACCATGAGTTTCCGGGGGCTGAAGGGGCTTTCATGGACAAAGAAACACCTCAAGAGGAGAATTGCTTCTATAAGTCCCTTCATTGGGACTGTGATGCCCGTGGAGAGTCGGGTGTGGCCAGCAGCAGGCTTTAGCTTCTGAGCACTCCCAACAACACCAAAGCTCTATTAGCAGCTGAGTGTATGGTTGGGAGAACATAAGAACATAAGATATGCCATACTGGGTCAGACCAAGGTCCATCAAGCCCAGTATCCTGTTTCCAACAGTGGCCAATCTAGGTCATACGTACCTAACAGTTTCCCCAAAAGACACAGGTCCCACAATGCTTGTATTGGGTCAAGCATTGATATCCTGGGTCCCTTTTTAATAATGGTTTATGGACCTTTCCTCCAGGAACTTGTCCAAACCTTTTTTAAACCCAGCTAACAGCCTTTACTACATTCTCCGGTAACAAATTCCAGAGTTTGATTACACATTGAGTGAAAAAATATTTTCTCTTATTTGTCTTAAATAGTTTACCCTATAGCTTCATTGCATGTCCCCTAGTCTTTCTAAGAGGAATGAAGATGGCATCCAATTCCTCACTGAGATGCATGCAAGAGCAATGGGTAGCAGGGGGCCTGATGCCAAGCATAAGTGGTGACAGCGGTTTCCCGCTCAGCGTGGGAAAAGCAGCCATTTTGTACACAGAGGCCTGTTCATTTGGAGAGTGGGTTTATTTTTATTTTTACAGTTGGGTGCTCTAAAGTAGTGTTTGAATGTCAGTGGGAACTTGGACTCTAGGGTTGTTAAACCTGAATTTTTAAATTCTTTTTCTGCCTTGTGGTGATCTTAAAAAAAAAAAGGTAAAGGACAGCAGGCAGCAGTAGTCAAAGCAGAGGCTATAGGGCTTTGCTAGCCTAAAATAAGTGTTTTTTTGTTTTTTCCTTTAATTGAAAAAAAAAATGAAAAGAGCGTTTGAGGTGGAAAGAAAGCATTGTAAACAAGGAATGCCCTCTAAGGGCACATGTCTGGCGTACAGATTGTGCAGGGGCTCCATGTCTAGCACTGGGCTCTGCCGAACCTGTGAAGCAGAAACTAGGTGTGCGGAGGTAGGTTTGCTCGAGGGCAACAGTATGCCAGATCCCTTGGGGAAGATGACAGACCCTTCTACATCCTCGAATGCTGGTGGGACGTCAGGCTCTTCAACGCCAGCTTGGGCAGGGGAGGGGAGTTCTGCAACTTCGGCTCCTATAGCACCAAAGAAGAAGGCAGAGAAGTTTGCTAAGCCCTCCAGAACTCCCCGGGTAAAGAACAGCTGGGGAACTTGCCAGGTACGTCTTCAGAGTTTTCCTTGTCATGCACAAGGCCTTTTGTTTAAGGCAGCAAGGAGATGAGCCGGGAAGCTCAAAGATGAAGGGACCAAAGCAAGCTTAGCCAGGGTCGCTCTCAGAAGACAGGGTGAGGGGGAGCCAGGTCCTAGTAGCAGAAGGATAGAGGAGAGCCTTTGGAGAGAAGTCCACTCTCTCCAATCAGAGGAGGACGATGACTTTGAAATGGATCAAGGACCGGAGGCAGAGGAGATGGAGCTTGAGGAAGGAGAGATTCCCCCAGGCAGAGGAGTCACAGATAGAGCTGGTTGTTCATAGAAAATAGCTGGCGGCAATGAATACTCATTCCTTGAAGGCCCTTTATATGGACACAGAGGCTCCACTGGAGGAGGAGCCACTTCAGGATCCTTTTTTCCATTGCCGGGAAGATGTCAAAAGAGTTCCCAATGCACCGGGTGATTAGGCAGATGATCCAGGACAAATGGGATGCTCCGGAGGTAGCCTTAAAGGGAACACGAACTATAGCATGTCTGTACCTGCTTCTGGAAAAGGACAGAGACCTCCTGTGTCCCCGAAGGTGGATGCAGCAGTTTCAGCAGTGACTAAGAAGACTACCATTCCTGAGGAAGGTAGTTCGGCACTGAAGAATGTTCAAGATAGGAAAGTGGAAACACTGCTGAAACAGGCCTTTGATATTAGTGCCCTATCCTGGCTGGTCTGTGGTGCTTTCTTAGCACGGGCATGCTTGAGATGGACACAGGGCATCTTTGAGTCCATGGATATGACTCATCTGATTCCTACGGAGGTGGCCAAGATTAGAGTCATGCATAGCTTACTTGGTGGATTCCTATTACGATTTGATAAGAGGTTTGTCCAAGAATATGGCAGTGGTGGTAGCAACACCGCGCTACCTCTGGCTTAGGAATTGGTTGGCAAATGTCTCATCAAAGTCATGGTTGAGTAAGTTACCATTCCAAGGGAAGCTCGTTTGGTGAAGGACTTGGGAGAATCTAAAGGAGTCACCAGAACAGCACAGGGAGGACACGGCCACATCTCTTAAAAACAAAGAAACCTTTTATTTCGTAAAACCTTCAAAGGTTCAGATCCGACTTGGCCAAGTTTCGGCTGTCAGCCATACCAATTAAGATTCAATTGCATATATATTCCAATGGCAGTCAGGTATACCTGAGAAGCGCTTTTTGAGCTTTCAGCTACTGGCTCTTGTTACATTGTCCTGAATAGGGATGATGAACTCCAGTCCTGGAGTGCCACAATCCAGCCTGGTTTTTAGGAAGTCCCTAATGAATATTCATGAGATATATATGCATCCACTACCTCCCATTGTATGCAAATATACCACATGAATATTCATTCATTAGAGACATCCTGAAAACCAGGCTGGATTGTGGCACTCCAGTACTAGAGTTTGTCATCCCTGTTCTTAATATTCAATCTGCTGTGATGCTCTGTCAAATGGCTTTAATTTTCCTCGCAGTACAAACTATACATCAGAAGATAAGAAGAAATGAGCATGTAAATCTGATATTGCTGGTTATAGAAGGAATTCTGCCATTGATGGGATGTGTCCATTTCATCTCAGTAAATGTCTGAGCACAAAAAGTATATTTTGTCTACAAAAAGCATGTCAGTAGATCTAATTAAGAATGAGCAAACATCAGTTGTTCCACACTGTTTACATTATAATAGCCTTTGTTTTCACAATTGCTTTAGAGAACTGTTGAATAAATACAGGTGAGCAGGAATAATTTTGTATTTTTAAACTGAATATAGTTGCTCTGCGAGGTTTGAATACAAAAGCGGAATGATTACGTTTGGATTGTCTCTTCTCACTATGTTCTAATGAAAAATTGCAATGTGGCTATTTTTGATTGGTTTTAAAGGTCGCATTTCAGACCTTTAAATTATGCTATGCTTTTTATGAACAAGATGCTTGAATTCTGTTAAGGAGCGGAACCACTCAGTGACCAGAATGAATTAACATAAGAGCAGAACTGTAGCCGCAAAACACAAAGGGCGTTATTCCAAACCACAACTAACGGGGAAGTTAGTCGGGGGCGGGGAAGAGGCGGCCCGGGGGCAGAGAGTGGGTGGGCAGTGGGCGGTCGCCAGCCCTGGACATACAGGGCCAACATTAGAATTGGCCCTGTATGTCCAGGGCCGGCAAAATGTCTGGGAAAGTTATTCCACCACTGGGGTGGAATAACTTCCCTGGATGCTTTTTTTTTTTCATGGCGTTGGGGCATGGAAGGGGCTGGGGGGACAAAGTTAATCCCCCGCAGCCTGACCCTGGCCTTAGGAGGTCGGATCGGGTGTTGGGCTGCGGGGAATTAACTTTGTGGGAAGCGGCCGTCATCGCGGCTTTTAAATGGAGCCGCAGTGCCATTGCAACAGGACGCCATGGTGCCATGGCTCCATTTAAAAACCCTGGCTGAGTTAGCAGGGCTAGCGCTGTACTGCAGGCCGGGACTGAATCGCAGTCCCGACCTGCATGTATAGTGCTGTTCGCGATTCTGATCCCGCGGGGTTAGACGTGCCCCGCAGGATCATGATCTCCTTTGTAGGTTCGGGTCAGCTCGGACGTACAAAGGAGATCTCCATCGTGAATGGCATCGGGTCCAAATTGTCTTGGGCATTATGCTTCATTACTTCTTGTAAGGGACATAATTTTTAGCATAAGCCTCCTTTGTACTCAAAATCACAAATCTTAATCCAGGTGCTGAATCACTTAATGGTTCAAATGGATCTTAGTTTCAAGAATCTTTGTCCTTTATAGACATGTCAGAGTGTGTGGGGGGGAGGCAGCCTGTCCACTAGGTAGACTAGGTGGCTGCCTAAGGTGGCAGACCCCAGTGTGCAGCACAGCATTATGACCCCTCCACGATTTTTGAAAGTATCAACTTTGTGCCACCTTCTTTGGCATCCACAGCAGGCCTTAAAGCACCTGCACGCATGTTCACATTCATGACCTATCACTCCTGCTCCCATCCGATGCAGTTTCTTCCTATAGGAGGGGGCAGAAGCAGTAGACCATGAGTATGCATGTGCTTAAACGTCTGCTGTGGTTGTCGAAGCAGCATCAGAAAGTTGCCTCTTTCAAAAATCATGGAGGGGTCTTAGTACTGCTCCTTCCCCTCCCCCAAGTGAGATGATGAATGCAGAGGGAGGGGCAGCAGGATGTGATATATATATATGTATATAAAACTTGTGCCACCATTTTTTAAAGCTGAGATACTAATTTGTGCAGCTGCGGGAGATTTTTCATTTGCTCCCGTGGCTGTGTAGTACTGAAGCAGCCCAGCCCATGGTATTTTTAATGAAGCTTCCCCTGCTTCCCGCCCTCCCTCCAAACAATTTCCCCCACCCTCCACTCATAGCATGACAGATAGTCTACTTACTAAGGGCCCGATTTTCGAAAGCAGTTACATGGGCAACAGCCCATGTTACCGGTGTAAATGCTTTACCTGGGATTTTCCTAAGGCATCTTCAAGGGAAGTGCCTTTGGAATATCATGGTTAAGTCCCTAATGTGCCCAGATGCTATCCGCTTAGCATCGGGACACATTTGGGCATTCCGGGGTGAAATGGAGGCAGGGAATGGCACTAAGTGGGTAGCAGCAATTTTTGATGCTGCCCGCTTACTGCTCTGCGCCTTAAAGATAGGCGCTGGGGCTAAACGGGCAGCATCAAAAATCGCTGCTACCCACTTAGCCTCAGCAGCTGCCGATGTGACCTTGTATTTCCATCGCCCTGTACGATGTGACCTTGAATTTCCATCGCCACAGAAATGAAAATCCGGGTTAAGCGGGTCGGTGGGCAGGCTATGCGCTGATGCGGCGCATTGCCTGCCTAAATGAAAATCGGGCCCTTAATATATATATATGTTCTATATTCATTGAGGCCATTTCTAAGTTGTGCATCCCTGGGCCATCTGCATGTCCAGTCATCTGAATGGCCCGGGGATGCACCTGATTCTGCTGGGGCTAAACGGGCAGCATCAAAAATCGCTGCGACCCACTTAGCCTCAGCAGCTGCCAGCCTGTACGATGTGACCTTGAATTTCCATCGCCGTAGAAAGGAAAATCCAGGTTAAGCGTGTTGGTGGGCAGGCTATGCACTGATGCAGCGCATAGCCTACCTAAATGAAAATTAGGCCCTTATATATATATGTTCTATATTCATGGAGGCCATTTCTAAGTTGTGCATCCCTGGGCCATCCGCATGTCCAGACATCTGAATGGCCCGGGGATGCACCTGATTCTGCTCCCGCGGAGGATAGACATCCCTGCGGGAGCAGAATCACAGCATGGTGGCTAGACGTCCAGGATATGTCCTGATTCAGGCACCCCAGACATCCAGCCAACTACCCAGCTAACTCAGCCAGGCTCCTGAATGGAGCTGCGGTGCCATGGCGTCCCATTGCCATGGCATCGCAGCTCCATTCGGGAGCCGCGATCCCCAGCCACAGAAAAGAAACTTCTTTCCCTGCAGCCCGACCCCCAATCTGTCCTTCTATGGCCAGGGTTGGGTTGCGGGGAACCCCCTACGCCCCCTCACCTCTTTGATTTCACCTGTCTCTGCGGTCCCCCGACATCAAGGGGAACTTATTCCACCTCCGAGTTGGAATAAGTCCCCCATCTACATGGACATCCCTGGACATACAGGGCTGACCTCAGAAACGGCCCTGTATTTCTGGGGTCACATACCTGTCCACCACCCATCCTCCCCTGGCCCACCACCTCCCGCCCATGAACAGAGCACCCCGCACAACTCGGCTATATATGCGGGGAGCTCTGTGGCGGCCAGTGCGATCCAGACATTTAGCGGGTCTGGACGTCTAGATTAGACATCCAGACCCACTAAACGAGGATCGGAATGACACCCATAATGTTTATATGCTCATCCAGCTACCCCCTAGCTTATGTCCTCAACTCATATGCATCCTGTTAATGTTCTAAGTTTATTGCACAGTGTTCAATGTACATTAAAGTTTCAACTTGTTAACATGTAAACCATTTTGACACTCGGAAAAGGCAGTATATAAAACCAGCTAAATAAATAAATAATAAAAATGCCACGTTCTGGGCTGCTTAAGTACATTGCATTGAAGAAGCGTGCCCCTGAGATTGATAAATTCAGGCCAAAACAGTTAGTTTACCTCCTAGAATATGCATGGCTGAAGTGATAAAGCCAAAGGAGATGTGGGTGCCCGAAACTTTCCAGTTAAACCAGTTGCAGGGATTAATCAGGTACGTCTGATATAGTCAGAATGTTGATAAAAACAGAATCATATTCTGAAATTGTAAGTGAAATACCAATCAAAATAAAGTTGGATGAGTTGTCTGAGAACAACAAAAAGCTTTAGAAATCACGGCTTAGTAAAATGCAATCACGTGTTTTCCAAACCAGATACCAGTATATAGATAATGGTGACTCGCATCCAATTAAAACAACTCTACTTTTATATTCCAAGAATTCAAGCAGCATGTTCAGGATCTTGTTTCTCAAGAAATCCTCAGGAAAAGTATGAGCCCTTGGCCACCATCAGAAGTTATAATTCAGAAGAAAGATGGAGGCATCAGATTATGCTATGACTACTGGCAATTGAATGCAGGATAAATATCCACTACCACATATTGATGAGTTTTTGGATGTGTTGGAAAGAGCTAACGTGTTCTTGTCCCTAGGCATGACATCAGGTTCCTTCCAAATGGCTATGAATGAAGGCGGTATACCCAAAACTATGGTAGCCACACTTTTTGGCTTGTATGAGTGGACTCAGATGCCCTTTGGTTTGTGCAATGCACCTGTTAGCTTTTGCAGTCTGTTTGAAATCTCAATGACACTCATTTTCTCAGCTGGATTCGATGACTGGAGATGGTTTTCCACAAGTTGGCTAAACATGAGTTAAAGCTTAAAGAGGCTAATGGAAGTTGCTCTGTGTAACTGTAAGATACCTGGGGCATGGTCTCTGCTGATGGAGTACAAGTGTATCCTGACAAAACAAAGGTATTAATCAGATGGACTGTTCCAAAAACAGTTATTCAGCTGAAGCAATGCCTAAATTTCATCATGAAAGTTCCACATCGGATAGTGATGAAAAGCTCGCCCTAGTCAACTTCATGCAAACCGTATTAAAGAAGTACAAAAAGAATAAGACCTGTAGTAAGAGTTCAGCATCCAGGGTCTGGTTAAGGGGTGTTGGAGGCAGTTGCCTGGCTGATAGGGAGGGCAGCACCACCAACACGATCATGAGAGCACTGGCTGCCCAAGCACCTGACCCTGCAGCGGCAACAGCTGGGGTCGACGTGTGATGTGATGTCTCATCGCTATCACACCAAGTCTCCAAAAAGTTAAAGAAAAAAATATGGAAGTGGGAGTTTATTGACATCTTCTCCTTGCTTATTACAGACCAGGAGGGAGAGGAGAAAGATGGTAAGGAGAAAGAAAAAGGGGTCAAAGAGGGGATAGGAAGCCCAAGATAGCTAAATCAATACACAACTGGGTTTCCGCCTTCCATATATTCATGAGAGTAGTGATGGAGCATGAATCCGAACTCGGCCCCTTTTTAATCCGACACCTTGACACCATAATCCGCATGCACAAGCGTTTTGGGGCATGGCTGAATTATGATATGAGTTTCCAAAAGAGCATGGCAGAAGACCACACACTTACCTGGTGCCATCATGTTGCCAATCTATGGCTGGATGAGATGGCTCATAACAGACTATTCCATCTTAATGGTGGGTCCCAGCCTTTTCTGGCCTTCTCCAAGCAGTTGGCCAATTGTATGGCCGACAGTATAAATGGAAACTGCATATGGAACCCATGCAAGTTTAGGCATGTATGTTCCGCATGTGGAGCCGGGCACCTGGTTACGGTGTGTAGATTTAACAAGGACAGAAAGTCCCACAAGTTTCAGACAAACCAAAGCAGAAGTGACGGCATTGGCCCCATTGCCCATCAAACTTGACAACATTTGCCCATGGCTGTGGGCTTATCCCATACAAGAAAAGGCACACAGCATTACAGAGGTATATCCCTCTGCCCCAAGTTCAGGATTCACCATCCATTCTTTGGAATATCTCAGTGATGAGAGAAAAACTGGCCAGGGAAACTGCCCTAGAGAGAATAGCCGGCCCCTTTCGGGATCCCCAATTCCATAACTTCATCATATCCCTGTTGGGCACAGTCCCCAAGAAAGAACCAGGCAAATTTCTTGTTATAAACTTGTTATCCAAGATTCTAATCCCTGTTCAAATGTAAATGCATCTCAGTGACCCTGAAATGCACATGTTATGTTTTGATGTAAACCGCACTGATGTCAATAGCGCGGTATAAAAGAAATACTAAATAAATAAATAAAATAAATAAATAAAATAAATTTTGGTTGATACACAACCTGTCATACACAGATGGCGACTCCGTCGATGACTATATCGGCCTGCAATTGTGTTTGGTGCATGCATAACATGAAATCAATGAACGTTACTCCTAAGCCAGAGTATGTGGAGTATGATCATATTGTCTCAAATTTACTGCTAATGCTTGCCATAGTTCTTGCATTGTGCCAAAGAGAGCTTCCTTCTGGAATTCATATGATTGGAGGAGCTCAGGCAGACAGAGATATATAGATGAGGCCTTCAGTGAGTCAGGAAGACGCTGGCTTATCCGGCAGAGCAAACTGAGACAGGAAAAAGCTGATCCCCTGCACAACTCTCTGCATTCTTCACCATTAGAGTAGCCATAGAGAAAAGAACAAGCCCAGCCATTCCTGCGCCCACTGAGTGAAAATCATTGTGGCGGTAAGCTCCGCCCACCAGCACCTCTGACTGACCCGACAGAACAAGCTGAGACAGGAAGAAGCTGATTCATCTGGCAGAGCAAGCTGATGCTCAAATTCCTCACCCGTAGGCGAGCCCATGCCTGGCATGCCAGTGCCTAAGACAAAGCCAAAGGGCCCTTAGGCCAGGTCCTTAGCGTGGACTTTAGCGTCACCTTCACGGCTATCGCCTCCTCTACCTCAAAACTCAGGGATCCATAACGATAAGGAGATTACTCAGTTCGTTTATTGCGTTGATAAATCACTTACTCCTACCTAAGCCATAAGGCACAAAATGGAGATTAAACTTTACAGGCCTGATTTTCAAAAGGCATTTACACGGATATTCAATGGCACTTACACAGTTAGTACCACCAAATATCTCCTTTTAACTCCCCTATGTGCCCTGATGCTGTCTGGTTAGCATCGGGGTGTGTCGGGGGTGTTCCGGTATGGAGTAGAGGCGGCCACTTTCACTAACAAGGCAGCTGCCCGGTTAGTGAAAGATAGGCGAGGAAAACCCAGATGAATATCGGGCCCTCTATGACTATGTATTGTATTCTGATACTTATACATCTTCTGACCGCAAGCATTCACTCAAGTTTTCTCACCGACCCGACAATATCAAAATATTCCAATTATTCATAACCAATACCGCTCTAGATCTACTACAGCTTTATATAAAATGATAAATGGAAACCAATGCAGGCTTATCTATATTACACTGCAAACACAGGCTCCATGTTATAATATAATGGATGAATCCAAAACTATTCCATTAAAATGCTGTTTAATTAATGCAAGATCAGTGCGGAATAAAATCCCAATTTTAGTTGACTACATAAGCAACAATAACCAAGACATTTTGTGTATTACCGAAACATGGCTTTCTGATATAGATACAGTCCTACTTACCAAATTAAGCTACTAAACTATGATATTTTCCACTGCCCTAGAGGAAGTAAATTATATTTCTTTATTTAAATAAAGTATATTTATTTATTTATTTAACAATTTTTCTATACCACATTATCATATAATGATATACCGCATTATCATATAACCAAGGCCGTTTACATTGAAACTTTAACTGTTACAGAGAACTTGCATGTAAAAACAATAAAACTCAAACAATAGCAACAATTTTCTTTAGGGAACAAAAAGGGGGGATGAACGGGTAGTGCTAAAAGCACAACTTATGTACATTGTGACATATAAACAGTTGATCATGAGGTGTGGGAATGAGACAAGCGATTAACTGGGTTAAATGTGGAGGAGGTGCTCTCATTGTAATAAAAAATGAGCTTAAAGCCTCCCTCACATCAGCTGTTAGTGTGGAAGGCCTGTTTATTCTGGTTGAAAACAGGCATTTCTCATTTGGTCTACTATGTAGACCATCAATAGCTGACAGTAACTGTTTAGCAACAATCTTAGAAACTGTATGTTCACATACGCCAATTAATAAATTCTACTAGGTGACTTTAACCTGGCATCAATTCACAGTAGTCATATATATTCATTCCTTAATGCAAGGCTACCAACAAATATTAGCTCTCCAACTCACATTAAGGGAAACATGCTTGATCTAATTTTCCTACCTAACGATATTTTTAGAAACTCTAAACAACCTGCAATTCAAATACAACTTCTACCTTGTTTAGACCATTCCCTGATCAATTTTAAGATCATCCACCATCTTCCCATTCTGAGGCAGACCATTAATCTCAATATAGAATGCCGCTTCAAGCAAGTCAACAAAAATATATTTTTAAATAAAACTTTACCTCAGATCAACTCAGATTCAAATGATTTAGACACTATGGGGGTCATTCTGTCCTGCAAATAGCGGGGATGGACATTCTGTCAGGATGTCCATCCCCACTATTCATCCTCCTACAGCCCCGTTAATACCCTGCTCGTATGTACAGTGGGTTTGTTTGGGGAGGCCTATACGTGGGTGGGAGGAGGCATTCTGGAGGTGAAGCAAGGGCAGGACATGGACAGGCTGTGACCCCAAATGTACAGGGACGATTCAGAGGATGGCCCTGTACGTCTAGGACCTTGAATCTAGACGGGGGACTTATTCCACCTCAAAAGTGGAATAAGACCCCCCCGAATGGAGGGGGATCGTGGCTCGGGACCCGGGGACACAGATGAGGGGGAGCAGGGGGTTCCCCGCAACCTGATCCAGGCCTTGGAAGTCTGGATTGGGGGTTGGGCTGTAAGGAACAGGCATCCAAGTTCAGAGGGCCAGGATCGCGGCTCGTGAATGGAGCCGTGGTGCCATGGTGATGGGATGACATGGCACCGCGGCTCCATTCACGGGACTGACTGAGTTATCCGGGTAGTCGCTGGGATGTAAGGCCAGACAGAATCGGGTCCAGGCCTGCATGTCCAGATGCTAGAACCAATTCTGATCCCACAGGGGCTGCGGGATCAGAATCGGGTCTAACTTTGCATGCCCAATTCTACCCGGCCATACAGGAGGCTGGTCGTGCATTAATGGAATTGGCCTTTATACTAGAAAATTGGAATTGAGTCATAAATAGAGTTGCAACAACCCCCCCCCCCCCCCAAATCTAAATCTTGGCAATACCGTAACCAATCTGAGATGTGGCACACTCAGGATCTCAGAACCTTAAAAAAACGCTTAAGAAGATTGGAACGCAAATGGATGATCTCAAAACTACCAGATGATAGGAATCTGTACATGAACCTGCTCAAAGATGATTGAGAGTGCATCAACAATAATATAGAGATTATTACACAAATATGAAGTCCCTAAATTGTCCCAGGGAGCTCTTTGAAATAGTAAAATCATTAACTCGTGCCCCCAATATGGATGGAAACAATATCAGCATCAACCCATAAGCCTTAGCCAACCATTACATGAACTATCTAAAAATTTCAACCCCTGTCTCAATATCACCGATACACAACAGCAGCTTGGCTAATATTACAGTATGAAAATCATTTACTCAAATCAGTGTGGAACATCTGGAACAAATCATTACTACCATCAAAACAACTACATCTTCTCTTGACCCATGCCCAGTTAGCTGATTAAAAATAACCCATGCGGAAGTGGCTCCTGCCATACTCCAAATAGTTACTCTTTCCTTATCTCAAGGTCACATATGCCCAAAGCTATAAAGAAAACAACCATTCGTCCCATCCTAAAGCAACTATGGATAAAGCATGCCTTAACTCATATAGGCCTATTTCAAGCCTTCCTTTTGTAGTAAAAATAATAGAAAAGATTATACAAAACCAGCTGCAAGACCACATAGATAAGTATGCACCACTTGATACATATCAATATGGCTTTAGACTGCACCATGGTGTTTGAACACTCTTAATAGCCCTCTTTAATAATCTCATCAAAGAAATAGAAAGTTCCAAGCAAGTCTTCATATTAATATACTTGGACATAGCTTCTGCATTTGACTCTATTAATCACAATATCCTAGTAGCAAGGCTTCAACAAACTGGAATTTGTGGCTCTATTCTTCTATGTTTCTAATCTTACCTGTCTGACTGCACTCAGCAGGTAAAAATTGGTCAAACAATATCAAACTCACAGTCAGCAACAAGGAATACCGCAAGGATCGGATCTCTCAGCGTTATTGTTCAACATTTACCTCCAACCGATCTGTAGCATATTCCAAAAGCACAAGGTAAACTACCACATATCTATGCGGATGACATAATGTTATAGCCACCATTCAACACATCAAGATTTGACATTCTGCAAATCACAACATGCTTCAATGAGGCTTCACAATGGCCCACATCACATAACCTTCAAAAAAACTTGATAAACTTCAAAAAAACTGCTGTTCCATTTGTCACTAGGAATAAGGACTTCACCTCCCCCCTTTCCAAAATAAAAGTCAAAGAAGCCTTGTTGGAGGTGTAAAGTGAAGTCAGATATCTAGGAATAACCCTAGATCAAAATCTCAGCTTGTCCTTACATATCAATAGAACAACCCGAACAATATACAACAAGATAAGGATGATTCAATATCTAAGACCTCTTCTATCAGCTGATGATTTCCGGTCAGTATTTCAGACTATGGTATGTTCCCATTTTGACTATTGTAATAATATCCTGTAGGGCCTATCAAAACAAGCATTGAATGAACTCCAGATGGCCAAACACGGCTGCACGTATAATTCAGAGGTTACCTAAATCTGAGCATATCACCCCCATATTCAACATGGAACCACATTAGGAACCATCACCCAGGAATAAGATTTAGGCGTCATTGTGGATAGCATGTTAAAACCCTCGGCCCAGTGTGCAGCAGTGGCCAAGAGAGCAAATAGAATGCTAGGTATCATAAGGAAAGAAATGGAAAATAAAACAAAAGATATTATAATGCCTCTATATTGTTCCATGGTGAGTCCGCACCTTGAATATTGTGTGCAATTTTGGTCACCGTATCTTAAAAAGGATATAGCGTTATTAGAAAAGGTTCAGAGAAGAGCCACCAAAATGGTAAAGGAGATGGAAGGATACTCCTATGAAGAAAGGCTAAAAAGGTTAGGGCTCTTCAACCTGGAAAAGAGACGGCTGAGGGGAGATATGATAGAAGTCTATAAATTAATGAACGGAGTGGAATGTGTAAACGTAGATCGATTGTTTACGTTATCAGAATATAGAAAGAATAGGGGACATGCAATGAAGCTACAGGGTAAACTATTTAAGACTAATAAAAGAAAATATTTTTTCACTCAACGTGTAATCAAACTCTGGAATTTGTTACCGGAGGATGTAGTAAAGGCTGTTAGTGTAGCTGGGTTTAAGAAAGGTTTGGACAAGTTCCTGGAGGAAAGGTCCATAAACCATTAATAAGAAGGGACCCAGGATATCAATGCTTGACCCAGTACAAGCATTGTGGAACCTGTGTCTTTTGGGGAAACTGCTAGGTACGTATGACCTAGATTGGCCACTGTTGGAAACAGGATATTGGGCTTGATGGACCTTGGTCTGACCTAGTATGGCATATCTTATGTTCTTATGTTCTTACAGCAATTACACTGGTTACCTATCCTAAGCAGAATTAAATACAGATACCTAATGATCACCTTTAAACTGTTGCATAACGACTGGGGGGGGGTTTCCAAGATGGCCACGGCTGCAGTCTGCTCCGCGTGTGTGCGCTTCTGAATGGGGAGGAAACATAAGGGGAAGTCAGGGCCGTTGCCCTCACAGCCTGCTGATACCTCTACACCGAATTCGACTTCTGTAACGGGTCCGTTGGATCCTTTTCTTTTGCGCACTGCTCGAGTCTCAGAAGGTACGGGAGGAGCTGTTTGACTAGCAGTTTCGCCAGAGTCGGAGTGCCCGGTGTCTGCGTCAGTTTCATCTGTCTCCCCCATATTGAGCCCGGCGCCTTCGTTGACTCGCAGCCAGCCCTTGCCACCCAGCTTCCTGGAGCTATCATCTCCTCCCTCTGAGGTGGGGGGGGGGGTAAGAGCTCGCAAGGGACAGGTTGGGCTGTGTCTGCTGAGTCAGAGAGTGAGCTATCTGGTGATCTGTGCTCACTAAGATCTACTTCGGCATTGGGAGAGGCACGGTTGGAGAAGTTGTCTCCCTCCTTGGGTGCCGATTGTCCCTTGGCGTGTATGGAGCCTACTGCACCCCCTGTTCAATCAGGAGAGGGTTTCTCTTTGCAAAGACCGCAGACTTTTACGGTGGAAGCTATATGGAATGCGATTGTTTCTCTGGGTGAGGTTTTACTTCCACAAGTTTCTTCGCTGGCTACTAAGGTGAATACATCTTCAGTTTTGCTGACTGAGCTGGAAGGAAAGGTCTCCACGCTTCAAGCGGAACATTCTGCTGTCTCTAATAAAGTTGTAAGTTTGGAGGAATATTCAGAGGGACACAGGAAAAATGTTTCGTCTCTACAGATGAAGATTGAACATTTGGATAATTTAACTCGAGCTAACAATTTGAGAATTGAAAGTAAGCTTGTCTGTACAGGGTGGTGTACACTATCAGACTGTCAAAGAAAACCTGAGAAAGAGTTAATTTTGTTCAGAACTTTGCTTAGAAATAAACTTCATATATTTGCTTACTAAGTAGGTGAAGAGGTACAAGTCCTGTAAATAAGAAAAGGGGCAGGCTGTCCTCTAGCCTTTCAGTTTCAGGGTTACTAGATATCAAGCAGTCAGCAGTAAACAGTTATGTCTTGGACTCCATGTATATCTCCTCATACTGACCTATGCTGATTAGAAATTGACCTATGATGTGATGAATACGTAATACCTGACGTAGAATAATAAAGTGAAATTATGCTGTATCCTCCAAAAGAGCCTTATAAAAAAAGTAAACCATAGCTAATAGCTAGAGTAAACAAAGAGAACTTGTTTCTATTTGTTTCTCTCCGCAAAGCTTTGGTGTATCTATATAGAAGTGTGTGGTATTTTATTGCTGTCTTTTAGATTCCCTTCTCATTGCTTTGAGTGTGGTTTTCTGTGACTCCAAGAGTCCTGCAGGTTGCTGGTGAGGGGGGGGGGGGGCAAACAGAAGCCCTTCAGTTGGTGCCATGCCGGTCTACAGATTTCTCCATTCCTGGCAAGGGCGGAAGGTGTTTGTGAGTATTGTATGGTGACAGCAATGGGTAATCTGTTAGGTAGACGAGAGTTATCTCAGTTGCATGAATGGCATGACAAAGCTAAGGTTTTAGCTGTTCAGAAAGGTAGCCCTTCTTATTGTATGCGTGAGAAGTATGGGGATATGGCTACTAATTATATTGTACACTGGCATGCAGTGACTAACGATAATGTGCTTTTACAGTTTCCTTTGGAGGGAACTTTTTCTATAGATAAACTTCGTTATCTGAAATGTGCTTTGCAGGCTAAACATAAATTATGTGATGCCCGTGAAGGGTTGGTGTTTAATTGGTGGCAAAAAATGGCACATGTTACGAAGAATGATTTGTTTGTGTTAAACAATGCTGGTAAAGCGAGTGAACCACAAGAGAAAGATAATGAACGGGCGGGGAAATTCCCAGCCGTTTTTTCTCCAGAATATGATGCAGATGTGGCTGCATTGGTAATTGGAGCTGGAATAGTCCCAAGTGCATCCCCATTGTCTCCCCCTGTTTCTTCTGAGAGTCATGTAGTTTCTGGAAGGGGGAGGATCACTCGTGCAGCTGAACTAAGAGAAGAGATAAGGAATAAACAGAAGATATTGGGAGATGCAAAGATTGGAGATTACAGTAATTGTAATATTTCTCAGCTTAGAGAAGTGGATGCACTTCTTAGCCATGAAATAGAAAGTATTGTACATATGATAGAATCCTTAAAAGGAATAGTAAGGAATAATATTTCTGCTACAAAGGAATTGGGAATTTCTAGTAAACTTATTGATGCTATTGAAAAAGATCTGGATAAGCATTTTTTTACCTATAAGGAGAAATGTGATCAATTATATGGTGATATAAGTTTTCTTCAGACTGTTTTACGCCAGCATAATGATTCATGTTCTGTAAATGCAAAATCTGTAGAGGGAGATACAGTACCTGCATATCCTTTTCGTGTATATCCAACAGGACCTACAGGTGCAATGACTGTACCTACAAATTGGAGTCCTAAAGAAGTATTTGATTTGGCTAAAACCTTTCCTGATTACAGGGAAATTTCAGGTAGATTTGTGTCCTTATGGTCTCAAATAATTAATAGTTATAATCCTACTTGGGCAGATCTAGATAATCTGCTTAGAGCTGTTTTTATTAATCTGGCTGATTTTCATAAGGTAACTCATCCAATTAGAGATGATAATTGGGTATGGCCACAGACAGACCCTGTAACAGATTTTCAAGACCAGATACAAAGAGATAGTTTTGTTCTGTGTAGAGAGAAATTGTTATAATCTCTTAAAGTAGCATGTAAGTCTGTGAGAGATTGGTCAAAGCTTACTTCTTTAACACAGGAAAGGGGTGAGAAAGTTACAGCTTTCCACACTAGGTGTATGCTAGCGTTTAAAGATTATTCTGGTGAGACAGAAGATACACCTTCTGGATTTACTAATATTTTTGTAAATGGTTTGATTCCAAGAATAAAGGAAATGTTGGAAACTTCAATAATAGATTGGCCTGCTAGATCAGCTGATACAATTTTGGAGGGTGCACGGTACAGTGAATTGAAATATCTCAAGGAATTGCAGGAACAACAAGCCAGATTAGATGTAAAGAAGACTAAACTGCTTAATTTACAAATTGCTTCTATGCATCCAGCCCTGGGAAGGGGGCGGGAGAGAGACAGGTTCAGAGGAAACTATGGGAATTCTCAGCGAGGCAATTCTCAGCAAGGCACTTCTCAGTGAGGGCATGGACAAGCTAGAGGAATGCGTGCTTGTTATACATGTGGTGAGTGTGGCCATTTACAGAGACTGTCCACAGAATCGGAATTTAGATGGCCAGAGAGCTGCGTGCCTTCCTCCCCCACCTGCTGAGTTCACTCCTGTATATCAATGTTTTTCTAACCCAGAAGACTGTGATTCTTGGGATGCATGACTATTATTGAATCTGAATGTAACTTCTCAGGGTGAGTTAGAAGCTAAACTGGGAGGCTCTACTGTGAAATTCATCATTGATTCGGGAGCTACTACATCTGCGCTGCGTCTACAGGATCTGCCTGCAGTTTATAAAACTCTTCTAGCACATGCTCCAACAGTGCATTGTGAAGGCATTGAAGGTAAGATAATTCCTCACCGTAAACTTGAAGCTTTGCCTTTGCAGATTGGAGAGACTGTATACCCTACTAATTTTCTGGTAGGAGACACATTACCAGTGAATCTTTTGGGTCGTGATTTCCTGGCTTCACATCATGCAACTTTATCCTGGATGAGTGGAAAGTTACATTTTCAGTTGTATTCTCTCTCTGAAGTGCAGCCCCCTGCGGATGTCACACCTATTCACCCTGATCTCGAAAAACTTCCACTACTCTGTGGGCAGTCCCAGGATCAAATGTCGGATGTCTCTCAATTCCTCCTTTGAAGATTACTGTAAAACCTGGTGTACAACTTCCTAGACTCAAACAGTATCCACTATCAGCAGCTGCTATAGATGGGGCCAGCACTGTTCAATGTATTTGTGAGTGATATTACTGAAGGACTGCATGGAAAAGTCTGTCTTTTTGCAGATGACACGAAAATTTGCAAAAGAGTGGACTCCCCTGAGGGAGTGGATAACATGAGGAAAGATCTGCAAAAGCTGGAAGAATGGTCTAATGCTTGGTAGTTAAGATTTAATGCAAAGAAATGCAGTGTCATGCACTTGGGAAGCAGAAATCCAGGGGAAATGTACGCGATAGGGGGCGAGAGGTTGGTGTGCATGGACCAGGAGAAGGACCTTGGTGTGATTATTTCTGCGGATCTCAAGGTGGCAAAACAGTGCGACAAGGCAGTGGCAAAAGCCAGGAAGATGTTGGGTTGCATACGAAGAGGAATTACCAGCAGAAAGGAAGAGGCACTAATGCCACTGTATAAGTCACTGGTGAGGCCTCACTTGGAATACTGTGTTCAATTTTGGAGACCATATCTTGCAAAGGATATAAAAAGACTGGAAACTGTTCAGAGGAAGGTGACCAAAATGATTTGGAGCCTGTGTCAGAAGCCTTATGAGAAGAGACTTGAAGACCTAAATATGTACATTCTGGAGGAGAGGAGGGACAGGGGAGATATGATTCAGACCTTTAAATACTTAAAGAGAAATAATGAGCAAACAAACCTCTTCCAAAGACGGGGAAGCTGTAAAACTAGAGGGCATAGCATGAAGCTGCAAGGGGGTAAATTTAAAGGCAATGTCAGGAAATACTTTTTCACTGAAAGGGTGGTGGATGCTTGGAATGCCCTCCCGATAGAAGTGTTGGGGGCAAATACAGTGACAGAATTCAAAATGACTTGGGACAGACACAATGGATCCTTTTACAGCAACAGGATAAAATCAAAATAAACTTAACTAATTTCTCAACATACAGGGGTGTCCTACACGGAGCTGTGGGTTCACCCCTTAAACAAAGACATGGGGAGGGGTGGTCTGCACAGAGCGGCAGGTGCACCTACTCTTGCCATCTTACTGGGCAGACTAGATGTACCATACTGGTCTTTATCTGCCGTCATTTACTATGTTACTATGTTACTTTGCCTCTCGGTTAACTATTCATGTGTCGATTTGATTGACAAATGGCTCCTGGAATAACTCTGCGCTAACCTGGAAATGCTATTCATCTTCACAGCCTGCAGTTCTTTGAGAAGATATGCCTCATTTTTTTCTGAAGTTATGATTTGCCTGTTGGAACACAAGGATATATTGGAATGAGTGTTTAGTGAGAATGAAAGAGTGAGTGATCTTGACACAGGAAAAAAGCAATTGCTGCACAAGAACAGCAAGCAGTTGGAATTGTATTCTTTCCTGGCTTTTTTTTTTCAAATCAAAGTTCAAGATTCTTTGTGGATTTAGCAAGAAATTTTGGCTTTGTTTTTCCTGGGTAATTAGCTAGTTTCACAAATTAAAGTGGCTGCAGACTTCAGAAACATGTGAAACGGCATTTTAGAAATGCCAGAGGGACTGAGTTTTCTAGTCCTATAGGCACTCCTTGTGGCCTTGGGCAAGCCACTTAACCCTCCTTTGACTCAGGTACACATAGATTGTGAGCCCTTTGGGAACAAGGGAATGTATCCAGTACCTGTTTGTAGTGATTATAATATAATGTAAACCGCTTTGATTGAAGAATAAGGTGGTATAGAAAGCTGGTAAAATAAATAAATAAATAGAAAGGCCATTTAGGTTCCATCTGGGAAGTCCAAGACAAGACAGGTGAAATTCCAAAAGAGGCGCGGCAGAAAAGGGTGACGTGTGTAAATGGATTCTAAAATCAACTTATCTCCACCCCAGAAACATTACTGTCTCTGCCATTATCCAATTAAACAGGGATGTGTAGCAACAACTCTCAGATACATGCAGGGGAACTGGTGATTTTAGAAACATGTCCATGTGAAATATGCACATCTGCAGAACCCACAACATAGATGTGTCTGCGATGGTATTTCAGAATGCACACATGTGTCTGCACCACAAACACGATCTGGCTTGTCATTTTCTCCAGCACAGACATGCAGCGGTGTGGTAGCTTACAAAAAAGGTCTCTAGTTACTTGGATGCTTTTTTGAGGGGGTGATAATTATTGGGAAGAGTCCAAAGGCCTTCCCCTCTTCTCCCTACTTTTGTTTGCTGGCTACAATGAGAAGTTTTCAAATACCCATTTATACCCTAGGAGCAGGGATAGATAAATCATAAAATGTGTGGCACCATTCAGACCTCTAAATACTTAAAGAGTATTAATGGACAAACAAACCTCTTCTAAAGACGGGGAAGCTGTAAAACTAGAGAGCATACCATGAAGCTGCAAGGTGGTAAATTGAAAGGCGATGTCAGGAAATACTTTTTCACTGAAAGGGTGGTGAAGGATGCTTGGAATGCCCTCCCGATGGAAGTGGCGGGGGCAAATACTGTGACAGAATTCAAAATGGCAGGGGACAGATACAGTGGATCCCTTTATGGCAACAGGATAAAATCAAAATAAGCATAACTATCTCTTATATCTGAACAAATAGGGGTGACCTACACAGAGTGGTGGGTACCCCCCTAAACAAACACATGGGAGAGGTCACCTGCATGTAGAAGCAGGTGCACATACTCTTGCCGCCTGGCTGGGCAGACTAGATGGACCATACTGGTCTTTATCTGCCATCATATATTATGTTACTATGTTACTATAATTGGACATACATATGGATCTATTACACACCATCCCAGACACGCCTCTGCCACACCACTGTGCATATGTACACATCATACTCTTCAGACTAATGTTGCTTTGTACGTCTATGTGTACCTGCTCTCCCAGCTGGCTCTAGTTATTGTGGCTGTCAGGATCTATTATGGCTGCTGCACATTGCTGCCCCTCGGATGCAGATGCCCTAGGAAACCACTTGGATAATCTATGGACAATGCTGGCCATGGTTGTCTAAGATGATGTATATGTGGGATTGCTCAGGATTGTTAACTGTATGGGAATCAACAAGTAGGTCACTGTGATACCTGGGTACAAATTATATCGCAATAACAGAGTAGATCATATTGGTCTGCTGATTTTTAACATATTCGTAAATCACCTAGAAATGGGAATAAATAGAATTCTTTGCATTGGTTTTTACTGAAGTAGATGAAGGGGAGATATCCTGCCAGAAGTAATATCTAAACATGATGAATCAGAGAAATGGAAACAAATCTTGGTGAACCTGGAAGATGTAATATGGCAATGTGAGAAGCTAATGAATAGCAGATTACCTGGATTGGGATGTGTATATCCTAGGGTGCTGAAAGAACACAAAAATGAAAGTGGAAATTTACTATTAGTAATTTGTAAGTTATCATTAAAATTTTCTAACACACCTAAAGATTGTAGCGTGGCCATCATAATGCCAAACTTTTAAAAGGCTTTCCAGGAGTGATCCAGGAAATGTCAGACCCAATATCAGTGCCAGGCAAAATGTTAGAAACCATTATAAAGAACAAAATTTATGATCATACAGATAATCATGGTTTAATGGAACAAAGCCAACCTGGATTTAGCCAAGGGATGTCTTCCCTCAATCTACTACATATTTTTAAAGGGATGAGTAAAGAGGTAGATAAAGGCAAGCCAGTTGATATAGTGTATCTAGATTTTCAGGAAGTCTTTGACAAAGTCCCTTATAAGTAACATTTGAGGAAATTAAAAAGTTGTGGGATAGGAGACAGTGTACTATTGTGGATCAGGAACTGGTTAAAAGATAGAAAGCAGAGGGTAGGGCTAATTGGCCAATTTTCCCAATGGAGAAAGGTGGAGTACCACAGGGTCTGCTGCTTTTTAATATATTCGTAAATGACCTGGAAATGGGAATAACGAGTGAGGTAATCAAATTTGCAGATGACACAAAATTATTCAAAGTTGTTAAAATCCAAGAGGATTGTGAAAAATTGCAAGATGACCTTAATAAATTGGAAGACTGGACAGATGAAATTTAATGTGGACAAGTGCAAAGGTATGCACCTAGGAAAGAATAACCCAAACCATGGTTAATGAATGGTGTGGAACGAGTAAATGTAGATTGATTGTTTACACGATCAAAAAGTAGAAAGAATAGGGGATATGCAATGAAGCGACAGTGCAACCCATATAAGAATAATAAGAGAAGATATTTTTTCACTCAACACATAATCAAACTCTCAAATTCGTTAATGGAGGATGTAGTAAGAGCTGTTAGTGTAGGTGGGTTTAAAAAGGTTTTGGACAAGTTCCTGGAGGAAAGATCCATAAACCATTATTAAAGGGGTCCTGGAAAATCCACTGCTTATCCCAATACAAGCATTGTGGAGCCTGTGTCTTCTGGGGAAACTGCTAGGTACTTGTGATCTAGATTGTCCACTGTTGGAAACAGGATACTGGGCTCGATGGACCTTGGTCTGACCACCCACTTGCAGACTTCCAAAAGCCTCGCCTGCTTCAATCATTCTGATGGTGTGAATTAGTGAATCCAAGACTGCATCGGGGAAAGGGAAGAGAGATCAGGTGATGACTGGGGGAGAGGGAAATTAAATACCAGGCACCAGGGCTCAATTTATAGTTGCCATGGCAACCTGGAGGTCTTTAACTTACATTTCTACTATCTGGCATACAGACTAACAAGCTTGAGGGGAGGGTTCAAGAGTGACTTGATTCAGGCATGACAGAAGCAGAAAAGGTCATAGATTTAGGTAGGGTTTGACATCATTGCTACAAATCTCCTCTGTTCCTCCTATCCTCCCCTGAGATAGCTACTTTTAATAAATAGACTCCTTCCATCCTTCTCGGGTTGCAATTTCCCAGCCTTCCCCACTCCCCCTTTTGCTGGTTTTTGCCATTGTTCTTCGCTTTCCTGTCAGCCACGATGGTGGTAAACTACTGCAATAGCCACCTGCTTTTGGCAATATATCAAGCACTTGAAATAAAAGTATAGCGAAAATGTATAAGAAATTGAGCAAGACTATTGGTGGACTTTCAGTCTCTGTTTTGGCAAGCAACCCTATCCTATCCTATCCTTTTTCCCCTGACTAGATTTCTAGGATAAAATATGGAAAGGGAAGAAGCTAGACATTTTCAGAGCTAAGACAAGAATTTGTTGATATTACTGTGCAGTCAATTAGTGGCAGGAACACTGGGAACAGGAGAATACTGATTACAGGGCTATACCAAGAGTTGTGCGAGTGGTGCAGCCTCATATAGCGCAAGGACAGAAAGGGCGCCAAGATAATCTCTGAACTTCCAGAAAGCCAGAAAAGTATTAGTTACTGCACGTGGTGGTTAGTCGCACAGGGTGCATTTCTAGCTTGGTATTATCCTGACTGATAGTATCTGATTGTAACCTGGCTTAAACAGCTCTATGATTAAAAGTTACCTTTCAGCTTAAAAAACAAGCCCAGGTCTCATTTGGAAATGGAAAAGGATCTTTCACTGGAGCTGGATGAGGTGGTCGCAGTGAGAAATCAGTATGTAAGAAAATATGATTGATGTACAAGCTCTTACACTGGAACAAAAAGAACAGATACCCAGACCAGCAGAATCTTCAGGTTTGAAAAAACCTTTTCTTTATTACCCCTACGCTTTTCGGCCAACGGCCTTCCTCAGGGGGACACTATAGGGTGCAAATCTCACAAAAACAAACACATCCAATAAATAATTAATAAACAATGTAAACATTAAACAAAATCATTAAAAAGCAAAAAAACAAAATGAATAACATAATAACTGGAAAGCTAGAACCGCTGACATATGTGATCATCAAACAATGATCATAGAATTAAAAATGCAGACATGTATAATGTGCTATAATGATATCCACAGTAAAAACAAATAAATAATCAAAAGAATTTATGTAAAAAATGGACAGAAGATGAGATGAGGAGGACATAACTGAAAACATAACTATGTCTACCAATACCTTTTATGTGTATGTATAGAGCTTCTGTTAAATAGAGAGCATATATCACTAGAAAAAGGATAAAAATCCAATAAATAATAAATAATACACAGGTAAACTAATTAAAATTAATGAACAATATGATCCACATTAAATAATATGTTTTAAAAAGTAAATAAAAAAAGCATCCTTAAAAACTAATATCCAATAAACATCTAAAACCATAAATAATGTAATAATACACTTAAAAACAATGTTTGAATCATACAAACAACAATAAATAACAAAAACTACAGTACAAATGTGTGCAAACCTATTAAAACATGTGTTAATTCTAGAGGTGAAAGGACCACAATAATGGGTACCCTGATCAAAAAATGATCACATAAAACTTCTTTGTGAAGCCACGGTAAAGGAGGAGCACTGCTATAACCCCGAAAGGGAATATCTGCAAGATCGACAGACAATGTCCTACCCATTTAAAAAGACCCCTGAGATGGATATGGAGATGAACCATCCCTAAATGTACAGTGAATACTAATTAATTATTGTGGAATATAATTCTATTTTGATCTATAATTCAATGACACTATAGCATACCATCAATAAGAATTGATTATAAAAATTGTAGTATCAAGACAGCAATGCGCTGAAAGTTAAAGAAATCGGCAGGGCCAATGTATTAAAGAAGCACTTGAATCAAACGTCTTAACATGGATTGTATATTCTTTCCAAGTACTAAACCAGCAGTACATTTAAAAGTAAATTGTCCGTGTGGAAAAACAAATAGGAAAAGGAAAAGCAGTGCTGCCGTTTTGGCGTTTTTTCATGGAATGGAACAACGGTGCACATAACCTCAATAAATAAACTGGTTTCATAAAACAAATTTATGGAAAACAAGCACGTCATTGATATCTTAAATATCGATGCACGCATTTAAAATCATGAATGCTAAACATTCTGCTGAAAGCTTAATATATAAATCTCGTAAAAAAAACAAAGCCAACAACCGCTATGTCCAATGTGCCTACATTATGTTGTTCAAACATAGTCTTGCACTTTTCATTCAAAAAAAACCTTTGCAATATTTTGAAGAATAAAATTCAAAAAAAGAAAGAAACCTCATAAACTCTGCATGTTATCGTAAAATAAAACAACCATCTTACCGTACACTCCAATACGATCTGCATGGCAGTAATGAAGTGTACGCTGCTGGTCTGTTGGTATTTAATGGCGTTTTCCCGCCGTGCAAAGGTAAAAGTTATATGTGAAAGAGTAAAAAACATTAGAATAAGGAAAAGCCAAGGTATGTAATAGCAAAGATATAAAGTTAAAGAGGAAACATAATAAATGCTATCTTTAAAAAGACAAAGGGGTATGTTTACTAAACACCGCACAATTGCGCACCGCACAATAGCGCATGGCAATGATGCACTTAAGTGCTCTTAAGTGCCACGCACACTTGTGTGTCACACTAACGGGCCCATGCACACTTGCACGCCGCACTAACGGGCACGCACAAGTACGTGGCCCGCAAATGTCCGACAGAGGCGTGGAAAGGGCGGAGGAAGGCTCCCGAGGGGCGGAGAGATGGGGTTAATGGGAGGGGAAGGGGAGGGAAGAGGCTCCCCGCACATCAGCGGGGCCGAATTTACAAGCAAAAACTACCGCGAGTGAAACACTCGCGGTAGAGTGCATTTAAAGGGAAGAGAAAACATTTCCGTCAGCAATGTACAAGAAAACCGGGGAAACCTGCAAAACGTGAGCAGTGTGATACATGTGCACTGAACAAAAGTGCAAATAAAAATAGAAAATGACCACAACAAAATTACTAAAAAGCGTAAATCAGCTGGGCAACAGCGATATTAATGGGCAACAACACAAAACACTCCCAGGAAAGCCCCCAAAAAAAGAAATGATTTTTGGAAGGGTCTACGGAGCGGGGACCCTTCCAAAAATTATTTCCTTTTTTGGGAGCTTTCCTGGGAGTGTTTTTTATGGTTGCCCATTAATATCACTGTTGCCCAGCTTGGTTATCTTTTTTCCCCCTTTTTTCACGGTCATTTTCGGGGTGTATTTGCACGTTTGCCTCCAGACAAGGTGAATGAACCCACAGTAAAAATGTGCAGAGCAGGGTTTAGGATTCTGCCGGCCAGGTTTCCCATCCCCAGGGACTGCACTGTCTCTGTGGCCACAGTGTAGTGCAGCAGACAGGGCCAGTACCACTAGGACCAGAGGGTCACAGGTTCAAATCCCAGCTGGGGCTCCTGCCAACCCAGTCCCCACATTTTACCCACCACTAAACAGAGATAGTAAAGACACTCCGTTATTGCAGAGAACATAAGCATGGTTCCAACACCTGTATTTTACCTAACACCGCACACACACCATAACAATGGGCATTACCAACAGCTGAGTCCCCAAACTGCAGTCCTGGAGTGCCACAACTCAATCAGGTCACATGCTTTTCCAAGATAAGGACATGCCAGCATGTTGGCGGAAGGATACAGGTGGTGGCAGGGGCAGTGGCTGCTAGCCACAGCAGACAGTGGCCTAACCATGTGCAAGCTGGCACCGTCCACTGCAACAGACAGGCCCTGTCGGATGTACAGTCATGGACTTCCCAGGGAATTCAGCCAATCTGTGGCTACACGGTGGTGCAGTGCACACAGACAGTGTGTGTGCAAGAACAGAAGGTCACAGGTTCAAAGCCTAGCTGGGGCTACTGCCAATCCTGTCCAGATATTTTTCCCAAAACTAAACAGTGATAGTAAGGACACACCCTTCGTGCCGAGGACATATGCATTGGTAATACGCCTATCTTTTACCCCACCGAGCACAGACACCATGAACAGGGGCAGTACCTAGAGCAGAGTCTCCCAAATGCAGTCCTGGAGGGCCACACACCATTCAGGTTCCCTGCTGCCTCTAATCAAATGCCTGTGCTGCATAGCTATGCACCACCCCCATGGCATGTAGATGTAGCTCATGCATATTCATGAGGGACAGCATGAAAACCTGAACAGTGTTTGGCACACCAGGACTGGAGTTGGGAACCTCTGCCGTAAAGCAGCAGCCAACAGGGGCAAACACACCCACACCCACACCCACAGGCCCCATTGGCCAATGCCTCCTGGAGAGGCAGGACATTGGGCCCTGCGTGCATCTCCCAATACTAGCACCTGCATACCTTAGCAATGCCACCCTACACCTGGGTATACGGTACACAGCTCTCAAATGTTTGCTATGAGTACTGGCAGATAGACATTCCTCTGTTAAGCACAGTTTGCTCTTTGAGCTCCAACATAACAATCTGTCTGATGTCTGCGGTGCATGCTTCAGGTCTGGTCTCTGACAGTGTTTACCACCCTGGGGAGTGACCCCCAACAGTACTGCGTAGCATATCCATGCCTGTACTGTGCCCAGGACTGGTGTGGTGGGCAAGGCTGATAAGCCCCTCTATAGTAGCACAATGCTGGCATACGTGTGGGAGTGTGTGTCTGTCTACTCTATACAGTGTGTGTTGGCTGCAAACACCTTCCACAGCCCACACTGCCAGCACTGTTGCCAGTATTGGCCTGTCAATGTGCATAATGAGCAGCAAGGTACCATGGGTATAGCTCAGTCAGGGTGGACTGGCCAGGATGCATCTGCACAGGGCATAGGGCACTGGCAGGGACATTGTAGTGGCCGGCCACCACCTACACAGACAGGGTGACCTCTGTATGTGCTGCTGGGGTTTCACTCCACCCTGACTGTGCAGTGACGACAGCATGGCTAGGCACCCCCATAGTGTTAAATAGCATTTCTCTCATGTGATATTTATGGGTTTCCTTTTGGGGCCCAGTCACTGACTTATCTGCTTGTGTGTGCTGCCATCCCAGTTCTGGGTGCATGCATTTCCACCAGGACTAACTAGCAGACTGTTCTCAGCTGGTATGTGTTCTGATGGAGCACCTTGCAGGGTGCAGCAGCTGAAGGCTTGCTGCAGGAGAATATCTGATAGTGGTGGGGTGCAGCTTAGCATATCCAGGCCTAATGTCTGTCTGATATTGTGTTATGGATGCCCTGTAGGGTGTCTGTTCCCCAGCAGGACTGGGGTTGATGGTCCACTCTACTGCCACCCTTGCAGGGAGGTAGAATGTGGATCTGTTGATAGGAGACCCTGTTTTTCACCGGGGGAGGGAAATGGTGGTACATGGCCCACCTAGGGGTCCCCCCTGACTGAGACAGACAGAGATACCCAAGGTGTTTCTGCAGAAACTACCTATCTCACAGATTAATACTGCTTTGGAGCTCCGGCATAGTCTCTTTCAGCCATGGAAGGTGTTGTGGACCTGGTCCTGGGCGCCTCATCGCACCCTCAGGGTGAGCACAGTACCCGCACAATGTGACGGTGTGTAGCTACTCTGTGCCAGTAAAACACCCGGTCAGTACCCCCTACCAGGCCAAGGTGCTGTGTGGGTGCACACAGACACTTCCCCCTACCAGGCCGGGGAGCTGTTGGGGTGCATTCCCCATCTTGTGTTCATCTGTGGACAGCTGATTTGCATGTGCAGTGCATCATGGGTACGGATGGCCTAACCCTATCCTGGTTACCACAGCAGACTGTCTGTGTGGTGACATGAAGGCTCTCTGCAGCCAGCCAGGGGCTTGCTGGCAGCTGTAGCCCAATGGTTACTTCACTGCCTGTTGAAGCCAGAGGTCATGGGTTCAAACCCACAGTGGGGTTATTTGATAGGGTTGTCCAAAGCATTTTTTTAATATAATGTACATATGTTGATGCCAGCAATAACACCCTCAGCGTACTGTACCCATAAGGTGCCTCTGAGGGTGCTTTATAGGGCGCCCTATAGGGCACCTTATGGTTGCCGTCCATATAAGGTGCATTATACATTATCCTGTGACGCAACATATATGGTGCCCTATAGGGGACATTCTAGGGTGCCTTGGCGGACAGTGAACTTTAACATGTGCCTTATGGGCCGCCTTATGTTAACACGCTTTGTGAATGTGTTTGCTAGTAGTGATAACTGAAATAAAAATAAATTGCCCCCTACAGCACTCATCCCCATAACACACACTGCCTCAGTGAGCCTTCTTCATTGGGCACTGTGGGAGATTGAACCCCTGATCCCTGCACCATTGGTCAATTTCTTAACCATTGTGCTGTGGCTCTGTTCCTGTGCTTGGACATCGGCGCACCGCCTTATGCTGCCCAAACTTAACAGTGCACCACCTTATGCCGCCCAAGATTAACAGTGCACCGCCTTATGCCGCCCAACAGTGCGCTGCCTTATGCCGCCCAAGATTAACAGTGCACCGCCTTATGCCGCCCAACAGTGCGCCTCCTTATGCCGCCCAAAATTAACAGTGAACTGCCTTATGCCGCCCAAAATTAATATGCCTCCTAAAGCACTTTTACCCATTAAAGTTAATGCCTCAGCCAGCCTTTTTTGTTGTGCACAATGGGGGATTGAACCCATGGCCCCTGCACCAGCAGTCAGTGTCTTAACCATTGTACTATGGTTCTGCTCCTTTGTGTGTGCACATCAGGGCGCCACTTAGCCTTCCCACGCACTATTGTGCATGGCGCACAATAACGCGCCGCGCACATGTGCGATCGCTTACTCCCAGTTTTTTTCTTTTTTCTGCCTGAACCGCCCACTCCTTATATGGCACAGGCACACTAACAGGGCCCCGCACAATTTTGGAGTTTAGTAAACATGCCCCAAAGAGCAGCCGTCTGAACACAACCTTCAGCATAGTCCATATAGTAATAGCACAATCAGAATTATTAAACTATGAACAATGAATAAACATCATCTTACAGGATTCAAAGTGTCAGAGTCTAAAAACAACGAACTGTAAATAATCCCATATAGAAGAACTTAATTTACCTTAAAGAGAGGAAAGGGGGGGAGGGTGGGGGAGGGGGGAAGGGGGGAAAGAGAAGTGGAGGAGGGGAAGGACAGGGAAGGGGGGAGGAGGGGGATGGGGAGGGGGAAGGGGAAAAGAGAGGGGGGACGAAGGGAAGAGGGGAAGGAAGAGGGGGAAGGGGAGGGAGAGGGGGAAAGAGGGAAAAGGGGAGGGGGAGAGAGAAAGGAAGGGGGTGGGGAAGGGGAGGGGGAAAAGGTGGAGGAAAGAGGGGAGGGGGAAGGGGGAAGAGGAAAGGGGGAGGGGTAAGGGAGGGAAGAGAAGGGGGGAAGGAGGGAAGGGGAAGGGAAAGAGAAAGAGAAAGGAGGAAGGAAAGAGGGGAGGGGAGGAGGGAAAGGGAAAGGAAAGGGGGAGAGGGGGGAGTGGGAGGGGAGGGAAGGGGAGAGGGGAGGAAAAGGAAAAGGGGGGAGGGGAGGAAGGGGAAGCGGAGGAGAGGGGGGGAGGGGGAGGGGGAAGGAGGGGAAAAGGGGAGGAGGAAGGGGAAGGGGAAAGAGAAGAAAAAAGAGGAAGAAAGAGGGGGGGACAGGGAGGGAGGGGGAGGCGAGGGAGGGGAAAGAGGGGAAAGAAGGGAAGGAAGAAGGGGGAAGAAAAGAGAGGAGGGAAGGGAAATGGGGAGGGATAGGGGAGGGGGGGAGGGGAAGGGGAGAGGAGAGGAGGGAGGGGAAAAAGGGGGAGGGGAGGGGAAAGGGGAAGGGGGGAGAGGGTGGGGAAGGGGGGGAAGGGAAAGGGAAGGGGGATGGAGGAAATGGGAGGGGGAAAGGGGGGAAAGGGAGGGGAGGGAAGGGGGAAGGGGAAGGGGAAAAAATGGAAGGTGATAAAAAACTACAAAAAACAGACAAATCTACCTCTTGATTCAGACCCTGTGAATGTAAAGTACGTAATTCATAAATCAAACGCTGTTCCATGTGTAACAAAATATTGCTGATGCTTCCTCCTCACCAGTGAGGCCTAAAAACTCTTAAAACGAGGAAGCGAAGATCTGTAACTCGATGATTTGCTTCCAACCAATGTTGTACTAAAGGTTTATCTATAGCTTTTCTCCAAATGCAACGTTTGTGCTCAATAATTCTTGTTTTGATGTTCCTTTCTGTTTTACCAATATAGCACAAATTGCACGGGCATAATATCAAATAAACAATATTGGTTGTATCGCAATTAGAAAAATTGGAAAGTACTATTTTGTATGAAGTAACAGGGTGTATAAATTCCTTTTTAGTTAGCAATGCATTCGCACATACTCCACACTTGCTGCATTTAAAATGGCCACATACCTTAGGAGTACAGCGAGGTTTACTAAGAGCTGAGGGTACTAAAATATCACGGAAATTTGCATTCCTCTTGTACGCCACCAATAGTCTTGTTTCTTTAAAAAAGGTTAAAGAATCTAAAATATACCACGCATCCCGCAATATACGAGTGATGTCTCTTGAGTACTCAGAGAAGGTTAATGTACATACTATATTGTTAGTATTATTGTTGATCACGGCCCTTCAAAAATGACGCTCTATCAGAAGAACGTGCACGAATCATAGCCTTCTCAATACATCTCGATGGATATCCTCTCTCCAAAAATCGTTCACTCATATCTCCTGCATGTACTTCAAAATCGTCGTTGGTAGTACACAGTCTGCGAACCCGCAAAAACTGACTAGTAGGTAAATTCTCCTCAAGAGCCCTATTATGAAAACTGCTGAAATGTAAAGGAGAATTCCTGTCAGTGGGCTTTCTGTACAGGGTTATTACAAACTTATCCGGTGTGTTTTTAATTAAAATATTGAGATATGAAATTTGTTCAGAATCACAAGTGAACTCAAACTGTAAATGTGAATTGAGAGAATTGAACCACTCAATGAAGTGCAATAAATGATCGCGCTCTCCTTCCCAAATAAAAAATATATCATTGATATACCATTTCCATAAATGGATGTGATGCTGGAATGGGTGAGTAGTCAAAAACACTTTTTCAAAATTTGAAACATACAAGTTAGCAACGTCAGGCGCTATGGATGAGCCCATGGCGACACCTCTGATCTGGTGATAATAAAGATCTTGAAAACAAAAGAAGTTGTTTTTTAAGGCCAACGTAGCAAGTTGCATCGGAAAACAAGTTGGTTTACGTACAGGTCGTGGTCTTGTAATAAGATTACATTCTAAAACAGTTAGTGCAGCATCTTGTGGTATATTAGTATATAGAGATCTAATATCAGGCGTTACTAAAAGAATACCATTATGGGTACCTTGATACATGTCCAATAATTGTATCATATGGGAAGAATCCCGGACATAAGAAGGTGTTAATTCAACAAAAGGACGTAAAAAAACATCCAAAAATTTTGAAACAGGTTCAAACAAGGATTCAATAGCCGATACAATTGGCCTTCTGGGTGGGTATTCTAAAGGGTTATGGATCTTTGGTAAAACATAGATGGTAGGCATCACTGGACAATTTACAGTGAGGAAATCAACCTCTTTGCGGGTAAGATACCCTGCTTCTTGGCCCAAAAAGATCAAAGTGTCTATTTTCTCCTTCAAAAATGTAGTCGGATCATCTTGCAGTCTAACATAGTATGTGGTATCTTTTTTTTTTTTTTTTTTATGCTTTATTTACGTTTTATAACAACAAAGGAAAGGAAGACATACAGCTTAAAAGACAAATACATACATAAAATGTGATACATACACCAAAGTAAACCCCTACCACCCCCCTCCCCCCTGCTTCTTCTCTAGAAACTAATCATTCCCGAAAACGGGCGTGTACTGACATTATTATGGTACAAAACCGAACGGTGATCTGAGACATGATAAGTACACATTAAGCAGACATGTCTGAGCAATGAGCAGAGTGTACATAATCATTGAGCATCTGCCATTTAGACAGGCGAAAGTGAGTTTGGATATGGGGAGTAGCTCTCCGAGATATCTGCTCATATTTACTATATAAGCAGACGAGGTTCCACCATTCATTGGCAGTAATTCGAGAGCTATCCTTCCAATTCCTCGTGATTAAACATATGGCTATACCCAGCATGAAATCAAGGAGAAAGCGACCCCTCTTAGGAAGAGAGGGGACCTCCGCCACTGAGCGGGAAGTCCCACAATCTTCCAAGAAAGAGGCTCGTGGAGGTGTAAGATAGATTGAATACGACCCCAGACCCGCCCCCAGTAAACCTGCAGTTGAGGACATTCATAAAGAACATGAGCGAGGGTTCCCACAGCAGTATGGCAAGACCAACACTGGTCCCTAGCAGTTGTGTTCCATTTAGCTATTCTTTCTGGAGTATAAAAGCATCTGTGTGCAAAAAAGAAGAGAGTTTTGGTTACAGAGGCAGATCTGGAAACCCGCACCACTTTGCTCCAGAAAACGCTCCATTGCGCAGGGGTTAAAGTGGTTTGCAGTTCGCGTTCCCAGGCTTGTTGAGCTCTACAGGTAGCAGTATCGGTACCCTGACATAATAATTTATAGAAGTTAGAGGCTACCCCATGCGTACTACTAAAAGAGTGAATTAGTTCTAATAGCCCGTCCTCAGTAGGGGCAGAGGGCGGCAGGATTTGAGCACTTTTGAGGCAGTGTTGGAGCTGCATCAATTGAAAGTAATGTTTCGCTGGCAACGCAAATTCCTTTTGTAAATCAGAAAAGGTCTTCCAACGAGCTGCAGAGAAGAGTTGTTGGGGTGTCCAGATCCCCCTAGAGTACCAGGGTTTCCATGCGATCGTTTTATTTAGGACTTGAATTCTGGGGTTATTCCACAGCGGGAGTCTGTCTAGAGGACAAACAGTGGGACCCAGTGACCGAATGAGAGTGTTAAAGGCCGCAAGAGTATCGACAATCATTGGGGGATGGCGTGTGTCTACTTGATGGGACATGCCGGGGAGATGGGTCAACGGAATTGGGCTACTTAGCTCCTCTTCAATGTCAAGCCAAACTGGTCTGTTGTCTGTTGATGCAGCTAGCCATCGGGCACCTTGTTTAAGTAGGAAGGCTTGATGATATCTAAGAAAATCAGGAAAGCGGGTACCCCCTAGTTCCTTCACAGACTGTAGTTTTTGTTTAGCTACTCTTGGTGGTTTTCCCTGCCAGAGATAACGGACGAGAAGGCCCTCTATGTCTTTGTAGGTATGTAGCGGGAGGAAACAGGGCAGCATTTCTAAAATATAGTTCACTTTGGGGACTATCATCATTTTGACGGTTTCTAGGCGGCCCCACCATGTAAGGGATAAGGGAGACCACCGATTTGTGAGCTCACGGACTTTGGAGACTACCTCCTTGGCATTAAAACTAATAGTGTCTTCTAAAGGAGAACAGTAGTGGACGCCAAGATATTTCACCATGCGGGATTGCCAAAGGAAAGGAAAGGCCTGCATGTCAGCCTCATGTACCCAGCGGTTCAGTGGGAATGCTACGGATTTGGTCCAGTTTATTTTATAGCCCGATAATTGCGAGTATCCGTCAATCAGGTCCAAGACAGCCGGGACCGAATCAAGGGATACAAAGAGCATAAGGTCATCTGCATATGCAGAGAGTTTAATCTCTCTGCGACTGAAGGGGACACCTCGAATACGTGCGGACTGTCTAATAAGGAGGGCGAGGGGTTTCAAGAGCTAGATCAAAGAGCATTGGTGATAGGGGGCAACCTTGACGCGTGCCTCTTTGAAGATTAAAAGGCCGAGACTTAATGGCATTTACACAAATACTGGCAACGGGTTGAGAATACATGACTTGGAGGTAACGGAGGAAGCCCTCCCCAAAGCCATACCATCGGAGAACTGCAAATAAGAAGGGCCATTCCAAACGATCAAAGGCTTTTTCAGCATCTAGAGAAAGACCCACCCATGGGTGGTCTAAATTGGCAGCACTGAATAGCACATGGCACAAGGTCCGAGCATTGTCAGCGGTGGAGCGGCCGGGTATAAAACCACATTGGTCGGGATGGACTAAGGTGGCCATCCTGTCAGATAGCCGGGTGGCCAAGATCGTTGCGAAGATCTTATAATCGGCATTAAGTAGGGAGATTGGACGGTAGTTGGCGGTTAGCAGCGGGTCTCTGCCTTCTTTCTCAAAAACTACCACATTAGCTGCAGAAAAGGATCCCAAAGAGGATGTATCTACCGCAAGGGCAGTAAAGTAAAGTTTTAAGTAGGGAACTAAATCTGCACTGAACGTTCTGTAGAATTCTGTCGGGAGACCATCAGGCCCAGCGGCTCGACCCGAGGCTGTTCGTTTTAGGGCAGACAGAATGGATCTCTGAAGTAGAGAAGGGTTCATCCAGCGCATCCCTATCAGCTTCAGAAAGGGTCGGCCGCTGAATACCAGAAAACAAGCGCTCGAAGGTCTCGGATGAGAACTCACATTCAGATTGATATAGACGGGTATAGAAATCCCGAAAAAGTTCTACGATATCGGAGTCTGTGGTCAGTATGTCCCCTCCCTGTGGGGCGCGAAGGGCCGCTACGCGTTTGGCTTCTTTTTGACCTTTCAAGGCGTTGGCTAAAAGTCGACCGGCTCGGTTGCTTTCACGGTAGTATGTCCCTTGCTGAAGTGCAATACTCTGAGAAGCTGCAGTTGAGAGGATTGCATTATATTGAAAACGGAGACGCTGTAAGCGAACTAAGACGCATGGGTCATTACGTGAAGTTAGAACTCGTTCGCCTGCTTTGATTTGTTGGTCTAGTATAAGGAGCTGCTGTTTACGCTGTTTCCGCAGGCGAATTTGATAACTAGTGATCGTTGCCCGAATGGCCGCTTTAAAACCCTCCCACCAAGCCCAATTTGCAGTGTCCTGGGGTAGATTAAAGTGAAAGTAGTCCTGTATGGCTGCTCGAATTTCTAACTGGAACTCTGGTTGAGTTAATAGAGCTCTATCAAAGAACCAGGCCCCCGAATTCCCCTGGGGCGCAGTGGTGTGTAATTGAAAAGAAATAGCAGCGTGATCTGAGATATGTTGGGAGTGAATCTTTGCAGTGTCTACCTGTGGAACTAACAGTTTTGATATGAGAAAGAAATCTATGCGAGACTGGGATTTATGAGGGGAAGAGAAAAAGGTAAAGTCAAGCTCATTGGGGTGTAGTAACCTCCATAGATCGACTAAAGCAAGATCTTTGATCATAGAGGTAAGCGTAGTGTGACTCTTGGGGGGACCACTCGTCCTAGGCGGCTGTTTGTCAATCAGGGGATCAAGAACTAAATTGAAATCCCCCCCGATTATCAATGAAGTATTAGCAGAGGCCTGCGCAACCTGAGCAATGGTAGCAAAAAAAGGCAGGGTCATCAACATTAGGAGCATAAAGGCATATACATGTAACTTCCAGGTTACCTATCTTGAGGTGAGCCCTGGACCATCTGCCAGCTGTATCTGAGCTAGTCGCAATGATAGTAGCATGCAGAGATTTCCTAACCAGTATGGCAACCCCACATTTCTTAGAAACGGCTGGGGAATAGGCGGCCACCATGTAAGGTTTAACATTGAGTTTAAGAGTTTCCTTCGAATTTAAATGCGGTTATTGGAGGAAAATCAGGTCCGCAGCTTCATGACTTAGATAGCTCAGGATTTTCTTCCGTTTTATCGGATTATTGATGCCTTTTACGTTCAATGATAAAATCTTACATGGTGCCATCAATCAGTAAGAGACATTTTAGGTAAGGGCGCTTGAAAACATACAACAGAAGCAGAATCTGTACAGCAATGACATAATCACCAAGTATGCTGGCCAATACACCCCATATTGAAAAGCTTGTATCAAAGTAACTTAGAGAAGAAAGCAAAACCCCCAATGAATATGGCGACCATATGTCTGCGGGAGGAGGCCCAAGAGAGGAGGATAAAGACATGAAAAAAAAAGAAAAAAAGAAAGAAACACCAGAGTTCATAATTAACACTGTCTCTGATATTCATCGAAGCTACTCTGGGTAGATGGAGTCGGGTCACCAATATCATCAAAATAAGGCAACAAACCGCCCTCGCCAGACTCTTTGCTGAACCGTGGCAAATCCAAAATGGCGGGTACAGCGGATATGAGAACGCTGGTAGGAACACTCTGGAAATCAGCGCATCAAGTCGGCTTCTTTAGCATCCAAAAACTTCGCTAGTAGATCAGGGTCCTCAAATGTTCTTGTCTGATTGTGTAGCGTGACTTGGAGCTTGGCCGGGTACATCAGGCCATAGCGTGCTTGTAATTGTTGAAGCCTCGGCCGGAATTCCAGAAAGCGCTTTCGGCGATCAACCGTGGGTTTAGCCAAGTCAGGATAGAAGGAGATCTTATGGCTCTCAAACTCCATGTGGCCCTTTGCCCGGGAGGCGCTGAGAATTTGCTCCACTTGTTGATATCTCAAAAGTCGAAAGATGATTAGGCCGCGGGGTCTTCCTGTTGAGCGTTATGTTGGTGGGTACACGATGAGCGCGATCGATCTCCAATTCTTTGGTAAAGGTGATTTGGAGCAGAGAAGGGAGGATTTTATATAGAAACTCCTTCATGTCTCCCGATTCCGCTCCCTCCGGTATGCCCACTAGTCGTAGGTTGTTGCGGCGCGCTCTATTATTGCCATCTTCCACTACTTTCTGCAAGGGCCCCGCACCTGACGTTCTACTTTGTCGAGTTTGGACAGCCGGACCGCATGGGAGTCTAATATGCTCTCCATTTTGTCCTGACGCGAGGAGAGCCCCTCTAGCCTGCCTTGCAATACACCACCAAGGTCTTCCCGCAGCGCTCGGAGTGCTTCCCGTTTGATTGCACGAGGTCTTTAACACCCCTCTGATCTCTGCGAGGATCTCCTGCTGCATTTCGGGGCCCTCGCATAGAGCCAGCCCCTTCTGCGGGGACGGGGGTTCCGTTTTGGAGCGTTTGCCGTGAGTAGCCGCTGGAGATCCAAATACCAGGCGCGTAGGTTTGGTTGGTCCCCGCCATCTCACCAATGTGACCCGGTAAGATCAGAGCAGAAATTCAAAAATGTCCGGTGTTAATTCAGGATTCTGAGTAGGCCTCTCGGGAGCCTCAGCGTTATGCGACCATCCCGCTGGACATCAGGCTCCGCCCCAGTATGTGGTATCTTTTACCTGACGTAAGATTTCCTGTACATAGGAATCCCTATCTTGTATTACCAGTGCCCCTCCTTTGTCAGCTGGCTTAATGACTATCTCATAGTTGTTTTTGAGTTGTAACAAAGCTGTCCTTTCCTCTCTACTAAAATTGAAATATGTGCGTGGCCTTTTTTTAATATACAACTTCTGTATTTCATGAAACACTATTTTTTGGAATGCCTCTATTAGTATCAGGGCACGGGCAGGGTCCCGGCGCCCGCGCGTAACCGGGTGCTCGGCCCGGCGCGGGACCCTGCACGCGTTGGCGGAAGGAGGGGGCGAAGGCACGTGGTGTGGGGACACTGAGGGCGTCCTTTAAAATGATTGGCTCTGCTCGGGGTTAAGACGAGCGGAGCCAATCGGGAGCTAAGCTGACCATGTGCTCTGGCGATCGCGGCATTGCCTGAGCACATGTGGTCGGAGCAGGAGAGGAAGCAGGGTCTGTCCGTGGCAGTGGGAGCCAGTTCGGGCCTTGTGGCGGGACTGGGCCTTGTGCGTCGGCCGGATCGGGCAGTGGTTTGTTGCAGTTGGGTGTGGAGTTGTGGAGCGGTTCACGGAGTGCAGGGGAGAGGCCGGGTGTGTGTTAGCAGTCAAATAATATACCGGGCAACGGAAGTGGGTTCAGGTTTATAAAAAAAAAAAAAGGGAGGAGAATACTGAAACGAAAAGAAAATAAGAGGATAATGATATAATTCCTAAAGGATTAGAGGGGAAGGGCATCAGCATCGCAGGTGGGCTTGCGACAGGGGGGGGCGGGGAGGGGTGTTAGGGTTATGGCGGGTAGGCTGGTGGGGGGGGGGGTCGAGGTGCTGGTAGGGTTAATGTGGTGAGGCCGGTGGGGGGTCAGAGAGGGCGAGGGTCAGATGGGGGGGGGGGGAGGTCCGGGCAGCAGAGCAGGTCGAGAGGGAGAGCCGCAGCTAGGGGGCTGGGTAGAGCGCGGGGTTCTGCCAGTGATAGGGAGGGGTCTCCTATCTCCGGGAGAAGAGCTATTGGGGGGCGTACTGCTCGGGGCCGTGGTGTGGGGTCCCAGCGGATAGCGGGGGGTCGGAAGTGGTGCAGCCCTACCTTCTAGTAGCGGGATGGAGCAAAGGGGTGGCGAGGCTGTGGGGGTGTCAGAGGCGGTGGAGGGGAGCGCATGGGAGTGGGGGCGTGGGTGGGGAGCAGGCCCCTGGGTGTTTGGGATAGGAACAGGCTTGGGGTGGGAGCATTGTCTGGAGGGGGAGGCAGCATGGTCCCCGCAGGTGCGGGAGCATTGTCTGGAGGGGGCGGCGGCATGGCCCCCCCAGGCGGTTATGGGATGGTGCCTGGTGGCAGTGTGCCACCGAGTCAACAGGCACTCTGGGAACAATGGTTGGGTGGGGGGCAAGGCTCATCGAGAGCGGAATTGGTGGGGGCATGGCAGCCGACTTGGTCTCCGGGTTTCTCTCCTCTGTGTTCCCCCTTTTTGTCTCCGCAGGTGCCGTTTCCTTCTTCGCCTGGTGGTGTGCCCCCTGCAGCGGATTCAGTGGGTCTGAGGGCTGTGGAGACAGGAACCAGCGGGACAAGGGTAGCTACGAGTGAGGCCGAGCGGGCACGAGGAGCATGCGCACAGCAGCGGACCCAGGATCCTCGTTCGGGGTTGCCATCCGCGTCAAATGGAGCAGCTGCGGAAGGCAGGACAGGTGAGTTAACAGCGACGGCGGTAGATGAGCGTGACGGTGCTGGGTCCCGAGGGGAGAGGTCCGGGAAGGCGCGTAGGAAAAGGCGGCATACCTTTAGGCGTCGGCATAGTTCTGAATCGTCATCCTCTTTGTCTTCGGTGTTTTCGGAGTCCTCGGCGGGCGTGGGCTGAGGAGGGGTTGTTGAGTAATATTACTTTTTTGGAGCTCTTTCCGATATTGGTGGTGTTAGAGTTATGGCCGGACAAGTTGGTCAACCGTAGGGTTGTCTGGTGGTGTGATAATGAGGCGGTGGTGAATGTCATCAATTGTTATTTGCCTCGCTGTGGTCTAGTGGCGGCACTAATGCGGCAGGTTATATTGGCTTGTTTGCGAATGAATATCGATCTGAAGGCACCGCATATACCAGGGCATGCTAATGAAATTGCTGATGCTCTTTCTCATTTGCAGTGGGAGCGGTTCAGGACGTTGGCGCTGGAGGCGGAGGAGGGGCTGGTGGTCCCCTGGAGCTTGTGGAGCTGTGGCCTGCTGCGATGAGGAGCCTTCTGAAGAGCTCGGTGGCGGAGCGTACTTGGGAAAGTTATCGGCGGGGTTGCGAGAGAGTGCAGGACTTTTTGCACGGGATTGGATGGGCAGGGGGGGGCGGTGCCGGATCAGTTGCTGGGGCGGTATGTCGGATGGGCGAAGGAGCAAGGGGTCTCGAGAGCAGCCGTGCGGATTAACCTGGTGGGGTTCGGGTTCTTTTCCCGGGCGGTGGGTTGGGAGTTTTATGGCCGAGAGTTCCTGGCGAGTCGGTTGCTCCAAGGGTGGGAGCGATCTCAGCCGGTTTCACGGGATCACCGACTCCCATTACGCATGACTTATTGGGTAGGTTGTGCCAGGAGCTGCCTGGGGTGGTGTCGTCGCATTATGAGTACATACTCTTTCGGGCAGTGTTCCGTCTGGCCTTTTTTGGGGCTTTTAGGGAGGGCAAAGTGGCAGCGGATTCGGGGAAGTCGGGTTTGGGCAATTGTTTGCGCCACCGGCATGTCTGGATGGAAAAGGCGCATATGCGCGTGTTGTTAGCAAAATCCAAAACGGACCAGAGGGGGACAGGGTTATGGGTGGTTTTGAGGGCGACGGGCGGGCTTACATGCCCGGTGGCCAATATGAGAGATTACTTGGAGGTGTGCCCGGAGAGGGGGGAGGGGCTGTTTGTGCATAGGCACGCCAGAGCGCTTACACGGTTTCAGGTAACGGCAGTGTTGTGCATGGTGTTGCGGCGGCTAGGTGAAGACCCGAAGTGTTTTTCGGCTCATTCGTTTTGCATCGGGGCGGCGACCAGTGCTGCGGTCGCGGGTTTGATGGGGGAGCAGATCCAGAGCATCGGCCGATGGCAGTCAAGAGAGTTTGAGCGCTTTGTGCGAATATGATTCAGCAGCTCTGTGACTTGTGTATGTTAATGCTGTTCTTTTCTCTTGCAGATGGGGGTCTGTGCGTGCGGGGCTGTTGGATGTTGGGGCACTCCGTTTTTTGGGCTGGGCTGAGAGCGGCGGAGCGGCATATCGGGCTGAATCTGGGCCTGGATCCAGCGGTCCTGGCGGTGTCATGGCTGGGCGAGCGTGTGCTGCGGTGGACGCAGCTGATGCCTTTGCTTCGTCACCACGGTCGCATCAGGAACCAACCATCTATTCTATTGGTGCATTTGGGGGGCAATGATCTTGCTGCTTGGTCGTGCAAGCAGTTGATCAGGGCCGCCAAGAAGGACTTTGCTGGAGTGCTCCACATGTTTGTTGGGGTCAAGTTAATATGGTCCGACATTATCCCAAGGCCAGCATGCTGGGGTCAGAGGCATTGGTCCCGGGGGCTGACAAAAATTAATAGACAGATTGGGAGGTGGGTGTGTGAGCGGGGGGGGGGGGGTGTTTGCAAGTTCTCCACGATTGGGTGGAGGTGGCCTGTCATGGGTTGTATAGGGAGGATGGGGTGCACCTCTCTCCCCTGGGGATGGACTTGCTCCTGAACGACTGGCAGGAGGCATTGGAGCGAGTAGTGCATGGGGGGCCACACTGGTCGCAGCTCCCGGCTTTGGGGGGGCGGCACAGGTAAGGGGCTTAGCCTGTGCCGGTGGCGGGATCCTGGAGGTTTCTGGGGTCCGGAGCCTTAGGCGACTTGGGGCGGGGTGCCCTCGACCCGGACAACCCCTGGAAGACTTTTGCTAGTAATATGGCGAAGTTGGATAGGGGTGGTAGGAACTTGGCCATTGGTGTGACCATGGCCGGAGCGGAGGCGTGGTCGCTTTGCTAATCGCATGGCTGGTGGCACATCGCTTCGCTGGGGTTTGGTTGGATCAATATTACTGTTAAATGTTGAGTATGTTGTTATGGGAAATAAAGCTGAGACCAGTTGTTACCAAGTACTGTTGTCTGTGAAATTTGTGGGGGTGGTGGGGGAGGGAAGGTGAAGGGGTGCTTGAAGGGACAAAAGGGGGAGCGCCGGGTTCGACTACCCGGTTATTGCATTATTGGCTTTAAGTGGAATCCAGGTCGAAGATCTACAGATCACTGATGGATCTTCATTGTTTGTATAGTGACCATCAAAAAATTATTTTATTTGCAATTTACGAAAAAATTTAAATAATTCTACCTGTATAATAAAAGGGTCATGCTTTTTTGTGGGAACAAAGGAAAGCCCTTTACTTAAAACTGATATCTCTAAACTGGTCAAATTATAACTTGATAAGTTAAAAATGCCTTCTAGTGTTCTTGTTGATGTCGATAATACTGATCTCTCCCCCTGCCTAGTCCCTGAGAATGAAATTCTAGATATTCCCGTGTTGAATACGGGCGATCTTTCGAAGCATGGGGTTTGTCTGAAGTGAAAAGGTCTTTTTTGTTCACATTTCCCCCTCCCTTTCATAGAGAGTCCATAGAAAAACCCTGCTTCTGTTTCTGTTGCTGAAAGGGTGGAGGATAAGAGGAAAGGAGTGGGGCAGATGGGTCAGGGGGTTCAAGATGGTCACTTCTACTTCTTTTTCTAGTGTGTTCTGGGCTACCTAAATTGGAAGGATACGGTATTTATTACTATTATACTTGTCTCACTTCTGGTCATATTTTCGTTTACGAGAGACACTCCTAGATAAGGTAGTGTCATTAGTCCAAAAATATACATTACCAGTTTTATAGTCCTCCTCATCTCTTTTAAACTTCCTGAGTTTTCTGTCTTTAATTACCTTCTTGTACTCAAAAACATTTTTATCATAGTCGCTCTTAGATTTCTCAAAACATCTATCTGATTCTTTGAGTGTAGACAACTTGGCTTCCCCTTCCCTCCCCTCTCTCTCCCCTCCCCCTTCCCTCCCCCCTCCCCCTTTCCTTTCCCTTTTCCCTCTTCCCCCTCCCCTCTTTCTCTTCCCCTTCCCTCCTTCTCTTCCCTCCCTTCCCCCTCCCCCTCCCCCTTTCCTCTTTCCCCCTTTCCCCTCCCCTCTTAACTCCCCCCTTTCCCCCTCCCCCCTTCCCCACCCCCACCCCGTCCTTCCTCTCCCTCCCATTTTCCCTCTTTCCCCCTTTCCCCCTCTCCCTCCCCCTTTCCTCTCTCTTCCTTCCCCTTCCCTTCTTCCCCCCCTCTTTTTCCCCCTTCCCCCTCCCCTCCTCCCCTACACCCCTTCCCTCCCTTCCCTCTCCTCCCCTCCTCCCCTTCTCTTTCCCCCCCCACTTTCCCCTTCCCCTTCCCTCCCCCCTTTCCTCTCTTTAAGGTAAAATTATTTTAAGTTCTTCTATATGGGATTATTTACAGTTCGTTGTTTTTAGACTCTGACACTTTGGGGTATGTTTACAAAACTGCGGTAATGTGATTCGCGTTAGGATCCGCGGTAGAAGCAGAAATCCCAAATAAGGACATGGGCGGTACATCGTTACCGATAACGTGCGTTACAAGGCGCCATAAATTAACGAGCGCTACATGGCACGTTACCGTGCGTTAATCTTAAGAAGGCGCACAGGCATACAAGCACAGCAACAGAGCTGTAGCACAATGGTTACTACACTGACTGATGGTGCAGGGGTGATGGGTTTGATTCCCCAGTGGGCCTAATGTATAAGGCTGGCTGAGGCATCACCCTGTACATTTAAGTAGTGATTGATGAGGCATTTGACTTGTATTTTAATTAGTGCTGCCAGCAAACACACTCTCACGGTGGCGTAACCTAAGGTGCCGCATAAGGCACCCCATAAGGCACTCCATAGGGCACATTATAAAGTGTACTATCCGCCAAGGCACCCTATAATGTCCCCTATAGGACACCTTATAAGGCTGTGAACAAAGCCCTGGCTGGCTGCAGAAGGACTGCACGTCACCACACAAACTTTCTGCTGTGGTTACCAGGATAGGGTTAACCCACCCGTACCCATGATGCACTGCACATGCAAATCAGCAGTCGACAAATGGGCACAAGATGGGGTATGCACCCCCACAGCACCTCGGCCTGGTAGGGGGAACTGACTGTGTGTGGTACTGGCACAGAGTAGCCACAGACCGTCACATTGTGCAGGTAATGTGCTCACCCTGAGGGTGAGGTGGGGCGCCCAGCACCAGGTCCACAGCACCTTTCATGGCTGAAATACACCATACTGCAGGTCCTCATTAGTGTGTGATAGGTAGTTCCTGTAGACACACCTAGGATACATCTGTGTCCTTCTGTATTTCTCAGTCATGTCTAGTCCTTATGGGCGATGATGCACCCAGAATAGTGCATATCCTGTGTTGGTGCCATGGTTACCTGCTGTAGGTGAAAGGGGGGGGGTGTTTGGACCCATAGGCAGATTATGTACCACCACACAACCCACCCTCTGGGGCTGAGGGTGGGAAACAGGATCACCCACCAATAGATCCACATTCTACCTCCCTGCAATGGTAGCAGTAGATGCCACCAGTCCTGCTGGGGAACAGACACCCTACAGGACAGGCAATGCAGAGCAGTACACATCCATAACGCAATAGCAGACAGACAGTAGGCCTGGAAATGCTCAGCTGTCCCCCACCACTATCTGACATTCTCCAGCAGCAAGCATCCAGCTGCTGCACCCTGCAAGGTGCTCCAGCAAGACACATACTAGCTGCAGACAGTCTGCTAGCTAGTCCATAGTGCATGGTCCTGGAGAAGATGCGTGTACCCAGAACAGGGATGTCAGCATACACACCAAGCAGATAAGTCAGTGATTGGGCCCCAAAAGAAAACCCATAAATATCCCATGAGAAAAATACTATATAGCACTATGGGGGAACCTAGCCATGCCGTGGTCACTGCTCAGTCAGGGTGAGAGTGACCTCCCAGCAGGACATGCTGTGGCCACCCTGTCCGTGCAGGTGGTGGCCAGGCACTACAATGTCCGAGCCATTGCCCTATGCCCTGTGCAGATGCATCCAGGCCAGGCCATCCTATCCAGGCTATTCTCACGGTACCTTGCTCCTCATTAAGCACATTGGCAGGCCAATACTGGCAACAGTGCTAGCAGTGTGGGCTGTGGAGGGTGTTGGCAGCCACCTCACACTGGATAGACAGACACACACTCCCCACACCCATGCCAGCATTGTGCAACTATAGAGGTGTTTGGCAGCTCAGGCCACCACACCAGTCCTGGGCACAGTGCAGGCATGGCTATGGTACGCAATACTGTTGGGGTCACTCTGTCAGACACCAGATCTGAGGCACACTCCACAGACATCAGAAAGGTTGCTATGATGCAGCTCAATCAGCGAATTGAGCTTAACTTAGGAATTGCTAGCTGCCAGTGATCATAGCAACCTTTTGATAGCTGTGTACCGTATTCCCAGGTTTAGGGTGGCATTGCTAAGGTATGCAAGTGCTAGTATTGGCAGATGCACGCAGGGCCCAACATCCTGCCTCTCCAGGAGGCATTGGATAATGGAGCCTGTGGGTGCGGGTGTGTCTGCCCCTGTTGGCTGCTGCTTTACGGCAGAGGTTCCCAACTCCAGTCCTGCGGTGCCAAACACTGTTCGGGATTTCATGCTGTCCCTCATGAATATGCATGAGATACATCTGCATACCATGGGGGTGGCGCATAGATATGCAGCACAGGCATCTTTATTAGAGGCAGCATGGAACCTGAATGGTGTTTGGCCCTCCAGGACTGCATTTGGGAGACTCTGCTCTAGTGCTTCTTTAATACATTGGCCCTGCCGATTTCTTTAACTTTCAGCGCATTGTTGTCTTGATACTACAATTTTTATAATCAATTCTTATTGATGGTATGCTATGGTGTCATTGAATTATAGATCAAAATGGAATTATATTCCACAATAATTAATTAGTATTCACTGTACATTTAGGGATGGTTCATCTCCATATCCATCTCAGGGGTCTTTTTAAATGGGTAGGACATTGTCTATCTTTCTTGCAGATATTCCCTTTCGGGGTTATAGCAGTGCTCCTCCTTTACCGTGGCTTCACAAAGAAGTTTTTTGTGATCATTCTTTGATCAGGGTACCCATTATTGTGGTCCTTTCACCTCTAGAATTAACAAATATATTTTAATAGGTTTGTATGCATTTGTACTGTAGTTTTTGTTATTTATTGTTGTTTGTATGATTCATTGTTTTTAAGTGTATTATTACATTATTTATGGTTTTAGATGTTTATTATTTATTGGATATTAGTTTTTAAGGATGATTTTTTTATTTACTTTTTAAAACATATTATTTAATGTGGATCATATTGTTCATTAATTTTAATTAGTTTACCTGTGTATTATTTATTGGGTTTTTATCCTTTTTCTAGTGATATATGCTCTCTATTAAACAGAAGCTCTATACATACACATAAAAGGTATCGGTAGACATATTTATGTTTTCAGTTATGTCCTCCTCATCTCTTCTTCTGTCCATTTTTTACATAAATTCTTTTGATTGTTTGTGTATTTGTTTTTACTGTGGATATCATTATAGCACATTATACATGTCTGCATTTTAATTCTATGATCTTTGTTTGATGATCACATATGTCAGCGGTTCTAGCTTTCCAGTTATTATGTTATTCATTTTGTTTTTATACGTTTTAATGATTTTGTTTAATGTTTACATTGTTTATTAATTATTTATTGGATGTGTTTGTTTTTTTGAGATTTGCACCCTATAGTGTCCCACTGAGGAAGGCCGTTGGCCGAAATGCGTAGGGGTAATAAAGAAAAGTTTTTTTTCAAACCTGAAGATTCTGCCGGTCTGGGTATCTGTTCTTTTTGTTCCTTTGCACCTTACAGATACATTGGTTGCTTTCCTTGGTTTTCTTCAAGCTCTTACACTGGACATGCAAATATTCCCTTCGTTTTGATAAATTCAGTGGATGAAGCCCTATGTGCTAGAGAGGATGTGGGGAGTAAGCCTTATTCATGTACACATGGTGAGGGTGCGAAATGATAGAAAGATCTTTTTGACAGAGACAGCAAAGTGGTTATGAGATGGCCTTTTACCAACTCAGCTAGAACTCCTTGGTCATGGAAAATCCCATACATAGTGTGGAGAGCAACAGGTTACCTAGATAGGTGCCTCTTGTAAGCCTACTTTATAAAATCACATGGAGCCAGTTTACTAAGCCCCATGCTAGAAATGTGCGTTTGGGCAACATTTCTAGCACAGTGTCCCATGCTAGATGCAGGGCAGTAGGGACAGCTGTTCCCTTGAATTTAGCACAACTTGCTGTGGGGAGCAACTACCGCCACCTATTGTGTAGACTGTCTTGAAAATCATGCTCAGGCAGCAAGAGCAGTCCATATCTTCAGCACAGCACACTTGAAAAATGAACAGCTTGGCATTTGGCATCTTTTGCAATCTGTGCAATGACCTTGGATGCAATGGAGGCACTCAAGGCCAGACTTACCTGTCCGAGAGTCTACCCAAGATGATGACTCCTACCAGCAACCCTGCCATGGAAAATAACTGCCCCACTTGCATCATGGTTTTCTTGTTGCATACCAGATTCCACTGTGAAAAACCAGAAAAGGACATAAACTATTAGCAAGGGGTTTATGAGTATTAAGTTGAAGAATGTACATTATACACACACACACAAACTCAAATAGACAGCACATGCAACCTCTGGAATGAACTAACAATTCATCACTCCATGTGCCAGCTCATTTCCAACCAACCCTCTCTAATATTACTATTTGCTAATTAAATAGAACTCAGTGCACACCGTGCCGTGCATTTCATAGTGGATACAGTGTTCTTTTCCTGAAGATCCTACATTGTATACACAGCATAAGGGAGGTTAGAAGTGGAAAGACTTGAGTTTATTGACTTAGTCCTCTTACCTCGGTGATGATGGTAGAACTGAATTCACTCCTGTCATATGTCCACCCATTCTTGCAGGGCTCTGTATCCATTTCTGTGGTGTTAGTGGCTGTGGAGTTGGGCTGCAGGAGCCACCACTGAGCCCTGGTGTACTGCAGGCATTTTTTGGGCTGATGGCTCCCATCCAGAGGGACAAAGACTCTCACCAGCTTTGCCGGGTCCCACCCTCCTTCCCAGTTGGCGCTGGTATTGTCCATAGGGGGCAGTTTGCAGTGGTGCCCAGGGATAACTGCCGTGAAGTTCTGAAGGAAGTAGTGAGTCATCAACAATGGAAGAGGGAGGAGGAGCAGGAATGCATTGATGATCTGAAAACGTCCTACGCCACCCACCTGCTCCAGGAGGTCTGCAAAAGCCATTGTATCTGCAGTGCACAATGGAACTGGGAAAAGACAAATATTTTACAAGTCAAATTGAGTGAAAGAAATCCTTATTGCAACTAAGAAGGGATATGAAACTTGTTAAAAATGCATCACAGAAAATTTAAAGGGTTAAAGGCCCAGAAATGTTACTAGATGATGTTAAATTATTGGCAGTTCCTGATGATCCTTTAGGGCTCTCTTTCTCCCCTGTCCAAAATTAAACTTCTCTTCATCACTGCCCTATTGGGCTTTCTTGAAAGTTATTAAAAATGTTTAACTTACAAGCATGGGATTAATAAATGTAAAAATTGGTATAGCCAGAAGGTTTGGTCCAATATTAGCTAGATTCATCTACTGATCCTGGGGATGGGCAGCATCTGGAAGTTAACTGCATTCCCTTTCCCTGAATTGCCTATGGGGCAACCCAAATAAACAGCTGCAGCTTCAGACCAGCTACTGTTTCATCTTTTTACAAACAGATCCAATTCCCTTCTAAGATCAGTTTTATGCTGCCTTGTTAAGTCCATATACTCACATTTTATCGAGGATTTCAATTCTGTCTGGTGCACCCCAAAGTAGAGCCGCACTCAGCTTCTAAACCACCTGGAATCAAAGCGCTGAGGGCTTAAATCTCTCTTCTTGGAGAAGGAGGAGGAGCTTCTTTGACAGCTTAAATCCAACCAATGAAACACAGGCCACTGGGGCCTTCCAGCAGGTTCTATGCACGTCAGGTATCTGACGTTCTTAATTTCACTCACTTTTTTAACAGGATGAACACAAATGCAAGTGATAAGGCAGAAACAAAAAGAAAGAAAGAAAACTGTGCCTGGGATGTGAAAAAGGTGGAAAAGAGGGGGGAGAGGGGAAGAAGGGTGAAGTGCAGAGGGAAGAGAGGGAATTAGTCCAACACAAATTGGGGCCATGACATATGACCATATCTCTGTCTACCCCCTATTGATATTAGTATCAAACATTTATATGATACTATTAGACATATGATACTGCACAGACACCTGATAAAAGGCTGCCCCTGCTCCCTGTAGCATACATACAATCTATTTTATTTATTTACTGATAATTTGGATATACTGCAAAATTTGCCGTGGTTTAAGGCAGTTTGCATTAAACATTAACAACATAAACTTACATGAAGACACAAATTAAAAATAAAGACAACAAATCATTAAAAGGACAACTGAGGAAGAGAACTTTAATTTCATACAGGGGAGAAAAAGAGTCCAGCAATTTAACAATTTCTAACATTTCTGGGCTTTTAAACCTTAAACTAAGGGGTATGTTTACTAAGCAGTCTTAACGTGCGCTCGGCGATAGTGTGCAGGCTGCCATAAAAGGAGTGGGCATTTCGGTCTTAACGTAGCAAAACGGGAATATCGCGTGATAACGTGCGCTGCGCACATTATCGTGCGAGAAGCCGCTAAGCACGTTAACATGCGGTAATCTTAAGTAGGCGCGCTGACTTCCAAACACAGAAACAGAGGTGTAGCACAATGGTTAATACACTGACTGATGGTATGGAGTCATGAGTTTGATGCCTATTGAATAAGGCTGGCTGAGGTGTTACCCTTTATGTTTAAGTAGTGCTTTTTGAGGCAGTTTATTTTTATTTTAATTAGTGCTGCCAGCAAACACACCCTCACAGTGCTGTAACCTAAGGTGCCGCTTAAGGCTCTCTATAAGGCATTCCGGAGGGTACAATATAAAGTGCACTGTCCGCCAAGGCACCCTATAATGTCCCCTTACGGTTACAGCACTGTGAGAGTGTTTTTGCCGGCAGCACTAATTTACATTAAAAATAGACAATGCCTTAGACAGCCCTATCAAATAACCCTACTGTGGGATCAAACCCATGACCTCTGGCTTTATAGGCAGTGAAGTAACCAGTGGGCTACAGCTGCTAACAAACCCCTGGCTGGCTACAGAAGGACTGCATGTCACCACACAAACATTCTGCTGTGGTTACCAGGATAGGGTCAACCCACCCGTACCCATGATGCACAGCACATGCAAATCAGTAGTCTACAGATGATCACAAGATGGGGTATGCACCCCACAGCACCTCAGCCTGGTAGGGAGTGCCGACGGTGTGTGTTAGTGGCACAGAGTAGCTACAGACCGTCACATTGTGTGGGTACTGTGCTCACCCTGAGGCTGAGGTGGGGCGGCCAGCACCTGGTCTGCAGCACCTTCCATAGCTGAAATAAGCCATGTTGCAAGTACCTATCAGTGCCAGTGTGTGTGATAAGTAGTTCCTGCAGACACCACCCAACCCACCCTCTGTGGCTCAGGGTGGGAAACAGGAAGTCCTACCAAAAGATCCCCATTGTACCTCCTTGCAATGGTGGCAATAGAGAGGGGAGCCATCAACCCCAGTTCTGCTGAGGAACAGACACCCTACAGAGCAGCCAATGCAGAGCTGCACACATCCATAAGGCAATGACAGACAGAAGGCCTGGAAATGCTCAGCTGCCCCCCACCACATCTGAAATTCCCCAGGAGCAAGCACACTGAGTCACCAGCCACTGCACCCTGCAAGGTGTTCTAGCCATACACATATAACTGCAGACAGTCTACTAGCTAGTCCACAGTGCATGTTCCTGGAGAACGTGAGCACACCCACCAAGCAGATAAGTCAATGATTAGGCCGCAGAAAAGAAAACCCATACATTTCACTTGAGAGAAATACTATATAGCACTATGGGGGAACACAGTCATGCCGGGTTCACTGCTCAGTCAGGGTGAGAGTGACCACCCAGCAGAACATGCTGTGGCCACCCTGTCCGTGCAGGTTGTGGCCGGGCACTACAATGTCTGAGCCATTGCCCTATGCCCTGTGCAGATGCTTCCAGGCTGGGCCACCCTGTCCAGGCTATACCCACTATACCTTGCTCCTCATTATGCACATTGGCAGGCTAACAATGGCAACAGTGCAAGCAGTGTGGCTGAGGAAGGTGTTGGCAGCCACCACACACTGGATAGACAGACACACACTCCCACACCTATGCCAGCATTGTGCAACTATAGAGGCTTTTGGCAGCCCTGGCCACCGCACCAGTCCTGGGCACAGTGCAGGCATGGCTATGGTACGCAATACTGTTGGGTTCACTCCCCAGGGTGGTGAACACTGTCAGACACCAGACCTGAAACACACTCCACAGACATCAGAGAGGTTGGTATGATACAGCTCAATGAGCAGATTGTGCTTAACTTAGGAATTGCTATCTGCCAGTAATCCAAGCAACCTTTTGATATATGTGTACCGTATTCCCAGGTTTAGGGTGGGATTGCTAAGGTATGCAAGTGCTAGTATTGGGAGATGCATGCAGGGCCCAACATCCTGCCTCTCCAGGAGGCTTTGGATAATGGAGCCTGTGGGTGCGGGTGTGTCTGCCCTTGTTGGCCGCTGCTCTAGGGCAGAGGTTCCCAACTCCGGTACTGGTGGGCCAAACACTGTTCGGGTTTTCATGCTGTCCCTAATGAATATGCATGAGATACATATGCATACCATGGGGGCGGTGCATAGAAATGCAGCACAGGCATATTTATTAGAGACAGCATGGAACCTGAATGGTGTTTGGCCCTCCAGGACTGCATTTGGGAGACTCTGCTCTAGGTAATGCGCATGTTTATGGTGTCTGTGCTCTGTAGAGTAAAATATAGGCGTTTTGGGCATGTTTAATTTATCTGCAATAAAGGTTCCGTCTTTATTACCACGTTTTAGTAGTTGGTAAAATATGGGGACTGGGTTGGTAGGAACTACAACTGGGACTTGAACCTGTGACTTTTTGCTCCTGAACACACTGGCTGTGTGTACTGCACCACAGAGATAGTGCATTCCCTGGGAATACCATGACTGTTCGTCAGACAGGGCCTGTCTGTTGCAGTGCATGGCACCCACCTACAAAGGGCTAGGCCATAGTCTGCTGTGGGCAGCTGCCACTGCCCCCTCCACCACCAGTACCCCTCTGCCACCATGCTGACATGCCCTTCTGCTGGTGGTGCTGGTGTTGTGTAGTCTCAGGCAATCCAGTGTGCTGGTAGGCAGCTGCCTATGGTGCGGGTTCTGTGGTAGGGGTGCCTGCATAGATGTCCACGCTTCCCCCCAACACCGCCTGGCAATGGTCTGTGCCCTTGGGGGTACCTGCTAGGTACTATCCCCTGTGGCACTGTGGGAAACACACTCATGCCCATGTTGGGCCCTCATCTGTTGCTGTCTGGCTGCTCTACTGTTTCAGCATTCCAAAGGGCCACCTAGTCATCACCCTAGTCCGCACTGTGGCCCAGCTGCACCACAGCATGTGCCGCCTGCAGCCCTCTGTATCCCCTTTTCCAGCATCTGTCCAGTTTCCCGTTCTGACATGCCCAACCTGCTGTTGTGGAACATGTGCACGCCATAGGAAACCTGTCCAATAACAAGGGAAAACCCTGATCAGCGCTATTTCACTGTGGGATCATTCACCTTGTATGGGGACAGAGCATAGACCCTTCCAAAATTAATATCTTTTTTTTGGAGCTTTCTCGGTAGTGCTTTTTGCTGTTTCCCATTAATATCACTATTGGCCAGCTTGGTTATGTTTTTTTACATTTTGTTCAGGTCATTTTCAATGTTTATTTGCCCTTTTGTTCCATAGACATGTATCACACTTATCACTTTTTGTAGGTTTCCCTGACTTTGCTGTACATTGCTGACAGAAATTTATTTATTTAGGGTACATTTGTATTCCGCTGCTTCCAGCGATCAGCAGCGGTTGCTATACAAGGTAAGGGTGGCTGTACCGGCCAAGAATTAGAAGGGTATACATTGAGATTGGGGGGGTTTCTCTTCCCTTTAAATCTGCTCTAACACCAGGGTTTCACTGGCATTAGTTTTCAGCCCCGGATTTCACAGCGTTAGTGTGCAGGGAGTCTCTCCCCTCCCACTCTCCAGCCATTGACTCTCTCTCTTCACTCCTGGGGAGCCTTCCTCCACCCTCCGGGAGCCTTTCTCCACCCTCAGCGCTCATTTATTTATATTCTCTTATATACCACGCTATTCTGCATCAGTGTGGTTTACACTGAACAAACTGAAATTAAATTGAACAGGGCATTATAACCTGGAGATAACTGTTTTACAGGGAACATGAGCAATGGAGGGTTAAGTGGCTTGCCCAAGACCACAAGGAGCACCTGTGGGACTAGAAACCCCAGTCCTTCTGGCTCAAGGTTGCTGTTCTCTAGTGGGATTTGAACCCCCGACCTTCTGGCCTGAAGTACCTTGCCCCAACCACTAGGTCACTCCTCCACTCCACTGAGGTTCGCATCACTGTGTGTGTTATCGTGTGATAAGATACCTCTGTACCCGATAAAGTGCCATTATTGCGCGATAAGGTACCTTATCACGTGATAATGTCGCAGCAGCGCAAATAGCGCCCTTTAGTAAACATACCCCTAAGAGTTTCTGTTGTGTATCTTAAAAGGTTCACATCCCTTCTTAGTTGGAATAAAAAAAATTAAATGAAAACAAATTAAAAATCAAAAATACATTAAAAAACACTCTCAACCAAATCTGTCAATTAAAAGCCCAATATATCAACAGTAATGAAGCTACAGGGTAACCTATTTAAGACTAATATTTTTTCACTCAACGTGTAATCAAACTCTGGGATTTGCTACCGTAGGATGTAATAAAAGCTGTTAGTATAGCTGGGTTTAAAAAAGGTTTAGACAAGTTCCTGGAGGAAAGGTCCATAAACCATTATTAAAGTGGACCCAGAATATCCACTGCTTGACCCAATACAAGCTTTGTGGAACCTGTATCTTTTGGGGAAACTGCTAGGTACTTATGATCTAGATTGGCCACTGTTGGAAACAGGATAATGGGCTTGATGGACCTTGGTCTGACCCAGTATGGCATAAGAACATAAGAACATAAGATATGCCATACTGGGTCAGACCAAGGTCCATCAAGCCCAGTATTCTGTTTCCAACAGTGGCCAATCTAGGTCAAAAAAATATCGTATGTTCTTATGTTCTTATATTGGACAAGCAAGAAAGTTCTCATCTTCCCATGGAAATCAGCCAAATCAGTAAAAGCACACAACTGATTTGTCAAGTTCCATACAGTAGAAGCAAAATGTTGGAAACACTCTCATATGAGTTTCCTGCTTCCTACCATTGCAATGATTGCAGGAATAACTACCAAATTCTGTAAGCAAACCTAACTGGCCATGTAGCAATGTAATGAGAAAAAAGTGGTCAGATATTAAGCAGACAAACCATGTAGGGTTTAAAATACCACCAAGGGGTATCTTATATTGGATCTGATATTCTACCACATAAGCAATGCAATTCCCCAAGACAGGGTCTCCTTAATAGCACCTCTGCAGCTTCATTGTGGATGAACTGTAACAGTAAGATTTTTGAACCCAGTCAAAATGATGCTGTGATCATTTAAATGCAGAAAAATCATTTGTTGAATAATCCCCAAGTTACTATCAGATAAATAGTGTCAGATGATGTAAGGGGCAGGCCCACTAAATCATGTAGGGTTTGGCAGCTATCACAGTGCATTAGTTGCCAAAATCACACAGAAAACCAAAAGCCATGTGGTATCTGCAGGGGGCATTCCCAGATTAGCCCTTCTAGATACTACTGGGGTTCTGGATTTCCCATGGAGACCTATGATGGGAAAAGTACTGTGGTGCCTGCCAATGCAGGTACCGTGAGTCCTCACAATAAATCCAAGTAGAGGGATAAGAGCATTCAGGTGCACAGAGCTATCACTAGCTTTGTGCCCAGATCGTTACTATGCCCCGAACAAATTCAGTGATTGGGCTTTCTCCTCCCTTAAACATATTGTCAATGCTGCAGTGTAGCGATCCATGCCACCGACCATATGAATCAAAAATGACCTGGCTCCCCTGCACCACTGATCCCCCCTGGACAGCTCCTGATACACATAGCTCCTGGTCTTCTCAATAGTACGAACCAATATGGCCACGACTTTGTATTGATGTCTCCTAGAATGAGGCTAGATAGCAGACCCCAGTGTTCCTGGCCATTTTGGAAAGGCCTGATGATAGGGACAGGAGCAGGAGGACACTTCAGCCCCATGTCTTGCCACTGGACCACCGGGGATAAAGGTAGGACCTAGGGGAGGAGTGGGGGAACCGCGGACCCCCCCTTTGACAGAGGAGGGGGGCGTTATCTGTCTGGCTAGCTGGGATCTTAGTTAGGCCGTGGGGATGAATAAATATTAGATATATAGATAGATATCAAGAGATAGAGACCCCAAGTCATTCTTGATTCATATTATCAGTACCGTGGATCGCATACCAACAATATGGATGGGAGGGAAGAGGGGAATCCCATTAGGCAGCTCTCGCATTGTCACGTTAATCTGTCCGACAGTCGGGCCAGATTTTGGAAAAAGATTTAGGCATCATTGTGGATAACACAGGTACACTAAAAAAAATTTTTTTTTAACTGCCTCTAATGTTTCGATTGATTTTTACGTTTTTTGGTGCGCTGAATCCAAATCTGGTAACCAATTTGCTCCATCACGTACAGATTTTTTGCTACATTGGGTTAGCAGTTTGAGGTGAACGTTTCAGATTGAGTGCGATCGAGATAAAAGTTTCTTGGATGAATTCTTTATACTAATTGTTTAGTAGTTATTCAAATAAGAATAAAGAAAATTGTAACAAGGCAGCACATAAGAATAGAGTAATGTCAACAAAACACACTGTGATGGTAGCAAAATTGTCTGCACTTAAAACAGCCACATACATGCGCACAAACATTGAGCATATAAGAGCGAGGTTAGACACAAAGCAAAGCAAAGAACTGTGCAAAAAATGTTGTACGGGTATGTATGTAAGAATAGAAAACGCAAACCGCACCATTGCAATACATGAAGACAAACACCCGATGGTGTGAAAATAAAATTCTAATAAATGAGATCCGACACTGTGGTAATAACTAGCAAATTTTTATTTCAAAGTTTAGTAAAAACACGATATTTGTCAACACAGTTTAGATTTTAAAGTCATTCTTGGGTCAATCAATCTCCTGGTGGGCCCGTTTCTTCTTCCCCCGAATGCTTCTCTTGGTGTGCTGCTTGGCGTATTTTTCATCTGGGGTTTCCCGCAGCAGCAACCAGCAGAAATCAGCCATCATAGTGGTGTTCCATCTTTCTTGGTACCTTCTCTCTGCGTCCTTGATGTCCTGGTGAAACCTTTCACCTTGTTCTTCACTGTACGCCCCCAAGTTTTCGGGAAAGTAGTTCACATGGGAGTGCAAGAAATGGACTTTCAGGCTCATGTTACAGCCTTGTTCTTTGAAGGCATTGAGCATCCTGGCAACAATATCCTTATAGTTCTTATCCCGCCTGTTCCCCAAGAATTTGAGAACAACATCCTTGAAGGAATCCCAGGCTTCTTTTTCCTTCTCAGACATCGTTTCAGCGAATGCTCCATCTGAAATGAGTTTCCTTATATCAGGGCCAACAAACACTCCTTCCTTTAGCTTTGCTTCAGAAAGTCGGGGGAACTTTGAGCAAAGGTACCGAAAGCACTCACCATCTTTTGGAAGGGACTTGATGAATTGCTTAATGAGACCCAACTTAATGTGGAGAGGTGGTAATAGAATTTTATCACGAGGTACCAAGCTCTCATGAAGAACATTTTTCTCACCGGGTCTCAAATACTCCCGAATTGGCCAGTCTTTTTTCCCCCAGTGTAGGTCGTGGGGCCCGGCTATCCCACAAGCAAAGGAAGCAGGGATATTTGGTGAAACCGGATTGCTGCCCTAATAGCATGGATAGAATTTTAAAGTCTCCACAAATCATCCACTTATGCTCATCATAACGAATCTTCTGAAGAATCAGGGCCAAATTCTCGTATTTTTCTTGGAGAATAACAGAGTGAGCAATAGGAACTGAAGCGAATGTGTTGCCATTATGAAGAAGAACACCTTTTATGCTGTCTTTTGATGAATCAATGAACAGCCGCCATTCAGCAGGATCATACTTGAGTTTAAACTTTTCCATCACTCCGTATATATCGTTGCAAAATACCAAATCTTCCTCTTTGCTGAAATACTTCAAAAATTGTGTCTCGCGGTTGCGGTACCAATAAAAAGTTGTTCCTGGTGACAATAGATTTTTCTGTTTAAGCCGAGAAACTAGCAGTTGGGCAGCATCTTTTGGGAGTCCTAAATCACGGACTAAATCATTCAATTCAGCTTGAGAGAAAAGTTCAGGTTTCGGATCTGGTTCAGTTTCAAACTCGGAAGTACTGGACTCATCGGGAAAAGCCATCTGATGAGTCTCATCATGATCAGAACCGTCCACACAAATATGATCCAAAGATTTTGGTGGTTCAGGCACAGGTACTTCGTTGCTATGAGGCATAGGCCTAATTGCTGAGGGAAGGTTGGGGTAACTTATTACGTTCTTATTTTTTAAGTTGTATCCCTTCACAATGCAAGAGCAAAAATAGCAGTCACTGCTGTGGTCTCTTTGTTCACGCCACATCATAGGTATTCCGAAACGAAATGCTTGTTTTTTACCTTTCATCCATAAGCGTAGATCTTCCTCACATGTCTTGCACACTTTGTAAGGAGCCCACGGTTTGTCTTGATCGCCTAACTTCAAACCGAAATAGGCGAAATATAATTTTTTAATAAATGCAGAAATGTTCCTCTGCCGCCTTTTCACGGTATATTCCCCACAAATAAAACAAAAACTGTCCGGAGAGTTGACGCAACCTCTGGCTCTGCACACAGCACTGCAAACTACAACTGTAGTGAACCACTTCGGAATAAAGCTGGATTACGACTGAGCAAACAAAAGGTAATAATGAACTTGCAAGAAACTGAAATTTGACAGGAACGTTCATGTCGCAACCACCGTGTTTGAGCGAGCGAACGAGGCGAGGCGAACAGGAAAGAACATGCGCCAGCGCGAGTACTGGATTTAGCCCCCCGCCTCCCAATTGTCCTGTTAATGTATAAAATGAATACAAAACACTCTAAAATATCATGAGGGAGTGTTTCTAGTTAGTTAACCATTACAACCTCTATTTTGGGCCAAGAAAATAAACTGCAGTCGGCTAAAAAGAAATTATGTGAACATTCCTTATATGGGTAAGAAATCTAATTTTGCAAGAAAACGTGACGTGATGGAACATTTTGGCTATTTTTCCTGGATTCAGCACCCCAAAGTCTATAGGAATCAGTTGCAAAACTGGGGGCAGTTTTTTGGTAGTGTACCTGTGTAATACATTGAAACTTTCTGCCCAGTGTGCAGCGGCGGCTAAGAATGCAAATAGAATGCTAGGAATCATAAGGAAAGGAATGGAGAATAGAACAAAGGATATCATAATGCCTCTGTATCGTTCCATGGTGCGACCACACCTTGAATATTGTGTGCAATTCTGGTTGCGTATCTTAAAAAGTATATAGCGGAATTAGAAAAGGTATAGAGAAGAGTTACTAATATAGTAAAGGGGATGGAAGGATACCCCTATGAGGAAAAGCTTAAAGGTTAGGGCTCTTTAACTTGGAAGAGACAGCTGAGGAGAGATATGATAGAGGTCTATAAATTAATGAATGCAGCGGAACAGGAAAACATAGATCGGTTGTTTACACCATCAAAAAGTAGAAAGACTAGGGGACATACAATGAATCTACAATGTAACCCATTTAAGACTAAAAACAGAAAATATTTTTTCACTCAACATGTTACCAACTCCGAAATTCATTTCTGGAGGATGTAATAAAAGCTGTTAGTGTAGGTGGGTTTAAAAAGGTTTGGACAAGTTCCTGGAGGAAATGTCCATAAAACATTATTAAAAAGGACCCCGGGAAATCCACTGCTTACCCCAGGACAAGTATTATGGAACCTGTGTACCTTCTTGGGAACCTGCCGGGTACTTGTGACCTGGACTGGCCACTGCTGGAAACAGAATACTGGGCTTGATAGACCTTAGTCTGACCCAGTATGGCATTTCTTATGTTGTTGTGTATATGCACATAAGTTCATATTGTCCGTCACATGTACATTTCTTCTATTCCCTAACGGTCTCTAGTCTAAAGGGCTTACGCTCATGAATCAGAACTTACACATGCCCTTTGGTCAGTAGTTATTTTGCAAGCTGAAATGTGTAGGAGGATGCATGGAGGAGGTGCCCAAATCTACATGTGCAAGTTATAAACTCAATGAGCTATGTGCATCAATATGCTGCCATTCATAACAGCTGCCACTAGACTCCAGTGCATCTATATGCCTACGCACGTTTTACTTTATAAAATAGATGTAGCAACACACTTTGCCTGGGCAAAAGATTATAGAATTATCCTCCATGGGGGTAATTTTATAAGGAGCTGTGCGATGTTACATGCTATCTTTGAGCATAATCATGGTACAGTATCAGATAGTGCTAGTTACCAGTACCGTACCTAGCCCTGTGTGAGCAGTGCAGCTGCACAGGCACAAAGGCTTAAGGGGTGCATTTTGGCTGCCTGCTGTTGCCCTGCCACCACTGCCACTTTTTCTTCTCTCAGCGGTGGCAGGGCAACAGCAGGCAGCCAAAGTGCACCTCTTAAGCCTTTTCGCAACACTATAAGCAGGTCTTGTCCCTCCCTCCTCTGACGCGATGTCAGAGCAGGGAGGGACAGATCTGCTTAAAGTGCCAGCGACTTGCACATTGGGCGTGCGCGCCCCCTCCCCACAACTCCATCCAGCCACTTTCTACTCTTGCCTTGCTGCCGGCGCCGCTGTGGAGAAAACACAGGGTGGCAGCAGCAAGGTAAGAGCAGAAAGTGGCTGGATGGAGGTGAGGTGTGGTGCGGTGCGGAGTGGGGAGGGCACGTGCGCCCAATGTGCAAATCGCACAGGGCGCAATTCTGGATCGGTACGTCCTTGTTAGTTACACAGTCACATCGCATAGAAAAGAGGAAGAGAGGGAGAGAAATAGAATGAGAGAATGAGAGAACTGCAAAGATCAGTCCATAAAATAAGTGCACTGGTGCAGACACAGCCTATGCAATCTAATGGAGAAACACGTCCCCATCAATGTAATTGGACGCGGGTAAACATTTTGGATATCCCCACACCCACCGTATTCTGAAATGTTACATGTTTCAGATCCTGCCCAGCCTTATGATGTACCCACGGACACTATACCACTCGGGAAAAACATGCATCTCCTAAGCTGCTCATCACAGACTGTAGTTTGCTGATGCACACTAGACATAAATAGCAATGACAATTAACAGATGTTGCAACCTATACCAGTCCCCCTCATTCTCTGAAAAGTGCTAGGTAAGCCCAGTGCACCCCAACATAGTATACAAGAATGTAAATGTCAACAGTATGTCAGGACATACCTTGCATCAAATGGTACATGGCATTACGAACCGTTCCCGGTGATTCCTGCCCTGTTCATCTCTACAAACGCCTTAAACTGTAGGGATAGACCCTCACCAAGAGCATAAAACTGCAAACTAACTTTGCAGTCCCCCAAAGAATGCATAATATTGCTGAGCAACAAATGTATGCCCTTATACGTGCATTCATTCTGTTGCTCCACACTACTATTCCACTCTTATCTCTCCCTACACCCCTCCCCGGGAACTCCGCTCTTCTGTCAGATTGGGGGTCATTCGAATGCTGGAATATTGGGGATGTACATCCGGTTTGGACATGCAGACCCCGCTATTCATTTGGGGCAGATTCCGTGCCCAAAGCTCCCCACATATACAGTACATAGGAGATGTGCGGGGAGCTCTGGATGGGGACGGGTGGGGAGGGCTGGAGGAGGAGAGTGGGCAGGGCAGAGGTGGGGCACTGACCCCGGATGTACAGGGCCGATTCCGGTTGTGGCCCTGTAGATCAGGACATGAGGAGGTAGATGGGGGACTTATTCCACCTCAGGGGTGGAATAAGTCCCCCCAACGTCGGCGGCCATCATGGCAGGATCCCCCAACACCAGATGATCAAGACAAGAGGTTCCCCACAGCCCTTTCTCAGCATTGGCAGGTCCAATCGGGGGTCGGGCAGCGGGGAACAGGATCTTCTGACATATGTGGTGGAGCAGGGCTCCTGCATGCCATCCCAGTGCCATGGCGACAGGACACCATGGCACCAGGGCTACATGCAGGTGCTTTGGCTGGGTTGGACAGGGTGGGAGCTGTTTGTCCTGTGGCACAGAATCAGGGTACGTCCTGCCCGTGCAGGCCCTTTGCACCCGATTCTGCTCCCATGGGAATGTCTAGCTCTGTGGGTGCAGAATCAGGTGCAAATCCAGCCCATCCAGATTTTGGACATCCAGACGAGCCGGATATGCCCCGATCAGAATGGGGCCCATTGCTTCTATCTGTGGCCTTCTCTTCTACTGCCAAATCTAGACATTGCTCCTTTCACCTTACTGCTCCTTATGCCTGCAACAAACTACATGATTCTGTATGTCAGGTTTTGTCTCTGGCCCTTCTCCAATCCAGGCTGAGAGCTCACCTCATCATTGCCGCTGTTGGATCCAGGGCTGGCCCGTCTATTGAGCAAGAATGTTTTTTGCACAGGGCCCCACGTTTCAGGGGGCCCCGCGCAAAGAACATTCTCCTTGCAAAGTAAATTTTAAAATTAAAAAAAAAAGCTGTCTGCTGCTGCTGCTGCCGCGGCGGCGGCGGCGGCAACGGCAGAATCACATATCCTGCGGGGCCCCCCCACCCGACAGAGCCTGCCCTCCCTGCATCAGCTCCGTCGGCTTTCAGAGCTTGAAGGGAGACTAGTTTCCCTTCCGTGGCTCTGTTAAGCCCGCAAGGGCTGATGGGACTTTCCCATCAGCCCCCGCGGGCTTAACAGAGCCGCGTGGGAGAAACTCTCCTTTCACGCTCTGGAAGCCAATGGAGCTGATGCAGGGAAGGTAGGCTCTGTCGGGCGGGGGGCCCCACGGGCAGGGCCAGCCCGTCCATTGAGCAAGAATGTTTTTTGCACAGGGCCCAGCGTTTCAGGGGGCCCCGCGCAAAAAACATTCTTCATCATCCCAAGTTAAAAAAAAAAAAAAAAACAGCTGCTTCTGCCGCGGCAGCATCAAGAGTGCCGCCGCGGGGCCCCCCCTGCCTGGCAGAGCCTCCCTGCATTGTAGGCTAGCGTTGAATCCCCGAACGCGGGCTTCTTTCAGAGCCGCGAGAGTTTCCTTTCTCGCGGCTCTGTTAATCCCGGCGGGGATTTCCCATCAGCCCCCGCGGGATTAACTATAGTGAAAATTAAGGGCCCAGGGGATCAGCTCCTTTTCAAGCCTAAAGAAATTCGGGAGCAATTCATACAATACTATCAGAATTTATATAAAAGTGAGAGTCCTAGTTCAGAGGAGGCAGCAGATGAATATTTGAGGGGGAGGGTGAATTAGGGCAGGTTACTGAGAAGGATAGGGAAGCACTAAATCAGACTATCATCTTAGAGGAGATTACTCAGGTGATGCCAGTGATTTTTTATCAGAGGTTAACGGCGTTGTTGGTGCTGGTGTTGCAGAGGTTGTTTAATGGGGTTTTGGAGGGGAGCCAGTTGGCACCCTCTATGCAACAGGCGGGGATATCGGTTCTAGCTAAGCCAGGTAGGGATCCTGCACTCTGCGGATCTTACAGGCCCATATGCCTTTTGAATACTGATGGGAAGATTTTAGCGAAAATATTGGCAAATCGGTTGGGGGGGGGGGGATCTCCCAGGGTTGGTACAATCTAGTCAGATTGGCTTTATTCAGGGCCGGCATACAGGCAATAATATTCGGCGGGCTATTCAAGTGATCTGGGCAGCACAAAAATGAAAGCAGCATATGTTGCTTCTGGCAATTGACACTGAGAAGGCATTTGATAGAGTGGCGTGGAGCTTTCTGTTTGCGGTGTTGAGGAAGGTAGGGATAGGACCTGGGTTGATGGCATGGATAAAGGCGTTATATGAGAGCCCCGAAGCAACTGTAAAAATTAATGGGCAGTATTCAGAGTTTTTCCGCTTGGGAAGGGGCACGAGGCAGGGGTGCCTGTTGTCGCCTCTTTTATTCGCTTTAGTTATGGAACCTCTGGCTGCAAGGCTAAGAAGTAATTTGGATGCAACAGGGCTTCAGATAGGCCAGGAGGAAAATAAATTGGCTTTGTTCACGGATGATATTTTGTTGTTTGTTACTCGGCCTTTGTTGGCTTTGCCGGTATTCCTCTCTGAGTTAAAGCACTTTGGGACAGTGTCAGGGTTTAAAATTAACAGGGCCAAAACAGAGGCGTTGAGTGTCAACATAACAGAGGCTTTGGTTAAGCAGTTACAGGGAGCTATGCATTTCGCTGGGCTATCCGGTCGGTTAAATATCTGGGGGTCCAACTCACTCGAGATCCCAAAGGATTGTTTGGGACAAATTATCTGCCCTTGATAGCGCAGATAGAAATAGATTTAGAGGGGGGCGGAGCCTGATGTCCAGCGGGTAGGACGCTTTGCGTTGAAGCTCCCGAGAGGCCTACTTAGAATCCTGACTTAATACCTATACAAATTTACTATTTCGCTCCGAGCTGACCGGGGCACCTCGGGGGGGATGGCGGCCCATAAACCAGCGCGCTTGGACTTCGGGTCTCCTTCTTCTTCTCACGGAAAACGCTCCAAAACAGAGGTGTCCTCCCCACAGAAGATGGTCCCATTTCGTGAAAACCCCGAAATGCACCTGGAGATTTTGGAGGAAATACGCGGCGTGAAGGAATTGGTGCAGTCCAATGGAGAAGCGCTTCGAGCCATGCGAGAAGACTTTGGAGTGCTCCAGGACCGACTTGAAAGTCTTTCATTACGGCAGGACAACATGGCGGGGGTCCTCGACTCGCACGAGGTGCGCTTGGGCAAACTGGACAAGGCTGAGCGCCAGATACAGAATCTTCAAAAGGAGTTAGAAGATAGCAATAATCGAGCCCGTCGCAACAATGTGAGGCTCCTCGGAATGCCGGAGGGGGTGGAAGCAGGAGATATAAGAGAATTCTTGCTCAAAACTCTTCCCTCCTTGCTGAAGATCACTTTTCACAGAGAACTGGAAATCGATCGAGCACACCGTGTTCCTGCCCACATGGCGCTCAACCGCACGACCCCCCGGCCTATTATCTTTAGCTTGCTACGCTATCAACAAGTGGAACAAATTTTACATGTTGCCCGAGCGAATCATCATTTGGAATTTGAAGGTCGTAAGGTCTCCTTCTTTCCTGATTTGGCAAAGCCTACCGTTGACCGTCGGAAGAAACTCCTTGCTTTTCGCCCTCGACTTCAACAGCTACAGGCTCGCTTTGGCCTGTTGTATCCAGCGAAGCTCCGAGTGACTCTCCACAACCAAACCAGGACGTTCGAAGATCCTGATCTACTATCAACATTTTTAGACTCCAAAGAAGCAGAGCAGATGCGCTAATCCCAAATCTTGGACTCTTATCTGCCGGCTCTATCCGCCATTTTGAAGGGCCCGATGCGGCGGTCATAGCCAAGCACAGAAATAGCCTGGACTTTCTTTCTTTCTCTATATGACTTTTGTTTTTGGTCTCCTATCCCTTCATGATGTGTGCCTCGGTCGGATTCGGAGCACGCACAGTCCTACAGGTTATGTGTTTTTTCAATTTCGGCCTTCTCTGGGGTTTCTCCCCGCAGACACATGGTCGCCAGTAATTTTGGGGTTTTGCTTCTCCTCTACCGTACTGCGGTTTTCTTTGTTAATGTGGGGCGCTTCATTGTATTATATTAGCTTATTTTTCCTATGTCATGTGTACAGCCAGATACAGTCAGCTTGAGGGACATAGTGAAATTATGTGTGCTATCATGCTCAGAATTTTTAACTTTTCTGAATGGCCTTATGTAAAATCTTATCATTCACCGTCAAAGGCATTAATGGTCCACTCAAAGGAAAGAAAATCCTTAGCTATCTTAGCCATGAGCATGTTGATTTAGTGTTTCTTCAGGAAACGCATTTAAACTCTGCTGAAACACTGAAACTCAATGCTAAGCCTCATATGGTAGCTGCCTATTCTCCCACCGTTTCCAAATGGTACGGGATAACCATTCTGGTTAAGAAGTCTTTGCACGCTACTGTACCTGATATTAGCGCTGACAAGGAGGGTAGATGGGCCCGTGTACACCTTGAGGTTGGAGATAGTGAATTCACGTGTATTTGCATTATGCCCCGAATGTGGACAACCCTGCTTACTATGCAAGTATTGCGCAGTTGGCCTTGGCCTCTGCCAATGCTCCATTAATACTTGGTGGCGATTTTACTCAAGTGTTCCCTCAATCTTTTCTTCTCAAACACGGTGCTCGTTGGTTGGAAGATCCAGTACTGAGTAGACCTGTGTGGCTAGATATAGAAGCGGGCCTTTGCAAACCGATTCCTCTTACCTTTCTCCCTGGTATGACTCTCCCATCAGACTCCCACTATCCACCAATGCTTTTAGACACTTTAGGTGCCTTTAATACTCTTATGCAATCTTTAGACTCCCGACTCTGGTCAGTGCAACTTCAGCATCGCCTTCGGAGCACTAGAGTACTCCCGCCATCGGCATTCCCTACATAAGGTTGATTGGAGACTTTCCGATCTCTCGGTAGTTCACCGGGTGTAGCATCCAATTTTACTAAACCTTATGTAATGCTATAACTAGAGATACCCCTATAGCGCAGAAAGTATGGGAGAGAGAATTGCATGTGACTTTGACCTCGGAGCAATGGAGCCTTATCTGGAGTAGAGGGACACGGGTTCCCGATCCGCCTCATTCACTCAGACCCTCTTCTTTCTAGCCCACCGGTGTTTTTACACTTCTCACAGATTAGACAAATGGAACACTACTCAGGGCAATGGTTGCTGGACACGTCCTGCGGCCATTGGTTCATTGCCTCATGTTATGCATGAATATCCCGCACTACAGTATTACTGGCGTCGGGTCTGGGGTCGTATTTAGTCTATCTCGCACTCTCAGGAGCCCCTTTCTTGGAGGATAGTGGGACTTCGCCCAGTTGCGGGGATCCCCTCTCTCCCAAAAATGGCTTATCTCCTTTCGAACTTTATGCTTGGCATTGCTATTTCCCTAATTAAGTAATACTGGAAAATTAGCTCCTATCTGAGCCCCAATGAATGGTGGAATCATGCCTGTCTTTACAGTAAATATGAACAAATACCTCGTCTGTTCGCTTCCTCCGTTCAGACTCCTTCTCATTGGTCTCAATGGAAGATGCTCAATGACTATGTACATTTTGCTAAATGCTCTCATCTGACTGTCTAACTTTGTATATATCTCTGTCCCATGATCATGCTGTATTGTAGATACTCTTTTGATCGTTTGATGTATAATCACTGTTAATTGGAAGCGCTCACATGCTGATATAATCGGGTAGAGAAGAAGCATCGGGGTGGGGGGTAATGGGTTTACTTTTCCTTATTGTATACTTGTTTTGTCTCTTTTGGTGTGTTGTTTCTTTTGTTTGTTGCAAAATGAAAATAAAAGTTTAAAAAAAAAAAGAAATAGATTTAGAAAAATGGAACAGGGAAGAACTATCCTGGTTTGGCCGGATAGTAGCTCTCAAGATGATGCTCATACCTCGCCTGCTTTATTTTTTTCAGGGTCTCCTGCTTTGTGTACCATGAATGGTGCTTCAACGTTTACAAAGAAACTGTTTTTATTTGTGTGGCGACATTGGCCGCCATGGATAGTGCGGCAAGTACTGTATGCCACACGATGTAAGGGGGGGTTGGGAATGCCAGACATAGTGGACAATTATTTAACAGCTCAAATGAGGCAGGTTATGGAATGGTGCGATTTGAGGAAAGATAAGCGTTACTGGTCTATTGAACAATATTGAGTAGGGGGTTATCTGTGCAATCATATTCTATGGGTGGTGAAAGGAACATTACGAGGGGAGTGGACTGAGAATACTTATATACGTCACTTATTGGGTGAATGGAAGAAGGGGTGGTGCAGAGTGGACTCCCTCCACATGGTTTCGATGCTGGCCCAAATTAGTGCAACACTGGATTTTGGTCCGGGAAGAGAGGGGATTTTTAAACGTTGGGCTGATCTGGGCCTAGATACGTTCGAGAAATTGTTAGAGTCGGGGGGAAATTAAGGGGTATGTTTACTAAACCGTCTTAATGGTGGTATTATCGCGCGATAAGTGACGTTATCTCACGATAATTATCGCGCGATAACGTCACTTATCACGCGATAACGCAGCGACGGCGTTAAGACACAATAACGCTGTGAAATCTGGGTCTGAAGGGTGGAGTAAGGCTTCCAAGAGGGCGGAGAGAAGGGGTCAATGGGCGGAGAGTGGGAGGGGAGAGGCTCCAGGCACACTAACGCTGTGGAATCCGGGTCTGAACACTAACGCCAGTGAAACCCTCGCGTTAAGGCACATTTGCAGGAAAGAGAAACCATTTATGTCAGCAATGTGCAGCAAAGGCAGCGAAACCCAGAAAAGTGATAGTTCTGATGCATGTGCAGGGAACAAAGAGGCAAATAAACATATAAAAGGACCAGAACCACATCTAAAAGCCCAATAACCAAGCTGGCCAAAAGTGATATTAATGATAAACATAAAGCAACACCACTGACAAAGCTCAAAAAATAAGATATCATGTTTGGAAGGGTCTATTCTCTGTCCCCCTACAAAGTGAATGATCCCACATTGAAATAGTGCTGATCAGGGTTTTTCACGTCTATATTGGGCAGGTTTGTTATGGCGTGTACATGTGCAGTAACAGCAGAGAGGGCACGTAGGAAAGGGCAACTGTACTGATGCTGTAAATTGGATATAGAGGGCTGCAGGTGGCACATGTTGTGGTTCAGATGGGGCACAGTGCGTGTTAGGCAAATGCCTAGGTGGCACATAGGAATGCCGAAACTGTAAAGCAGAAAGACAGCAACTGACGAGGGTCCAACATGGGCACGAGTGTGTGTCTCACAGTGTCACAGGGGAGATTACCCAGCAGGTATCCCCAAGGACATATAACATTAGCAGGCGGTGTGTGTGGGGGGGGGGGGGGGGGGAGGCATGCAGGTCCATGTAGGCACCCCTACCCGAGAACCCACACCATAGGCAGCTGCCTACCGGCATACTGGATGGCCTGGGACTGCGCACCACCAGCACCAACGGCATAATGGCATGGCAGCATGGTGGCGGAGGGGTGCTGGTGGCAGAGGGGGCAGTGGCATCTGCCCACAGCAGACCATGGCCTAGCCCTGTTTAGGTGGGTGCTGTGCACTGCAACAGACAGGGTCTGTCTAACAAACCATCATGGTAGCCCCAGGGAATGAACTGCCCGTGTGATGCAGTACACATAGCCAGTGTGTTCATGAGTAGAACGGCATCTTCGGGCAGTCTTGGCACAACACATTGTGAGTAAAGACAACGCAGAGGCCAATTACCTCAGCCAGCCCAAGGCCAATTACCTTGGGCCTTCCACGGCATAGTCAGCTGGCGGGGGCAACTGGTGATGGATCTCATGGCAAGCTCGACCAACACGAAATTGGCGGCATTTTTCTCCCGACGGCAGAGTCTGGATTCCAGAGGGCAGGACGCCTTGGTGCAGCCGTGGCCTCTAGCATCACTCTTTCACGTATTCCCGCCATGGCCTATGATCCCCCGGGTACTGCAGAGAATTGAATGTCATCTTGGTGGTTTCAGATTGGCCTGGGCATCCATCGTATGTGGATTTGGTTCAGTTACAGGTTCAGTCTCCTATGCCTCTTGGGGATTGCAGGGGCCTTTTGAGACAGGGGCCCATCTGTCCAGACGAACCGGTTTGCTTCTCACTTATGGCATGGCTATTGAAAGGAAGCAACTAACACGGAAAGGCTACTTGCCAGAAGTGGTTGCCACACTGTTGCAAGCCAGGTGCCATTCCACCACCCTGGCCTATATTTGTAAAGTGGCAACATGGTCTTCACTGTCCATATTTGTGCGTCATTACCCCTTGGACGTTCAGGCTGGAATGGTAGCCACATTTGGTTCGCAGGTGTTGACTGAGGCACTGTCATCCCATCCTTGAGGGGTTTAGCTTTGACACTCCCCTATGGTCTGGACTGCTCTAGCAGAGGCGTTCTGGAAGGGGAAATTTTACTTACTGTTAATTTCCTTTCCTGAAGCTCTGCTAGACCAGTCCAGGACCCACCCTCTAGTTGGGTCCTGCTGCAGGGCGATTACTTCCATATGCTTGAATCTCCGCTGATCTGAAGCCTGTATCTGTAAATAGCATAAGAATGGGATATGATTGTATAGTTTACTGGTTCAATTGTTATTTCAGTTCAAGGGCCCTCTTGGTAAACTCATCTGCTTGCTACATAACTGAAGAGTATCCCTAGCTGTACTTGATATAGTACCAGGGATCATGTCATTGCATTCTTCTGGTATTTTCTCTTTCTCACATCTGCTGGTTGGGGGGAGACAGCCCTATGGTCTGGACTGGTCTAGCAGAGCTCCAGGAAAGGAAATTAACAGTAAGTAAAATTTCTCCCGTTTAATCCTATGAAGGAAACCAGGCAGCTCTGCAGACAGTTTAGAATCCTAAGAGTAGCGACACTGCTACATGCTATTGGAAGCAGTGCAGAGGGAGAGAGAGAGGCACTGGTTTTAGACGTCTGGAAGAAGGATATTCCTAATTAAGATTTAAACTGGAAAATTCCTGAGTTCTTAAAGGAATAACTTTTTATGACTGTGAAAGGTGTGACTGGACAGTGTTTGTGTGGACCTAGATAGGGACATTCAATTATTTTTGGATAGAAGTAGGGACAGTATTCTAGATCAGATTCTAGTCAACATGCTAACCTCCAAGTGACTGTGGACGCAGCCTCCATTTAGATTAGTTTTATTTATTGATTTATTAAAGTTAAGGAGTAGGTACAATCTGGATCATCACTGGACCAGAGGAATCCTGAGTTCCTGTGACATTGGATCTCCTGGAAGTGGACACTCCAGACCTCTGGACAAGAGATCAGGCCTCTTTGCAAGAAGGTTTCTGGGAAGAAAGGTTCCAGTACAGAAACATCCTGAGAGACAAAATTATTACATACTTTACATTCCCAATTGAAATACATACAGAGTACTCCGGATGATAATAAGAGAACTCACCTGCTAAACAGTGGAAGTTCCTGTATAAAGAAGTAAATTCATTTTTTTTTGTTTTTAGTGCTGACTCCTGACTCTGGGTTTTCTTGGCATCTTATCAGTGGAAGTAGATTGCCAGGCCTTTTCTTCTGAGGCAATGAAGGTAAAGTGACTTGCTCAAGGAATGCCAGTGGGAATCAAACGACTTCGTAGTAAGAGTTAAACTGTAAAGCTTATCTTAAAGAGAAAAACTGAAAATGAGTATTTTGTATTAGAAGACAAGTATGAATGAAAGAGAAATACTGAATGTTGATTTACTTCTGAGTTCTAAGGTGCAACTGTATATAAATGCCTTATTGATTTAGCTTGTTTAATTAACTGTTACAATTTCTGAATCCATCTTTAAGCTAGTTCAACAACTTATACGAGCTTAATACATTTTCCTGAAAATACACTAAGGAGTATGTTTACTTAATCACAGTAAAGTTACCAGCGGTAAGGGCAGCATTAAGGTACCTGAAGCCATATAAGGCAGTGGGCAGGTAGGGGGCGTTCTGGCATAAAGGGCGCCTTGGCCGTTTAACGCACGTTAATGGGACATTGCACGTTAAGGTGACAAATAGGGGACGTTAAGGCACCCTAAGGGCTGTAAGGTGCCACAAGCTAAGGTGCCTTAAGTTAGGGCGCCTTAAAGCCCTTAGGGTGCCTTGAATTAAGGCACCTTAGGTTAAGGCGCCCTAAGGACATTAAGGTGTCCTAAGGGCTGTAAGGTGCTTCAAATTGACAAGCATGAACTGTAAGGCATGAAAACAGCTGTAACCCTACCACTGAATAGAGCACCAAGGAAAGGCAATGAACAAGTGATGGACGGAAGGAAAGGTGGGAGCTGATAGACCTGCCATATCTGTGGGTATCCTATGTGGCAGTCAGTAAAGTGGACAAACATGTTGGAGGCAGCTGTATTGATGCACAGGGTGTTGGCAATGTAAAGTGCTGCAATGACAGTGGGTGGCAGAGGATGAGAATATATGTACCCCAGTGGAGGCAGAGGTGGCAGGATATTTGCAATGATAGGAGGACAGAGGAGTAGTGGTGCCATGCAGATCAGACAGATGTGAGGCAAGCACGAAGAGCAGCAATGCAAAAAAGGGTACCAGTGCAGGACATGGGGTAGCAGCCTGCACAAGAAGACAGGACTGAACACAGATAATAGAGGCAGATAGATGGGCTGAAGGATGGTTGGCAACTGAGGTGAGGGTGTTATGGGCTGGCAGCACAGATCTGCAGTGACTGTTACAGGCATGAAAATAATTTGAGTACATAAAAAAAGAGAACAAAAAGGAATTGAATGCATGACCCCTGCTTAGGGAGTCATTGTACTAACCAGTAGACTACACCTCCACAGTTCTTTGCACAGCAATGGCTGGATACAGAAAGACTGCAGGTCACCGCACAAAATGTCTGCTGTGTGTGCTAGGACAGAGCAACCCCACCAATACCCTTGATGCAATGCACATGCAGAACAGCAGTCTACAGCTGATCACCAAATGGAGAATGCACCTCTCCAGCACCTCAGCTTTTAAAGAAGATCTGACAGTGTGTGATACTGGCACAGAGCAGCTACAGACCATGCCACTGCACAGGTTCTGTGTTCACCCTTGAGGGTGAGGATGGCTGCCCAGCACCAGGTCCACAGTACCTGTGGTGTTAGAGATAGGCTCTGCTACAGATTCCCATCACTGCTAGTGTGTTGCAAGTGTTTCCTGTAGTGGAATCTAAAGTCACTCTGTGTTTATCTGTATGCCCCAGTCACATATAGCCCTAATAGACTTGGACCAACCCAGAATAGTGCATACCCAGTGTTACAATGCAACTGCCGTGGCCCCTATTATCATGGCAGAGGTGCATCTAGACTCATATGAGGTTTATGTAGCAATGCTGGGTCAAAGTGATTTAGAGAATATGCTCCTTTTCTTCAAAGGGCTGGCAGTCAACCTTTTTGTAATTGAGGCAGTGGAAGAACATGTGACACGGCCATGAAGAATGGCAACCCCAGTCCCATTGGCCAAAAGCTGTCATCCAGGGGCATTGGATCAGTAGGCCAGATCTGTATCTGTTACTAGGGCAGTGGCACTCCCAGCAATAATGCTGGGAGTAGGTCTGGAAAACCTCAGCTGCCATCCACCAAGGTCTGATATTCACCAGCAGAAGGCACAGTCAGACTGTACCTGCTGCACCCCACAAGGTATTCCAGTTAACTGCAGATTGTCTGCTAGCCAGTCCATATTGCATGCTCACAAAGAAGCTATGTGCACCCAGAGTTGGGATATACAGCACAGACACCCAGCAGGTGCCTCAGTGATTGGGCCCCAGAACAGAGAGCATGCAGATATTACTGGAGACAGGTGCTATATGGGAACAGGTGCTATGTGGGAACATAGCCGTGCCATGGTCACTGCTCGGTCAGAGTAAGAGTGTCCTCCCAGCATGACATGCTGTGTCCACCCTGTCCATGCAGGTGGTGGTCGGGCACTACAATGTCCCAGCCATTGCCCTACCCCCGATGCAGACACATCCTGCACAATCCGCCCTGTCCAGGCTATACCCCTAATACCTTGCTTCTCAGTTTGCACATTTGCAGGCTAACGCTGGAAACTGTGTGTACATTGTGGGCCCAATGAGGAGTAGGAAGCCACAAAACAATGGATAGACATACTCCTATTGCAGCATTGTGCAGTTATAGGGGTGGTTGGCAACACTGCCCACCACACTGGTACTGATCACAGTGCATGCATTACTAGGGCGTGCAGGAGCTACTAGTAGTGCTCTGGTGATAACTGCTGCCCCATTCCAGAGCCCAACAGCCTGGCTCTACATGAAGCTTTGGATAGTGGAACCTGTGTGTGTGGATGGGTGTGTGTCTGTACCCCTGTTGACCAATGCTTTGGGGATTGCACATGTTGATGTTATATCTGCAATGCAGGTACATGCTCTGCAAGATCCACAGCTGGGACCTGAACCTGTGACCCTCTGCTCCAGGACACACTGGCTGTGTGTACTGCACTACTCTGTAGCCACAAAAGCACAGCAGTCCCTGGGGCTACCTTTGCTTTTCATCAGACAGACCTTGTCTGTTGCACTGCACACCACACACTGGAACAGGGTATGGCCTTGATCTGCTGCAGGTGGGTGCCACTGCCCCCTCTGCCACCAACACCCCCCCCCCCCTGCTGTGCTCACATGCCCATATTTTGTCGCTGATGATAGTGCACAGTCCCAGGCCATTCATTGTGCAGGTAGGTGTTTGCCCAGGGTGCGGGGTCTGGGGTGGAGTGGAGAGGCATACATGGACATCCACACATCCCCCCCATCACCGCCTGCCAATGTTATGTCCCTTCCACATGGGGGAGAGACAGCTGGGGGGTGTCAGGTTGGTGATCTAGCAACTATTGACTAGGGTGGACTTGGTAAATGTAGGTAGATTGTGTTATGCCAGCAGACTGTGGAGAGACTAGGACATGCAATACGGGTACAGTGTACCCATTTTGGACTACTGGGTGTATACATGTTTCAGACGACATATTGTCACACACTGCACTGCCTTACCAGGGGCTGCAGTAAAAGGTGTTTGTTTAGCTGGGTTTACGAACACTTTGGGACATATCTTGGGGAAGGTACATAGACCCTGGTTAGATGGTCCCCATTACAGGCATTGTGGTTCCTTTGTGACATCTGGGGTACCTGCTGGGTATATGTCCCCTGGCTAGGACACTGTGGAACACAGACTACTTGGCATGTTTGACCTTGGTCAGATGCTGTCTTGCTGATTTCCAGTTTCTGTGTTCCTATGTGCCACCTAGGCAACAGCCTAGTCCACCCTGTGCCCCAGCTGCCCCTACTGCATGTCCCACCTGCAGCCCCCTTTGCCTCATTTGCACCATCACCATGGTGCCCCTTCATACTTGTGCACTATGGTGTTGCTGCAAATGGAGCACTACTATCACTTTACTAGGGCTCCCTGTCTGTGCTGTACATTGCTGACACTGAAATGGTCTCTCTCTCCTGCAAAAGTGCATTTACCGACAGGTTTTCACTGGCAGTAAAGTCCTGGTATTAATGTTACAGCGTTAGTGTCACAGGGGCTTCTCCCAGCCCACTCCCCGCCCATTGACCCCTTCTCTCTGCCTTCTCTCCACCCTCTGGGACATTTACCACTGCTGGCAACATTACCGTGCATTAACGTTGCATTAGATAATGTTACTGCGCGTTAACGTTACATTAGGTAATGTTACCACGTGTTAATGCTACCAATGCTACATTACCGTGCTTTAGTAAACATGCCTCTAAGGTTTTCTGTGTCCCATTGTTACAAAGTCTACCCTGTTGCCATGATTGTAACATTATCCCAATTTTAGTTTATTTTCCTCTCAGCCTTTCTCCACCCAACAGTGGAGCTGGATGAGACGAGGTTAGTGACTTCTGTAAGGCTCTACTGTAGGTGAACGTCAGACTCTGAGGTTCCCTCTTGACCCATTATAACATCCGAGATATTGTTGTTAGAGTCTGACCCTACCCTTCTCTGGGAGTGGGGGGGCTACATTATAACAGAGCTTTATATGCACAGCGACCTCTCCTATTGGGCTACCAAAAGAAGCATGAGGCTATCAGAGTGACATGTGTGCTACATTTCTCCTCAAAAGCATTATGAGTCTGCCAAATACTTCAGAGAACTTGGCAAATACTGTCATTATATGACATATTTTTTGTGGACTACCACGAGTAGCATTCACCTGGTATTTAAAAATACTATCTTGGAAGCCCAGATCAGCAGTATTCCACACTTTAAGAAAGGTGGAAGGAAGTCCAAAAAATTGTCAGCATGGTTTAAAGGTAAGGTCAGAGAGGGTGTGGTTGGCAAATAAGCATCTTTCAGCAAATGACAAAAACTGGAAACAACATAAGCACTGACAAGTTAGGTGCAAGCACTGATAAGTCAGGTAAAGAGAGAATTTGAGAACTACCATTAAAATTATCTGTAGTACCTAAAGACTAACGAATGGCCAATGTAACACCAATTTTTAAACAGCGTTCCAGGGGTGATCTGGGAAACTACAGGCTGCTAAGCCTGACATCAGTACTAGACAAAATGGTAGAAACCATTATAAAGACCAAAATTACTGAACATGTAGATAGTCATGGTTTAATGGGAAAAAGCCAACATGGCTTTAGCCAAGGAAGGTCTTGTCTTACTAACTTGTTATATTTTTTTGAAGGTATGAATAAACAGGTAGACAAAGGTGAGCCAGTCGATACAGTGTTTCGGGATTTTTAAGACACCTTTGCAGGGTCCCTCACGAGAGACTATTGGCGAAGATAAAAAGTCATGGGATAGCAGGCAGTGCACTATTGCAGATCAGAAACTGATTAAAAGATGGAAAGCAGAGGGTAGGGCTGAATGGCCAATTTTCCCGATGGAGAAAGGTGAATAGTGGAGTACACCAGAGATCTGTGCTGGGTCTCCTGCTTTTTAACATTTTCATAAATGACCTGGAAATGGGAATAATGAGTGAGCTAGTCAAATTTGCAGATGACACAAAATTATTCAAAGTTGTTAAAACCCAAGAGGATTGTGAAAAATTGCAAGAGGACCTTGATAAATTGGAAGACTGGAAGTTCAAATGGCAGATGAAATTTAATGTGGACAAGTGCAAAGTTATGCACCTAGGAAAGAACAACCCAAATTTTGGTTACACGAGGCAAGGTTCTACATTAGGAACCACCACCCAGGAAAAAGATTTAGGCATCATTGTGGATAAAACGTTGAAGTCCTCCACCCAGTTTGTAGTGGCAGACAAGAAGGCAAATAAAATGCTAGGAGTCATAAGGAAAGAAATGGAAAATAAAACAAAGGATATTATAATGCCTCTGTATCATTCCATGGCGTAACCGCACCTGAATATTGTGTGCAATTCTGGTCACCCTATCTTAAAAAGACTATAGCGGAAATAGAAAAGGTACAGAGAAGAGCCACCAAAATGGTAAAGAGGATGGAAGGATATTCCTATGAGGAAAGAACATAAGAACATAAGATATGCCATACTGGGCCAGACCAAGGTCCATCAAGCCAAGTATCTTGTTTCCAACAGTGGCCAATCTAGATCACAAGTACCTAGCAGTTTCCCCAGAAAACACAGGTTCCACAATGTTTGTATTGGGACAAGCAGTGGATTTCCCAGGTCCCCTTTAATAATTGTTTATGGACCTTTCCTCCAGGAACTTGTCCAATCCTTTTTTAAACCCAGCTTCACTAACTGTTTTTACATCCTCTGGTAACAAATTCCAGAGTTTGATTACGCATTGAGTGAAAAAAATATTTTCTCTTTAGTCTTATATTGGTTACACTGCAGCTTCATTGCATATCCCCTAGTCTTTCTACATATTGATGGTATAAACAATCAATCTATGTTTACCTGTTCCACCCCATTCATTAATTAATAGACCTCTATCATATCTCCCTCAGCCATCTATTTTCCAGGTTGAAAAACTCTAACCTTTTTAGCCTCTCCATATAGGGGTATCCTTCCAAACCCTTTATCATTGTTCTAGCTCATGAAATGTTTCTAGGATTCTTTTTACCAATGGCAAATTTCAGCTTTTTCCAAAGATTCTTGATTGGACTGAAATCAAGACTCATTATTGGCCAGTTTAAAACAATCAATTTGATACTTTTTAACCATTCTTTTGTACTTTTTGATGCATGTTTTGAGTCATTGTCCTGCTGGAGGATCCATGACCTTTGACCCAGACTTAGCTTTCTGACACTAGGTAGCACATATCACTCCATATCTTGGTAGTCCTCTGACTTCATGATTCCTTTAATATGTTCCAGGCCTCCAGTTTCTGAGGCAGCAAAACAGCCCCATAACATTATGTAACCTCCACTATATTTAACTGCAGGAAGAGTGTTTTTTTCCTCAGTTTCATTTCTTCGCTTGTAAACATATCACTAGGGTTGCCAACTGGCTCCAGATGCGCCCGACAGACTTGATTCAGTCCTGGGTTACCCATTGCATGCAGGGACATGTAGTTCTGATTTCTCCATTGCACTCCATAAGAAAAGCAAGACTACAAATCCCTGCATGCAATGGGGTCACCCTAGGACTGGATCAAGCCTGTTGGGCGCATCTGGGGTCAGTTGGCAACCCTATGTATCACTGGTCTGCATTGCTAAAGAGTTCAAAGGGGGAGGAGTGGCTTAGGGTTTGGGACAAATGGGAAACAAGCCTCAGGCCAGAGGGTCAGGGGCTTGTTTCCCACTCAGGAACAGCAATCTTATTCCAGAGGGATTGGTGTATCTAGTCCTATAGGCACTCCTTGTGGCTTTGGGCAAGCCACTTAACTCTCTGTTGCCTCAGATATGCATGTAGATTGTGAGTTGTTCAGGGACAAGGGAATATATCCAGTACCTGCTTGTAGCATTTGTAAACCATTCTAATGCCTTTCAGCCTGGGCAGTGTATCAAGAAATTAAATAAAGATAAAGTTCATTTTCATCTGTCCACTGAACATTTTCCCAGAGAGAGCTTGTGGTTCCTCAAGGTGGGTTTGGGCAAAGATCAGGCATGCCTTTTAATGTCTATCTTTGAGCAGAGGGGTTCTCCTTGGCCTTCGCCCATGAAGTCCTTTTTTGTTTAGTGCACGGCAAATGGTGCAGGTTGAAACCAGTTTGCTCTAGGTCAGCATTAAACTCTTTGAATGTTGTAAGTGGTGTTTTTCCAACCTTTCTCACTAACCTTCAAAGACTTTGTGGATTAATTTTCCTCTTTCTACCACATCCTGGGAGGTTCTTGATATTTGCATGAGCATAAAACGTCTTAATAAAATTGCAAACTGTAGACACAGGAATTCTAAGGTCTTTGGAGATTGGCTTGTACCCCATTGAATTTTGATGTTTAGTGATAATGCCTTTTCTGATGGTCTCAGGCAGCTCTCTTGTCTTCACCATTGTGAAAATGGAGCAGGGAGTAAATACGGCCATTTTAAACATTAGAGCCATCTTTCATTAGAGTACTGACAATTGATAACTGGTGCGTCTAATTTTACGGCAGTGAGAATGTGGTTATTCTGTTCAAACTGATTTATTTATTTATTTGTACATTCTTTTATACCGCCTCTTCCAGAGATCAGATGTGGTTTACATATAACAGAACAAAATAATACCAAACTTATTATTATTTTTACAATTGTCACCCACCTATAGGTTCCCAGAGGCTTAAAGCATGGAAGCTACAGTGGGGCCTCTTCTTAAACAGTGGGGGATGGTATCAAGAAGGTATTGAAATGCCCCCTGGGAACTGTAGTCCCACAAGCTAATATAAGAATGTAGTTGTAGACGAGAAGCAAGGCTTTAAAGAGAGGACTTTTTATTTTCCCTTCCCGGGTGAATTTTCAGCACATTGGAACAAAAGACAAAAGACCATACTTCTGGTATAAAAATAAAGGTAAACTACTGGAACAAAATGAATGCTTGTATCTTCAGCTTGGCAATAAACAAAAGGTAATTCAAACAGTCCTTTTTCTTAAACAAGCAAGTTTCTTCACTGCTGTTTTCCTTAAACAGATTTTCTGTAGCCACTTCAGCACAATGAAGAAATCTCATCAGAAATTATTAACGTACAATCCATGCAAGACTCAGAAGATGTTTCCTCACAGAAATCACACTGCATTTCCTCACATGCTTCTTCGGAGCTGAACTCCCTAGGATTGTAACTTAGGCTATTTTTAAACAGTCCCTCTTCTCGGTTAAGAGAGCTCCCCTCCTCCTCTCTGTTAGAGTAAAATGGGAGGTTACCACACACAGTAGAGTTTCCTTCCTGAGAGCCACACACTCTTGGATAAGTGTAGGTAAAACTCTTACTTTCAGCTTCCCTTATACTAGAAGGAATAAGCCTTCCTTCTGGCTTAGTTCTCACGGAGCTTCTGGGTACAGGGAAATTAACGGAGCTTTTCCAAGATGAAAGCCTCTCACTGCCTTTCTCTTTCTGCTTTCTTTTGGGCACAAAAGTATCCTCAAGATAAAAACTCTTGCCCTCCTTGTACCTGTTGCTAGGAAGATTCTTTCCCACAGCTTTTCTCAGCCTGGTTCCAGAAATACCTTCGTGGCAAAGTCCACTGAGCTTTTGTTCAGTTGTGCACTGCTCTCTGAAGCAAATCCCTGGTATTCTCTCCTGGGTTTCTTCCTCCAGAACTTTGTGTAAGACTCCGTGTGAAGCTCTGGCCCCCTGTCCAGCCCTCTGATCAGCTCTCCAATCAGTTCTGCAATCAGCTCTCCTATCGGCTTTGCAATCGGCTCCCCAATCGGCTCTGACTCTAACCTCCGGTGAGTGAATTTTAACTGCGTCACTCTTGGTGTTTCCTTGAGCCCCGCCTCCTCCCAGCTGTCCCTCATTACCTAATGGGCTGTGAGGTAACCTACTGCTTGGGCATGCTCTCATACCTGGTAATTCAGTTTGAGTACGTTGCCTATAGCAACTCTGGTCCATGTGCTGCTCTAGCCTGTCATTATTAGAACTGTTCTGCTCAGTTTTTCCTATTTCCATAGGCTCTGGCTGATCCACCTCATGACACAATGAACGTTTTAGAACAATTTAGTTAAATGCATAATAAACTTTAAACTTTTAAAACTATTAACAACTGAACTATTTACAGAAGGTAAAATATATGGTTCCATTTGCTAATGAATGGATGATATAAAGATGTGGAGGAATTGTGCATGTGTGTGATTGAGTGTGTAATGTGTCTATGTTATGTCTAAGTAGGGTCAGTGTATGGATGCTGATCAGTGTTGACTTGTGAATTCAGGACATCATTGTGCTGTAGATTGTAAAAATGCTGGGTAAATAGATAAGTTTTTAGATCTTTTCTAAATGATTGTAAGTCCTTAATCTCTCTGAGTTCAACTGGGAGTTGTTCCACAAAGTAGGAGCAGTGAACGAGAAGGCAGTGTTGCTTGTCTTCTGCCCTGATTTTCGAATGGAATCGTGAACTAGCAACATGTGGAGATTCTGTCTTCTTCTTGACCTACTTTCCTGGGGAGTATGGATTAGCGTTGCAAGATATGACGGGGCTATATTATTGATGAGCTTGAATGTGGTAACCATTAGTTTGTATAGAATTCTACATGAAACTGGGAGCCAGTGCAGGGTGTAAAGAATAGGAGAGATGTGGTCAGATAATTTTGCTTTGAAGATTATCCTTGCAGCGACATTTTGAGCCAATTGTAGAGTGTGCAGATATTTCTTAGAGGTTCCTTGAAGTATGCCATTGCAATAATCTAAATGTAGTGTTATCAGAGTTTGTGCCACAGTCCTGAAGTCGTTACTGTCTAATATCGGTCTGAGCTGTTGGATTGTCCTTATTTTAAAGAATATAGTTTTAGCAGTTTGCTTTATATGAGGGGTTAAGCTGAGCATTCTGTCAAGAGTGACCCCCAAATATTTAACCTCTGTCTTCACTGGTGGGAGATATTTCCGATGTTGATAACTGGCAGTGGGGAGAACTTAGGGTTTCTCGTTATAAATAGCACTTCTGTTTTTTTGAAGTTGATATTCATGTTCATTGATTTAAGCCACTTTTCTGCTTCGGTGAGACAGCGTGATATACTGTCATAGTTGGGGTTGGATACATCAAATGGCATGTACAACATAATATCGTCTGCATAGATGTGGTAATTTATCTTATGGCATTGGAAGATGGTGCAGATCGGCTGAAGATACAAATTAAAAAGTAGCACAGAGAGGGTGGAGCCTTGTGGGATACCCTGTTCTTGCGGGAATGGCAATGAGGAGACGTGGTCTATTTGAACATATTGGGTCCTGTTAGTGAAGTAGGATTTAAACCATTCAAGAGCTTGACCTTAATGCCTAATTGGGAGAGTCTAGAAATGAGCATGACATGGTTTACAATGTCAAAGGCCGAAGAAATATCAATGAAAATGAGTATAAAGGCTCGCTTGGTATTATCGATGCCCCTGATAATAGTGTTGAATAATGCTAAGAGGAGCGTTTCCACACCGTGGAAAGGGCAGAACCCATATTGATGTTCATCTAAGGGTGCAGCTGAGTCAATATAATCCTGCAGTTGTATCTGCACAACCTTCTCAATTATCTTAGAGAGGAACGGAATACTTGCAATGGGGCGATATGAAGCCAGGTCATTGCTGTCCAGGGATTTATTCTTTAGTAATGGGCAAGGGGGGGCGGAGCCTGATGTCCAGCGGGATGGTCGCATAACGCTGAGGCTCCCGAGAGGCCTACGAAGAATCCTGAATTAACACCTCACATTTTTGGAACTTCTACTCTGATCTTGCCGGGGCACATTGGTGAGATGGCGGGGACCAAACCAACGCGCCTGGAATTTGGGTCTCCAGCGGCTGCTCACGGCAAACGTTCCAAAACCGAACCTCCGTCCCCGCAGAAGGGGCCGGCCTTGTGCGAGGGCCCCGAAATGCAGCAGGAAATCCTCGTAGAGATTAGAGGGGTCAAAAACCTTGTGCAGGCAAACGGTGAAGCACTCCGAGCGCTGCGGGACGATTTTGGTGTGCTGCAAAGCAAGCTAGAAGGGCTTTCCTCGCGTCAGGACAAAATGGAGGGCATATTGGACTCCCATGCGGCCTGGTTGTCCAAACTCGACAAAGTTGAACGACAGGTGCGGGCCTTGCAGAAAGAGGTGGAAGATGGCAATAATAGAGCGCGCCGCAACAACATACGACTCGTGGGCATACCGGAGGGAGCGGAATCGGGAGACATGAAAGAGTTTTTATGCAAAATCCTCCCTTCCTTGCTCCAAATCACCTTTACCAAAGATTTGGAGATTGATCGCGCTCATCGTGTACCCACCAGCATAACGCTCAAGAGGAAGACCCCGCGGCCTATCATTTTTCGACTACTGAGATATCAGCACGTGGAGCAAATTCTAAGTGCCTCTCGGGCAAAGGGCCATATGGAGTTTGAGAGCCACAAGATCTCCTTCTATCCCGACTTGTCTAAACCCACAGTCGACCGCCGAAAGCGCTTTCTGGAGTTCCGGCCGAGGCTTCAACAACTACAAGCACGCTATGGCCTGATGTACCCGGCCAAGCTCCGAGTCACGCTTCACAATCAGACAAGAACATTCGAGGACCCTGATCTACTAGCGGAGTTTTTGGATTCCAAAGAAGCCGACTTGATGCGCTGACTTCCAGACTGTTCCTGCAAGTCTCCTTCTATCCGCTGTACCTGCCATATTGGATCTGCCGCAGCCTAGCAAAGAGTCTGGCGTTGGCAGTCTGTTGCCTTACTCTTGATGGTATCTGTGACCCGATTCCATCTACCCACAGTAGCCTCGATGAGTATCAGAGACAGTGTTATTATGGACTCTGGTGTTTCTGTTCTTTTTTTTACCTGTCTTCTATTTCCTCTCTAGGGCCTCCTCCCGCAGACATATGGTCGCCATATTCTTTGGGGGTTTTGCTTCTTCCCTAAGATACGTTGGTACATACTTTTCAATATGGGGTGTATTAACCAGCATATTCGGTGATTATGACATTGTTGTACAGATTCTGCTTATGTTTTATGTTATCAAGCGCCCTTACCTAAAATGTCTACTACCGATTGATGGCACCATGTAAGATTTTTTCATTGAACGTAAAAGGCATCAATAATCCGATAAAACGGAAGAAAATCCTAAGCTACCTCAGTCAGGAAGCTGCGGATCTGAATTTTCTCCAAGAAACGCATTTAAATTCGAAGGAAACTCTTAAACTCAATATTAAACCTTACATGGTGGCCGCTTATTCCCCAGCCGTTTCTAAGAAATGTGGGGTTGCCATACTGGTTAGGAAATCTTTGCATGCTACTGTTATTGCGACTAGCTCAGATACAGCAGGTAGATGGGCTAGAGTTCACCTTAAGATAGGTAGCCTGGAAGTTACATGTATATGCCTTTACGCTCCTAATGTTGATGACCCTGCCTTTTTTGCTACCATTGCTCAGGTTGCGCAGGCTTCTGCTAATACTTCATTGATCATTGGGGGGGATTTCAATCTAGTCCTTGACCCCCTGATTGACAAACAGCCGCCTAGGACGAGTGGTCCCCCCAAGAGTCACGCTACGCTTACCTCCCTGATCAAGGATCTTGCTTTAGTTGATCTATGGAGATTACTACACCCCAATGAGCTTGACTTCACCTTCTTCTCCTCCCCTCATAACTCTCAGTCTCGCATAGACTTCTTTCTAATCTCAAAACTGTTAGTTCCTCAGGTGGACACTGCAAAGATTCACTCCCAACATATTTCAGATCATGCTGCCATTTCCTTCCAATTACACACTACTGCACCCCAGGGAAACTCGGGAGCCTGGTTCTTTGATAGAGCCCTGTTAACTCAGCCTGAGTTCCAGTCAGAAATTCGAGTAGCCATACAGAATTACTTCCATTTTAATCTACCCCAAGATACTGCGAATTGGGCTTGGTGGGAGGGCTTCAAAGCGGCCATTCGGGCAACGATCACTAGCTATCAAATTCGCCTGCGGAAACAACGTAAACAGCAGCTGCTCATACTAGACCAACAAATAAAAGCAGGCGAACGAGTTCTAACTTCACGCACTGACCCATGTGTATTAATTCGATTACAGCGTCTCCGTTTTCAATATAATTCAATCCTCTCAACTGCAGCTTCTAAGAGTATTGAGCTTCAGCGAGGGACATATTATCGTGAAAATAACCGAGCCGGTCGACTCTTAGCCAATGCCTTGAAAGGTCAAAAAGAAGCCAAACGCGTTGCGGCCCTTCGAGCTCCACAGGGAGGGGGCATAGTGACCACAGACTCCGATATTGTAGAGCTCTTTCGGGATTTCTATACCCGCCTATATCAATCTGAATGTGAGTTCTCGTCAGAGACATTCGAGCGATTGCTCTCTGGCATTCAGCGGCCGACCCTCTATGAAGTTGATAGAGATGCAATGGATGAACCCTTCTCTACTTCAGAGATCCAATCTGCCCTAAAACGAACAGCCTCGGGCCGTGCCGCCGGGCCCGATGGTCTCCCGACCGAATTCTACAGAACGTTCAGTGCAGATTTAGTTCCCTATTTAAAACTCTATTTTACTGCCCTTGCGGTAGATACATCCTCTTTGGGATCCTTTTCTGCAGCTAATGTGGTTGTATTTGAGAAAGAAGGCAGGGACCCGCTACTGACCGCCAACTACCGTCCAATCTCCCTACTTAATGCCGACTATAAGATCTTCGCAACGATCTTGGCCACCCGGCTATCTGACATGATGGCTACCCTAATTCACCCCGATCAATGCGGTTTTATACCCGGCAGATCAACTGCTGACAATGCTCGGACCTTGTGCCATGTGTTATCTAGTGCTGCCAATCTCGACCATCCATGGGTGGGTCTTTCCCTGGATGCCGAAAAAGCCTTTGATCGTCTAGAATGGCCCTTCTTATTTGCAGTTCTCCGATGGTATGGCTTTGGAGAGGGCTTCCTCCGATATCTCCAAGTCATGTACACTCAACCTGTCGCCAGTATTTGTGTAAACGCCATCAAATCTCAGCCATTTAACCTCCAAAGAGGCACGCGTCAAGGTTGCCCCCTATCACCAATGCTTTTTGATCTCGCTCTTGAACCCCTAGCCCTCCTTGTTAGACAGTCTGCACGTATTCGAGGTGTCCCCTTTAGTCATAGGGAGATCAAACTCTCTGCATATGCAGATGACCTTATGCTCTTCGTTTCCCTCGATTCGGTTCCAGCTGTCTTGGATCTGATTGACGGATACTCACAATTATCGGGCTATAAAATTAACTGGACCAAATCTGTAGCATTCCCACTGAACCGCTGGGTACATGAGGCTGACATGCAGGCCTTTCCCTTCCTCTGGCAATCCCGTATGGTGAAGTATCTCGGGGTCCATTACTGTTCTCCTTTAGAAGACACTATCAGTTTTAATGCCAAAGAGATAGTCTCCAAAGTCCGTGAACTCACAAATCGTTGGTCTCCCTTATCTCTCACATGGTGGGGCCGCTTAGACACTGTGAAAATGATGATAGTCCCCAAAGTGAACTACATTTTAGAAATGCTACCATGCTTACTTCCGCTACATACTTATAAAGATATTGAGGGCCTTCTCGTCCGTTATCTCTGGCAGGGCAAGCCACCAAGGATAGTTAAACATAAACTGCAGTCTGCAAAGGAACGAGGGGGTACCAGATTTCCTGATTTTCTTAGATATCATCAAGCCTTTCTACTTAAGCAAGGTGCCCGATGGCTAGATACCTCAACAGACCGCCGACCAGTTTGGCTTGACATAGAAAAGGAGCTTAGTAGCCCAATTCCGCTGACCCATCTCCCCGGTATGTCCTATCAAGTAGGCACCCGCCATCCACCAATGATTGTCGATACTCTTGCGGCCTTTAACACTCTCATTCTATCACTGGGCCCGAATGTATGTCCTCAGGACGGACTCCCGCTATGGAATAACCCCAGAATTCAAGTCCTAAATAGAACAATAGCCTGGAAACCCTGGTACTCCAGGGGGATCTGGACACCCCAACAGCTTTTCTCCGCAGCTCGTTGGAAAACCTTTTCGGATTTACAAAAGGAATTTGCGTTACCAGCGAAACACTACTTTCAATTGATGCAGCTTCAACACTGCCTCAAAAGTGCTCGAATCATGCCGCCCTCTGCCCCTACTGAGGATGGGCTATTAGAGATAGTTCACTCCATTAGTAGTACACATGGGGTAGCCTCTAATTTCTATAAAATACTTTGTCAGGGTACAGATACGGACACTTTTAGAGCCCAACAAGCCTGGGAGCGCGAACTGCAAACCACTATAACCCCTGTGCAATGGAGCGTTTTTTGGAGTATAGTAGTGCGGGTTTCCCGGTCTGCCTCTGTCACCCAAACTCTCTTCTTCTTTGCACACAGATGCTTTTATACCCCAGAAAAAATAGCCAAATGGAACCCAAATGCTAGGGACCTGTGTTGGTCTTGCCATACTGCTGTGGGATCCTTCGCTCATGTTATTTATGAATGTCCTCAACTGCAGGTCTATTGGGGGCGGGTCTGGGGTCGTATTCAATCTATCTTACACTTTCATGAACCTCTCTCTTGGAAGGTCGTGGGACTCCGCTCTGCGGCGGAGGTCCCCTCTCTTCCTAAGAAGGGTCGCTTTCTCCTTGATTTCATGCTAGGTATAGCCATATGCTTAATCACGAGGAATTGGAAGGATAGCTCTCGACTTACTGTCAATGAATGGTGGAATCTCGTCTGCTTATATAGCAAATATGAGCAGATACCTCGGAGGGCTATTCCCCATGTCCAAACTCACTCTTGCTTGTCTAAATGGCAGATGCTTAATGATTATGTACAATCTGCTCATTGCTCCAATATGCCTGTATAATGTGCACTCATCATGTTTTAGATCACCGTTAGGTTTTGTAATATAATAATGTAAGTACACGCCCGCTTCGGGAATGCTTAGTTTCTAGAGAAGAAGCAGGGGGGAGGGGGGTGGTAGGGGTTTACTTTGGTGTATGTATTACACGTTATGTATTTGTCTTTTAGTTGTATGTCTTCCTTTCCTTTGTTGTTATAAAACGAAAATAAAGAATTCAAAATAAAAGTAATGGGCAAATTGCAGACCTTTTACGATCCTCTACTATGGATCCATTATTGAGAAGGGACCCAGGATATCAATGCTTGACCCAGTACAAGCATTGTGGTATCAGTGTCTTTTGGGGAAACTGCTAGGTATGTATGACCTAGATTGGCCACTGTTGGAAACAGGATACTGGGCTTGATGGACCTTGGTCTGACCCAGTATGGCATATCTTATGTTCTTATGGTCTTGAAGTAGAGATTGCTTCACTATGCTCAGTAAATCCGGGGCCAGCTCAGCCTTAGTTGCTTTAATCCACGCCACCGGACAAGGATCTAAAAGTGAGGTGGTAGTATTGAGTTTAGTGATTGTCTGGAGCAATTGTTTGTTTGTAATAGGATGGATAGCGTTCCATTCAAGGCGATTATTGTCTGTTGGAGATAGGAGTACTGGAGTGAAATATCTATTCTGTTTAATTTGCTAGCAAAATGGTCAGCTATGTCTTGTGGGTTGATAGGAATCTTGTTAGGGATATTTGCTGGAGATTTTGTCAGGGATTTAACAATGTCAGATAATTGTTTATGGCCTTTGTCAATACTTTAGTATGGTATTGCTTCTTAGCATTATTGATAGTTTCCTTGTAGGCGTTGAGCAGTGAAAAGTAATGAGTCCTGAGTTCTTGTTTTTTTTTCCTTCTCCATGTAGATTCCAGTTTCTTGAGTCCCTTCCTTAGTGTTGCTAGTTCAGCTGTGAACCATCTCTCATTTGTTTTATGTTTGTAATGCCTCTGGAAAGGTAATGGTAACTTTATAGTGGAATTCCAGTTTGATACTGCTTCGCTAAGGTTAGAACAAAAGTCTAACTTAGTAAATACTGTTTCAAGAAATTTTTCCTTATCAAATGGTCGAAATCTCTGGCTTTGGTGTGCGGTGTCAGGATGAACACTGCTAGGATGAGGGTACTCGTAGTGAAAGGAGAACTGTATCATAAAGTGGTCAGACCAAGGCACCTGAGTTATATAGGGTGATATATATCATGGTGGCTCAGTATACTGAGTTGGAAGGAATATCAAGTCGAGGATGTTGCCTTTGGTGTGTGTTGGGTGATTAATTATTTGCTTAAAACCCATTTCTTCCATTGCCTCGATGAAGGATGCTTCTTGATTGCCGGGCATAGAAGGCAGGTTAAAGTCACCTAGCATGACAAGGGGTTTCCTTACAGAGGAGCCGCAGGCAGATTCAAGTATGGTGGCTACATTTTGATTATTTGCAGTAGGGGGCCTGTATATAAGGCAAATCGCTATATCTTTATTTTCAACCTTGAGGATGTTCATATCATCTTGGTTCTCACAAATGGGGTGTGTTAAGTTGAGACCTGATTTTGCTAATATGAGAGCACCCCCTCCTTTTGTGCAGTCCCTATTGCAGGTGAAAATAGAGTATCCCTGTACTTTTATCTGGTTTAGAAGTACTGAGTCAGCTGCAGTTAACCATGTCTCAGTGACACATAGGGGATTTGAATTGTTTATGCCAATAATCATGTCCTGCCAATGTCCCAGTTTTTATTCTTTTTCCTGGATGGTGGTTCCTAAGGTGGAACCTTGCATCATGTAACTGCAGTTTGGGTCGTTTTTCCCTAAGTGCATTACTGCACTTGTCCACGTTAAATTTCATCTGCCATTTGGACATCCAGTCTTCCAGTTTATCAAGGTCTTCTTGCAATTTTTCACAATCCTGTTGTGTTTAACAACTTTAAATAGTTTTGTGTCATCTGCAAATTTGATAACCTCACTTGTTATTCCCATTTCCAGGTCATTTATGAATATGTTAAAAATCAGCAGACCCAGCACATATCCCTGGGGTACTCCACTTTTCACCTTTCTCCTTTGGGAAAATTGGCCATTTAGCCCTACTCTCTGCTTTCTGTCTTTTAACCAGTTCCTGATCCACATTAATACACTACCTCCTATCCCACAACATTTTACTTTTGCCAAGAATCTCTCATGGGGGACCTTGTCAAAGGCTTTCTGAAAATCTAGAATACACTGTATCAACTGGTTCACCTTTATCTACCTGTTTATTCACACCTTTAAAAAATATAGCAGATTAGTAAGGCAAGACTTTCCTTGGCTAAATCCTTGTTGGCTTTCTCCCATTAAACTATGACTATCTACATGTTCAGTGATTTTTTTTTGTTATAATGATTTCTACCATTTTTTAATGTAATAAATTTTATTGAAGGATAACAAGAAATACAGGATCCGTGTAATCCGTGACCTTAAAGATACATATATCAACAAGAAATTCAGTACCATAACCATTCAAACTGCACTCAAGAAATGAGTCATATTGATCACAGATCCAATGAACAGTTAGTCCAATACCACTTTTCTCTCCCTCCCTCCCTCCCCCCACCCAACCCAAACCCAACGAAGTCAGGTATCAAACCAATTAGGAAGCAAACCAGATAGGTAATTCAAATATCTAATCTGCTGCAAAATGATGTCAAAGAGAGAGATAAAAGGCAGAAAAAAAGGTAAAGATAAAAGGCATGCTTGGAAGGACCCTTCAGGAACACTTTCAGTCACCCCTGCCATCTCCTCAGACAGGCACTAACCAAAATAAAATAACCCTAGAGAACCCACTGAGAAGAATAACCAACAACATGTAGCTCAAGACTCGTCAAGAAGAACCTGATTCCATATTTCCTCACCCCGAAAAGAAATACAGCGAAGCACTGCTATGAGCTTATCCAAATGATATAACTCCCAAACTTTGGTTCACCATTCAACCAAAGAAGGAGCCTTTGTCCGCTTCCAAAAGGACACAATCACCGATCGAGCAGCAAGCAGTAAATAACCTGTAATGTGGCTAGTAAGTCCCCCCATCAGCACAGGTGATAAAAATTCCAGAACACACGACTCTATAGAAAAATCAAACATCACCTCCAAAGTACGAGTGATATATTCATATACCACGGACCAAAATTCTTGTAACTTAGGGCATGACCACCACATGTGCTCAAAATCCCCCTTGAGGCACAATCTCCAACACAGGGGATCAGCAGCCCTATGCCACCTAAAGAGATCAATCGGCAGAACTGATAGGCGATACAAAATTTGCAATTGGGAATGCACTAATGAGAAAGAAATGGAGCACTTGTGGGAATAATGATACACCTCAGGCCAGAAGATCTCAGATGCTTTAGGCAATGCAGATTTCCATTTCAAGCTAGGAAAACATATCCTAGGTAGACAGAGTAGATCGGCGGCAATCGCTCGATAGAGAGGGGCAAAGAATGAGGGAAACTTGAGTCGATTCAAAGAGCACCAATCAGTCTTGGTGGGCACAATATCTAAACAGTGGTGAATTTGCAAGTACTGATACTGAGATGGAGGAATTCTGAAGAGCTGTTCCAGCCGATCTATGGTGAGCAGCACAGAATTTTCAAAAAGGGTAAACAAACGAACCGATGTGGCTTATGTCGTAAAGTTCTTACCATAGTCTCTTATAAAACTAAAGGAAGAAAAACAAGCAAAAGGGGAGAGAGAAGCAGAAAACCCCTAGTTTAGAGCACACCCTCTTCCAAACTTGCCAAAAGAGATAAAGAAAGGGGTGTCCAAATACTTTAGCTATGTCAGATGGGTAATAAAGAAAGGGTATTGCCATCAATGGATAGTTACAACAAAACAAATTGTGCTGTAGTGCTGGAAGATGAGACCCCCAGGTTGGAAGGCACTCAACTAGCTACTGGGGAAGAGCTGAAGACTTTTCAGAGTAAAGCCAGCATTTATGATGTGGTTGGATCAAAGCCCTCGGGACGTCTGACTGCTGATGTAGCTGCGCATGAAATGAGAGTCAGAAGCTGTAAAGATGTCTTACACATTGGAACATGGAACGTACGAAGCATGAACCAAGGGAAGTTGGAGGTGGTCAAGAATGAAATGGAATATGTACAACTTGATTTGTTGGGTGTCAGTGAATTGAAATGGACTGGTATCGGGCACTTTGCATCAGATGATCACATGGTCTACTATGCTGGAAATGAAAGACAAAGAAGAAATGGTGTTGCATTTCTAATAAAGAAGAAACTTGCAAGAACTGTAATGAAATAGAATGCAGTCAGCGAATGCTTAATCTCTATTCGTCTATGAGGAATGCCTATCAACACAACTATAATTCAAGTATATGCCCCAACAACAGCTGCAGAAGAGAATGAAATTGAAGAGTTCTATGAACAAGTACAAGCTGAAATTGACAGAACATGCAAACAGGATATCCTGATAGTCATGGGTGATTGCAACGCAAAGGTTGGCAACAAAGAAGAAGACAAAGTAGTTGGAAAATATGGACTTGGCAACAGAAATGAAGCTGGAGAAAGACTGATAGAATTCTGCAAGACCAACGATCTATTCATCTCGAACACCTTCTTCCAGCAACACAAGCGGCGACTGTACACATGGACTTCACCCAATGGATTGTATAAAAATCAAATTGACTACATCTGTGGAAGTCAATGATGGAAAAGCTCTATAACATCAACAAAGACAAAACCTGGAGCTGACTGTGGTACAGATCATCAACGACTAGTATGCAAACTCAAGCTAAAGCTGAAAAAGAGCAAACCACTCATGAATGCAGCAAAATATGACCTTGAGAATATACCACTGGAATTTAAAGACTGCCTGCAAAATCTATTTGCTGCTTTAGATACAAATGATAGAGTTCCAGAAGAGTTATGGAATGACATCAAGAAGGTTGTGTTGGAAGAAAGTGAGAAGTCTCTACAAAAGGTGAAAAAGAAAAAACGGCCAAAATGGATGATGGAAGAAACTCTGAAAATTGCCCAGAAAGGCGGAGAAGCTAAAGCCAGAGGAGAAAGAAAGACAATCACATAACTCAACAGAGATTTCCAACATGCAGCAAGACAGGACAAGGAAAAGTACTACAATGACGCATGCAAGGAAATAGAAGCAGAAACTATTAGAGGAAGAACAAGATCAGCTTTCCTAAAGCTACGAGAGTTAAAGAAAAAGTTCCAGCCTCGAATTGGAATGTTACAAGATGCTCAAGGTTCTATGTTGAATGATGCTGAGAAGATCAAGAAAAGATGGAAGGAATATGCAGAGTTTTTAAATGATAAAGATCAAGTGGACCAACAGCTGTTTCAACCTGTACCTTATGATCTGGAACCATTGGTGATGAAAGAAGAAGTTGAAGCAGCATTGAAAGCCTTATCAAAGAACAAAGCACCAGGCATTGATTGCATTCCCATAGAAGTATTACAGCAATCTGATGCAGCTGTTACCGTACTTACAAGGCTCTGCCAACAAATATGGAAGACAGCATCATGGCCAACTGACTGGAAAAGATCTGTGTTTATACCAATACTAAAGAAAGGTGATCCAACTGACTGTGGAAATTATCGCACAATCACTCTGATCCCACATGCCAGCAAGATTCTACTGAAGATTATTCAAAAGAGACTACAATCATACCTGGAACAAGAACTACCTGAAGTGCAAGCAGGGTTCAGAAAAGGGCGAGGAACAAGAGACATCATTGCGGATGTGAGATGGATCCTTGAAAAGACTAAAGAATTCCAAAAGGATATCTATTTGTGCTTTATCGACTATAGCAAAGCTTTTGACTGTGTAAACCATGAGAAACTCTGGGCCACATTAAGAAGCATGGGTATACCAGAACACCTGATCGTTCTCTTGCACAATCTGTACATTGATCAAGAAGCAACAGTTTGAACGGAACAAGGAGAAACAGAATGGTTTAAAATAAGCAAAGGTGTAAGAGAAGGCTGCATACTTCCCCCCTACCTGTTTAATTTATATGCAGAACAAATCATCAGAGAAGCAGGTTTGTATGAAGACAACAGAGGTGTGAAGATTGGTGGAAGACTCATCAACAGCCTTCGCTATGCTGATGATACCACATTACTGGCGGAAAGTGAAGATGATCTGAAACATTTGCTTCTCACAATCAAAGAACATAGTCTCAAAATGGGCCTGCACCTTAATGTAAAGAAGACAAAGATCATGACAACTGGCATAATCAACAGGTTCATCGTCGAAGGAGAAGAAATTGAAATCGTGAATAACTTTAACCTACTTGGATCAACTATCAATAAAGAAACAACAAGCAGTCAAGAAATCAGACGACGCATTGCTCTTGGCAGAATGGCTATGAAAGACCTAGATAAGATTCTCAAGAGCAGAGATGTCTCTCTCCATACAAAGATTCGACTTGTTCAAGCCATGGTATTTTCAATAACATCATATGGATGTGAAAACTGGACAGTGAAAAAGCTGGACAGGAAGAAAATTGATGTCTTTGAATTATGGTACTGGCGGCGAATACTGTGTATACCATGGACTGCCCGAAGAACAAACCAGTCTGTACTAGAGGAGATCAAAGCTAAGCTTTCTTTAGAAGCGCAGATGACAAGACTCCGACTTTCATACTTTGGACACATCATGCGGAGAGAGAGATCATTAGAGAAAGACATCATGCTTGGTAAGATAGAAGGTCAACGCAAAAGAGGAAGGCCAGCTATGAGATGGATTGATACAATAACAACAATGTCAACAATGAGCCGCCTGACTGAAGACTGAACACAATTTAGGATAGCTATCCAGAGGGTCGCCATGAGTCGACTCCGACTCGACGGCACTTAACAACAACAACAACATTGCCATCAATGGGATCGGATTCAACCAGTCACTTTCCAATGTGACCCACTCTGCGTTCCTTGCAAGTCTACAAGAAAATAAGGCTCATAAGCATGCACATTGATAATAAAGCTCCGGATCGGGAAGCCTCAGACCACCCAAGAGTTTGGGGCAAGATAGAAGCACCCAGCTAATCCGTGGGTTGCGGCCTTGCCACAGAAAACATGTGAAAGCACGCTAAAGTGTATGGAAGAAGGACCTTTGGATAGCAAGTGGGAGTTACATGAATAAAAATACCAATTTAGGTAATAATGGCATTTTAATTGTATTTATCCTGCCCAACCATGAGACAGAGTGGGAGTGCCATGAGTCTAAATCACACTGCACTGCCTTGAGGAGAGGGATATAATTGAGAGAGAAAAGGCGAGAGAGATCTTGATGAATAAGAATACCCAAGTAACGGAACTGTGGAACTACCTGGAAGCCCCCCAGGTAAACTAAATTCTAAGAAGGGGACTTAGAAAGGCAAGGAAGAAGCATTGATTTCTACGTATTAACCATGAAGCCAGACAAAGATGAAAAGCGAGCCAAAATATCCAACACAATGAGTAGGGAGATGATGGGATCCCGAAGATAAATCAAATTGTATGTCATTCAGACCCCCCAAGAAATACTAATGTCCGGTTCTCATATGGGCAACTAACTGTTCAATTGCAAGGGCAAATAAAAGGGGAGATAAAGGACATCCTTGTCTGGTGCTGCGTCCAAGCCAAAACAGAGTGGAAAGAGAACCATTCACCATTGCCGAAGCTTGCGGGCGCTCATACATAGCTGCAATCCACTTCCAAACAGAGGGTCAAAAGTCAAAGGCCTCCAAAACTGCAAAAAGATAGCGCCATTCCACTTTGTCAAAAGCTTTTTCTGCATCAAGTGACAGAATTGCATATTTGCCTGCCTTAATGCATAGACCATGTAAGACATAAACAAGTCGTCTAACATTTTCGAAGCCATAGAGATGTTTAATGAAGCCAGTTTGATTCGGATGTATGCTATCCTGTATTTTTGAATCTAAGCGATTGGAAAGTATCTTTGTAAAAATTCTATAATCTGTATTTAGAAGAGAGATTGGATGATAATTAGGCATACTAGAGGGTCCTTCACTCCCTTAGAAATCACAGAAATAGTTGCTGGATAAAAAGATGCCAGAAGAGATTGCTTAAGCAAAACATCATTGAACACGTTGACTAAGCGTGGAGCAAAAAGATCTCGAAACGTTTTATATACCTCTGCAGGAAGTAGGTAAGGACCAGCGGCTTTGGAAGACTTGAGATTGCGAATCACTTGAAGTACCTCCTGAAGCGAGAAGGGGCAATCAAGAGCCTCTTGAACGTCCGGGGAAAGTCGAGGAAGAGACACTTCTTGTAACCACTCGCGAATGGAGCTAGCTTCAGCAGACAAAATACAAAAATATAGATTCTTATAAAATTTTGCAAAAATAATGACTATCTCTTTAGAAAGTCGAGTAACTATACCATGGGCCGAAGATACAGCAAAAATCCGATGCCGTTGTTGCTGTCTTTTGAGCTGCCAAAGTAGAACTTTTCCAGCTTTGTTAGCCTATTCATAAAAGTGCTGCTTCATCCGTAAGAGCAAGGGTGTGATATGGTCAGAATTTAAAGAGACCAATTCACCTCTGAGATGAACAAGCTAGTGCCACATACAGTGACCACCACCCTGTCTGTGATGACATTCCAAGTTAAGGATTTCATCCGTAACACTTCCTGTCTAGCAGAGACTCGCTTTTTAAATGCACATTAAAGGGAAATAAACTACCCACGCAATACCGCCTTCCCAGCTTCCCACAGAGAGAAGGTCAAAATATCAGAGGCATCATTAAAAGTCAAATATTCCTGCCAGCTGCCACGAATAGCCGATGCAAACTCCCCATTAAGTAGCAGACCATGGGGAAGTGACCATGTATCTGGGGAAGCTTCTGCCTCCACTAGAATCAGGACTAGAGAAATAATAGCATGATTTGATGGACCCATCATACCGATATGAGCCTGAGATAACCATGGTAAAAAGTGTCCAAGAAATGAACCACATGTCAATACATGAATGGCTATTATGGATTTGAGAGAAGTATGTAAAATCCCTTTCATTGTCATGCAAAGTTCATCATGCATCTCAAAGATCAAAAGTTGACAACAAGTCAGCTAATTGTGGTGGCGGATTGGAAGACAAATCTCTCGAGCCAGCACAATCTAGCATAGATATTGTACAATTGAAGTCTCTTCCTACTAGCAGCTCTCCTTGCCTATAGGACTGCACCACTTCTAGAATTTCCCTGAGAGAGCTACCAATTTGAGATGGGGTACATATACTTTTAAAAGGGTAAGCATTGCATCATTCACCGAGCCAACAAGAACCATAAATCTGCCCTCAGAATTGGTAATTTACTCAATAAGATGAAATGTGCACAATGAAGATATTAAAATCACCACACCCCATCACCACGATGACAAATTAGTCAGAAATATTTGTGAGAACCTGCATGATGCACAAATAAAATGAGCCTGGCTTGAGAGGTGCATTTCCTCTAAAAACACTAGGTCCGCGTTCTCCCAAACAAGTTGATCCAGAACTCTATGACATTTGACCGGACTATTCAAACTATGTACATTCCACAAGATTACTTGAACCATTACAGAAGATAAAAGGAAGTGAACGAAAAACAAGCCTGAAAGAGCAAAAGTAAGATCTGGCTGAAGAAGCATACCAGTGCCCCGTCTTATACAAAGTCCCTCCAAGGCAATGCATAGAAAATTCTTTATAGTAGTGTAAACATCATCCTTATAGAGTAGAACCCTATCCAAAACCTCCCTTTTACCCATCTCCTCCCCTTCCCCTTCCATCCCCCCCCCCCCAAATCATCCTAGTTTTGCAGGAAGGAAACACAATTGGTGAATACAGCAGAACCTGTGATATCCATGATGTCATTAGGGAAGGCAACAAAGATCCCAACTTCCCCCTTCCCAGTTCCTGTCTTACAACATACTAACCATACCCTCACATCTTGGAGATACCCAAATCCCACTAGAGGACAGCAACCTTTGGCTGGAAGGACTGGGGTTTCTAGTCCCACAGGTGCTCCTTGTGGTCTTGGGCAAGTCACTTAACCCTCCATAGCCCATGTTCCCTGTAAAATAGTTATCTCCAAGTTATAATGCCCTGTTCAATGTAATTTCAGTTGGTTCAATGTAAACCGCACTGATGCAGAATAGCGCGGTATATAAGAGAATATAAATAAATAAAATAAATAAATAAATAAGTTCCCCTCACTTGAGATGGGAAAGGAGATAGCATGCAATAAGAAAATGGCATGCTGAAATAGCTGGCAACAAAAACAGACATTAAAACTTTAGACAGGAGCAGCAGCACAAGAACACCGACAGGCTAGAACAGATAAACTTCTATCTTTACAACTAAGCTGACGAAAGAACGGGAGGGGGAGGTAGAGAGATGCCTTTGCTAGAGTTGTCTTCTCATGCACACACACAAAGGAGTAGGGCTTCATACAGCTCAGCCACAGATGCCCTAGACTGCAGGGAGAGATAAGGTAGCCACCCCTCAACTGACCAATCAGGGACTCCTAGCAGCACTGTTCCCTCTAAGCTGTGTGCGTGTGCGCGCGCACACACCTCACCGAGCGAGCGCACATACTTTACAACAGAGCGCACAAAAATTACGGCTCTGATTCTGATAGAAAACAACACAGATGTCTTAAAATTTTAAAGTTATGATTGTAATTACTAGAAATTTCCCGCTTCATTTAGTAATTGTCTATTTTCATTTAATTTGATTGAAATCAATGTGGTGTACATACTGTATTCTGACGTGTAGTCAAATTTTAAAGTATATAACTCCGAGTGTCGTTATGTGGCGCACAAAAATTTAACCTTCCTTCAAAAGCTGCACACAGCTGATATTTTATGCGCACACAGCCTACAGAAAATAAGAGGGAACATTGCCTAGCAGTTAGATACGCTTCAGATATGCCACCTAGATAATTCTGTAGAAAGAAGAAGTCAAGGGACCCAGAGAAGTCTTCCAAATTGCTATTCTGCTTTAACTCACGTGACAAACTGCTATGCTAAGACTGTATAAAAATCCAGTTTGAATCCTATATGAGGGCTGGACTCCTTGATAGCTTACTGTGAGCCAGCCCGTGCTATAGCAGTGAATAAAAAGGTATCTGCCTGGAAAATTTGTTTTTCTTTCTTGCCTTGTTTTCTGTGCCTTGCTTTCAGATGCTCCTTACCAGGTATCATCTGGACTGGACCGGGACCCTGCTAGATGCTCGTCCCACGGCATCACTTACTCTGTCTGTTATTCACCTCCCCCCATACAATTCCATATGGCCAACCCAGTCTCAAAAAATACACATACCTCCCTTGCAAATTACCCTAAGAGGCAATAAAGCAGTTTTTACCAATACAAACAGAGCATCCCCAAAAAGGAATACAACAAATACAAAGCCCATAATAATCAAAAACTTAAAGGTGGTGTGGAAGTGTCCATCTCTTTATGGAGATTATCATCCTGATCGGTGCCCGATGATCTTCGAGAGCCTGTGTCTTTTGGGAGTAGTAATGTCCCATTCTCCATGTGTACTCCTCATTCATGGGGAGCGGTCTTCTTCATGCTGTACAGAGTCTAGAAAGTCCATACATTCAGATAGCTCTGAAATTTTCTGGGCACGTTGTTTCATTCAAAAATTAGAGCAAAGGGGAACCCCCACCAGTAGTACATCACCCTTTTTTGTAGGACCAAAAACTTTTCTAGTGCTCCAACGTGTAGTGGGATAGATCAGGAAAAACCTGAATCTCCTGGTCTTTAAATAGAAGCATGCATTTACCATACATTTACCATGCAGATTATGCATAAATGCCACTTTATCTTTGAAAAAGCTGAAACATGCAATGATGGGTCTAGGACAAGCTCTAGAACTCATTCTAGCACCCTGACTTCTCTGCGCACAGTCCAATTCGACTGGTCCTGAAACTCCTGATAGACAAAAGGAACAGAGTTCCTGAATCAGCATGGTGATATTTTCTTGATCCTCTTCCTGCTCGGGTAGATCGAGCACTCTGATATTATTTCTCTGTTGGCTTTTCCTGCAAGTCCCACTGGAGGACAGCAAACTTGAGCTGGAATGACTCAGGTTTCTAGTCCTACAGCTGCTCCTTGTGGCCTTGGGCAAGCCATTTAACCCTCCATTGCCTCAGGTATAAAAAACATAGATTGTGGGGGGCGCTTGTGAGCCCGAGCGGAGATGGCTGGCTTTTAGTAAAGCTCCGTGCCGGGATAGAAACATAGAAACAGAAATATGATGACAGAAAAAGACCACATGGCCTATCTAGTCTGTCCTTCCATATCAACGACTACAACAGTCCCCATTTTTCCTTTAGAGATCCTCTGTGTTTGTCCCATGTTTTTTGAATTCAGATACTGTCCTCATCTCTACCACCTCCACTAGGAGACTATTCCACAGATCCTCCATTCTTTCCGTAAAGAAATATTTCCACATATCACTCCTGAATCTATCCCCCTTCACCCTCATCCCATGTCCCCTCGTAGCAGAACTTGCTTTCAATTGAAAGAGGCTCTCCCCCTGTACATTTATGCCATGGAGGTATTTAAACATCTCAATCATATCACCTCTATCCCCCTTTTCCTCTAAGGTGTACATATTAAGATCCTTAAGTATGCCATATGCTTTATAATGAAGACCACTAACCATTTTAGTAGCCACCCTCTGTAATGACTCCATCCTGTTTATATCCTTTTGAAGGTGCAGTCTCCAGAGTTGCATACTATACTCCAAATGAGGTCGCACCAAAGCCTTATACAGAGCCACTATCACCTCCTTTTTTCTGCTAGCCATTCCTCTCCATATGCACCCAAGCATCCCGCTAGCTTTTGCTGTTGCCTTTTCTACCTGTTTAGCTATTTTAAGATCATCAGAATCAACCACGCCTAGGTCCCGCTCTTCTTTAGTGGAAAAAAGTTCTTCGCCCCCTTTACTATATTGCTCCCTTGGATTGCTGCAGCCCAAATGCATGACCTTACATTTTTTAACATTAAATCCCACCTGCCAAATTCTAGGCCATTCTTCAAGCTTAGCTAGATCCCTCCTCATGTTATCTACACCTTCCTGGGTGTCTACTTTATTGCAGATTTTGGTATCATCCGCAAAGAGGCAAACCTTACCCAACATCCCTTCTGCTATATCGCTAACAAAGATGTTCAAAAAAAACGGACCAAGGACAGATCCCTGGGGCACACCACTGGTAACATCCTTCTCCTCAGAGTGAGCTCCATTTACTTGTACTCTTTGTTGTCTCCCACCCAACCAATTTCTAACCCAAGCAGTAACTTTAGGGTCCATCCCTAGGGTGCTCAGTTTGTTTATAAGTCGCCTGTGAGGAACAGTATCAAAGGCTTTACTGAAATCTAAATACACCACATCTAGGGCTCTCCCTCGGTCCAACTCCCTGGTCACCCAGTCAAAGAAATCAATCAGATTTGTCTGACAAGACCTGCCTCTGGTGAATCCATGCTGCCTCGGATCCTGTAATCCGCTAGACTCCAGAAACCTCACTATTTTCTCTTTCAGCAGCATTTCCAATAATTTACTCACCACCAAAGTTAAACTAACCGGCCTGTAGTTTTCAACCAAATCCTTACTTCCGCTTTTGAGTAAAGGCACCACATGAGCCTCTCTCCAGTCCTTTGGCACCACTCCAGACTCCAACGAGGGATTGAAAAGGTCAGTCAGTGGAGTTGCTAGAACGTCCCCAAGTTCCCTCAGTATTCTAGGGTGTATCCCATCCAGTCCCATTCCTTTGTTTACTTTAAGTTGAGCTAGTTTCTCACAAACACAGTCTTCTGAAAATTGTTCAAGATTCTGTTCCTGTTTATGGGTGTTTTCTGAGATCCTGCTCCTGGTTCTTCATCTGTGAACACAGAACAGAAATATTTGTTAAGCAATTCCACTTTATCTGCTTCTACATATTGCTCTCCTTCACCCTTGAGTCTGACAATGCCACTTTTCCCTCCCTTTAAATTGCTGAACTATGAGCACTTTTTTGAATAGAGCTGATACGCAGCGAAGGCAGAGGTATACAGCCATCCAAATTGACTAAGATTGGCTTGCCTACACGCTATGCACCTGATCATATGCGAAGAGCATTGCCAGTTCATACTTAAATAATTGATGCTCATATTATCTCCGAATGAAAGACTTTCTCTCCCGAAATTCAAGGTACTGTTTCATAGCGGATATGAGAGGGATTGTTACTCGCTGCTAGTGGTCTGTCCCGTTTGGAGGGATAGAGATGAGATTACCTTTCCACGATCTCCCGACGCTCAATATAGAGGCGCAATCAGATGATCGGAGTTCAATCTAGATGTGATTTGTGATCATTGATACGGTTGTGAAAGGGATTCCCTTGCGGCCATTACCTCATGCAGCTGGAACGCTCATTTGGAACGCAGCAGTGTCCTCCGAAGGCGGGAAGAGTGTCATTTCCGGGATCCAGCTCATCACTACTTATGGCTTTCTCGGGCGGCTGTACATGAGAAACACCACTCAAAGCTCCGGTGTCCAAGTGAAGATCTTATGCTGTGACTCCTCAGGGCTACCCTTGTTTTCCTGTGCTGGTAAACTTTTGTTATTCATTTACAGCACTTTAACATCCTTCTGAGCAACACTGTGATAGAAGCAGACTGAGAGCTCCATCTAATGGACACTTTGGGTTATTTCTCTCAGGCTCTTCGCATTGAGTGGCTTCTGTTTCTGCCAATTTTTATTGAAGGCATTGGACAAACCGGGGATCCTGGTATATTCTGCAGGGGCTCTACGCTTATTAGATTCTGTGAAAGGGAAATTCTTTTCTGCTCCCCAGCGCCATAAGTAGAAACAATTACTAAGGTATATTTGACCTATTGAGGTGCTGATTAACGTGTCTTCTAAAAACCATTATGCTACCACGCTCTCTAAGTTCTCGTGGAAAAATGACACTACTGGGACCAGCCATACCTCAAGTACACAAGTGACGCCACCTAACTCATCAGAAACATGTGCAGACACAACTACAGTAACAACCTGCATCTAAAGCAAATTTGATGAAAGTATTACAGGAACTCTGCTCCTTTAGACTGGAATTCTCCAAAGCAATCTCTGATCTTCGATTGGATTTCAAATCTCTAGATGATCGGGTGACTCAAAACAAAATCATCTTAGGAGAGCAAATTGATGCTATGGCTGTGTTCCAATCTAAATTCCATAAACTGGAACAACTTACCACGGATCTGAAAGAGCATCATGACGAGTGGGAGAACAGGCAGAGACGAAATAACATAAGGATTTCCAGAGTGCCGGAGTCCTCCAATACTAATGGCAATATCATGGAGCTAGTACAAGAGATCTATGCCTCATGTGTCCCTGACAAATCCAGTCCAGTTAAATTAGAATGAACACACAGAAGTGGAAGCTTTAGAATAGGAGGTGACATGAGAGCCCACCCTATAGTCACCTGCTTTCAGTGTTATGAGGACAAGGCTACACTTCTACAAGCTCCCCACGGCAAGAGATCAATAATCTTCCGGATTGGGAAATTCAAATTTATCAAGATCTGTCTGCTTTCACATTGGAGAGGAGGCGTAGCTTTAAGCCGCTCACACAGGTCTTGCGAAAGAAAGCAATTAAGTACTGCTGGAACTTCCCATTCGTGTTAATATTTGAACGGAACAAAACTCGTACAGATCTCTGATATATCTGCGTGCATGGACTTTCTCGATCACATTCAGTATGAAGGAAGCCGAACTCTGCGACAGCAGGTAAAGCATCCTGAGTGGGCGGTATCAACACTGAAGAGATGGAAAATTCCATGATCATGCTGACAGTCAGAAGCGGAACAGGAGGATACCACCAGCAAATCAATGGATACAGCAGCACCACCATAAAAGACTATGTAGTTACATTTTCTGAAATCTCTTCTTTTTGGCTCTTAATATAAAGTTGCTGTACTTTGTTACTACATGCTTTTCCAGTATAGTAGATGTTCTTCTAATTGATGTTGTTTACTGGCTAAGTTACAACCCATGTAATGTTCTTAAGATATTTGTTTGGAGATTCATAACTCGTCACTGTATTCCGGGTAGGGGGGGAGGGGCGGGCAAGAGAACTGTATTTGAAATGGTGGATCATCAACTCTGTCGGGAAAAGGGGATGGTTGGTAGGGGAGGGTGGGGGATTGGTAAGGCAGGAGTCTGCTAGTCTTTTCTTTGCCCTCATAGAGGCTTATATGCCTCTTTTGATTTCTTTGCATTGGAGAGGATATGTTTGGCCCTCTAAATCCAGGGCAAGGGGATCGGGGGCAGGAGGGAAGGGAGGAAAGAGGGTGCTTTTAGGGGGGTTCTAGAGTGGGGGAATGATTTGACAACACTTTGGATCTGGGAGAACAACAAAAAGATATATTCTTATACTGCTTCAGGTAGGGGTTTCTTGCAAAAGAGATGGGAGGAGGTGGTGATCTCGATTCAGCTCCGTATTCAGTATAAGCGAAGGTTCTATTGGGCCAATGATTAGACTTATTTCATGGAACATTAGGGGGCTTCATCACCCAATCAAAAGATGTAGGGTTCTTGATCAAGTACTCAGAGAATGGGCAGATATTGTGTTCCTTCAGGAAACACACTTTACGCCTGGAGCATACTCCCATTTAATATCCCAAAAGTTCCCACAAGTATTTTCTTCCAACTTTACTTCCCACAAGTGAGGTGTAGCCATCTTGATTTCAAACGCCTGTCCTTTTCTAGTTTCTGATCAATATTCGGATCCTTTCGGCTGCTTTCTCATTGTTTCTGGTTCAATAAATGACACACCCATTTCATTGATTAATGTTTACATTCCGCCCAAGGAAATAACTAGTACATTGAAGGAACTACTTGGAGTGATTAGAGCTCATACTACAGGAAAAGTACTGTTAGGCGGGGACTTTAATAGGCTTAAGGGTTGGTTCCATCGGGGGCTCCTACTAGTTGATGGATTTCATCTCTGACTCAGATTTAATAGATGTTTGGAGGGTTAAGCACCCTGGAGAAAGGGATTATACTTTTTTCCCCCCGGTGCATCATTGCCATTCTCGAATTGATATTTGGCTGTTCTCTAGATCTTTGCTTTCCCATATTTCTCGTGTTCGCATTGGGACCCTAAGACCTTTTGATCATTTGGTAACCTTGGATTGGATGATTAGTGACGCGGAGATACCCCCTAAGTTCTGGACGCTGCCCCGACATTTACGGAAAAAACAGGCATTCATTGAACAACTAAGACATAGCTGGAACGAGTATCTGCAGTTTAATGATCAAGCAGGTACCTCTAGTTTTCTTCTTTGGGAAGTGGGGAAAGCGGTGCTGAGGGGACAATTAATTTCCCTATCGAAGGCCTTCAAAAGTAAAAAGATGGTTAGGCAGGATGAGTTGTGACAAGAGATTTATATTCTGGAGAAGAAACATAGGAAGGGACATACTGTCAAAGTGTGGCGCCATTTGATGGTTTTACGAGGGGAACTAGCAGCAATGGAAACAGAAGAGATAGCCTCTTAACTACAATGCACCAGACGTAATTTCTATGAGCAGGAGAATAAAGCGGGTAAGCTGCTTCTATGGAAGCTGAAACGTCAGCGACTGCGAAGAAGGGTCTCTAGCATTATGGATGAGGGGGGGGGGGGCAAAGGCATAGAAAATCTGTAGATACTGCACGATGTTTCGCACGCTTTTATGAAACTCTCTATGCTTCCCAACTTTCTGTGGATGATCAGAGTATCCACAATTGGCTTGTGGAGGCAAACTTACCTCAAGTGTCGACAGAAACTCGGGAAGCACTAGAACGGCCAATTACATTGGCAGAGGTACAGGGGGCTATTCGACAAATGAAAAATGCCAAAGCCTCAGGCCCAGATCTATTTCCGGCAGAACTGTATAAAGTTATCTCTGACCTGATTGCCCCAATCCTAGTTAGAGTTTTCAATGATATCTTACCTCAAGGTGCCCTCCTGGACTCTATGTACCAAGCATCAGTCATTGTGATCCCGAAAGAGGGCAAAGACTCATCGTTGTGTAGAAGTTATAGACCAATTTCATTACTGAATTTAGATTATAAAATCCTGACCAAGATTCTCTCGATGCGTCTTGACTCTAAAATCCAGGAGGTCGTGCACCCAGATCAAACCAGATTTATAAAGGGCCGCTATGGCTTCGAAAATGTTTGCTGGCGAATAAATGTACTATTTAGTCTGCGGCGCAAAGTGGGAAGATTTGCAGTTCTCTCCTTGGATGCTGAAAAGGCCTTTGATAGGGTGGAGTGGCAATATTTATTAGCAGCTCTGCAACACTTTGGTTTCGGACCTTGCTTCCGTGATTGGATTGCTACTCTTTATAAATCTCCTAGGGGGGTCGTTCAGGTTAATGGGTTCTGCTCCTTGCCCTTTGCTTTAGGACGTGGCACAAGACAAGGCTGCCCTCTCTCCCCGCGTCTCTTTGCTCTGGCTCTTGAGCCTCTTGCTTCTCAGTTACGGAAACAGGCCTCATCTATTGGGATCCCTTTGGAGAATCAATATCATGTGGTATCCCTTTATGCAGATGATATTTTAATTTTCCTTTGGAATCCAGATGTCTCGCTGCCCACAATTGTTGGCATATTGAATACCTTCTCTCTCCTGTCGGGATTTAAGGTGAACTTTCAAAAATCGGTTTTATTACCCTGTCGCACTGCTTCTGGAGGTGGAGGGAGGCTGGACTCCCATGATTTCTCCACAGTGTCGCAGTTTCGCTACCTGGGGGTCATGATTCCTCAACAGCTGGAAGATTTACATGTTCTGAATTACCAACCCCTGCTGTCAGCCCTGAAGGAAGACGTTCACCGCTGGCTGCCTCTATCAGTTTCCTGGTCGGGTAGAGTTAACGTGATAAAGATGCTTTTCTTACCAAAATTGTTGTTTCTGTTTCAACAGCTCCCTATTACTATTCCCAGATTCTTTTTTACGAAAATGCATCAGCTGCTTATGAAATTTATTTGGGAAGGTCATGGTCCTCAGCTCAGTTGGCAACCAATGACTACCCTAAGTTGTTGGGAGGTATCGGGCTCCCAGACTTTGAACTGTATTAAGACTGTTCCTGTCTATGCATTCTCTACTTTAGGTTAAATAATTCTACCGCCTCACAGGCAGCTATTGCAGCTGACTGGATCACGCCAATACCGCTGCTGGCCACGCCTTTTGCCCAAGATCGTAAGGACATCCAAATCATTCTACAGCATACTTTCTTGGGTCCAGTGTGGAGGGCATGGAGAAAAGTATGCAAGAGATCTGTCCAGGCAAGCAGGAAGGGATCTGCCGGGCAGGGGGGGGGGGCCCGCGGGACATGCGATATTGCTGCTACCGCTGCGGCAGCGGCAGCAGCCAGCTGTTTTTTTTTTGTTTTAATTTTCCCGGGGGGGGGGGGGAGTAGGACTTGAGGTGGGGTGGGGGGGGGTAGGACTTGATGGGGGCGGTTGGGGGGGTAGGACTTGAGGTGGGCTGATGTGGTTAGGACTGTGATGTGCTGTGGGCTGATGGGGGGTTAGGACTGGAAATGGGCTGATGGGGGGGTTAGGACTTGAGGTGGGCTGATGGGGTTAGGACTGGTAATGTGCAGTGGGCTGATGGGGGGGGTTAGGACTGGTAATGGGCTATGGGGGGGGGGCTAGGACTGGAAATTGGCTGATGGGGGGTTAGGACTTGAGGTGGGCTGATTGGGTTAGGACTGGTAATGTGCTATGGGCTGATGGGGGGGGGGTTAATACTGCTAATGTGCTGTGGACTGATGGGGGGTTTGGGACTGGAAATGGGCTGATGGGGGGTTAGGACTTGAGGTGTGCTGATGGGGTTAGGACTGGAAATGTGCTGTGGGCTGATGGGGGTGTTAGGACTGGTAATGGGCTATGGGGGGGGCTAGCACTGGAAATGGGCTGATGGGGGGGGGGTTAGGACTTGAGGTGGGCTGATTGGGTTAGGACTGGTAATGTTCTATGGGCTGATGGGGGGTTAGGGCTGGTGATGGGTTGGGGGGGTTGCTAGGACTGGAAAAGGGCTGAGTGGAAGGGGAGGTTTGAACTGCAAATAGCTGATGGGGAGGGGGCCTTGGAATGGAAATAGGCTGAGTGGAAGGGGGACTTGATCTGCAAATAGCTGATGGGGAGGGGGCTTGGAAAGGAGGGCTGTGAGAGGAGGGAGCTAGGACTGGAAATGGGCTGAGTGGGGGGGGGCTAGGACAGGAAATGGGCTGATGGAGGGGCTAGGATAGGACTGAAAATGGGCTGTTGGTGGGAGCTAAGATTGGAAATGGGCTGTGGTGGGGGGGTTGCATTGAAATGGACTCATGGAGGGGCTAGAACTGGAAGTAGGCTCATAGGTGGCTTGGATTGAAATGGGCTGAGTGGAGGGGAGCTAGGATTTGACATGGGCTGATGATGGGGCTAGAAAAGAACTAGAAATGGGCTGATGGGGGGCTGGGATTGGAAATGAGCTGATGGAGGGACTCAGATAGGACTGGAAATGGATAGGGGAGCTAGGACTGGAAATGGGCTGAAGGGGGGCTAGGACTGGAAATGGGCTGATGCGGGGACTAGAAGGGAGCGGATGCTGGGTGGGGCTGGAACTAGAAGGGAGCTGATTTTGGGGGAGGATTAGAATGGGATGGGGCTGGGAGAGTAAAATTGAACGGGGAAAAATATTTTGTGTGGGAGGGAAGAAAAATCTACAATTGGCCGGGTATTAGGAGAGTATGTGGGGATTGAGGATGGAGGGGTAAAATTTGAGTGGATGAAATAGGAATGAGGAAAGAGCAAAAGGAGAAAGATTAGTATGTTAAAGCAGATGTAGAGAGAGAATGGAAAAAAAACTAGAAGAAAGGACAGATGGACAGCAGATGATGGAGAGTTAACAGAAGACACAAAGAAACCAGAAGAAAGTGGCTGGAGCAATTGCAACTGAAAAAAAATGCACAAAAGGTAGAAAAATATCTCTTTATTTTGAATTTATTAACTGGAATATGTCAGCTCTGGGAAATGTGCATCATTAACGTCTATGCTTTGTTTAGTACAAGAGGAAATTAATTTATAGTTGTATTTCTACAGTGTTGTTGTACATTCTAAGTTGGCTTTTGGGGTTCCCATTTTAATTATTATCTTCCTGTTTCTAAATTGTGATTTCTTGTTTGGTGATGGTCTATATTCTGCATGTGTAACTGAGCTGAGGTATTCTGTTTATGTAATTCCTATTTGACATTGCCACTTGTTCTCTTTCCCCAGTAGGTCATGTATTGTTATTCTCTGAAATGTATTGGTTTAATATTTGCAGTGTTGCCTTTTGATAGGTAGGGTCTGGTGCTTTGTGAGTCCTGGTAGTGCTGTTATGATACGGCGGGTTTGCTATGGGTTCTAAATGACCAACAGACTTAGAGAAACATTCACACATACATATTTTTATTGGAACTCACACCTTGAAGGACAATCCTTCTCGTGGCGTGCTGTTCCCTTTTATTCTATATATAGGGACGCAACCGTAGTATGCGTTCAAAGGGGATATCTACCCCTCAACATCAACCAGTTAACATTCTTTCATTAAGGAAAAACCCTCTTAGAAGCCACTTATCTGAACGGAGACTTTCCACAGTTCATAGGCAAATCGGCATCTTCCCCAGCTCATAGATAGACTCAACGTCCACTCCTGATGGTAAATGGAGAAGTCCCTTTATCAGCCACCGATGCCGGGTAAAATCCAACACCTCCAAATCAATGTAACCAACAGGGAAGGTCATCCGTTATGACTTCTGAGACTTATTCAAGTAGCAACCATACGAGAGTCTCCCCTCATTTTCTGTCATTTTCAGACTCTCGCATGGTTGTTACTTGAAAAGAGTCTATCTATGAGCTGGGGAAGACGCCGAGTTGCCTATGAACTGTGGAAAGTCTCCGTTCAGATAAGTGGCTTCTAAGAGGGTTTTTCCTGAATGAAAGAATGTTAACTGGTTGATGTTGAGGGATAGATATCCCCTTTGAACGCATGTTAGGGTTGCGTCCCTATATAAAGAATAAAAGGGAACAGCACGCCACGAGAAGGATTGTCCTTCAAAGTGTGAGTTCCAACAAAAATATGTATGTGTGAATGTTTCTCTAAGTCTGTTGGTTATATATGTGGGAGACATACGAGATTCAGGATTTAGAATGGGTTCTAAATGGGCAGTGTTTGTTGTAGTTCCTAATGTGCCTGACGGTTGGCACTGGATTATAGTAATGTAGAAATCTTTTAGTCTTTCTTTATCCATACACTCATTAAGAGGCATGTTTACTAAAAGTTAGTGTATGGTAACATTATGCAAATATTTATGCAAATGAGGCCCCTTATGCAAATGAGACCCCGCACCGAGTCTCTGCACATGGCCCCGCACCCCCCTTGGGCCGCCCCTGTGTGTAATTATTGATTTATCTCCTCAGCACTCTTGCTGGAAAGGGGAAAAAGGGGTGGAGGTAACACTAGCATGAATTTTGAAGAAAAGCAAAATGGGATAGCTACAGACTAGCAACTAGGACCTGTGGCATTGCTTGGAGAACTGATAAGATGTGTGGTTGTGCAGATAGGGCTGCAGTCAAACTTTATGCAAGTGTTCTTGGGTCTGAGCCCTTGAGCCTTTTTAAGTACCTAATAAAACCTCTAGGATAAGGTTACCAGATGACTCTGACTTTTGGGATTGTCCCCAATTTATGACCTTTGTCTCCAGGCTCTCACCTCTTTGGCAACCTCTTGTCTCTGATTCCAACAATGGGGACAGCTATACTATTTTGGGGGGGGGGGGGAGGAGAGGTGGCGACGGGTGGCACAATGCTAGAGTGACAGAAAGGACATTTAAATGTGCTCAGTGTGGCTGATGACTCAAGGCTATTGAGTACATGTGTATACTCAAGGCCTGCTGTGTCATGCCCACCTCCGACAGGAAGTTTGTGCTGAGGAGATGAGACACAGAAGGTCTTATGCTCATGTATGTACAAAGGCCCCATACCACCTGCACTGATCTTTAGGACAGGCAGGGCCGGCCCTATGCATATGCAGGCATGTTGCTTGCACATGGCCCCGCTTCCAAACAGCTCCCGCACTTGGCCGGTGTAAAAGGTGAGCCTTCGGGATACTGCACACAAGGGCTCCTGAAGCTCACCTCACCAGTTCACCCATTTTCAGCCATGGGAATGTTTTCCTTCACTTCATTAGCTGTGCTAAACTGCAGTGGCTGGCACAATATACCTTTAAAAGTGAATCAGGGGCACTTCCTGTCTGTGCAAGAGACAGGAAGTGCTCCTGTTTCATTTTTAGGGACTCAGCAGTGTTAGCAGCTGCAGCTTAGCACAGCTGCAGGAGTGATGGAATACACTCCCATGGCTGTGTAATGAATGCAGCTGTGGCAGGACCATGGGGAGGAAGAGGAGAAGGGGTGATTGGCTGGGCTTGGTGCTGTGGGAGGGGCTGGTACTGGAAGAGGACTGTTACTGGCAGGCTAGGACTGGGAATGGGCTGATGCTGAGGGATGGTACTGAGACTGGAAGGGAGCATATGCTGGGAGAGGCTGGTACTGAAAGGGAGCTGATGCTTGGAGGGGCTGGTACTAGAAGGGAGCTGATGCTGCGGGGACTGGGACTGGAAGATTGTTGATGCTGGGGGAAAACTGGAAGGGGGTGTTCTCTAAATATCGTCCGATGTCTAATTTGCCATTTTTGGAAAGTTGTTGGAGAAGGCAGTTGCCGGTCAATTGTCGGATTTTTTGGATGCCTTCAACAAAATACAAATGCGATCACCTTCCGGAGCCCGTTATACTCTTAAGTAACCAAAATAATGTTAACGCTCCACTCCTCACCTTGAGGTTTTGTGTTTATTTAAATTGGCTACCAGGTCTCAGACTTCTAAGGAGCAGATTTCTGTATTTTCAATATAGTTTGAACCCAGTGCTCACCTTTGCATCAATGACCTGTTTCTGTTGCCGAATGTGTAATCTTCTTGTTATTCACCACAACGTCATAATTCCAATGTCTTGAAAAATAGTGTTCAGCTAGTTCAGATTTTTCCCATAATATTCTGTAGCAGATTTAAAAAGTGGTACTTATCTGACATAGCTATTTCCCAACGCCAACTTCTGCGCTGTTGCGTTTCACAAGCGTTTTGTCAAGGGATATTATCCTGCACTCTTCATCTCTCAGCTGGAACCAACAACCCGGCTTTTCTTCATTACTGTTTCAACTGAGACGCCAGATTTTTTGGATGCGCATCAGGTTTTGGACTCTTGTCAAGCTGGGGTTTGCCGGTTTTATAGTGCAGAAACCTTGCTGGTGTCCTTAAAGGATGATGTTCATTCTGTTCGGTATAAGGGTCAGAATGCTATTCTGCTGTTATTGGATGTTTCTATAGCTTTTGACATGATTCAATATGGTCTTCTGTTGGATTGTTTGTCTCGTTTTGGGATCGGGGAGGACGGTACTATCATAGTTTCCTCCTATATGAATGTGCATTCACAAGTGGTTAAGATGGGGGGGGACACATTGTCAGCTTATATATGTTGGATGTGGGGGTGCCTCAGGGGTCAATTCTTTCACCTTGGTTGATTGACATTTACCTATCACCTCTTTGTAGAGTGATGTGTACTGCTGGGCTTCTATTCTATGCTTATGCCGATGATGTACAAATTCTCATCCCACAGTCAGATTTGGAGGTTTCAGTTTGGGACTGTCTGCCTCTTTTATTGGGCTGGTTTTGGCTTTTGGGGCTTAAGCTGAACGTGTCAAAGACTGAGCTGCTGCTTTTTGCAGAAAAAGATGTGGATGGTCGGCAGGTTTCTGTCGGTCCTGATATAGTGTGGGTGGTCCAGTCGGAATGTTGGGATTTGGGAGTTCAGCTGGACTGTCAGTTGAGTATGGAGGGACATATGTCCTCCTTGGTCAGGACTTTATTTATAATGTTGCGGCAGATCAAGCAATTACACCCATATTTGACCAAAGCCAGTTTAAGAGCGGTGACTCAGGCATTAATTTTGCCCCAGATAGATTACTGTAATGTTTTGTTTCTTGTTTTGGCCCAGAAGGATGTAATGCACATTTAATGAGTGCAAAATACTGCTGCTAAATTAGCTAAGGAGTTGCAGAAATACAATCATGTCACCCCTGTTTTGCGGGAATTGCATTGGCTACTGGTTAAGCTTCGGATTTATCTTGGTCTTTAAGGCTTTGCATCGTATGGCACCATCCTTTCTTAGGGATAAGCTGGTACCATATGTTCCTGGTCAGCCTTTAAGATCTCAGACTTCTTAGTGATGCCTTCTTATGGACAGTTGTGACATGTGGCCCATCGTAATAAGGCTTTTTTTGGTTCAGGCACCAGTTTTGTGGAATGCATTACCACAAGATCAGAGTCTGTGCTCTGACCTTGGATCATTCCAGAAAGCACTGAAAATGTTCTTCTTTCAGAAGGCCTTTGGGGATGGTGGGGTGGGATGAGAAACTGGCCATTGTATTGTTTGTTTTTGGAGAGGTGAGGGTGGGAGATTGAGGGGTGGTATATTGTATGCATTGTTTTTTTTGTGTATTGACTGTTCACTGCTCCGGGTGGTTATCTGATAGGGTAGAAGTCTCACTAAATAAATAAATAAAAAGGGGTGATACTGAGGCTGGGGGGGGGGGGTATGATGTTGGGGTCAGGATGGAGAAAAAGAGGCAGAAGCTGGGGGAGTGAGGATGGAGAGGGGGACAGATATTTTGTGTAGCAGGGAAGAAACAAGGTCATACAGAGGGAGAGGTTGAGAAGGACAGATATAAACTAGATGCTGGGGTAAGGAGGAGGAAGGGCAGGGCTAATGAATATCGGAGAAGGAAGTAGCTAGATGGTGTGAAGAAGGGATGTAGGAGGCAAGAGGGAAGATACTGGGACAGGAAGATGGGGGAGAGCAGAGACTGGGACTTAGGTGGAGACTTTGAAATTGGATGGGAGAAAAGAAAAAGATAGTCTTTAACAGGGGCGGCTCAAGGCAATCTGCTGCCTGAGGTGAGGGATGAGATGGCGCCCCCCCCCCCCCCCGTAGTGTGTGTATGGGGGCTTTCTCAAAACTCCAGTCTGGGACTGGACCAAACCAAAAAGCTGATTAGATAATATGGAGGAAATGCAAGATGTTTGCACACCAAGAAACTAAAAGAATGAGCGAGAACCACAGCACACTTTATAAAACAAAGGGGTATGTTTACTATTCGGCGGTAGCGGCTTCTGTGCGATATTGGAGCCGCGGCCCCATTGATTTCAATGGGGCTGCAGCTCCGCTATCGCACAGAAGCCGCTACCGCCGAATAGTAAACATACCCCAAAATAATAACTCATTTTTATTTTGTTATAAACTGTGTTATGCTTCTTGCTTTTTCTTTTTGAACATATATTTTGAATCCACAGAACCCTCTCCCTCAACAGTGGGTTCAGAGCAGAACTAGGACATTCACCCACAGAACTCAATATCTTTAAAAAAATTGGATTCTGGTCATCTCACTAACACATTCTCCAGTACCAGGCATATTGGGAACTAATATAAAACCCTACAAGAGTCACCAAAGATCTACAAGGCCAAATCTATCATACCATTACCGGTATAAACTTCCAAAACTCATACAAGGTGTCTACCCAGAAAAAAGCAGCACTACTAATACTGCAATGAGCCCTAGAACATCTAATATCTATTCAAAAAGCTGAACAAGGCAAATTACTTCAGTTCAAATCCCTGTGTACAAATTTCATGCTAACAGAACACACAGCCTTGGTCAGACACTCAGAACACAGACTCTCACCAAGTACAGAATAAACAATCACAACCTAAAGTCAAAATAAAATATTAAGACAAAAATTAAACTGAAACCCAAAGAAGCCAGATTCTGCATGCAGTGTAACACCAGATAAATAAGAGATACATTTCCCCATACTGTGTTAAATTTAAAGATAGTGCAAAGTCCAATCACTAAATTGAAAATAAAATTATTTTTTCTACCTTTGTTGTCTGACCATTTCATTCTCTAGTCATGCCATTCCTGATCTGAGGTTTCTGCTTTCCTGTTTTCTCTTAGCACTCTATCTGCCATTTCTTGTCTCTTCTTTTGTTTTCTTCACTTCCTTCCATCAGCCTATTTCCAGTCCCAGTAACCCTCCCTACGTGTTAGCTCCCTTCTAGTCTCAGTGCCCCCTCCCTGCTAGCCTCCTCCCCATTACCCAGCCACCTACCAGTCCCATCCCTAAGTGTCAGCTCCCTCCAGTCCTACCCCCAGGTGTCAGCTCCCTTCCATCCCCCTCCTCTCTTCCCTAGTGTCATCACCCTTCCAGTACCATCTGCAGGTATCAGCTCCCTTCCAACCCTCTTTTCCCCCTCTGTCAGCAACCTTCCAGCCCTCTCTTTGCCCCTCTGTCAGCTCCCTTTCATCCCTCTCTTTGCCCCTCTGTTCCAGCCCTCTCTTTCCCCCTCTGTCAGCTCTCTTCCAGTCCTCTCTTTCCCCCTATCAGCTCTCTTTCAGCCCTCTCTTCCCCCTATATCAGTTTATTTTCAGTCCTCTCTTTTCCCCTCTTTCAGCCAGCCCTCTCTTTCAGCTGTGTCAGCTCCCTTCCAGCCCTCTTTTCCCCCTCTGTCAGCTCTTGTCCAGCCCTCTCTACCCCCTGTCAGCTGCCTTCCAGTCTTCTCTTTCCCCCTGTCAACTCTCTTTCAGCCCTCTCTTCCCCCATGTCAGTTCTCGTCCAGACCTCTCTTTCCCCCTCTGTCAGCTCTCTTCCAGCCCTCTCTTTGCCCCTCTGTCAGCTCCCTTCCAGCCCTCTCTTTGCTCCTCTGTCAGCTCTCTTCTGGTTCTCTCTTTCTCCTGTGTCAGCTCTTTTCCAATCCTCTCTTTCCCCCTCTGTCAGCTCTCTTCCAGCCCTCTCTTTCCCCCTGTCAGCTCCTTTCCAGTTTCCAGACCTCTTTTTCCTCCTCTGACAGCCCCCTTCCAGCCCTCTTTCCCCCTGCCGTTCCCCCCCCCCTGCTCCCCTCCCCATGTAGCTCTTTTTCCACTTCCTTTCCTTGTCTATACAGTAGCTGTCTGGCACATCCTGGCTACACCCCCAATTACCATAGTGTGGTGGCACCTAACATGTTGATTTTGACTCAAAACATGTGTTAAGGACAAAAAATATTGCACTTAGTAAAAAGGCCCCTAAATTTGTACCTGAGGCAATGGAAGGTTAAGTGACTTGCCTGAGATCACAATGAGCGGCAGTGTGATTCAAACTGGGTTTTCAGCTCCACTAGGCTACTCCTCCAGAAGAAATAAAGAAAACAATTTCTTAAAACTTTAAATGAAACAAACATTTACTGTTAGCATTCTACCATTTTTTCACTTAAATTATTATGTATCATTAGTCATTAATCATTATGAATATCTATATTGCTACAGTATTTGTAAGCACAGGACAGGGCTGGCTCGAGCCTTGCTCAAGGTGTTTGGTCACAATGAGGAATGTACTTCATTCTGATATGTAACTGATATTTTTAAATTTTATTATAGAAGCTATTTTAGCCAGTCTCTATATAAATTAGAATTAAAAAAAAGATATAATGCTTTTTTTTTCAATTTCCTCTTTTGCTTTCCTTTGCATTTCCCCTACCTTTCCCTCCTGTGCTATGTTAACCTGGGCCAATCACAACAGCTTCTCTCAACCTAGAGCCAGAAACAGGTGCCATATTTTAGGTACGGTGCCTAGGAGTTTTTGCATCTGGACTCATGAGTATGAAACACAAAGTATTCTATGGATCCAGATTATCCCATGCAAAGTAGCTCTGTAGTAGGACAATTACCAGAAAATACATTATGGGCTTGGTTGCTACTGAGCCTGCAGTGCATCAGCACTTTCAGAGAGAAAAGACAAAGATGCATGTTAACTAAATGTTACCATGCATTACGTGCCATGGCAATGGCACTGAACATATCGTAACGTTTAGTAAACTTGCCCCAAAGTGTTGGATTTGGTGTACATACTTGATCGCATGTCACATGTGGGGTATGAAGTGTGCTAGCGACGAGAGGTGTTGCATAGGAGTGATGAAGCATGAGTTAACAGGTGAGGTGTCTCTGTTACTGTTGCATCTGGTGGTAAAATGAGATGTATGCACTATGCAGAGGCACTAGTGTTTGCTCGCTAACCTACCATACCAGGTTTCTGAAGAACTTTCTCCTCTTTTCTGCCAAAACAACCTCCTATGCCAGGGTTCTCTATGAGCCAAAAGGAACTTTTCTGACATTCTACCATCAGACAGCCTGAGCTGTTCCCTGCTCCTCCTCACACTATCACTGCAAAATCATGTTGTCTCTTTGGACTGCTCTTTTCCAGCTAGCTATGTCAGGAGCTGAAGATGGAGCTGTTCCTATTGCTTCTTGCAATACTCCTGGAACTGCTGAAGCATGGTAGCTCCGTTCCGCTAACCCTCCTGCTGCCCATGTAATCTCCGTTCTGCTCTCGGCTGTGATAGCGGTAATTTGAAATAAAAAGGAAACTGGTGCGGAGCCTCCCGGCCCTATGGAACCCCTGCAGCTGCATCCCGCCCCCAAAAGGAAGTGATGCTGAAGCGGGATGCGGCAGCAGGGGTTCCATAGGGCCGGGAGGCTCCGCACCAGTTTCCTTTTCATTTGAAATTACTGTTGCAACGGCTTGTCCACTTTTTGTTTTTTTAAAACCAAGTGAGTCGGCTCTTTTGGGGGCATTTTTGCCATCCCCAAAAGTTTGCTGCTTGAGGCCACCGACTTACTTGGCCTCATGATAGAGCCGCCCCTGGTCTCTAAGATTTCTGGCTATTAGGAGAGGAAGTGGGGACCCAGGCATGCAGCTCTGGCAGCAGAAAAGTCATCCCCGGCTTCAACTTTCTTTCTCCGAGTCAGCAATAGCAGCCAATGCTGCTCATAGCATTCACTTCCAGACGCAGGCCCACGGAACCACATGCTGACTCGGAGAAAGAAAGATGATGCTGGGGGTGGTGCTGCACAAGATTTTTGCCACAGGGGGTGGAGGGTGGGGGGACAGCGAGAGAGAAAAAAAGAAAGAGGGAGATTTTGGGTTATGGGAGAGAGAGAGAAGAGATATGCTGGATTGAAGGGGGAAGAGAGAGAAAAAAGAGTGATATTTGAGGTTATGAAAGAGAAGGGATATATTGGGCTGTGGATGGGGAGGGGGACAGGGGGAGAGAGAGAAGATGCTGGGAGGGAATACAGGAGAGATGCTGTACCACTGGAGGAGAGGATAGAAAAGGGGGAAGGGGTAGAAGAATGCTGGTCTATGAGGGGAAGGTAAAAGGGCTAGAGAGGTGGAAGAGAAAGAGGGAGATGCTGGGAGTGAAGGGGAAGGGTAAAGGGATTGGGAGATGCTGAAATGGTGAGAGAGAGAGGGGGATAGTGAGCATGGTGGAATTATGTGAGAGAGGCCATGGGAAGTTGGCAAGGAGATGAGGATGGCGATTACAGGTGGTGAAACTGTGGTAATGGGGAGAGGGTGAAAGCCAGAAGGAAATAAGGGGCTAGCTAAGGAGTGAGAAGGGAAATGAGATAACTGGGGAGATGGGTTGGGCTGGTGGTTAGAGGAGTAAATGGAAAGTTAATAAGTGAAAGTCAAACGGGGACTGAAGATGCAGGGGTGAAATTTGAATGGATGAAGAAGGATTAAAGAAAGAACTGGAGGAATGAACAAAAAGGGAAAGATCAATATGTCAGAAGCAGATGTAGAGTAAAAATGGAAAAAAATAGGAGACGAGAGAAGAAAGGACAAATGGATAGCGGACAATGGAGAATTAGCAGAAGACACAAAGAAAGCAGAAGAGATAGACTGAGACAATTGTGACTGAAAAATAAAATGCCCAAACAACAAAAGGTAGAAAAAAGTATTTTATTTTGAATATATTAACTGGAATATATCAGCGGTGGGAAATGTGCATTGCTGACGTCTTTGTGTTTTGTTCAGTACAAGAGGAAATTAATTCATAGTTTTATTTCTCCAGTGTTGTTGTATATTCCAAGTTTGGTTTTTGGGGTTCCCAGTTCAATAATTGTCTTCATATTTCTAAATTGTAATATCTTCTTCTGTATATGGTGACAGTCTGTCTATGTTTTGCATGTGTGACTGAGCTGAGGTATTCTGTTTGTGTAGTTTCTGTGTTGCAGTCCACTTGTTCTTTTTTCCCAGTTGTTGATATATTGGCTTAATATTTGCAGTGCTGCTTTTTGAGTAGGGTTTGGTGCTGTGTGAGTCCTGGTAGTGTTGTTATGATATGGTGGGTTTGCTATGGGTTCTAAATTAGCAGGGTTTTGTAATATATCCAAATGTACCTGGCAGTTAGCACTGGAGGATAGCAATGTAGAAATCTGGTAACCTTTCATTATTCTCACTTTCAATGCAAATGACATTCAAACACTCATTAAGAAGCATGTTTACTAAGGGTTAACGCACACTCACAAATGTAATCATGCACTCAGTGCAACAGCACCTATTTATTTCTATGGGAGCAGTGGCACTTAATGCACATTAATGCTTAGTAAACCTGATGGGACAAAAAAGAGGTTCATGAAGGGGTTTCTTGCTATCTTCCATAAAGTCTCTCTCTCTCTCTCTCAATACTGTCCCAGCTCAAGGAGCCATCATTTGCAACCTGTGGCACACCCACCCCAAGCACAGTTTCCCCCTGCAGACACAGTCCTATTCTGTGGTTGGGAGAACATTTTGCAGTTTCTGATGGAGCTGCCTCCTGTGGTCCTTGTGATCATTAAATGACTGGAAGAGTTAGCCTGGTTTCCAGTCAGGTTGGGGGTAGATTGTTGTGAGGCTTCCCATCCCCCAGCAGCCAGAAAGTGAAAGCCCGAGTTGCTCTGTTTCCCCCTTTTATTCTCTTCCTTGGCCTTCGCTTTGATTCTACATAGTCAGCAGGCATTCTTAAACATTGGCACATCCAGGTTTTCCTGCCTTTCTTTGGTGTTCCGGACTTTCCATAGCCTTTTTCTTTTAGAAGGTGGCCCCAGAGTAACATCCAATATTCCAAAAAAAAGAAGCACAAAACAGACAAAAGGGTTATAAATAATAGTGAAGCAACTTTTGTCGTTGAGAAGGAATATGATTTAGACTATGCAGAACATATTGCATTATGGCCAAATTTTAATATTAAAAGAAGCAGTTTTAGTCTCTGGTATGGTTTTGTCCCCATGAGCCTACAAGCAAGTTTTCCAAGGGATACTGCCCAGGGAACTTCCCTTTGAAAGTCTTTGTAAGTATAAATAGTGACTAATGGCAGGAGCGAGTTGTGATAACTAGTGATACATGTGTATGACAGGAGCTGGTCGTGGAACGAGTGATACATGTGTGACAGGAAATGATCACACAATAATGACATGAACCCAGGGCTGGCCCAACCATTAGGCAAACAAGGCAGTTGCTTAGGGTAGAAGTTGCAGGGGGAGGGCATGGAAAAGTGTAGGGCATTTAAAGCTAAACAACAAATTCTGACATCTAGGGAGAGCTTACAGTTTGCCTAGGGCGCCAACACCTTCAGTCAAATCTAGGGCCTGTCCTGCATGAACCAGTAACTATAACTAGTAATGTGTATGAGAGGAGTTGGCCGCTGTAACTAGTGATACATGTATATGACAGAAACTGGTCACAATAGTGATACATGTGTGTGACATCAACGAAACATTGTAACTAGTGATGTTGGTGTGCGACAGGAGCCAATCGCCTCAAAACAGAAAAAACAGTAATGTGAGGACCCCTCACCTCTTCTCCACTTCCTCAATGGTTTCCGGTAAAGGCTGGTCCATGGTTTCTGGAAGAAAACAGACAATGAGGCTACTGAGCAGAGGTGCTCCACCATAGATGATGAGTGGCAGGGAGGACATATACTCGCCAGTGATCTTCACGATGGGAGCCACAATGCCACCCAACCGGGCCATAGTGTTCCCCAGTCCTAGACCATTCTGTCTGTAAGAGCAGAAAAGGAGAAAAAACATTAATATTTAAATCACAGAATGGGTGAAATCACTTGAGGGTTCTGGCCTCCATTATACAGATCCAGGCTGATGCACCTCAGTTTTCTGCTGCCAGATCTTGAGGGTTGTCTTAAGCTTGCTAATTTAATTCACAAGATAGTTCTGCTGAGTGCTTAGTAGAAAATGCATTAAGATATACAGTATATCCATGAAACACAAAACTATCTTACTCGGACACACTGGGTAGAACATTAGAGTACATATTCCTGTGTGCTTTTGAGTCACTAAGCTACTCCAGCCTTACATGTTAGTAGCCTTTAATGGAAATCCATTCTTCCACTACCTGCATTAATTGTGTAATTCAGGCATGGGCCTTGGTGATAATGCATGTGAATCTCATACAATGCAATGACTTCATTATTCTTTCCAGCGGAGGGGCAGATGTGGCAAAGTAGTTATTAGGGGTGAGCAGTTTGTTGGGCAATGAGGCAGTTGGGGCAGGGTGATTTTGGGGGCTGTGGTAGTTTGTAGGGCGGTATGGCAGTTGGGATGGGATAGTTTGTGGAGGTGTGGCATTTTATTGGGATGGGGTAGTTTTTTGGGGGTGGAAATAGTTGATAGGGTGAGGGGGCATTGCAGGAGGGGTTATTTTTTCTGGATGGGGTAATTTGCAGCCTGGGGGTGTAGTTGTGGGGGGGTATTTTGTGGAGGGACAGTTTGCAGGGTGGTGAGGCAGTGAAGGAATTTGTTTTCTGAGGTGGGGCTGTTTGCAGGACAGTGGGGCAGTTATGGCAGGATAGTTTTTGAGGGTGGAGTCAGTTTTCAGGACGGTGGGGCAGTTGGGGGGGGGCTGTTAGCGGGCAAGAGAGCTAGCAGTGTGGTGAGGCAGCTGTGGAGAGTATTTTTTTCTTGTAGCAGCATTTGGGGGATTGGTAGGGTAGTTATGAGGGGGTATATTTAGGTGATTGGGCAGTATGTGTGGTGGTGGGGCAATTTTATTGGGGGCAGATTCTAGTGGTGGGGGTATTTTGGGGGATTGGGAGAGTATAGAACAAGGAGAGGGTGTTTGAAAGGAGCAAATCCCTAACTTCTATGTTTCTTTGTATGTAAGGTTCTATGCAACAGATACTCCTTTTTTCATAGAAATATATTGGGCTAGTTTTTTTGAAGGACTTATTTCTCTCAAACCCCCAGTCTGATTTTGCCTATTTTCAAAGTCAATGCATCTTTCTACTAATTTTTCCCACATGTGAAATTTTATCCCATTTTGTTAAATTTTCAGAGAGTTATTTTGCCCCCAGACAGACAATGGACAGACATTGCATTGGTCACAGATGCTTCTGAAGGTGCCCTTATCAGGGGCCGATTCCTTCTTAGAGATGGCATGTTTGGAGCTGGGTGCAGTCTTTTTGGCTTTCACATTCTATGACTTGGTTAGGACTCTGGCAAAGAATAAGGTTATGGCAGTAATAGCCCATCAATTGTTATAATTAAGGAAATGGTTGGCAGATGTGGCCCGCAAATCCTACCTCAGCAAGCTCTCTTTTAAAGGGAAGCTGTTGTTTGGAGAAGATTTGGAGAAGATGGTGAATGACTTGCCTAAGTCTAAGGTACTCAGACTCCCTGAAGACATATTACATGAAGGAGGATGTTTTGCCTCAGTTCAGGGCCATTTTTGGGGTGTATGTAGATACCACCTTCACATACCAGTGTCTTCTCAAAGGTTGTTTTTGGCCTGAGGACATTGCCTTTGGGGCAGGCGTCAAGGAGGTAGAGATGGTGCCACCGGTCAAGCATCCAGTTTTGAATTCCCACAGTGAAGGTTTGGGAGCCCATGTTTTGGTGTAGTCAAAGAACGCTTGTCTGAGATGGTCTTACCATGCATGGTTCCAGATTACTTTAGCCTGATAGTTGCTCGAGCTGATCTGAGACGGGTATGCTCTTGAGCTGGTCTAACACCTTTACAGTATTTCCCTTCCAGGCATCAGAAAAAGTGCAGACGGTTTAAGAAACTCTCAAAAGACTGTTGCAGCTCGAGGCAGTGGTACCTATACCTCTGCAGGAACAGGGATTAGGCAGATATTCTATTTATTTTAGGGTGCCAAAGAAGGAAGGGACATTCCACTCAATCCTGGCCTTGATGCAAGTCAAGAAGGCACTATGTGTCTCAGGTTTTTGGATGGAGATATTGTGGTCTGTGATTGTGGCAGTACAACGAGGGGATTTCTCACCTCTTTAGACTTCATGGAAGCATAAGTTCATATTCTTATCCATCCGGGGCATCAAAGATAGTTCTTGCAAACCATTTCCAGTTTCAGGCCTTGCCTTTTGGGTTAGCCATGACTCTGTGAACCTTTAACAGTGTCATGGTGATGATGGCAGCGGCTCTAAAGAAAAGAGGGAGCCTGGTGCATCCACACCTGGACAGTTGGTTAATTCAGATGAAGTTCATCCACAAAAGTCAGGAGTTTACAGCACAAGTGATCAGTTTTCTCCAGGAGTTGAGCTGGATAATCAATCTTGCGAAGAGAAAGTCATTAGTGTCTCAGTCGCAGGATTATTTGGGAACTCTCTTCAACACAGAGAAAGCAAGATGCTTTTGTCCAGGGAGAGGATCCTGAAGTTGCAGAATCAGAATTAATAATATTTCTTGTCGCAGTCCCATGCTCTCAGACTGGACAATCTCCAGATTTTGGGTTTGATTACAGCGGACCAAGCCTAAATGTATTTATTTATTATTAATATTTAGACCACACTTTTCCAGTAGTAGTTCAAGATGAGTTACATTCAGGTACAGTAAGTATTTCCTTTCCCCTGAGGGCTTACAATCTTCAAAATGCCTTTCTCTCTCATTGGTTAGTGCAAACTCATTACTTAAAAGTGAGGTTACCTCTCTGGGGAGAAGCCAGGGCAAGTCTGGCTTGGTGGTTGAATGAAGCTAATCTGTCCTGGGGGATTGACTTAGAGGCACAGGATTTGATCTTGGTCACTACGGAGAGGCTGGGGTTGGCTAACTGCCAGGTCCAAATGGCTCAGGAACAATGATCCCTGCAGGTGTCATGGTGGTTGATGAACCACCTGGAGATCATGGTGGCCTTCCTGGCTCACATTGCCTTCCTCCCTTTGATTCATGATAGAGTGGTATGAGTCTTATCAGACAATGCAACAGTAGTAGGGTATATCAATCGTCAGGGTGGAACAAGAAGCAGTGTTGTCGCATTGGAAGTAGCACCTGTGCTGGACTGGGTGAAGAGAATTTCTTGGTACTGTCGGCCAAACATGTCATTGAAAAGGAAAATATTCAGGTTTATTATCACAGCAGGAATGTTCTGGACTGATAGTTCAGCATTGAGAAATGCGGGTGATGGACCTCATGGTGACCACACAATATCAAAGTGACCCGGTTTTACAGTCACAGGAAGGAAGCTTGGTCCAAAGGCGACGCTCTGATGCAATAGTGGCCTCATAACAGGCTCCTATATGTCTGTCCTCCAGAGTCTGATAGGCGAGGTGCTTTGCACAATAGTCTCATCTGGTCTAGTGGTGCTGATGGGTCAGAACTGGACTTGTAGTTCTTAGTAGGCAGACCTCATCCTTCCAGCAGTGGAGGATCCATTGCCTCTACCGGAGGTGCCAGATCTTTTGAGTCAGGGCCCCATTGTGTTGCCAGTTATGAATAAGTTGTTACTTGTGACTTTACTCTTCAGAGGTCAGGTTTAAGGAAAAGAGGCTATTCATCAGGGGTAGTACTACTTAGTTCCAGGCATGGAAGAATGTCTCAGTTTTATAGGGACGTTAAATATTTGCGGCTCCCATATCATCCATTGGTGCCCTTGGGATCTTAATTCGGTATTGTTTGCCTTTGTGGTGGCACCGTTTGAGTCTCTGCAGGATATTACTCTGAAGGATTTGACTTTGAAAATGCTGGTCACCATCTGCTCAACTAGAAGAATTTCTGAGCTGCAAGCAGGGATGCGCATTTGTTTGAAGGCTCATGGGAAAATGACAACATTTCCTATGTCATTTCATATCATTTTTAATCCAAACATGACATTAAACATGATCACTAATTGGACAACTAGGATCTGGGTTAGGCTTGTAAATGTTTCTGATAGTACACTTAAATATGGTCTCACAAAATTTCTTGGAAAAAGAACATGGCAAAAGAAAAACCTTTGGACTAAGTAGCAGTCCAGAGCAAGCGTCAATAGATTAAATTTTCAGAGAGCTTTTTTGTCCCAGACAGACAGAGAAATAACGTCTTTTGTATAATTCTTTCCAACTTCGGTTGGGATGGAAAGAATAATGAAAAGAAGAAGTTATTTGTCTATGCTGACAAACCCAGGTTCTTCTGAAGTCAGAGTAGGCCTCACCCTTGCTGAGACTCAAGACTTCCAACTGAAACGTTTTTCTTCTGATGTGAGATAATTCTTACAGATTCCATTCCATCTTTTTAAAAGAGGAAAGGAACCGGGCCTAAAAGGACTCTGAAAGGAGCGCCCTACCTATAAGCCCATGCAGACTGTGTGGCTGAGGCATTTATAAACTGCTCTGTCTCAGAGTGATCCATTTACCTAAGCCCAAGGAAGTGCTTAAGAGACAGCAATTTGTCTCTAATTGTAGTCTCTTCACTAGACTGTGTCCACCTCTACTGAGCACTTTAGGTTTTTTCTCCTACACTTATATTGTGTTTTTGCTGATCTATATTCCATCCTGCTGATTCTGTGCAAAGCTGGCTTGATATCTCCTAACAGTCCAACTATGACTCCTCCATCAGGCCAAGGTAATAATCCAGCAACTGCTAATTTGCTTGCCTTTTTTTCTTCAATGTAAATGTGTAACACTATGATTGCATTATTATCTAATTTCCTGTACAAACTGGTTACAAGTTTATGCTAGTAAATCTTTCTCTCTGGCAAATCTTGTGGGTGGTACATGGTTAGGCCACCTATCTCTCTCTTTTCTAAAGTAGCATCTCCCAGTTGGCAAAAGTTCTGAAACCATGATTTCAGGTTCTGGGATAGTAGCTCAATAAACCTCCAGGAGTCTGAAGGTATAAGAGACCTTTCCTTTGTAGTATTCCAGTACATACCAGATGGACAGGGGATCTCTAGGTTACATATATGTGGGTGCTGCTGAAAATATGCATCATTTTGTACATGTGTTTTATATACGGTAACATTATAAAGAGATCGTCTTGCTAAATATTCACCTCCATGTAGCAGCAATATGAGGTACTAAAAACTGGCCTCATAATGAGATCAGTGTATTCAGCACTGATCCACATAAATCATAGCTCCAAACAGTTCCTTCCCCAGTGAACTTGCAGCTTAAGGATAGAAGGGTGCACTGAAAACAAAGCCAAGATTGCTATAAATTGGTGGCAGCACTGGGATTGTAACCCGGGTTCCTCTAGATGTTGTGGCTGAAAACTCTTGCTCAGAGGCTTCAGACTCTTACCTGATGACGGTGGGGTAGAGTTCAGTGGTGTACAGGAATACGCAGTTGAAGCAGCCGGCAAGGCAGCCTTTGCCAAACACAGCCAACGAGGTGCGTATTATCTGCATGCCTATGGGGAGAGAATAGAAAGATCAGATATGTGCTTTATTGAAAGTGGACAGTTTGCTCTAAGAGAAATCACTCTAGAGAAATCAAATTATACACAGGAGCTGTGGGAATTTCAGCTCAAATCCATGCATACAGAAATTTTGAAACTAAAGTCTAATCCTTTACAGCCATGTGAAAATCTCTTTTTTCTTCCCATGCCCCAGTTCTTATTTTTGTCTCTGTCGCTGACTGCATGATCCTGCGATGAGCCACTCTATCTCTCTTTACCTCAGTTGGAATCACTGGCTCCACCTGTGACTCTGCTGAGACGTATGTGTGACCTTGGGGCAAGTCATTGTATCTCCCTATCGCTTTCCGACTCTATGATTGAGCATTCAAGCAGGCACTTATAAAATTATCCTGAGTACACAGGCATAAAAATAGGTGATCAGAAAACATAGTAAACTATGGAGTTCCTAGAGTGGGTGGTGTGGTGATGGGACTGGTCCTTATGCTCGTATTATATAAAGTAAGGGGCTGATATTCAGCAGCAGCAGTTAAGTGTATTTAAAGCGCCTAACCATCACCGCTTTAAGTAAACCTGAATATTCAGTGCGGGAACTTATCTGGTATTGAGTACTGAAGATCTGGTTGCTAACTGGTTAGTGGAGATATTCAGCGACTAACTGGATAGCAAAAACCAGATAAAGTTAGGATAACCATTGACCTATCCTAATTTATCCAGTTTAGCTATCCGGTTAGCGGCTGAACATTGCCACTGACCACTTAGTTGTGGCACACACTGCATCAGCTGTGCAGTTAATTGTGAATATACTGAATGCACGGTAAAGAACTTTTCATTGTGGGAACTGTAGGATATCTGCTGGCCACACCCCTAACAGTGTATGGCCTTTGTTCTTACCCCACATTAGGGTTTATTTCTAATGTGCGGTACGTGTAAAAATTTATCGTTCTTTAGTAAGACATGTTCATAAATATTTTGTGCTAGTTCAGACAGCTTGAAAATTGTCCTTATAAATCCATGCACCTCATTTCTAATCCTTGTCTCTTCTCTGCTTCTCTTAATGTGACCCCAGGTTGAGTCACTTTAAGACAATCCTTAAACACTGTGTGAGGCGTGCGGTCCTGTGGATACATTATACTCAGTGATCTGCAAGCTCTTTTTTAAATGAAAACCACTTTCAAAATTAAGTGGTCATATAAGTGGGGCCCAAACTTCCACATGGAAATTTGCATTTGCTCTGAAGTACTTTAAAATATCAGGGGTAATTTCATAAGCTTTTTTGTGCACAAAACAATGTGCAGGCAAAAAATATTTTTGTTTGCAGGTTTGTTTTGTTTTAATAAATGTTTATTTTATGTCATTTTCTTTTTAGGGCAATTTTGTTAATAAAGAGATACTATGGCTGCTGCCAAAACAAACAACATAGCTGACAGGTTACTAGAGGTTTCATGCAAATAAAAAAAACACATGCTTTTTTTCCCAAGTCATAAGTTGGCCTCTAAGCACTGACTTTTGGGCTACAAGACAGGCATTGCAGGAGAAACTATTATATCACAAGGGTGATTCATTCTGGCAAGTCTACTCTTAACTGTATCTTGTATTTCTGGTGATCTTCCTGATTGGCCGAAAATTTGTATAGTCTGGAGCTTTGTGAAAAACCCTTCCTGATTTTTTTGCTTTGCAATTCTATTGACTCCTGCTCTAGAGATGTACTCCAGGATGGATTTTCCACAAAACTCCGGAGCAGACAAATTTTGGGCAAATCAGGAAACAGGAATAAAGAGCACCACAAATACAAGATACAGTTAAGAGCAGGCTGACTAGATCCACCCTCCTGAAAAAGTAGTAGCTTTTCGTGCAAGACATTTGTCTTTTAAACTAAGGCTCGGTGGTTTGAAGCCAGCTGCTAGCCTATGATGAGAATTTTGGATTTTTTCACATCATGTTCAGATTAAATGATATGAAACAGCATAGGAAATGTTATTTCACTTGTCATTTCAAATGAATGCACATCACTAGTTCTATGTGCAGAAAGAGTCATGAATAAAATTGCTAGTGATATACATACATCAAAGTACACACTGACAATACATAGTGCATATTTTATGACATATATGAGTAGGTATTCTAAGAGTTGGAATTTGGGCAGTGCAGGGGCAAACATTTGAGATACCCACATAAAATATGTCCCAATGCACAAATTTAGGAGAATAATTTGTGCCTACCTCAGAAAAGGTATAAATGTGTGAGCATACTTTCCAATGAGGTAGTTTTACCAAGGCACATCAGCATGTATGTTGTCTTTCCAAAATATATGCAATATATACACCACAGTTTAATGCATATAAATAACTCTGAAAATTATCTGCTTAACAAAAGCCCTGTGCACGTTCTCTTTCCTTCAATTAATGTCTGGTTTCTCTCCTCCCCTTTTCCATTGCTGGCCAAAATACCCAGGCTGTAACAGAAGCAGTGTGTGCAGCTCCTGATTCTCGGTTTGTGATCTTAGGGTGAGATCATTTATTTCACACTACCTCCGTTCTATCCAAAACTTTGCCCTCTGTGTAGCATTGAGGTAAACCACCATATTTCCCTGTACCTCTTTTCTAACCTCCAGCTGTGTCACTGACTGTGTAACTTTGGGCTGAGGAACTTTAGGATCAATTTTCTAAAGGGCGCTGAGCAGTTAGCATGAGTTACAGCACGCACTAACCCCGTACTGTGGCCTGCGCTGTTAATATGGGGCCAGCACAGTTAGTGCAGCCCAGTTTCTGTGCTACCTGTGCAATGTGCATTGCGGCTGCAAGTGGGCAGGTTAGGCATGGAGAATGGACAGGGTGTGGGAACATGCTTTCCTCGCCCCAACAGTTAACGCAGTGGTGTTGCACCTAACGCATTATGGTTTTGAGTGCTGTTGGCACATTAGGTGAAACACCTTAGCATCTTTTAGTAAAAGGGCATCATTACCTTTAGTGTACCCCAGGGCCCCCCCCCCCAAACCTTTCAAGAGAAGGGCCATATAGAGTAGTTCAAATCACTAGCTGAGCAGGGTGGGACAAGATCTCCATCAGAGTTTTCTGAGTTTGTTACTATACCTTATTATCATTACCATAATCTTCTTTGGCTGGGGGAGCCTGGGAACAGTGACAGCTTTGTGGCCAGCATGCTTAAAAAAGTAAAACATCCTTCACAGGTCAGATTCAGGGGTGGGCAGAAAATGCATGGTAAAATGGAAAACGTCGTTCCTGTAGCAAGTGTTCTCCATGGATAGCAGGATAAGTCCTCATATATGGTAACATCACTGATGGATCTTCACATGGGAACTTCTCTCATTTCCTTCCAGAAGCCTTTAGAGTAGTCCCTCCGTGCATGCTTGTGTATTCCCACCTGCCACCTCCATGCCTCATCTCTTCAGTCTGGTAACCAGCTCAGAAGAGTACAATTCTAAGGGAAGGTGGAAGAGTTGTGAGGACTTATCCTGCTGTCCTTAGAGAATGCCTGTTACAGAGGAGTAATTCTGTTTTCTCCGTAAGGAAGCAGGATAAGTGCTCATTCATGGGATTTCCTAGCTACTGGCTGCCTTGTACAGTAATAGGGCAAACCAGTGTCACAACTGGCAGACACTAACTAACTGAACAGCTTTTATTTTGACAACAGGTATATGCAGCAACAATGAGGCAGTATGCAGTAAAGGAAAAAATGGGCCTGGGAGGATAGAGTTGGCATGCCCTGGTTATGGCTCATAGTGATTTCTCAGCTTCAAATACAGAGTGCAAGCAATTCCCGTTACCAAAGTATACTTGTTAATGCTGTTTGGAAAAGTGCACCAGATCTCAAATGAGTAGTTTTAATGCCATTCTTCTGGAGATCCTTCTTGGGCATCCGCTCACAGTGCACTCATTACATGACTTCCCCCCTCCCCAGTCCACATGTATTTAGTGGCTTGAAAGGAGTCTTCTTTAGCTGAGTCAAAACCACTTTGAGGCACCAGACACCCTCGGGAGGTTTTAAGGGGGCTTCATAAGAATCAAGCCCCACATGAAGTGAAAAACTAAAGGCTGAAGAGAGAAGAGTTTACCTTCTACATAATGGTGATTAGCACGCATTGCACTGAGGTGAACCCTGACAGAGTAGGTCTTTAAACTTGACTTGGACAAATGTAGAAGGTAGTCATTCAAGCAGTTTTTGTGTGGGACAAGAGAAAAAAATCTAGGGCTCACCTCTCACACCACATGGCAAACCTCTTCCATTTGAAGCTATATGACCTCCATGTGGAATATCTTCTGAAGGCAAGAAGGATGGAGATAACACCAACTGGCAGGTTAAGATTGGACAAAGTTACCCCCTCAACATCTGAGATGTGAGGGCTATGGACTTGATATTGCAGTGCAACAGATATCCTTGATCCTGCATAATCAAAGTTGGTGAGTTGCCCAGGTGAAATGGGTTTTTGATAGAAAGCTCTTGCAATTGAGGAAACCATGGTTATTTGGGCTAATAAGGAACTATGAAAATTAGTGTGCCCTCAACATCTCTGAGTTTCAGGAGAGTTTTTGAAATTGGAGGGTATGTATAGAGAAGTCCTTCTCCTCAGTATAAGAAGGTATCCAAGGCTAGTTTTCTCTGTGCCCCTACCTTGGAGCAGAAGTGAAGCACTTACCTGTTCCAAGGAATGGAAAAAATATATATTACGATGGTGCCCCACCATCACAAAAGGGACAGAGCAACTTCCTGTTTCAGGGTCTATTTGTGAGGTTGAAGGTCGAGGCTCAATCTGTCAGCCAAGATGCTGTTCTCACCTGGCAGATATGCAACCCTGAGTGTCACCCTGTCAGAGATGGCGAAGTTCAACATCTTGACTGTTTCCCAACACAGGATGTATAAACCAGTTCCTCCTTGTTTGTTTATGTAGTAAATCACAACCCAATCGTCCATCTAGCCATGATATTCGATTGGCTAATCAATCTCTGAAAGTATTTAGAGTATTGAATATTGCTCTCAGTTCCAGGAAATGATTTGGTGAAGGCTTTCCTGGGCGAAACACAGACCCTGGGGGTGGAGCCAGTCTACAAGAGCTCCCCAGCCCAGTTTGGTAGGAAAATATTTGAAAGGGGGGACTTTTCGTTAGACTAGAATAGTCCGACCACCAGGATAAGGAGTCCCAGAGAAGAGAAGTGACAAAGTCCTTGAGTCTGTGAGTGGACTATATCTATATGCTCAGGATCCACCAAGCTTGTCTCTTATTGAGACATACCAAGAGGGCTAAATGAACTTTTGAAGCTAAGTGGTCCAGTATTCTCGACATGCTCTTGCTGACATCTGCTGACTCTGTTGTACTTCTTCCACTATCACCACCAGTCGGATGAACTTTTCTTGAGAAAGGAAGGCTTTTTCCCCAAGTCATTTCTAGAGAGAGGCTCAAAGGAATTTCAGTTGATGGGACAGACTGAGGTTTAATTTGGGATAAGTGATGAAAATCCCTAGTAACTCTAGCACCTGAATGGTAAGTTAATAGATTATTGAACCCTCTGCTGAGTAGTGCTCTTGATCAGTCATTCATCCAGGTAGAGACACATGTGAATGCCCATCTACATAGGAATGCTGCAGCAACCGCGAGGCATTTCATAAATGCACATTTTCGGGTTAATTTTAAATGTATTGCTATGGTTTTTAAACTGTTGCATTCATTACAACTGAATGAGTTGTGGGACTGTCTGGCTGAATATTATCCTGTGCGATCTTTGCATTCAACATCGCAAGTTCTTTTGGAAGTACTCTCCCTTCATTTGCTGCAGACTGCTTCTGCGAGGGGTCAGTATTTCAGTGGCAGTTCCGGTATTGTGGAACACTCTTTCTGCTTCTTTGTGATCTTTAAAGATTGTTTAGTGTTTCGCAAACAAGTAAAACCTGATCTTTTCCAGAAGGTTTATACTTAGACATTCTATTATTGTCTTGTTTTGTATTTCTTTTTGAAGATAATGGGTCCGATTCAGGGATGTGGGTTATGCAGCTGCACATCCCGGTGGGTTGTGCAGCCTTGCAAGCCATCCGGACCTGATTTTCCCTCCAGCTCTCCCTGTACATCCTGAGGAGCAGGATGGGGAGAGCCAGCAGGGGGGTAGGATTTGGGCGGAGTGGGGGCGGGCCAGCCCGGCAGAACGTACAGGGCCAATTCAGGTCATGGCCCTGTATGTCCTGCTGGGTCAAATGGGACATGCTGCTTATTCCATCTCAAAGGTGGAATAAGCAGCACTGATCCATCAATTGGGCCTGGGGATCCTCCCGGGGCTGGGCAGGGGTCCCACCACCCGATCCAGGCCCCAGCAGACCAGCTGGGGGTTGGGTGGTGGGGAAGATGGGGGTCTGAGTCGCGGGAATCAGGGTGCTTGCAGAGAGGACATTCCTGCAGGTGACAGGGGCACACCGGGCCATCCACAGGCCCAATTCTGTGCACCGCAGGAACGTTTTGTTCCCACGGTCCAGAATCGGGTCCTAACTGGCCCGTCTTCCTCAGTGAATCAGGCTCTATGAATGTTGTTTTTTTGTACCCACTTAGAAATTTGGGACAGGCAGTAAATGTTACAAAAAAAAATACACGAGGAACAGAAGTGAGATCAAAGGGCAATAAGCCCTACTGGATGTGGTGTGTTCTTAACAATGAATCATAGATATTTCCTGTGACTGGGATGTATCTGTATGTAGGTGTAGGCGTCTTGTAGATCTAGTGAACATAGCCAGTCCCCTTTTGGAGAAAAAAAGCAAAGAACCCAGGGAAACCATTCTGAATTTTAACCTGAAGAGAAATTTGTTCAGGAAAAATAAAGGAAAAAAAGCATGCTATAATGATGGTGACAGGACAGGTCACATACAGTCAAAAAGACAAGCAAATTGACTAAAACAATGATTGAAAGAAAAAAATCATGGACCAATTAAAAAATGTTTGTAGTGTTTCACAAAAAATGGAAGGCTGAGGAGATGAGACATGGTAGCAGTTAGCAGGAATTCATGCACATGCATGGAGGAGCTAAGAAAAGTTCCTGTGCAGTGCTCTATCAACACCCATGTGTGAGCACTTTCCCTGCTTGTTCACAGAGAAAAATTAGTTCTACGGGCTGGAGTTTGGGGACCCTGCTTTACTCCATTGTTTACCTGAGTGTTGGTGTTATAGGACTTGCTGGATACTTATGACCCAGACCCATCAGTTTGGAGACAGGATGCTAGCCTCAGTGGACCTTGCTCTGATTTGGCATGGCTTATCTTTTGCTTCGTTAGCAGAGAAAAAATGAATCTTCACCTTCTGGCACAAATATATTGGCCAATATTGCCAGGCCAGCCAAAAGGAAGGCCACATTCAGGGTTATGCGGCGCCCAATGAAACACATTGCTGTAGTAGAGATCAATTTAGCAGGAATGTCGACGGCTCCAAAGATGACTTGGATCAAGTAGATATTGACCCCGAAGCTTTGCAGATCCATGACCAAGCCATAATAGGAAAAGCTGGCGGAGAACCTGCAGATGATAACAGGAATAAGAAAAGATCATAAATGTTTATGTGGGACTAGGACACAAAAACCTGGAAACACTGACCACAGCTAGTGACATCTATATGACAGGATACAGGGGTTGGAACTAATGACACCAGGACTAAGTTTAGGACTTGTAGGCACTCTCAGAAGGGGGGAGGAGGGAAGAGGGGAGGAGTGGTTTTGGAGAGTAAGATGGATGGGGGATATTCAGGGTGCTTTTGCTTGACAACCCTCTCTTCCTCAGCCTCCCTCCCCCATAGCCGTCTCCTAAATTTTCACTTCACTGTAGGCTACAACAGAAGTTCCAGGACCATGAGTGTGCTCATAGTCTTTGCCATAGAAACATGACGACAGAAAAAGACCACATGGCCTATCTAGTCTGTCCTTCCATATCAACCACTACAACAGTCCCCTTTTTTCCTTTAGAGATCCTCTGTGTTTGTCCCATGCTACTTTGAATTCAGATACTGTCCTCCACTGGGAGACTATTCCATGGATCCACTGCTCTTTCCATAAAGAAAAATTTCCACATATCACTCCTGAATCTATCCCCTTTCACCCTCATCCCATGTCCGCCTCGTAGCAGAGCTTGCTTTCAATCGAAAGAGGCTTTCCTCCTGTGCATTTAGGCCACAAAGGTATTTAAATGTCTCAATCATATCACCTCTATCCTGTCATGGGCTTCCTGTCACTAAGGAAATCTGTGTGAGGAACAAGGCCACTGTCTTTCCCAGACTTGCCAAGTAACTCATTTACAAGAAGGAGACTTTTTGGTCATTCCTAGTTTTGAACTTATATCCCAGAGCAGTGTATTATTTGCAGTTCTCAAGTCTACCATTACAATTAGTGCTGCAAGTCCTATAATGTACAGAAATCCAGGACTGGCCCAAAATCTCTCTCTCCTGGAACTGGGCAACTTGGCAACTGTGGTCTTTCCACTGCAGGTGATTTACCATCTGTGGGCTTTGAACTCTGGGCCAGCATGCTGGTGGCAGGATCAGATGCTGGCTTAAGTGTTTGACACTGGAAGCAACTGCCTAATTTGCCTGTATAAGAATTCAGTCCCAAGGGACAAGTGTATGACAGAAGCCAGTTACTCTTCCTAGTAACATGTGTGTGACATGGACTGTGACTAGTGTAAGGGTACCCACTGGTCAATTACTAGGAGGCATACATCTCTACTTGAGCACGTAGCAGCTGGTAAGCCAAAATTAGCATTTTTACTAAGCACCCTGATAGGAGCTGCCTGAGGTTTTGATGAAAATAAATGAAGCTCATAGCACAGAGGTTTCTGGGCTTTCTATTTGAAGTGGTTCTGGGGCTCAGGTTTAGAGCCCCTGAACTATAAGAGAGGGTACTTACAGTAGTGGTGAGGGACACCAAACAGGAATCTCAGCATGATTCCTAGTGAGCAGAAGCCTATTTCCTGCACTATTCAGTTATTCTTGCATTGGTCATCTCTAAAAACTCCCTTAAATTGCTAAGTATGGATCCTTACCAACCTCACAACAACCTAAACTAACTTTGCAATTTCCCAAAGGATGCATTATATTGCTGAGTGACAAAACTATGCTCCTCTAATGACTATGGCTTTCTGGCTATGGCATCTGTTTCCCACATATCTGGGTACTGGCATTTTTCACAGCAACTCCCTACGTGTAGCTACACTTGTCCCATCCAATTTCCACTCTCTGTCTTGACTTATGTTGGTCTGAATACATCTGCTATCTGTGGGGCTGCCCTGCCTGCCTTTCCACAGTCTGCATTGTGACATTGCTCCCCTGGTCGGGCCTGTGTGGACATGGGAAAGGGGGATCCCTGTGCCATCATACCAAGTGGCCAGCCTCCAGATATACTCGTATCATCACTCTCGCAGCTTGCATAGATATCTGGACTGGGTAAGGATGTAGGCCTCATAGCACAATCTGGGGAATGTTGGCACAACATCAGTCATGTCTCTGAGTGCCTGACACAGCTGATGTATAGCTGCCCTATCACACTGGCACCTGGTGACACTGCGGTCAACCACAAGGTCTCTATACATACAAAGTAACCTGTACAAATTTCAGTTCTCCACCCTGCTGAACAAGACCTGAATATTCAATGCCAGGGCCATATCCAGCCACCAGCATTGAATATTCGGGTCGAGAGGATGGCAGTGAAGCTAACTGGGCAATGACAATATTCAGCCGCTACTCGGTTAGCTTCTGCAGTGAAAGATAGGGCCAACTTTTAAGGTGCCTAACTTTCGCCACTTGGTGATAACTGGGCAGTGACACACTTTCAAACAGGCAAACTTACAACTGGCATGATTTTTGCAAAATATGCTTAGTATTTTCTGGTCTTAGATCAAAATAGTTCAGTTGAAAATAGTGAAAAAAGGGGTATGCATCCCTGTCTTCTTCTGAAGTTCACTAAGGAGTAGAAAGACACAACTTTCAAACAATTGTGACATCCGAACTATCCCTTGCACTTTGTGGTGTCTAGAAAGTGAGAATCTCCTGTGAATCAAACCTACAGAATGGGTAACCAATGATGCATAAATAAATTAATGCTTTTATGAAATATCTGGGTTAGAATGACGTTAAAACTATGGGGTATGTTTACAAAGCAGCGGTAGTGTCTTCCGTGCGATATCGGAGCCGCGGCCCCATTGAATTCATTGGGGCTGCGGCTCCGATATCGCACAGAAGACGCTACCGCTGCTTTGTAAACATACCCCTATATTTCATTTTGCTTTTTTGTACCCATGGAATTCATAGTATCACTGTTCCTTATTAGTAACAGAGAGAAATTGGGATGTACAGTAAAAGAGTTGTGTAATGATGTACATGTGGCTATAAAAGCAAGTGTGAGAAAAAAAGTCTAGCAAAGCAACAAAACTGAATGGCAGTTTTCAGCTCCATGCCCTAGTTATGGGACTGAAGGCCTTATTAATCCTTATGTGCTTCCTGTGTGAGGTATCCCACCACCCCAGTGTGCCTTTAATAAAACAAAGGGGTCACTCACCAAGCTAAGGAGATGCAGAAAGAGATGCGTCGTACGGCAGCAGTTCGCACCAGGTCAGTGGCACTGTAAGTGAATTCACTTGCGGCTACTTCTTTGTCCATACTGCTTTTCAGGGTCTACCAGGGAGAACACACAAAGGTTCAGGAGACAGTAAGATGTCAGTCTAACCCCTCTGTAGATGTCACAGCCTGGAGTCAGTGGCATCATAACCCTTTGAACCAACCTAAGTCCTCTGAAGATGCGACAGCCCAGAATTAATGTGGTCTCGATGCATTCTTAGACTACAGGATATCTCATATCCCTGCCTTGCTGGACTGTCACTACTGTACTCCAAGAAACAGAGGAGCCTGAACAGTGGGAAGAGGAGGGGCAGATGGAGCTCTCGGAATGAGTTAAAGAGAGAAATCTGGGGAAGAATTGGGAGATAGAAAGAAAGCCTGAAAGAGGGGTAAAAGAGAAGAATGTGGATGTGGTCAAAGCTTCTCCCATAGGTGGGTTTTAAAGGATTTGGACAAGTTGCTGTAGGAAAAATCTAAAAACAGTTGTTAGCCAGATTAACTTAGAAAAGCCACCCTTATCCCTGGAAACAAGCAAAATGGAATGAATCTACTTTCTGAGATCTGCTGGGTATTTTCTGGCCACTGTTAGAAAAAGGATGCTGGGTTTGATAGACTTATGGTTTGAACCAGCATGGCACATAAAACCAAAGGCCCATCAGGCCCAATATCTTGTTTCCAACACTGACCAATCCAGGTCACAAGTACCTGGCAGGATCCCAAAAGTAAATAGTTTCGATGCAATTTACCCCTATGGATAAGCAGTGGCTTTCCCTAGATCTACCTTTATAACAATTTATGGATCTTTCCTCCAGGAACTTGTCCAAGCCTTTTTTAAACTCAACGACACTAACTGCTTTTACCAAATCCTCCAGCTAGAAAATTCCAGAGGTTAATTATGCACTGAGTGAAAACATATTTTCTCTTATTTGTTTTAAATCTACTACTTTGCAACTTCATGGTGTTTCCTCTAGTCAATGTACCTTTAAACGAGTAAACAATTAATTCACATTTACCTGTTCTACTCTACTTGGGATTTTATAAACCTCTATCATATTTCCACTCAGCCGTTTCTTCTCCAGCTAAAGCCCTAACCTCTTTAGCCATTCCTCATAGGAGAGTTATTCCATCCTCTTTATCATTCATCACCCTTCTCTGCACTTTTTCTAATTCTGCTACATCTTTTTTGAGATGCAGAAACCAGAATTGCACTCAGTAGTCAAGATGCGGTTGCACCATGGAGCAATACAGAGGTACATATTATGATATTCTCTGTTTTATTCTCTATTCTTTTCCTATAATTCCTAATATTCTGAGGATTTTTTGGCAATCACTTACTGGCTAGAAGACTTCAATACATTGCCCAAGATGACACTTAGGGGTATGTTTACTAAACAGCAGTAAGGGAGCAGTCTTTTCCATGCATTAACGGCAGCGATAAGGGGTTAGTGTGCAGTAAGTGTGCTGGGCGTGTTAGAGGCATTCCGGTGTTAAGCGGTGGTAGTGGACACCTACCGTGCAGTAACAGGACATCAAGAGGTGGTAGTGGATACTTACCATGCGGTAATAGGACATTAATGGGTTGTAGTGGACACTTAACTTGTGGTAACAGGACATGCTGCATTAAGGTGTCTGGCATACACCTTAACACAGGAAAGCCACTGAAATGCAGGGAGGCAGGGAAGCCATTGGAGAAGGTATGGATGCAAGCACAGTTGTTAGCTGATGGAGTTGACTCACTTAATGCCTAGCTATGTGGCAGTATGTGCTATGAGAATGTTTGACCATACAGCAGGCCTATGCTGTTGACTAGGCGAGATAGGCGGCTGCCTAGTGATGCTGGTCAGTGTGGGTGTTGGCTGTGTCAGAGGTGGATGGTGGCGGCAGCAGAGTCTGCAAAGGGGATGCAGTAGCAGGGGGCGCTGTGACAGGTGTGCAGTTCTAGATGTTCCTGAAAGCATACACCGTGTCATAAATTACATTATAGTATCTGTGAGGTGTGGACATGTATCCAGATGTACTATCAGTGTGTGACATGCCATAGGCCAGGACAGTGTCTTGGTGGAGGCAAGAATGTTCCTGATGTGGGCAGCAAAGGGAGGATTGTCTATGAGTGCTCATGTGGAGCAGTCACAGGAGAGGTGTGCATGATATGGCTAACTGCTGCAAATGACCCATGATGGTCATGGAGGTGCAACTTACTGCCAGTAGGCTGCCCTACCATGAATCCCCCTGACGGCCAAATGGTCTGTGCAAGGCTGTGCCATGGATTATACAAGCAGAGAGTTTATAATGTGTGTGATAGGTGGATGTATGGGATCATACAGGCCAAAAACATTTGGTGTGTGTGAACCAAAGTTAGCAGTGCCATGAGGTACATGAAACACCATTTGTGTGGGTGGGACTGGTGACTCAGCCTGTGCAACTGCAAAACAATACACCTGATGGAGTGGGATGATAGAAAGGGACAAGTTGAACCCATTTGCCCCATGTGGGGCGAGTAATGATGGCAAAACAGTGCAGGAATGGCTATGCAATGAGTGTTATGTGCCTGAATGTACAAGATATAACCTCTTTACATAAAGTTGGGAGGTCACAATGATGGCACAACAGAAAATGCATCCATACCAGTTGTCCCAGACATCTGCTACATATACATCACTGACCCACTGCAATGCACAGTGGCAGAACCACTAAAGCCATGCTCACAGATGTCCATGATAGGGAATGCCATGTTGGGCAACCCAACATGCGGCCATAATGCATAGAAATGTAGAAGAAAGATTGTCTGCAGGTCATAGCAGAGCCATGACTGTGCGAGGTGGGCAAGTGATCTGAATAGCACCCAGTCACAAAATAAACAAATGGACCTTTGACCATGGAGACATTGTACCAACCAGTAGGCTACACCTCTACACAGCTGTGTAAGAGCCTGTAGATCTCTGATCAAACTGTTTGCTGTGTGTGCCGGTATAGGTTGGACCTTCCACTACCCATGAGGCACTGCACATGCAAAGCAGCGGTCTGCAGCTGAAGAACTAATGGAGAATGCACTGATCCAGCATAACAGTTCGGTAAGATGCACTGGCTGCGTGTGCTACATACACATAACAACTGCAAGCCATGCTGCAAAACAGTTTCAGCTGACACCTTGAGGATGAAGATGAGTGCCCAGCACCTGGTCCAGTGAACCTGCACTGTTAGAGTTGGTCTCTGCTGGCCATGCTGCAAGTCCACATTACTGCTAGTGTGTGTCAGGTATTGTCTGCAGCATATTATACTTTTCTTCTTGTTTCCTGCATGCTGTAGGTGACAGCAATCATAACAGCTTGGTTCTGTGTCCTGCTCTTGTTAGACACAACTATCTAATAACAGTGCAGGTTAGTGCCCAGTATCAATATGCTGCTGCCATGGACAGCCACTGCAGTGAGGGTGTATAGGCTGGCATGGGGCTGGGGCTAGGGCTACTGTCCTGCCAGGGCCCCAGGGAATAGGTAATGAACCACTGCTGCCCCAACCATTGAGGACTAACAATTGACTACAGCACGGCCAGTAAAACTACCCCTGCTGCCCTTCGCTGGGCTGTGTCAGCCAAGCACAAACCAACTGCTTTGATCTGCTGGTCAGCATGGCATGTGCTTAATGTGACCACAAGCACCCTGCCTTGGGATACTCAACACTGGCATCCCCAGACAAAGAATGCATCCACATCACTGGAGCAAGACATCATAATAGCTCTATGTGGATACATGGCCGTGCCATGGTCACATTTTGGTCATAGTGAGAGTGCCATCTCAGCATGACATGTAGTGGCCACCCAGGCAGTGCATGTGGCAGAGAGGCGCAATGGTGTCTCAGCTATTGACCCTACCATTGCGGTAGACACATCCAGGCCAATCTACGCTGTTTCAGGTGATACCTACAATCTTCTGCCTCGCCTTATACACATTTTCCAAAAAGGCTTGGAAAAACTCAGACAATGGAGCCAAAGTATAGTACAGAAAGACACAGGACAAAGGGGAGCCATACACACATGCACGCACGCATACACTCTCATTGGCACACTCTGCAAAAGTGGGGATGGTTGGCATTCCTGCTTGCCACTCATCTGCTCAAGGATTGATAAGGTGTGCTTTGTGTGCAGGCTCTATTAGCGTGATGTGGCCTCTCCACACATTGTTGCTGTGTGCTATTAGCCTCCAACCAGCTGTGGATAGTGAAGCCTATCAGTGCTGCTGGTGGGTGTTTCTACCCTTGCTAGCCACCTTCTTGGGGGTTGCACATGCTGAAGCTGTACTTGCACTGTCAGCTAAACCTTGTCCACAGGAAGATGCAATACAGAAACCCTAGTGAGGATCCAAATCTGTGACTCTCTGCATACTGACCATGTGTATTGCACCACAGTGCTGCCATATGGGGCTAACAGCTCCTGTTGCTGACATGCTTCCCTTTAGTTGGCCTTTGGCACATGCTGCAATGCATATGGCACACACGGCCAGGACAAGGCTTCTGTCTGCTGCAGGCTGGGGCCACTTCCCATGCTACCACCCCACCATGCAGACATGCCCATGCACTGTCAGTGATGGTGGTGCGCATTCCCAGCATGTTGAACATGCAGGTTCGATGATGCCTTGGGCACAAGAGCCAGATGGGGGGGGGGGCAGAGGCATACATGGACGGCCACCAGCCCCCCGACCAGCTGCCTATGCAGGGGCCCCATCACCACCTGCCACTGATACGTCTCAGAGGGAGGTGGCAGCCACTGCTGTGGTATTTCTCACACAGCTACCTGAAGGGCTACAGCTATAGGTGCTATCAGCCTCTTCCTCCACAGCTGGGTTCATTGGCATTGGGGGGCCGCTGGCATCTCTGCCAAGGGTGCCACATCCGTTGGACTGCCCCATGTACCACATCAGCAGTTTGTCTGTGTTCCACTACTGTCACTGTGTGATCATGATGGACATCACAGATGGTGCTGCAGATGTAAGGATTCCCTTATGTGGGAAGATTATAAAGGTTAGGTCTCCACAAGCTGTTGGAGAGATGGCTGGGGGGAGATATGATAGGGGTCTATCTTATTGAATGGTGTGACACGCTTAACGGTTGTTAACACCATCACAATATGGGGATACTAGGGGACAGGCACAGCCGCTACAGTGTAATGCATTTCAGACACATTGGTGCATATAGTTTGTCATTCAATGCATTGGCACACAGTGGCAGTGTGTGTCGTGACAGCTTTTCGTATAGCTGGGCTTTGGGAGGGTTTGGTCACGGTCCTGGAGGAAAGATCATTATATGTTTATTTGGGGACACTGAGGATCGCCTGCTTGGACAAATACAGGCCTCTTAGACAATGGGTGTCCTTTTGGGACCCACCTAAGTACTTGTGCCCATGATTGGCTACTATTGGACAGAGGATAGTGGGCTTGCAGGACCTTGGTCTGACACAGTATGACATTTATTGTGAACTTATGTTCTTATGGCCCTCTGTGCCAGCCAGGCTACTGCCTAGTCCACCATGTCTACCAGCACCCCCACTGCATGACCATTGTGCCACCCCCGTGTGCCCCATTTGCACCATCAGAATGGTGCCCTTTCCTACTTGGGCACCATGCTGTTGCTACTAATAGAGCACAACTATCACTATTTTGGGCTCCCTTGTCAGTGCATCACATTACCGATACTTAACTGGTCTCTCTCCCCTCTAAAAACACCCTTTCTGCGAGGTTTTAATTGGTGATTTGGTTCCCAGCATAAAAGGGCTTTTCAGGCCATTGCACAATTGGCGGTACGGGAGCACACACTGAAACCACCCATTCCCTGCCCCATTCACGCCCACTCCTTGCCCCGTTCACGCCCACTCTCCGCCCTCTGCACCATGAACTCTGCCGGTGCTTTTCCATACCTTAAGGCAGCATTTTTTTGGTGTTAAGGGAGCAAGGGTGCTGATAGCCTGCATTAACAGCACACATGCTCCCTTACTGCCGTTTAGTAAACATACCCCTAGGTTTCAAAGGTTACCTTCTTCCTCAGGTCAGGACAGTATGAGCAACTAAAATTGATTCCAAAATATATAGGGGAATCAATACAGATGATATACATCCAAGGGTGTTGAAAGAACAGAAATATGAGATTGCAGACCTGCTATTAGTAATCTGTGAACTAACATTAAAATCATCTCTAATACCTGAAGATTGGAGGATCACCAATGTAACACCAATTTTTAAAAAGGGTTCCAGGGGTGATCCGGGAAATTATAGACCAGTGAGCCTGACGTCAGTACCGGGGAAAATGGTAGAAACCATCATAAAGAATAAAATTACTCAGCATGTAGATAGTGTGGTGATGAGGCTGCAGCTCAGCCCTGGAAAACAGATAAAAAAGAAACTTTTTCTTCTGTGTGGGGGAAGGGCTCAGCTAGACACACGTTTCAAAATGCAGGTAGGGGAAAAACCCACACTTTCAGAGCTACTAGGCTCAGACCACACCCAGACTCCATGGCAACCCAGAGGAGGGGTAGGAGACACCTGTGGGAGGAGCCAGGAGAGGGAGGAGGCTTGCATACATTTAAGCTCACAGAAACACACAGGAACAGGTTCAGGAACAGGTTCGAGAACAAGTCCAAGTTGGGACATGGGAACAGGTTCAGCAGCAGCAGCTGGGACAGAGCCAGGAGCAGGGCTAATCCCACTCCTTCCAAGAGAGAGGAACTGAGGAAGCTAGCTGTAAGCAAGCTGGAAAGAGAATCCATAAGCCAAACTGAAGAGGACCAAAGCTTCAGTGGTGGAGAGCAGAGTGAGTCCAGGAACAGATACCGGAGTGATTCCCAGAGCAGCTCTGATTCTGAGGACGCTACTTCAAAGAAGAGCCCCTGCTGTGAGAGATTTGCAGCCAGGCTTGGAGGTAGGAGGGAAAGACCTGGGGAAGCTGAAGAATACAGCCAAGGTACAGGACTAGCCCTACAGGATTCTGAGGCAGAAGTTTTATCTTTTAAGAAGCCTGTCAGGAAGAATGTTCCCAGAAGTAAAGGGAGACAGACAGAACCTTTAAGTGTTTTATTAAAGGGTAAAAGGTCTGATAGCCATACTGAATACCCAGAGGGAAGACGAAAAGCTCATTGGGAAAAGGTGTTCAAGCTTTTAAAAAAAATTAGGCCTGAATACTCTGAGCCAGTCTCAAGCCCAGAGAGATGTGATTTTGAGTGCGAAGATATGGAGACGGAATCCTATGAAGTGGAACAGGACTCCATTGATTCCTTAATGGAATGCTCCTTGTGCATAGCTTCAGACTGAGGGGAGGCCAACGGTTTAAGCTAAAGAGAAACCAGAAGCCAGTTAACCTGATACGCTGAGTGCTGGGAGCCTGAGACAGAGAAAGAATTATTCAAGGTTGAAAGTTACCAGAAATGTTTATGCTGGAGTAAAAATGTTTTAAAGCAGCAGTTTTCTGTTAGCAATGCTAATAAGCAGAAGAAGCCTTACTTTCAAAACCCTACGCAGTTGAAAGAAGCTGAGGGCTTTGCTGGACTTTGATAATAGCAATAAGTTACAACTGTGGCTTGTTGGGGAAAAGAAGTTATCTTCTATTAAAGAGCTGAAGGAAGCAACCTCATTTATAGCATTGTTGGAGCACGCTTTATGTGACAGTTTTTGTTGGAGAAATTATCCTCTATTCTGTTATGCTGTTCAGGAACTTCCATAACAGTTTTGTTTGCAAAGTGTTGACTACAAAAGAAAAAAATTAATAAATTTTTCCTGTGTTGCCTCTAAAACCACTTGGTTGGCCTTTTTGCACACAATTACAACCCCAGAGGCCTTGGCCTTGGAATCTCTGCAAAATACAAGACATTAGATGGCACGCTGTCTCCACTAGGCGACCGCCTAGCCGGGGTGCAGCGCCACAATAGTCATGGCCTAATGGGAGACAGCTAACATGGCTTTAGACAAGGAAGATCTTGTCTTACTAATCTGTTATGTTTTTTTGAAGGTGTGAATAAACAGGTGGACAAAGGTGAGTCGGTTGATATAATGTATCTGGACTTTCAGAAAGCCTTTGACAAGGTCCCTCATCAGAGACTTTTGGCAAAACTAAAGAGTCATGGGATAGGAGGCAGTGTACTACTGTGGATCAGGAACTGGTTAAAAGATAGAAAGCAGAGGGTAGGGCTAAATGGCCAATTTTCCCAGTGGAGAAAGGTGAATGACCTGGAAAGTGGAATAACGAGTGAAGTTATCAAATTTGCAGATGACACAAAACTATTTAAAGTTGTTAAAACCCAAGAGGATTGTGGAAAATTGCAAGAGGATCTTGATAAATTGGAAGACTGGGCATCAAAATGGTAGATGAAATTTAATGTGGGCAAGTGCAAAGTTATGCACCTAGGCAGGGCCGGATTTACCTATACGCCATGTACGCCATGGCGTAGGGCCCACAGCTGGCAGGGGCCCACAAAAAAAGAACAAGTTAATTTTTTTTTTAAATAAAATTTAAAAAAAAAACCTGCAGGCTGCCGCCGCGGGGCCCCCTCTGCTGCCGCGGCAGCACCGACTGACCCGCAGGGGCCCCCTCTACAAGCTGAAGCCGTCGGTTCATTCCTTCCTCCCTCCCTCCCTCCGTGCAGGGTGCAGGCTGTGAGAGACGCGAAAGGAGAGTGTCTCCTCGCGTCTCTGTTAAGCCCGCAGGGGCTGTGGGGGGATTGCCCGTCCGCCCCTGCGGGCTTTACAGAGACGCGAGGGAGACACTCTTCCTTCGCGCCTCTCACAGCGTGCACGGAGGGAGGGAGGGATCGACGGACCGACGGAGTCAGCTTGCAGAGGGGGCCCCCGCGGGTCAGTCCGTGCTGCCGCGGCAGCAGAGGGGGCCCTGCGGCGGCAGCCAGCAGGTTCTTTTTTAAAATTAAATTTTACTTTAGGCTGACGGGGGGTGGGGGGGGGTAGGACTGGTAATGGGCTATGGGGGGGGTAGGACTGGTAATGGGCTATTGGGGGGGCTGGGGCTGGAAATGGGCTGGGGGGGTTAAGGCTAGAGGTGGGCTGATGGGGTTAGGACTGGTAATGGACTGTGGGCTGTTGGGGGGGTTTAGTACTGGTAATGGACTTTTGGGGGGGGTTAAGACTGGTAATGGGCTGTGGGCTGATGGGGGTTGTCTGGTAATGGGCTATGGGGGGCTAGGACTGGAAATGGGCTGGGGGGGTTAAAACTGGAGGTGGGCTGATGGGGTTAGGACTGGTAATGGGCTGTGGGCTGATGGGGGGGGTTAGGACTGGCAATGGGCTATGGGGGGCTGACTGGAAATGGGTTGATGGGGTTACGACTGGAAGTGGGCTGATGGGGGTTAGGACTGGTAATGGGTTATAGGGGGGCTTAAACTGAAAATGGGGTGATGGGGGGTTAGGACTGTAAGTGGGTTGATGGGGGGCTAGGACTGGTATTGGGTTGGGGGGTTGCTAGGACTGGAAATGGGCTGATGGGTGGCTAGGACTGGAAATGGGCTGATGCAGGGACTAGAAGGGAATGGATGCTGGGTGAGGCTGGAACTAGAAGGGAGCTGATGTTGGGGGAGGATTAGAATGGGATGGGGCTGGAAGAGTAAAATGGAGAAGGGAAAAATATTTTGTGTGGGAGGGATAAAAAATCTACAATTGGCCGGGTATTGGGAGAGTAAGTGGGGATTGAGGATGGAGGGGTAAAATTTGAGTGGATGAAATAGGAATGAGGAAAGAGCAAAAGGAGAAAGATTAGTATGTTAAAGCAGATGTAGAGAGAGAATGGAAAAAATCTAGAAGAGAGGACAAATGGACAGCAGACGATGGAGAGTTAGCAGAAGACACGAAGAAACCAGAAGAAAGTGGCTGGAGCAATTGCAGCTGAAAAAAATGCACAAAAGGTAGAAAAATATCTCTTTATTTTGAATTTATTAATTGGAATATGTCAGCTCTGGTAAATGTGCATCATTAACGTCTGCGCTTTGTTTAGTACAAGAGCAAATTAATGTATAGTTTTATTTCTACAGTGTTGTACATTCCAAGTTTGGCTTTTGGGATTCCCAATTTAATTATTGTCTTCCTGTTTCTAAATTGTGATTACTTGTTTGGTGATGGTCTATGTTCTGCATGTGTAACTGAGCTGAGGTGTTCTGTTTATATAATTCCTATTTGACATTGCCACTTGTTCTCTTTCCCCAGTAGGTCATGTATTGTTGTTCTCTGAAATGTATTGGTTTAATATTTGCAGTGTTGCCTTTTGATTGGTAGAGTATGGTGCTTTGTGAGTCCTGGTAGTGCTGTTAGGATACGGCGGGTTTACTATGGGTTCTAAATGGGCAGTGTTTGTAGTAGTTCCTAATGTGTCTGGCAGTTGGCACTGGATTATAGTAATGTAGAAATCTTTTAGTCTTTCTTTATCCATACACTCATTAAGAGGCACGTTTACTAAAAGTTAGTATATGGTAACATTATGCAAATATTTATGCAAATGAGGCCCCGCACCCCCCTTGGGCCGCCCCTGCTGGGGGCCCACAATTTTTGTTGGCGTAGGGCCTCACTCAAGGTAAATCCTGCCCTGCACCTAGGGAAGAACAACCCAAACTATGGTTAAACGATGCAATGTTCCACATTAGGAACCACCATCCAGGAAAAAGATTTAGGCGTCATTGTGGATAACATGTTAAAACCCTCAGCCCAGTGTGCAGCAGCGGCCAAGAGAGCAAATAGAATGCTAGGTATCATAAGGAAAGGAATGGAAAATAAAACAAAAGATATTATAATGCCTCTATATCGTTCCATGGTGAGACCATACCTTGAATATTGTGTGCAATTCTGGTCGCCGTATCTTTATCTTTATTCGTAAGACTTGATATACCGCCCTTGCCAAAGAGTCAGGGCGGTGTACAATAAAACAAAATGGTGGCTGCAGAAAAGCATCAGAAAAGGAAAAAGAATGCCAATAGCAGACAGGAAAGGAAAGAAAATGAGGAGGTGTCGTAGAATGGGAAAAAGGGGGGACAAGTAAGAGGGCCTGGGTAACGAGCCGGGGGGAAATAATTACTAACTAAAAGGAGGGGGCATTTCCAGATTAATGGTGACGGAGCGCTCTACGAGGGAGGGTCAGACAGGCAGGGCTGGCCCATCCATTGAGCAAGAATGTTTTTTGCACAGGGCCCTGCGTTTCAGGGGGCCCCGCGCAAAGAACATTCTGCTTTTTTTTAAAATTACATTAAAAAAAAAAAAAGCTGGCTCTGGCTGCTGCCGCTGCCGCTGCCGCCGCAGCAGCGGCAGAATGGAGTGTCCCACGGGGCCTCCTCTGCTCGCTGAGCCCCTCTGCAAGGGCTTTCAGATTCGCGAAGGGAGAGTGTCTCCCTCGCGTCTCTGTTAAGCCCGCAGGGGCTAATGGGAAATTTCCCATCAGCCCCTCGCGTCTACAGGGGCAGATGGGGAATATCCCATTAGCCCCTGCGGGCTTAACAGAGACGCGAGGGAGACACTCTCCCTTCGTGAATCTGAAAGCCCTTGCAGAGGGGCTCAGCGAGCAGAGGGGGCCCCGCGGGACACTCCATTCTGCCGCTGCCACGGCGGCCGCAGCAGCGGCAGCAGCCAGAGCCAGCTTTTTTTTTTTTAATTTTGCCATAAGCCGATGGGGGGGGGGGGGGTTCGGACTGGTAAGGGGGGGGGGTGGGGGTTAAGACTGGCAATGGGCTGTGGGCTGATGGGGGCTGTTTGCAAATGGGGCGATGGGGGGTTAGGACTGGTAATGGGCTATGGGGGGGTTAGGACTGATAATGGGCTATGGGGGGGCGAGGACAGGAAATGGGCTGATGGGGAGGGGTTAGGATTGGTAATGGGCTGTGGGCTGTTGGGGGGGGTTAGGACTGGTAATGGGCTATAGGGGGGTGTTAAGACTGGTAATGGGCTGTAGGCTGATGGGGGCTGTCTGGAAATGGGGTGATGGGGGGTTAGGACTGGTAATGGGCTATGGGGGGCGGTTAGGACTGGTAATGGGCTATGGGGGGGTTAGGACTGATAATGGGCTATGGGGGGGGGCTAGGACAGGAAATGGGCTAATGGGGAGGGGTTAGGACTGGTAATGGGCTGTGGGCTGTTGGGGGGGGGGGTTAGGACTGGTAATGGGCTATGGGGGGGTAAGACTGGTAATGGGCTGTGGGCTGATGGGGGCTGTCTGGAAATGAGGTGATGGGGGGGTTAGGACTGCTAATGGGCTATGGGGGGTTAGGACTGATAATGGGCTATGGGGGGCTAGGACAGGAAATGGGCTGATGGGGAGGGGTTAGGACTGGTAATGGGCTGTGGGCTGTTGGGGGGGGTTAGGACTGGTAATGGGCTATGGGGGGTTAGGACAGATAATGGGCTATGGGGGGCGAGGACAGGAAATGGGCTGATGGGGAGGGGTTAGGACTGGTAATGGGCTGTGGGCTGTTGGGGGGGGTTAGGACTGGTAATGGGCTATGGGCTGATGGGGGCTGTCTGGAAATGAGGTGATGGGGGGTTAGGACTGCTAATGGGCTATGGGGGGGGGTTAGGACTGATAATGGGCTATGGGGGGTTAGGACAGGAAATGGGCTGATGGGGAGGGGTTAGGACTTGAGGTGGGCTGATGTGGTTAGGACTGGTAATGGGCTGTGGGCTGATGGGGGGTTAAGGACTGGCAATGAGCTATGGGGGGCTGACTGGAAATGGGCTGATGGGGGGTTAGGACTGGTAATGGGTTATAGGGGGGGCTTAAACTGAAAATGGGGTGATGGGTGGTTAGGACTGGAAGTGGGTTGATGGGGGACTAGGACTGGTAATGGGTTGGGGGGTTGCTATGACTGGAAATGGGCTGAGTGGAAGGGGAGGCTTGAACTGCAAATAGCTGATGGGGAGGGAGCTTGGAATGGTAATGGGCTGTGAGGGAAGGGAGCTAGGACTGAAAATGGGCTGATGGAGCAGCTAGGATAGGACTGGAAATGGGCTGTTGGGGGGAGCTAAGATTGGAAATGGGCTGTGGTGGGGGCTTGAATTGAAATGGACTCATGGAGGGGCTAGAACTGGAAGTAGGCTCATGGGGGGCTTGGACTGGAATTGGGCTGAGTGGAGGGGAGCTAGGATTTGACATGGGCTGATGGTGGGGCTAGGAAATGACTAGAAATGGGCTGATGGGGGCTAGGATTGGAAATGAGCTGATGAAGGGACTCAGACTGAAAATGGATGGGGGAGCTAGGATTGGAAATGGGTTGATGGGGGGCTAGGACTGGAAATGGGCTGATGCAGGGACTAGATGGGAATGGATGCTGGGTGAGACTGGAACTAGAAGGGAGCTGATGTTGGGGGAGGATTAGAATGGGATGGGGCTGGGAGAGGGGAAAAATATTTTGTGTGGGAGGGATGAAAAATCTACAATTGGCCGGGTATTGGGAGAGTAAGTGGGGATTGAGGATGGAGGGGTAAAATTTGTGTGGATGAAATAGGAATGAGGAAAGAGCAAATGGAGAAAGATTAGTATGTCAAAGCAGATGTAGAGAGAGAGAATGGAAAAAAAAACTAGAAGAGAGAAGAAAGAACAAATGGACAGCAGACGATGGACAGTTAGCAGAAAACATGAAGAAACCAGAAGAAAGTGGCTGGAGCAATTGCAACTGAAAAAAATGCACAAAAGGTAGAAAGATATCTCTTTATTTTGAATTTATTAACTGGAATATGAAAGCTCTGGGAAATGTGCATCATTAACGTCTGCGCTTGGTTTGGTACAAGAGGAAATTAATTTATAGTTTTATTTCTACAGTGTTGTTGTACATTCCAAGTTTGGCTTTTGGGGTTCCCAGTTTAATTATTGCCTTCCTGTTTCTAAATTGTGATTTCTTGTTTGGTGATGGTCTATGTTCTGCATGTGTAACTGAGCTGAGGTATTCTATTTATGTAATTCCTATTTGACATTGCCACTTGTTCTCTTTCCCCAGTATTCTCTGAAATGTATTGGTTTAATATTTGCAGTGTTGCCTTTTGATAGGTAGGGTATGGTGCTTTGTGAGTCCTGGTAATGCTGTCAGGATACGGCGGGTTTGCTATGGGTTCTAAATGGGCAGCGTTTGTAGTAGTTCCTAATGTGCCTGGCGGTTGGCACTGGATTATAGTAATGTAGAAATCTTTTAGTCTTTCTTTATCCATACACTCATTAAGAGACATGTTTACTAAACGTTAGTGTATGGTAACATTATGCAAATATTTATGCAAATAAGGCCACTTATGCAAATGAGGCCCCGCACCGAGTCTCCGCACATGGCCCCGCACCCCCCTTGGGCCGCCCCTGCAGACAGGGGAAGGCCAGAGCCATCAGCGGGCGGGGGAAGATCAAATGCCTGACAGAAGAGGTGTGTATTAAGAAGTGTTTTAAAGCATGGAAAGGATGATTCAATACGGAGGGAGTGAGGAAGTGAGTTCCATAGAGCAGGACTAAGAAAGAAAAATGCGGAGTGTCGGGTGAGCTCAAGAAGGGCCTGGGAGGGAGAAGGAAGAAAGAGACGGTTACCGTGTGCAGAGCGGAGAAGACGTGGGACAGGTTGGAGGTAAATAGTATCGGCCAGGTATTGTGGGGTACTAGTGTGTAAGACCTTATGGGTGATAGTGAGAAGTTCATAGACAAAGCGGACTTTGATCGGAAGCCAGTGTAGAGAGAAAAGAGAGGGAGTGATGAGTGGTAACGGGGGACGATGTGATCAAGTGGGCGGCAGCATTTTGGACTAGCTGGAGATGACGTAGCTGGTGGCAGGGGAGACCAGCAAAGATAGAGTTACAATAATCCAGACGAGTGATCACAAGAGACATGACAAGGGTAGTGACAGCAGAGGGAGAAAGAAAAGGCCAGATGGATCTAATTCTACGGAGATGGAAGAAGCAGGAACAAACCACAGAGGAAATGTGCTGATGGAAAGAGAGAGAGGAATCCAGGGTGACTCCCAAATAGCGGAGGGTAGAGACAAGAGGAATGGGGTGAGCAGACATGGTGGGGGATAGATCAGGAGGGGAGTTACGAAAAGGGAACCAGATAGTGGAGGACTTAGACAGATTAACGTGAAGAAAATTTTGCGAGAACCAGGAAGCAATGAGGTCAAGGCAATTGTTAAGTGGAGAGAGATTAAGTGCAGAAGTGGAGGTGTGGTAGACCAGAAGGATGTCGTCGGCGTAAATGTAGGCAGAGATTCCGGTTTGTTGGATGAGCAAGATGAGGGGGCGAGAAAAACATTGAAGAGAAGGGGAGCAAGGATGGAACCCTGAGGTACACCGCATTGTAATGGAAAGGAAGGTGAGACATCAGAGCCCCTATGAACAGCGAAGGAGCGTGAGAAAAGAAAAGACTGAAACCTCTGTAGAATGACACCAGTGACACCCAGACCGGACATGTGGGAAAGAAGGGTGTGGTGATAAACGACATCGAAAGCAGCAGAAAGGTCAAGAGATGCAACCAGGGAGAGGTCACCTCGGTCGTGAGAGCGGTGAATTTCGGAGAGAAGTGCCAAAAGAATAGTCTTGGTATTGTGGCTGGCGTGAAAGCCAGATTGGCGGGGGTGAAGAGAGAGGGTAGAGTCAAGATTGGCGGAGAGTTGAGAGAAAATGAGCTTTTCAAGAATTTTAGAGAGAAATGGGAGATTAGCAACAGGACGCCAGTTACCAGGAACTAGAGGATCTAAGGTGGGTTTTTTGAGAAGGGGCCGAACGATAGCATGTTTCCAGCTGGTGGGAAAATGTCCGGTGGCGAGGCTAGAATTCAGAATAGTTAGGGCGAATGGGATGAAATGGAGTGAGGGATCGAGAAGCCAAGAAGAGGGGAATGGGTCGAGAGGACAAGTGGTCTGATGAGAAGAAGAGATGGCCTGAATAAGTTCAGCAGAAGTAACGGAGCTGAAGGTGCACCAGGTATGAGGGAAAGTATGGGAGGTGGATGGGGAATCAGAGGCAGGAAGGGAGAGGGAGGGAGGGGGGGAAAGAGGTGTAGGACAGGCCGGAAAAGACGAGCGGATAGCGAGGAACTTGTCAGAGAAAAAGGAAGCAAGCATGGTCGGGCTGGGAGCGACTGGGATAAGAGATGAGGAAGGGGGAGGGGGGATATAGCGATATTAGAAAAGGTTCAGAGAAGAGCCACCAAAATGGTAAAGGGGATGGAAGGATACTCTTATGAAGAAAGGCTAAAAAAGGTTAGGGCTCTTTAACCTGGAAAAGAGACGGCTGAGGGGAGATATGATAGAAGTCTATAAATTAATGAACGGAGTGGAACGGATAAACGTACATCGATTGTTTACGTTATCAGAATATAGAAAGCCTGGGGACATGCAATGAAACTACAGGGTAATCTATTTAAGACTAATAAAAGAAAATATTTTTTCACTCAACGTGTAATCAAACTCTGGAATTTGTTAGAGGATGTGGTAAAGGCTGTTAGTGTAGTGGGTTTAAAAAAGGTTTGGACAAGTTCCTGGAGAAAAGGTCCATAAATCTTTATTAAGAAGGGACCCAGGATATCAATGCTTGACCCAGTACAAGCACTGTGGAACCTGTGTCTTTTTGGGAAACTGCTAGGTACGTATGACCTAGATTGGCCACTGTTGGAAACAGGATACTGGGCTTGATGGACCTTGGTCTGATCCAGTATGGCATATCTTATGTTCTTATGTTCTTAATGCAGCATTTATAAAAAATTTTAAAGCACCAGTCCCAGTGCAGATCCCGATGCTATTCACCTATTCATGTTCGTCCACTGAGAAAATTGGTCATTTAACCCTGCTTTCTGTTTTCCATCTTTTATCCAGTTTTCAATCCACAGCAGTACTGCACCTATTCCATGGCTTTTTAATTTCCTCAGGAATCAATGAGGGACTTTGACAAATGCTTTCTGAAAATTCAAATACACTATAAGTGAAGTTTGGGAAAAGTCATCTCATTGCAATCTGGCACATCCAGGGCAAAACATGCTGAAAAATGTTGGGATACGTCTATGTTTCAGCCCAATTTTAGAAACCTAGATGTCCTCTATGTGGATGTCAGCAGCCCCATCCACACAGACATCCCAGCTTCAAAATAGTGGGATGGGGACATCTAGCGCATGTAAGGTTGCATATGGAAATGTCCAGCAGTGTGGTAAACTGGAAATAAGAGCCCCCATTCCCCGGCAGAGTTTGTTGTCAACACAGGAAACATATAGGGATAAGCATTTACCTCCTTCTCCACACCCTCTGGATGTTTGGAAGGCAAAACGAGCACTTTTCTGTTGCCTATTCATGTCTGGAGCAGGCATAAACTTGGATTCAGCATAGGACATACAAGGCATTTCTGCACATCAGGTGAGGACATCCAGGTTCTTGATAATGCCCTGGACATGCCTACACCAAACCTCCCTTCATATTTGGATATCCTCATGCTGGGGACATCCACAGAACTGTTTCTAAAATGGTTTCAGGAACATCTCCTGCTTTGGATGTCTCTATGCCTGTTTTCAGATGGCTAAAGCATGAATAGGGCTTCTAAAGTGACCCCCTATATCAACTTCCCCCCTTTATCCACATGCTAAATGCAAGCCTTCCAAAATGTAGCAGATTGATGAAGCAATGCTTTAATGGTGTACTGTGGAGTTTCCAACACCCGAGAGCTAATGTTTACATTTGTGCCCCCCCCCCCATACACACATTACTTCCTGCCCCCTGCTCTCCCCTCCCCTCAGGCAGCCCAATCCCAGGTGACAGCAGGAGAGCACAGTTGGTGGTGCAGCAGCCCTAGTGCTTCTTTAAGATGTTCCTCCTGTTGTCTCTTCTCCTGTCCAGGTGGTTAACAGCTCAGATCATCCTGCTAGACCAGTCCAGTCATGTGGGTTTTGCTTCCTTGCCAGCAGGTGGAGGCAGACTTGAGCAACCAGATATATCTATTGGTGCAGCACTGAACGAAGCCAGTATTTGTCTGCCTCTAGTAGGTGGCAAGGTGTTTAGACTGGTGCAGCAGTGCAGATAGGCTTGTCTCCCCTGAGATCTGTAGACCCAACATTGCTTGGAACTCAGATACACACCATTCTCCGCTGTCTCCTTGAGTTGGCGGCCATTCTGTGTCCAGCATTGTTACCCACAGGTTCCAGCACTGTTGGGCCTGAGAGGAGCAGATGGACCCTACAATCCCCCTGATGGGGACTGGTAAGTTGAGCCCCAGGCCCTCTTTCCCTTTTGCTGTCCCCTATCTGTTTGCTAGATTGTTTTTAGGTTGTTGTTTTTTTATTCTTCTCTGCCCATCGTTTTCTATGGGCTGTATTTGGCTCTCTGATGCTTAATAAAGCAGCATCAAATCTGAAAAAAAAAATGACAGGACCTCTTCAGCAGTAGGACCTCCTAGATTTGTGTAGGTGGTTGAGGAAGCCCTGCTAGGGCTTCCCTGAGTGGCCTGTCAAGTGCTGGAATTCCTTTTTTAGGTCTCCATTTTTGCTGCAGTAGTACTTTTTTCGCAACATGAACTGTATTTTTTAACAGCTCTTTTTCGCATTCTGTGTCAATTTTATCAGTGGTTCCTTTTTCAAAGCCTGTGCCATTTTTTCAACAGTACTTTTTTTGCAGTTCCTTTTCTATGCTGCATGGTGCATTGATAACATGCCTTGTGCCCGATGTCATTCCTCTTGTGGCTCCCATAGGGGCATTCCATGGGAGGCTTCTTTTGCCCCCTCTGTAGGGACCTCCACTCAGGCATGCCTGGGACCCCACACCAATTCAGATGCCTCTTGGGAGCCCTGTATGCCTTTTCCACCTCTCAGGGGTCAGCCAGGTGCAGGAGAACAGGAGTGTGGAGAATTCAGGCTCTGGCAGCAGCCTCTCTTGAGCCCTTGGGGCACCAGGGTTCCCTTTCTTCTGTTTTCAGTCCTTTCTTGAGGCTTTACAACCTCCTTATCCTCTAGGGAAGTTGGTTGGGATGATGAACAGGGCTCTCTTTTTCCAGAAGAACAGTTTGAGGAAGAAAGGGAGCTTCCCCTTGCTGAGGTTGAGGACCTTTTAGTGACATACTTTTTTCATAGAGAGGACCTTCATATTCTGATTCAGGATGCCATGGTGGTCTTACACATTGTGATGTCTGCCCCAGTGCCAGCATCTCAGGTGGACCCTATTTTGTAGGGAATCACGTGTCCTACTGGCTTCTTTTTTTTGCCCAAGTCCCTGCAGAAACCTTCCCCCTGCGATCTCCCTCATGTTTACTCTCTAAAGCAGCAACCCCCCTTGTGACCCCCTCCCCATGAAGGGGCAACCCTTTCAGGTATTCCATGGCTGGAAAGTCTTCCTACCATGCAGGCCCTGCAAAGGGTACCAGTGAACCAGAGGAGAGGAAGGTCTGGTTGAACAACTGGAAATAGGGAGACCAGAGGGCCAGTGTGTGTCTCTGCAGAGGACGCATATATGTCCTGGCCCATAGAACCAGTTCCAAGATTGATGCCATGGACCTAAGGAGCTAGAGGTAGTCCCAGGTCCATGGGGTTGAGTGCAAAATGTCCTTAGTTGGCTTGGAAGCTTGAAGGACCTCTGTGCCATAAGGAAAACTCAATCCAAGAGAGTGTTGAACAGAGTCCCTATGTACTCCAAATCCTGGGAAGGAAGCAGGATGCTCTTGGGGATAGTTGAACACCAACCTCAGTCTTTCCAACCAGTAAAGCATCAGGGTTCTGTTATCCTTGGACTTCTCCAGAGAATCCGACAGGATCAGCCAGTCATCCAGGTACAAGTGAACCCAGATTCCCTGCCTGCACAGAAACACTGCTATCAAAACTGTAAACAGGATGGAGTCGGTGCAGACGGTGGTTACTAAAATGGTTAGTGGTCTTCATTATAAAGCAAATGGGGACAGACCTAAAGATCTTAATATGTATATGTTAGAGGAAAGGCGGCATAGAGGAGATATGATAGAGATATTTAAATACCTCCATGGCATAAATGCACAAGAGGAGAGCCTCTTTCAATTGAAAGCAAGTCTTGCAACAAGGGGGCATAGGATGAGAGTGAAAGGAGATAGATTCAGGACAAATATGTGGAAATATGTCTTTATGGAAAGAGTGGTAGATGAGTGGAATAGTCTCCCAGTAGAGGTAGTAGAGATGAGGACAATATCTGAATTCAAGAAAGCATGGGACAAATACAGAAGATTTCTGAAGGAAAAAAGGGGGGACTATAGTAGTTATGGATGGACAGACTAGATAGACCATATGGTCTTTTTCTGCTGTCATGTTTCTATATTTCTATGGCCTTTGAAAAGGTGTGAGGAGCTGTGACCAAGCAAAAAGGTAATGGAACTGGAAATGGTGGCTCAGGATGCAGAAGAGGAGAAACTGCTGGTGTTGTTCCCAGATGGGAATATGGAAATATGCCTTGGCAAGCTCTAAGGAGGTTAGGAATGCCCTCTGCTGACAGATACAATGACTGACCAGATGGTCTCCATGTAGAAATGGGGAACTCAGAGTGTGGCATTGACCACCTTCAGGCCCAAAATAGGCTGGAAGGACCCTAGCCTTGCTCTACAGAAGATATAGGGGTATTTATTTATTTATATTTATTTAGTATACATTTGTATACCGCTACTTCCAGCGATCAGCAGCGGTTTGATTACAGCTTGGAAATTGTCAAATCATGACAGGAAATTTTTGAGGTATAAACACATTGATTAGACAGGAAAGCACAGCACACCACACAGAGAACTATTTTACAAGGAACATGGGCTATGGAGGGTTAAGTGGCTTGCCCAAGACCACAAGGAGCACCTGTGGGACTAGAAACCCCAGTCCTTCCGGCCCAAGGTTGCTGTCCTCTAGTGGGATTTGAACCCCCGACCTTCCGGCCCGAAGTACCTTGCCCCAACCACTAGGCCACTCCTCCACTCCATGTTTACTAAAGGGCATTAAGAGAGCAAGTTTGTTGCTAACACCTATTATCGGCATCCTTACACCCTTAATGCTATGAAAAAGCTGCATTAGCGATTGTTAAAGACTCCTGCAGCGTTAAGGGAATAGTAGGTGGAGAGTGGGTGTTAGTGGGACAGAGAGTGGGCGTTGAGAGCAGGTGCTCCCTTAACGCCTGTCATGTAAGTGTGTATTAGAGCCCTTTAATGCTAGGAACCCTAATGGCAAGTAAAAGCTGATGGAAAGGGTGAATTTTGAGAGGAAAGAGCCTATTTCAACGAGTGCAATGTGATACACAGACAAGGGAGCCCAAGTGGTGATAGTAGTGCTCCATTAACAACAGCAGCATAGTGCCCAAGTATGAAAGGGGCACCATGTTGATGGTGCAAATGGGACAAAGGAGGAGGAATGTTGGTCAAGCAGTGGGAGTTGCTGGTGCGCAAGGCCAACCAGGCAGCTGCCCAGGTGGCACATCTGTGATGTCCATCATGATCTCACATCAACAGAGGCGACACACAGACATGTTGCTGCTGTCAAAAGATGATGTGCCACATGGGGTGGTCCAAGGGTTCTTGCACCCTAGGCAGAGACCCCGGCCAGCCGCTCCCGCTGAAGCCAGCTCCGGAGGAAGAGGCCAATAGCGCCAGAAGCTGTAGTGCTACAGGAAGCTGAAAAATGCAGGCACCAGGGGAAATAACATAGCTGCAGCTGTCCGCCTCCCCCTCCCGAGATGTATCAGCGGCAGGCAGGGATGGGATCCTGGCAGTGATGGTTAGTTGGGGGGGGGTGGCATGGGCGTCAATTTGTGCCTCTGCCCCCTCTCCCATCCGGACCTGGTGCCCTAGGCATCCGTCAAAACTGCATGGTGTAAGGGCTGGGACTGGGCATCACCTCCACTGAAGCATGCTGGCATGTCACCATGGTGTGCGGGTGTTGGTAGCAGATACAGTGTCACCCGCCTGCAGCAGACAAAACCCATGTCCTGGTCCTGTGTGCCAAGGTTTGTCTGATGAAAAACATGCCAGCCCCAGGGACTGCTCCTGTCCACATGGCAGCTCTGTGGCTCAGCACACAAAGCCAGTGTATTTATGAGCAGAGGGCCACAGGTTAAAGACCTGGCTGTGGATCATGTGTTGCATGTCCCTGTGGGTAAACTTTAGCCTACAGTGCAGATACAGCACCAACATATGCAACCTTCACTGAATCAGCCAGCAAGGGTACAAACATCCATCAGCCACACAGACAGGCTCCACTATCTACAGCTGGATGGAAAGGCAGGCTGATAGCACCGGCACACTGAGAAGGCATTAACGGGCATGAATGTCAGAGTACGCTACTAGCACCTGCACAATGAGCACAAGTCAGCAATGTTTGAACTGATATGGAGACCAAAGTGGGAGCAGGAATGCCAACCATTCCCACTTTTGCACAGCGCGACAATGTGATTGTGTGTGTGTGTGGAGGTGGGTGTGGGTGTGTGTCTCCAGAGTTCTGTGCCTTCTGCACTGTACTGTGCCTCACATTGCCTAGGCTGTTCCCAGCATTAGTCTACAAATGTGCATGATGAGGAGCAGATGATTGTGGGTATGGCCTGAAACGAGCGGTTTGCCCAGGATGTGTCTGCATCAGAGGTAGGGTCAATGGCTGAGCCTTCATAGTGCCTGTCTGCCACATGCATGTGCTATGTGGCCATAGCAGTTCATGCTGCAAGGGCACTCTCACTCTGACCAAGCTGTGACCTTGGCATGGCTGTGTATCCACATAGTGCTATATGGTGTCCAGCTCCAGTGATGTGGATGCTCTCCCTGTCTTAAGAGCGCAATCACTGTGCCAATTGCTGGGTGACCATACTGTTGTCCCAAGCCAGAGTGTACATGGTTGCTTTGTGCACATGCATTATGTGCTGACCGGCCACAGTGGGTATGTACATGGCTGAAACAGCCCTGTGGTGGGCAGCAGGTGCAGTCTGACTGTGCTTGCTGGGGTGGATTGGTAGTCCCAGATGGTTGGGACAGCAGTTGTCCCTGGCCTGCTCACTGTGATCAAAGCAGGACAATAGTAACAGACCCATGCAAGCCTAAAAAGCCCCCCCACACTGCATTTAGTGTCCATGGCATCAGCTGCTGCAACACTGGGCATGCACTGCTCTAGGAGGATCCCTGTCCAACAGGAGCAAGACCCAAGATCCAGATGTGACAGGTGCCTACAGCAGGCTGTAATTGTGCAGGAAACAAGGTGACTAGCATAACACACTAACAGTGATGTGAATTCATAGCACAGTTGGTAGAGACAATCTCTAGCAGTGCAAGCTCTCGGGACCAGGTGTTGGGTGCCCCTCCTTACCCTTAGGGTACCACTGAAACTGCTCAGTAGCATGATTTGTAGCTGTTATGTGCTTGTAGTACCCACCGTCAGTGTGTCTTACTGAGCTGATCTGATGGATCAGTGCATTCTCCATTTTGTGATCAGCTACAGATTGCTGTTCTGCATGTGCAGTGCCTCATTGGTACTGGAGGGGCTAACCTATACTGGCACATACAGCAGATATGTAAGGCAGTGACCTGCAGTCTCTTTGAATGCAGACATTGGTGTGCAGAGAGGTATGGAGGTGTAGCCTGCTGATAGTGCAGTGTTTCCATACGCAGCAGACAAGGGCTTAATTCCCACTTGGTCATTTTGCACCTGTGTGCTACTCAGGTCATTCCCTGCTTGTAACAGTCCAGGCTCTACTGTGACTTGCAGAAATACATCCTTCTACTTTGCTATGCATCCTGGCCATAGTTTGGGTCAGCAAACATGCTATTCCCCATCATACCCTTCTGAGAGCATGGCTTTATTGGCTCTGCTGCAGTCCATTGCAGGGGTTCAGACATGTTCACCTTGCAGATGTCAGGCACCTGCTTGGAGGTATGGCATAATGATCATGGCAATTACTTGAGGATCAAACTGCTAGGTTTGAGGCCTGCTAGTACTCCTTATGTGACATTTTGGAATGTGTTACTGTCGCATTTTATGTCTGCCACAACCTTCATGGACTGACAACACCTCCTTGTGACTTTGAGCAGGTCACTTAACCCACCAATGGCTCAGCTGACTGCAGGTCCGTACAGTCCCTGTTTATCATCAGATATTGTCAGTTTGTCAGTAAGATGTACCCCGATGTGACTGCACTGATAGAGTGGTATTCTAACTGGCAGTTACATGAATACAGCTGTAACTTATATGAGAGAAATGAGTCATGTATGACATAATGACTGTGACTGTACAGCTTTGGCTCCATCACATCTCTGCAGTACATGCGGACACATCCTACCCCTCAGACAGCCACCTGCAGGTATCACCTCATGTCCGTACGTTCTCCATTTGCCCAGTTTGAAGACACCTGTCCAGTTGTTATCTGCACATTTGTCTGGGGTGTTGTATGGTGGTTGTATGACTGGGACAGGTGTGAAACCCACATGTCTGGTATCAGGTCTTCCACGTGACATTGACACACATTTTCCCACACAGTACAAATATGTTGGGGATGGCACCTATAGCACATTGGTGTTGCCAGCCCATACCACCATCTCCTCTGCCACCATCTTTCCTTCAGCCCATCTGATCACCTCTGTCGGCTGTGTGCAGTCATGTCTTCTCGTGCAAGCTGCTACACCATGGCCTACACAGGTACTCTTTCCTGCATTTTGGCTCTTCACTCATGCCTCTCCTGTACCTGATCTGCATGTCACCACTTCTGCTCTGTCCTCCTTTCACTGCACACATCCTGCTACTTCTGACTCCACTGAGGGACCTGTCTTCCCCATCCTATGCCACATTACTGACGTTGCGCTGTTTTACATTGCACCCTCCCTCCAGTGCAACGGTACAATTGCCTCCCACATGCTTATCCAAATTACTAGCTACCTCATAGAGTCCCCATGGATCTGGCAGGTCATAAGAACATAAGAAAAGCTATACTGGGTCAGACCAATGTCCATCAAGCCCAGTTTCCTGTTTCCAACAGTGGCCAGTCTAGGTCACAAGTACCTAGCAGTTTCCCCAAAACACACAGGTTCCACAATGCTTGTATTGGGGTAAGAGGTGGATATTATGGGTCCCTTTTAATAATGGTTTATGGACCTTTCCTCCAGGAACTTGTCCAAACCTTTTTTAAACCTAGCTACACTAACAGCTTTTACTACATTCTCCAGTAACGAATTCCAGCGTTTGATTTTGTGTTGAGTGAAAAAATATTTTCTCTTATTAGTCTTAAACAGGTTACACTGTAGCTTCATTGCATGTCCCCTAGTTTTTCTACTTTTTGATGGCATAAAGAATCGATCTACATTTACCAGTTCCACTCCATTCATTAATTTATAGACCTCTATGATATCTCCCCTTAGCCGTCTTTTTTCCAGGTTGAAAAGCCCTAATCCATCAGCTCCCACTTGTCCTTCCATCCATCACCTTTACATTGACTTTCCTTGGCGCTCCCTTATCCATTGTTAGGGTGACAGGCATTTTCGGACATTAGGATACACGCTTGATACCTTAATGTGTGATGTCCTGTTAACACAGGTTAAATGGCCTATTGCGCCCTACCGCTTGAAAGCCTCCTACTTGCCCAGAGGCTTTTTCACATGTAAAACCCCTTATCGCAGCTGTTAATGTTTGATAATGCCTGCTATCTTAATGCCCTTTAGTAAACATACCCCATAGATAGAATAACTTGCAACTGCAGGCATTGCTATAGAATTTCTTTGATTGCAGGCCTTCAGCAGGAGTAGTGGAGAAATTTAAAAAAGGTGGGCTCATCTTGAGTTTATATCTTGACTAATCATGTGTACCATTCTCATCATCAAACTTCTCAAATGTTGACGTTTGTGATTTATATCATCATTTATATGTGCCCCAAGATTTTTGTGGGAGAAACGAAATGCAAGATACGAGTGTGCTTAACTGAGCACTTTAGTAGACTTAAGCATGGAGATATGGCCATCCCATTGCTATCTCATTTTGTGGAATGTGCACATGCTAGTAAATATTTTACCTGCCGAGTGATTGATGTGGTGCCTGAGCACTGGAAAGGTGGTAGTCAAGAGCAACTGATGAATTTGCAGGAGCAACAGTGGATCTTTTGTTTGCAATCAGTGCTCCTCGTCTCAATCAGAATTGTGTGCTGGTGACATCAATTATAATTATAATTATCCATATATTCTGTATTTTGCCTTAAAGTCTGATGCCACTTCTGTTTTTTACCATGACTGTGGAAGAGTGAGGATTCGTAGTAACTGGTCCCTGAATGTTTTTCTGGTTATGAAACAACGCCTCATGCGTTCTTAGTAAATGCTCCCCTGAAGGAGGGCTCCTAGTGAGCCTGAAACATGAATTCATGTCGAGATTTTTTTGGAACACTGTAAAGCAGATGTGTGCTAAGTATTTTCTATGAATCTTATAAGTATTTTTTAGAAAAATAATAAATTTTCTTAAAAAAGCACTTTAGTGGAAACCGATGATGGTGCTAAGGCCATGGCATGAATAGGCATCTGAAAAGTGCTCGCTTTCCTAGAAAAGCAGTTGGAGGGTGCAGAGGAGCTAGAACTCTCTTATCTTCAGTGTGGACCACAATAGTAAAGAGAATTGATAGAATTTGGGGATACCACTTGTATTGCAAAATGACTCCACTACTTGAAGGGCAAGCTGGGACACGTCTCTGGGCTATGATATAGTTCCAGCAGTGTCTATGTAGATGCCTCACAGTGACATCAATATTGAGGATGTCTATGTTTTCTGAAATCGGCACCAAACTTAACCGTGCTGGCTGTTTTTGAGGATGTTTTATTTATTTATTTATTGTTTTTTTCTATACCGCACTATTTATCATCAGCGCGGTTCACATGTAACAAGAAATGTGCAATGTAGTACAGTCTAACATTGCACTTTCAATGAACAGGGAAATTAAAACATGGTGAACAGGTGAACTATATACACTATATACAAGATGGTATAAGGGTAGCAGAATGCTCTGGGTGGCTATATACATATACATATTTGTTATTGTTGTTCCAGGGTTGGCAAGGAGCAGGGTTGTCGGGAGAGGATAGTTTAGGTGCACAGATTGTGGTGCGGGGGCTGATACATTGTGAGAGCTGCTATGGGATGGGATATGGATGGCTAGGTGGTAGTATCAGGATTGGCGAGATGTTGCTGGAAGAGGTGATGTTTGAGTTTCTTCCTGAATTGGGGGAGGTTGTTTATGGCGCGGATGTCTGGTGGAAGTGAGTTCCAGCAAGAGGGTGCATATAGTGCAAATGCACGTTTTCTCGTAGTCTTGGAACATTTGGTGATGGCTTTTGGGAGAAGTATGGTGTTGCAGGCTATTGATCTCCTTGATCTGTTGAGGGGGGTGTGCTGAACGAGGTCTGAGAGGGAGGTAGATGTACTTCTGTTGATTGCCTTGAATGCCATTGTTAGGGCCTTGAAGGTGATCCTGCAATGGACAGGGAGCCAGTGCAGAGATTTTAGGATAGGGGTGATATGTTCTTTTCTTGATGCTTCGAAGAGGGTTGTGGCTGCAGTGTTCATTGCGAGCTGCAGGGGGTTTAACGAGCTCTTTGGGAGGCCGTGCAGGATGGAGTTGGCGTAGTCGAAATGAGGCATTATTAGGGCTTGAAAGACTGTACGGCTTGGATGTTCGGACTGTTCGGCTTGAAAGACTTTTGGCTTGGATGTTACAGATAGTATCTAGACATCCTTTTTAAAATGCCCCTTCAGGGGGAGAGTTTACCAGCACAGCCGGAGTTGAGAGGAGGACGCAGACTCCTATCTGGGTGGCCCCAGCGTCATCGGGGGCCTCCTTAAGAGCAGCTGGGTGAGGAGAAGCCTTGGGAGAGTTTACCAGCACAGCCAGAGTTGAGCGGAGTACGCAGGCTCCTGTCCGGACAGCCCCAACATCATCGGGGGCCTCCTTAAGAGCTGCTGGGTGTTAGGCGCAGCCGTAGACGCTCGTGGTGGGCATGATCTAAGGGGCATGATACAAGGGGCGTTTCTGGCCCCTTGGGAGCCTCTTGGAGCACTGCAGGAGGAGCAGGAGTTGTGCGTGCTGCAGAGATAACTCCATGGGTAAATGGAAGAAGAAACAGATTCCTGCTGAGAATGTTATTGGTCCAATGGATCGACATGTAAAGGTAAATGTTGGGAGTAATTTGCCTGCAGACTCTGATTTTCTGACTGGGGCTTCCCTGAGTTCTCCAGAACGTTCTCCACCTCCTCCTCCATTTAATACCTCTCAGTCCTCTCCAGACACTGTGGGGGATGTGTTTCAGCAGAGTACTCCCGTACAACAGGATGGGAAACTGAAACCTGTTACCTGGTCTCCTGCTCCCTGTGACGCTAAGGATATACCTAAGAGTCAGGTAACCTTGATGGACATTTGGAGAGTGGTGACATGGACAGAAAATACACTTGTGTCCACAGTTTCTCAGCTATGCACTTTCTCTTCGGAGATAGTTACTAAGCTGAATTTAGTCGAAGAGAAGGTGGGGGGTTTGCTTAAGCAGGTTTCTAAATGTGAAAATCAGTGTCTCTCTCTTCAGGCTGCTAGTTCATCTAGTATTAAGGATAGTTTAGTTATGCATCACAAAATGGAGTTATATGAAAATGTTTCAGGTTAGAAATATTCATTTTTTAAATTTTCCCATGTGTTATTTACTGTCGCCAGAGATCTTGCTACAAAAGTATTTTAGAGAGGCTTTCGCTACCGCCGATTCTATAGCTATCTCTAAGCTTTATTATTTATCTGGACAGAGAGTTGCTAGTGGGTCCCCAGGTGGGTTTGATTCACTTCAGGGCCGTCAAGTCCTTGATCTGACTAACTTCCTTGAGGACTCACAGGATACTATAACGTCCCGTGCTACTCTTGTTGTAACATTTGTTTCTGAACATGATAGAATTTCTGTATTTAAAAGTTACTTTAAAAATAAGGTAGCAATATTTTGTGACGCTAAAGTACAATTATTTCCTGATGTCGCCAGGGCTATGCAGCTTAGGAGACGGGCCTTTTTGGCCTTAAAACCTAGGGTGTTGGCCCTTGGGGCAACATTTTTTCTTAGGTATCCCTGTAAATGTTTGATTACGTTACAGGGCTCTCAATATGTGTTTATGGAATCCTTACAATTAGAGGTCTTTCTAGATGGTAGAGAGGGACAAGAGAATTAAGGTTGCGGATGAGGGTTGGAGGATAGAATATTGGCTGTGAATTTTGAGCTGTTGGCTTTTTATTTTCTTGTATGACGATTTCTTTGATTTTATCCCCATAATGTGGGCTATGAGATAGTTGATGCATTTTCTTTTGTAGTTGCTTTTCTTTTATATTATGTTAAAGGCCACTAGAGTTTCTTGTATACTTGCTTTGTAAGTGTTTGACTGAAAATTTGATAAATAAAAAAAAAATGCCCCTTCACATGTATAAATCCTTTTGAATATTGGTCTTTGCTTTGCTATGTTTCTGTCTTTCTTCATCATCTGTGCCGCTTGTTTTTTTAAAAATTCTAAATCGACCTGCCTGTTTCATGCATGAAATTCAGTGGAATTTCTTTTCCTGTGTATGGCTAGATTCAATAACAGGAGCATTGTGCATCCTGTTCTTGCTTAAACAGGACATAGGACAATTTCTTAGCAAATAGAACTATCTTGTATAAAGCAGGGCATTTGGCCATCCTAATTGGAATCTGTAACATCACAGTCTTTTCGATCATGCCAGCTCCTCTAATGTTCTCGTATTCCAATGTCAGAGATGTCACAGCTGCTTCACTCGCCCGCTTGCTCCTGCTGGGTTCCTGAGGTGAACCCTAAACCTTCTGTCAAGGCAATAACCCCCAGACACTGGTATACCTGATATAGACATGAGCATGCTGGGAACTCGAGGTATGCATTATGAGCAGGGACAGCCTGTGGTTAAGACCTTAGTGGACAGCTAATTGGGGGAAGAAGGAGGTTTGTACCTCTATGGTCAGCTTTTCCCCTTCCTCATATCTTCTGTTTGTTTTTGCCACCTTCTTCAACATCCTCACTGCCTGCTCGGGCTTCTTAGTGAGAACCAGCCAGCGTGCTGATTCCGGCAGCCACCTGTGAAGATCAAACAAGACAGAAAAATATTTATGCCGGGATCCCTTCAATGCCTTTCATTTAAAAAAAATGTTCCTATAGGATGACTGCTTCAGCAGAGCCAGTGGTCTTCTGGGTGGCCACCTCAGTGTTGCCATTCAGTCCAGAAGCTCAGTCACCTCCCTTCGTTTCATTTCATTTTCATTGGTTATACTTATAGACCACAAAACCAGGCCCTCTATGTGGTTTACAATAAAACATACAAAGTAAAATTAAAACAAGTCACAATTCGCATCCCTTGCCATCAGGGAGGGACTTATTATCTGCCCCTCATCACACTAGCCTGGGTACTTTGATTGTTCTGTATTTTGCTTTAATTAGGATGTGATCAATTTCATCCGTAAGCACATACAGTGACTGATTACCACACTGTCTGTTGGATAGTGGCAAGCAGGTTTAGTTTCAGCAGGACAGGCTGATATTCTCCTGGTTTTGTCTCCTGCGAGACCTGCCCCACTGAAAGAAAACTGGAAGGTTACTGCTTCGGTGACAGGAACCAACTAAAACCACGTACCAGGAATAGAGGAAGAAGATGAAAAAGGGGAGAGAGACAGTGAGCTGCAGCCAACGCCAGTCCCGAATGCTGTAAGCCAACCCTGCTAGGGAGATTTGGCCAGTGGTGTAGAAATACCCAGTCAGTGCCCCAGTGACTGTGCGGATTCTAGTGGGAATCCATTCAACAACTGAAAGAGAGAAGGTATTTGTAATCAGATAACATTATGAGGCCAGGAAATTTTATGCAGAGCACCAAGGAGTCCAGCAGATCAGTCGACTCTCCTGTCCAATGTTGGGTTATACCACTGCTTCATCAAGACCAGAATCATTCCCTCTCTCTCTGACAGTGGCCAGTGCTGGTCTCTTGGAAGTACCTGGTACATACAAAATGGGGCGAAGGGTGAACCGTTCTCTGTTGTGATTGCTAAGTCTAAGTGGCATGCTTAGTAAAAGTTAATGCGCATTAATGAAGTTAACGCATGTTAAGTACCATTGCACTCATAGAAATAAAAGAACTCTGGGCATTTAACATGCCTTAACTTCATTAATGCGCAACCTGCCACCAGCATTGAATATCTGGGTCAGCTGGAAAGCGCCAAAGCTAAGCAAGCGGCAGCGATATTCAGCGGCAAAAGTTAGGCCACCCTTTAAGGTGCCTAACTCTCGCCACTTAGTGATAACCAGGCAGCAGCTGAATATCACCGCTGCCCAGTTATCACCGGGTGCCACCCTTAGAATGCTGTGATGCTGGCAGCTACATCAAGGTGCCTAGTGGCAGTACCCAAGAATCTCCAGGAACAAGCAGGAATGATCTTCACATATGGGTATTGGTACCGACGGAGCCTGCGTGGGAACGCTCCCCAGCATCCAAAAGGAAAGCTTTTGGGAGCATCCCACAGCGCCTGCACGCTGCCTTCCCGCCTTTCCTAACCGCCTCTCTCCAGTTCTTCTTTTCCGCGGAGCCAGCAGGTCGTGTTTCTGTCACCGCTGAAGAATTTCTTTATTTTATTTTATTTTATTTCTTTGGTCGCGCGTCTGCCTTCTCGACGCTGGACCGGTACCGTTGGTCTTTTCTTTCTTTATTCTAAAAACCCCCAAAACAAACTACTGTTTTCTCACTTCAGTGCATTTTCTTCTTTGGCCCTGGGCCTAAGAAATTTTTCCTCATGGAAAAGCCTGCCTCTGGGTTTAAAAAATGCACGAAGTGCAGCGGCACTATTTCTGTCACCGACACCCATGAATGGTGTCTAAAATGTTTAGGTCCTGACCACTCCATTGCGGATTGTGAGTCCTGCTCCATGATGTCTAAAAGAGGTCTACAGAATCGAGCAGCTAAGCTCAGTACCCTGTTTCCCTCGGATGCAGCTTTGGTTGCATCGACGTCTTCCAGGGCTTCTTCTTCCTCACATGGATCTCAGGTAACCAAACTTAAATCCAGCCGGTCCTCGAAGGGTAAATCTCCCTCTAAGTATCGAGATGCCTCCGGGCTTGCCCTCGAGGAATCCGCACCGGCAAAATTACCCCGGTGGGAGGCTCCGGCTTCCACAGCTTTTTCTATGGAGTCACAGATTGACATCGATGGCTCGGCCTCGACCGATCACCTGTTGCCATGTTCTGGGGTACCGGTGGTTCCCACTGGTACCGACATCCAGACATTGGTTGCGTTGGATCAGAATATCCTGACCATGCAGCGTGCCATCACGGCATTCATACAAGCTGCGACGCCTTCGGTACCGCAACAAACTCCGTTGCCGGTACCGACTCCGGCACCGGTACCGACATCGGTTCCGGTGCCGGTACCAATTGCATCGACATCCGCTTCGGTGTCGACTGCAGCGGTACACTGTTCTGTGATGCCCATCGGTACCGAATCGGTACCGATCACTCCCGATGTCGATACCACCCGGTACGCGTATCGGGCTCTGCAAGAGTATCCAGACAGGCGATACTTCGATTCCTCTGAGGACTCCGATGAATCAGAGGTCTCTGTCGAAGCATCGGTGATCCATCCTCAGGAGCCCTCTTCTCCAAAAAGGAGAATGTCTCCTCCAGAAGACTTGTCTTTTCAAGACTTCATTAGGGAAGTGGCCAGGGGTCTTTCCATCTCAGTGGCCCCTGAGACAGAGCCTAGAGCCAAAAAATTAAATATTTTACAATATCCTAAGGCTCCTAAAGAGGCAGCCACTTTACCAATACATGAGATTCTTTATGATCACATGTTGGGCATATGGGAGACTCCTCTCACCACTTCCCCTCATTCTCGCAGGTTGGACACCATGTATCGTGTTCCTCCTTGTCCTGGCTTCCATAAGACTCAGCTTCCTCACCACTCCATTGTGGTGGAGTCTGCTATGAAGAAGATAAAGAGTACAAAAAGGCACTCTTCTGCTCCTCCAGGAAGAGAATGCAGAACCTTAGATGCCTTTGGCAGGAGAATCTTCCAGGCCAGTATGCTTGTTGCCAGAATCAACTCCTATAGTCTCTATATGGGGATGTTTCTAAAAGAAGTTACAGATCACCTGCAAACTTTATCTCCTTTTATTTCAGAAGATAAAAGGGAAGAGTTCCTCACCTGGCTCAAACATGCCCAGGATATTTCCAAGTTTTCCAACTGTGCAGCCTTTGACTCTTTTGAAGGTGCCAGCAGAGCCTCGGCCATTGCCATAGGTGCACGCAGAGTTGCTTGGTTACAAGCTTCTGATTTGGAACCCTGGGTTCAAGATGGCCTAGGAAACCTTCCTTGTACAGGTGAAAACCTTTTTGTCAAAGATTGGCAAGCAAAGGCCACCCAGATGGATGCTGAAAATTCTGCTTTAGATAGACTTTCAAAGTCTACTTCTGCTCCTTTTAAGAAAAGGTTGTTCAAAAAGGGTTTTTTTCCAAAAAAAAGGGAAATATTATTCTGCTTATGGTCAGCAGTCATCTTCTGCAGGTCGTTTTGCTACAAAGAGACAGCAACAACCGAAACAGGCCAAGCCTAAGGCTACTAGAACTGCTACGGCCCAACAGCCTCAGCCTCCTCAGGGCCTTTGACTTCCAGCTAGAGAGCTTAGCTTTTCTGGCTCTAGAACATCCAGAGCCTCTCACCATTCCAGGAAGGTTGGCTTACTTTGCTCCCAGGTTGGGAACAAATCACAGCAGAGCAATGGACCCTCTCGATCATAAGGGAGGGGTACAAGCTTCATTTCTTAAACCTTCCTCCTCACACCATGGTGAGACAGTTCAATTCTCAGACATCTCTCCTCGACCTTTTGGGTCAGGAGATTGCTACCCTTCTTGCCCAAGGGGCAATAGAAGAAGTACCCCCTTCTTCAACAGGGCTCAGGGTTCTACTCCTCCTACTTTCTTATCCCAAAGAAAACAGGGGGCTACAGACCCATATTAGATCTCAGAGAATTGAACAAGTTTCTATGCAAGGAGAAATTCAAGATGATTTCTCTCGGTACTCTCCTTCCATACCTTCAGAGTCAGGATTGGCTTTGCTCTCTAGACCTCAAGGATGCGTACACCCATGTCCTCATCCATCCAACACACAGAAGGTTCCTTCGGTTCCTTTATCAAGGGAAGCACTACCAATACAGAGTGCTTCCTTTCGGTCTGGCCTCTGCACCAAGGGTGTTCACAAAATGCATGGCAGTAGTAGCTGCATTTCTACGCACTCTAGGGATATTCGTATTCCCATATCTGGACGACTGGCTCATCCGAGCTCCATCCCAGTCAGAGGCCCAGATTTCTCGAACCTGCACAAGGCGTATCCTTCAGTATCTGGGACTTGTCATAAACATTCCAAAATCCCAGCTCACCCCTACTCAGTCTCTAGAGTTCATAGGGGCCTTACTGGATACCACAACTGCAAAGGCCTATCTTCCCCTGGTCCGTTGCCTACGCTTGGTGCAGTTAGCCTCACAAATTCAGTTAAAATCCCATTTAACTGCTCAAGAGATGTTACAACTGTTAGGCCACATGGCATCCACTGTGCATGTGGTTCCTTACGCTCGCCTTTACATGAGGCAGCTCAGTGGACTCTGTCCACCCAATGGACCCAGGTATCAGGTTGCATGTCAGACAAAATAGCAACCTCCAGTCGCCTCTTTTGGTCCCTCCAGTGGTGGAAGTCCACTCAGAATCTGTTGCTGGGGTCCCCCTTTCAACAGGTGTTACCCCAAGCAACCCTTACAACAGATGCCTCTCCAAGAGGTTGGGGAACTCATCTTCAAGATCTCTCCACTCAAGGCATCTGGTCTTTACAGGAGACATCTCTACATATCAACCTCTTAGAGCTCAGAGCAATTTTTCTAGCTCTCAGAGTCTTCCACACACTGCTCAGCTACAAGACAGTCCTCATCAATGTTCCCTCTAATTTTCTGTAGGCTGTGTGCGCATAAAATATCAGCTGTGCAGCTTTTGAAGGAAGGTTAAATTTTTGTGCACCACATAACGACACTCGGAGTTATATACTTTAAAATCAATGTGGTGTACATACTGTATTCTGACGTGTAGTCAAATTTTAATCAAATTAAATGAAAATGGACGATTACTAAACGAAGCGGAAAATTTCTAGTAATTACAATCACAACTTTTAAATTTTAAGACATCTGTGTTTTCTATCAGAATCAGAACCGTAATTTTTGTGCACTCTGTTGTAACGTATGTGCGCTCGCTCGGCTAGGTGTGTGCGCGCACACGCGCACAGCTTAGAGGGAACAGTGGTCCTCATCCACACAGACAACCAGGTAGCCATGTTCTACGTGAACAAGCAGGGTGGGACTGGCTCTCTGTCGCTTTGCAACGAAGCTCTGAGATTGTGGGCTTTCGCCAGAGAGCATCAAATTCCTCTCATGGCAGTATATCTTCCAGGGGTTCAAAACTCTTGGGCAGACAGACTCAGTCGAGTTCTGCTTCCACACGAATGGTCCCTCCATGGGGACCAGATAGCCAGGATCTTTCGAATTTGGGGAACCCCAGACATAGACTTGTTTGCAAGTCCGTGGAATGCCAAACTTCCCCGGTTCTTTTCCAGAATTCCGTGTCAGGGAGTTCAGGCCAGGGATGCCTTCCTCCTCCATTGGGGGCAAGACTTCCTCTATGCCTTTCCACCCATTCCCCTAATTCCCAAGAACTCTTCAAACTTCAGAGAGACAAGGGGTCTATGATCCTCATAGCACCACATTGGCCACGCCAAGTGTGGACTTGGGATCTGCTCCAGACCTCCTGTCCCAGGAGGAGGGAACGTTGTGGCACCCAAATCCCCAGTCTCTTCACCTCAGGGCCTGGTTGCTGAAGGCCTAGACCTTCAAGATTTGCATCTTTCTCAGCAAGTGAAGGATATCCTTCATGCTTCCAGAAAGCCCTCCACTAGACGTTCCTATGCTTTTAAATCGAAAAGGTTTACCATTTGGTGTGCAGAGAAGGGTCTTAACCCTCTTGCAATACCTCTGAAATCTTTACTAGAGTATTTGCTGCATTTATCCCATGCAGGCCTTAAAACGAATTCAGTAAGAGTCCATTTGAGTGCTATTGCAGCATCCCTTAAACCTCTCAATGGACAACCTATTTCCTCTCATCCTCTTATAGCAAGATTCATGAGAGGCCCTCTTTTGACTAAACCTCCCATCAGACCACCTCCAGTGGCATGGGACTTGAATCTGGTTCTTGGCCAGCTTATGCAGCCACCCTTTGAACCCTTAGCCACTACCTCCTTGAAATTCCTTTCCTGGAAGGTTATTTTTCTCATTGCAGTCACTTTAGCTCGCCGCATCAGTGAGCTGCAAGCATTGGTGGCTAATCCTCCTTATACAAGGTTCCATCATGACAAGGTAGTCCTCAGGACTAATCCACACTTTATGCCTAAAGTGGTCTCACCTTTTCATCTGAACCAGGAGGTTTATTTACCTGTCTTTTTCCAGGACCTCATGCTTCAAGTGCAGAGAGGAATCTTCATACCCTGGATTGTAAAAGAGCTCTTGCTTTTTACTTACAAAGGACACAGCAACATAGAAAGTCCTCTCAACTCTTTGTTGCTTTTGATCCCTCTCATTTAGGACTTCCAGTCTCTAAGAGAACTCTGTCCAATTGGATTGCTCAGTGTATTTCTTTCGCCTACCAAAGTAAGAACCTTTCTCTGGAGGGCCATGTCACAGCTCACAATGTGAGGGCCATGGCAGCCTCTATGGCTCATCTAAATTCTGTGTCCATCGACCAGATCTGTCGAGCGGCCACCTGGGCCTCGGTTCATAGCTTCACCGCCCATTACTGCTTGGACAAGGACTCCCGCCGGGATGCCTTGTTTGGTCAGGCTGTTCTCAAACACCTGTTCCATACCTAACCAACTCCTATCCTCCATCCCTGGCTGGATGCCTGAGATTCATGGGTGGAGGCAGAGCCCTTCCCAGGGACTCACAACCTGGGTGATCTCCCAGGCATCTCTAGCTGGGGAGTCCCCATATGTGAAGACTTATTCCTGCTTGTTCCTGGAGATAACACAGTTACTTACCTTTAACAGGTGATCTCTGGGAACAGCAGGAATAAGTCTTCACAACCCACCCACCTCCCCTAGGAGTTGTATCTCTCTATCTTTCTTTCCTTTCCTCACTCTCTCTCTTTGTCTGAGCTTTAAAACTCGAACTGGAGAGAGGCGGTTAGGAAAGGCGGGAAGGCAGCGCGCAGGCGCTGTGGGATGCTCCCAAAAGCTTTCCTTTTGGACGCTGGGGAGCGTTCCTGCGCAGGCTCCGTCGGTACCGACGATACCCATATGTGAAGACTTATTCCTGCTGTTCCCAGAGATCACTTGTTACAGGTAAGTAACTGTGCTTTATTCAGCGTCACCCATTCACAGTGATTAACACAGTTAGCCGGTCTTCCAGCCACGTTAAACAGTTTAAATATCAGGCCCAATGATTTTAATCAGTTAAGGATCCAATTTGGAAGGCTTAAATAGGAATTACATGTGAAAAAAAGGCGGTTTACGGGAACAGAATGACTGAATGTGTGTAAGTGGCTAATCACCAGGCTAAAAATCTACTTGGTCCCAGTAAAAAGAGGCACTCCTGGGAGAGAGGAATTAGGCAGGGGAGAAAACTACAGGTGTACATGGGGAGAGAAAATGTCAGTGGGTTTGCAAGCAGATTTTGAAAGTGAAACTTACCCCAAAAGTTCCCTTTCAAATATTGTCAGGCCAGTGGTGCTGCAGTCCCACATTCTTTGCAGCCACAAACTACACAGATAACATGTAGAAGGAAGATATGCAGGGATTTCAAAATGAAGTCCCTGTGTGTATGTCTAGTGATCATTGCAAAGATTCCCTAGGAGGAGAGAACCATTTCAGGGAGGCATTTGCGACAGATAAACCCTCCATTACCCCCTGGAAATCTCTTTTAAATTGCCCTCTAAAGTTTAAAAAATGCACAAACGTTCTATTTGTGGAATTTTAGCTGCATAGTGCACATGGCTATCCTGTCCTTGACTATCAGCTGGATTTGTGCAGGCCAAAAAGTGAGTTCTTAAGAGTTCCAGTTAAAACTTTACTAAAAATGTATCCTTGAATTCTTGTCTCAGCATTCTGCCAAAGATGATCACTTACCCAGGGACATTGTATTCAGTCCAATGCCTGAAATGGCCATTCCAGTCATGAAGCGGAACACACAATACCAGACAAATTGCGGGGAGAATGCAGCACAAATTCCCATTACAGACACTTGTAAGTGAGACCAGATCAAGATGGCTCGCCGGCCAAACCTAAAGTGTTGTAAACATACAAAGAAAAATAAGTACAAAGGATTAAAACACTGGAATCTATTTTCAAAAGGTTTAAATCTTTAATTTTGGGAGTTAGAACCAAAGTGGCCCCTTTGAAGACTGAGTAAAGCTAAGTCCCTCATACTGAGGTGCCTAACAAGTGGGCAGCTATATGCTAGTCAGCATCAGGAAAAAATACACCTACCACCGAATTTCAGCAATAAGACACCTCATCTGATGGCCACAAGTTGACATCAACTCAACGGCACATACTTATAACAGCACACCTTATCTAGGAATCTAATCCATGCTCTCTAAGCTGCATAGGAGTCTAGACCCTTTGTTCTTACTATCAGGTTTACTGCACAATATCACAGTTTCAGCTGCATGGGCAAGCATGTTTTTTGGATCTCTCAGGGACCTACCTGCCCTGCCTAATTGACACTGTACATTTGCTGCAAGATACCTGATAGTAAACATGCGGGTGGCAGCAGCTTAGAACAGAGGTTCTCAACCAGTGTTAGAACATACTAATGTGTTACTAAGAGCTTGTAGGTAAATTACCAAAAATTTGACAGACTGCAAGTCTATGCTTTTCCTAGCAACCGCATCAGGATGGGGAATGCGAGGAGAAAGGAGTCAGGTACTTGAAATTCCTATAACCATTCCCTAATTCTACTCCCTTTATCCAATGATCATTGTTGCTGTCAGTACAAGCACTATTTTAATTACAATAAAATTTGGGCTGTTTTTTTGTTCATTTGCAACTTGTAGCATTCAGTGTGTCACACACATGAATTTGATCATGCGTGTCACAACAGAAAAAAGATTGAGAACCACTGGCTTAGAGCAACATTGATTCTGAATCTAGGCAAATGGATAACAGGCCTAAATTTAGGAACATCTTTTACTGAAAACATTTCTTAAATTTGGTTGTAAATATTCCTAAATTTAAGAAACTAATTTAGAAACTGAACATTTTCTAAATATTGAGCCCATTCTATTTTATCTTTTGTTGTGCATCTGGAAAGATTGCTTTCACCATCCTGCTATGCTCTGCTCTAAAAATATTTTAAAAGATACATTGGTAAATCATGCTAGAAAGAAGGAACTACAATGCTGTGAACAAATAGTGATCACTCATATATTATTAGGGACCATCAGAAAGGAGCAAAGCAACCCCTTCTATCCATGCAAGGACTGTGTTAATCACCCAGGAAATTGGTCACAGCTTACCTCAGAAGCACAGGCATAAATAGTTCAACCAGAGTTTTGTGATTCTCAGTCTTGAAGGACTACAAAAGGGGACAGCTACTTCTGGAGAGAGATCTGCAATTGTGAGTATTTACTTCTGGGAATTTTTCTGAATCTTAGGAAAAAGGGAATTCTTTGGATTAAAGTTGATTAATCTGTGAACCCAGTGTATTTGTTAACTCAGTCAGGACCTAGTAGCAGCAAAGAGCTGTCAGCTTAAATTTAAAACACCGAAGAGAGCTTTCTGGTTAAATTTAGACCCCAGGACTCCCTCTATCCAAGCAAGGGCTGTGGGTCTCCCCCTGGAAATTGGTCACAGTTTAACTTAGAAGCAGAGGACAGGGTGCTGTATGGCAGTCAACTTTTAATAAGTCTTCTTTCCCTCCCTCCATCACCGACACCCAGCCACCCCTGGGAAAATCATAGATGTATAGGTACTTACACCTCTTAAAGGAAAGGAGCTGCTCTCAGGAGCAGCTGTTTATCCTCATCAGGCATACATTAAAGACCTGAGATTAATTAAACTTCAGGTGAACAAGGTACATTAAACATATTAAGAATAGTTTTATTAGTATAAGTATCCCCAGCAACCCTTAGTAAGTAAAGAATTTAAATATCTAAACACATTAAATATCTAAACACAATCTTAAAACTAAGCTGCAGACAGCGGACCAGCAGCAAGATGGGGGGCTTTCCAATCTTTTGCACTGAGTGTCACATGTATGATTTTCTCCCAGTTGGTGAGGGGTCTTATGTGTGCACTAGGTGCAAGGAGCTCTTTACTCTCAGGCAACAAGTCCGATCTCTGGAGGCTAGAGTAGCAGACTTGAAAGACATAAGGAAGACAGAGACCCACAGGGATATAGTCCTGAGGTCCCATCTCCAGTCTGGCAGCATCCCTGTTTCCATGGAGAAGAAAGGTAACATGATAGGAGAGCATCACCCTAGTGTGGCAGGAAGTGATCCTGTAGCTAGGACCTGTCCTCTAGGTGATGTAAAACCCTCTCGCACCGAGGAAGTTTCTCCAGGGCCATGAGGGAAGAGTTAGGACAGCCGTTATAGTTGGTGATTCGATTATTAGGCATGTAGGGTGATTTCAATTACCCCGGTATTGACTGGGTCAGTGTCACAGCAGGACATGCTAGAGAGATAAAGTTTCTAGATGAAATAAATGACTGCTTCTTGAAGCAGCTGGTTCATGAACCAACCAGAAGGGAAGCCATTTTGGACCTAGTCCTTTGTGGAACACCAGATCTGGTGCAAGAGATTTATTTATTTATTTAACAGGTTTTCTATGCCGCCTTTTCCTTCAATCAAAGCGGTGTACACTGTACTACAAAGACATACAAAAGCAGGGAGAGAGACATGCAGGGACCAAAATGGTAGACAATGGGTCTACATAGAACAGAGAATGACAAGCATACATTAAGTTACATTTGATATATAGTTTACAGTCATACATCAATACAAAATATATAACAGAACATCATCTATAAAATAGAAAAGAGATAGGGAATATAGTGAGAGGAAATTAAGAAGATACAGCAGTAGTAAGGCGACTGAGTGACATATTGACTAGGTCTTATGATACTTGTTATCAATTATGCTATCTTTCTTTATTCTCGCCAAGGTCCTACGCCTAAGGGCCACACCAAGGGCCATCTGGCGAGGCCCTCAGGAGCAGGCGTGCTCCTGCAGTGGCGGTTTGAAGCCAGTATTGTGATCTGATTGGTAGGCTCTGGAGGAGGGGGGGGGGGGCTCCCAATCATAGCTGCTGATGTCTGCTTCAGTTCTTCTTGTTACCGTGTGTGCCCCTGCATGGCAGTTTGAAACCAGTATTGTGATCTGATTGGTAGGCTCTGGAGGAGAGGGGGGCTCCCGATCACAGCTGCTGATGTCTGCTTCGGTTCTCCTTGTTACTGTGCGTGCCCCTGCAGTGGCGGTTTGAAGCCAGTATTGTGATCTGATTGGTAGGCTCTGGAGGAGAGGGGAGCTCCCGATCACAGCTGCTGATGTCTGCTTCAGTTCTCCTTGTTACCGTGCGCGCCCCTGCGTGGCGGTTTGAAGCCATTATTGTGATCTGATTGGTAGGATCCGGAGGAGAGGGGGTCTCCCGTTCACAGCTGCTGATGTCTGCTTCGGTTCTCCTTGTTACCATGCGTGCCCCTGCAGTGGCGGTTTAAAGCCAGTATTGTGATCTGATTGGTAGGCTCTGGAGGAGAGGGGGGCTTCAGAGTCCTGATCACAGCGACTGATGTCTGCTTCAGCTCTCCTTGTTACCGTGCATGCCCCTGCAGTGGCGGTTTGAAGCCAGTATTGTGATCTGATTGGTAGGCTCTGGAGGAGAGGGGGGCTCCCGATCACAGCTGCTGATGTCTGCTTCAGTTCTCCTTGTTACCGTGCGTGCCCCTGAAGTGGCGGTTTGAAGTCAGTATTGTGATCTGATTAGATAAGATCTGAAGAGATAAGAGTGTTAGGGCCACTTGGCAATAGTGATAATAGCATGATCGCGTTTGATTTAATTAATGGAGGAGGGATGATAAGGAAATCCACAGTGCCACCTTTTAACTTTCAAAAAGAAGACTATGATAAAATTAGGAAAATAGTTAAGAAAAATTAAAAGGAGCAGTTGCCAAGGTTAAAGACTTACATCAAGATTGGGTGTTGTTTAAAAATACTATCTTGGAAGCCCAGACCAGCTGTATTCCACGCTTTAAGAAAAGTGGAAGGAAGTCCAAAAAACTGCCAGCATGGTTTAAAGGTGAGGTCAGAGAGGCTGTTGTTGCCAAAAAAGCATCTTTCAGGAATGGAAAAAAGAGCCAAATGATGAAAACTGAAAACAGCACAAGCACTGGCAAGTTAAATGCAAGGCACTGATAAGGCAGGCAAAGAGAGAATTTGAGAAGAAGCTTGCTGTGGAAGCAAAAACGCGTAATAAAGTCTTTTTCAAGTACATTTGTAGCAAAAAACCTGTGAGAGAGTCAGTTGAACCATTAGATGATAGAGGGGTAAAAGGGACACTAAGAGGGGACAAGGCCATAGTGGAGAGACTGAATGAATTCTTTGCTTCAGTCTTTACTGTTACCCATGACTGAAGTGGTATTTAAAGGCGATACTGCGGAAGAATTGAAGGAAATATCGATACACCGGGAAGATGTATTACAACTATTTGATAAACTGAAGAGTAGCAAATCACCTGGACTGGATGGTATACATCCAAGGGTGTTGAAAGAATTGAAATATGAGATTGCAGACCTGCTATTAGAAATCTGTGAACTATCATTAAAATCATCTGTAATACCTGAAGATTGGAGAATGGCCATTGTAATGCCAATTTTTAAAAAGGGTTCCAGGGGTGATCCGGGAAACTACAGACCAGTGAGCCTGACATCAGTACCGGGAAAAATGGTAGAAACTATCATAAATAACAAAATTACTGAACATGTAGATAGTCATGGCTTAATGGGAGACAGACAAGATTTGCTTTAGACAAGGAAGATCTTGTCTTACTAATCTTATGGTTTTTTGAAGGTGTGAATAAACAGGTAGACAAAGGTGAGCCAGTTGATATAGTGTATCTGGATTTTCAGAAAGCCTTTGACAAGGTCCCTCATCAGAGACTTTTGGCAAAACTAAAGAGTCATGGGATAGGAGGCAGTGTACTATTGTGGATTAGGGACTAGTTAAAAAATAGAAAGCAGAGGGTAGGTCTAAATGGCCAATTTTCCCAATGGAGAAAGGTGAATAGTGGAGTACCCAAGGATCTGTGCTGGGTCTGCTGCTTTTTGACATATTCATAAATGACCTGGAAAAGGGAATAACTATTTAAAGTTGTTAATTGCAATACGATCTTGATAAATTGGAAGACTGGGCATCCAAATGGCAGATGAAATTTAATGTGGACAAATGCAAAGTTATGCACCTAGGAAAGAACAACCCAAACTATGGTTACACGATGCAAGGTTCCACATTAGGAACCACCACCCAGGAAAAAGATTTAGGCGTCATCGTGGATAACATGTTAAAGCCCTCCGCCCAGTGTGCAGTGGCAGCCAAAGCAAATAGAATGCTAGGTATCATAAGAAAAGGAATGGAAAATATGAGGTGTGACAAAAAAGAAACCAGACTGTCCCATAAATGTTTTATTACAAAATCAAAAGAGAAATTATTCATTGACCCCCTTCAAAGTAATCCCACCCCAAGAGTTAATGCACTTCTGCATTCGCTTCTGCCACATACTGAAGCACTCGGTAAAGTCCTCCTCCTTGAGGGTCCCTCAGTTCCTTCGTCCCAGTGACCTTGATCTCTTCTGCAGAGGCGAAATTAGTTCCTTTGAGCACAGTCTTCAGCCTGGGGAAGAGCCAGAAGTTGCACGGTTCGAGGTCTGGGGAATAAGTAGCGTAGTTGAGAGTTGTGATATGTTTGTTGGTCAAGAACTGCCTCACACTGAGTGCAATGTGTGCGGGCGCATTGTTGTGGTGGATCAGCCACGACTTGTCTCTCCACAGAGCCCGCCTGCTGTTATGGAGGTGATTAAGGACCTGTTGACTGTCTGACCCTCAGGCACATACTCATGATGGACCACTCCCTTCTGGTCAAAGAATGCGATCAGCATGACCTTGATCCTTGATTTGGAAATGCACACCTTCTTGGGTCTGGGTGACAGTCGAGTCTTCCACTGCAGGCTCTTTCTCTTGCTTTCAGGGTCAAACTGGAATACCCAAGTCTCGTCTCCTGTGATGACTCGGCCAACGAACTCTGGATCTTCTCCGATCTTCTCTAGCAAGTCTCGACAAACATTGACCCGGTGCTCCTTCTGGTCGTTGGATAAAAGCTTGGGCACCATCTTGGCACACACCGTCCGCATCTCCAGCTCCTGCACCAAGATGGTCCACACTGACTTCCTGTTCAGGATGAGTTCCTCAGCTATCATCCGCACCGTCAGTCTGCGAACACTTCGCACCAGCTAGTTCACTCAGTCAATGTTGTCAGCTGTCTTTGTCGTGGAAGGCCGTCCTGACTTGGGGTCATCCTCCACCTCCTTTTGGCCAGTCTTGAAGCGTTTGTGCCACTCGAAGACTTGTGGCCTTGACATTGCATTCTTCTCTATAAGCCTTTCGGAGAAGTTGGAGACACTCAGTTGGTCCCTACTCCAATTTATCCAGAAATTTCAAGTTGATTCTTTGCTCCATATTTATGCCACCTCCAGTTGCATGACAAAGCGATGGAGCAGTGTGCTACAAAAAAACCTGAAAAAGAAAAATAGAGCGAGAGAGATGAAAAATATTATAGCAGAATATTATAGCGGAATATTATAGCGCTAAATGGCTAATATTCCCAATGGAAAAAGGTGAATAGTGGAGTACCCCAGGGATCTGTACTGGGTCCGCTACCTTTTGACATATTCATAAATGATCTGGAAAAGGGAATAACTAGTGAGGTTATCAAATTTGCAGATGACACAAAACTGTTTAAAGCTGTTAAAGCCCAAGAGGATTGTGGAAAACTGCAGGAGGATCTGGATAAATTGGAAGACTGGGCATCTAAATGGCAGATGAAATTTAATGTGGACAAGTGCAAAGTTATGCACCTAGGAAAGAACAACCCACACTATAGTTACACGATGCAAGGCTCCACATTAGAAACCACCACCCAGGAAAAAGATTTAGGAGTCATCGTGGATAACATGTTAAAACCCTCCGCCCAGTGTGCAGCGGCGGCCAAGAAAGCAAATAGAATGCTAGGTATCATAAGGAAAGGGATGGAAAATAAAACAAAGGATATTATAATGCCTCTGTATTGCGCCATGGTATGACCACACCTTGAATATTGTGTGCAATTCTGGTCACCGTATCTCAAAAAGGACATAGCGTTATTAGAAAAAGTACAGAGAAGAGCCACCAAATTGGTGAAGGGGATGGAAGGCTACTCCTATGAAGAGAGGCTAAAAAGGTTAGGGCTCTTTAACCTGGAAAAGAGACGGCTGAGGGGAGATATGATAGAGGTCTATAAATTAATGAATGGAGTGGAACGGATAAACGTGGTTCAATTGTTTACACTATCAGAATATAGGAAGACTAGGGGAGATGTAATGAAGCTACAGGGTAAACTATTTAAGACAAATAAGAGAAAATATTTTTTCACTCAACGTGTAACCAAACTCTGGAATCTGTTACCGGAGGATGTAGTAAGGGCTGTTAGTATAGCTGGGTTTAAAAAAGGTTTGAACAAGTTCCTGGAGGAAAGGTCCATAAACCACTATTAAAAAGGGACCCAGGATATCAATGCTTGACCCAGTACAAGCATTGAGGAACCTGTGTCTTTTGGGGATATTGCTAGGTACGTATGACCTAGATTGGCCACTGTTGGAAACAGGATACTGGGCTTGATGGACCTCGGTCTGACCCAGTATGGCATGTCTTATGTTCTTATGTTCTTATGATTTTGCACAACACAGTGACATAAGCGGTTAGCCAATTGGCACTGAGTCATGGGCGTAGCTGTCACAGTCCCATTTCTTTTTTGTCACACCTCATAAAACAAAGGATATTATAATGCCTCTGTATTGTTCCATGGTGTGACTGCATCTTGAATATTGTGTGCAATTCTGGTTGCTGTATCTTAAAAAGGATATAGCATTATTAGAAAAGGTTCCAAGAAGAGCTACTAAATGGTAAAGGGGATGGAAGGATACCCCTATGAAGAGATGCTACAAAGGTTAGGGTTCTTCAACCTGGAAAAGAGAACGCTGAGGGGAGATATGATAGAGGTCTATAAATTAATGAATGGAGTAGAACAGGTAAACGTAGACCGATTGTTTACGTCATCAGAATATAGAAAGACTAGGGGACTTGCAATGAAGCTACAGGGTAAACTATTTAAGACTAATAAGAGAAAATATTTTTTCACTCAACGTGTAATCAAACTCTGGAATTTGTTACCAGAGGATACAGTAAAAGCTGTTAGTGTAGCTGGGTTTAAAAAAGGTTTGGACAAGTTCCTGGAGGAAAGGTCCATAAACCATTATTAAAAGGGACCCAGGATATCACTGCTTGACCCAATACAAGCTTTGTGGAACCTGAGTCTATTGGGGAAACGGCTAGGTACTTATGACCTAGATTGGCTACTGTTGGAAACAGGATACTGGACCTAATGGACCTTGGTCTGACCCAATATGGCATATCTTATGTTCTTATGTGTTCTTAGGTGTATACTGGATGCTCGCTATTTCAGTCCCATTTCACTATTACCAGTCCCATATTCACAGTTATCCTCAATAATCACTTGCATTTTTTTATATTTTTCTTGTGTTGTTACATGTAATGCTTTTTTCTTATTCACACTGTTGCCTTCATAACTAGCATCTTGACTCTGCAGCAAAAAAGCACTTTCTTTTTTTTTAATTCTTTATTTTCATTTTATAACAACATAGGAAAAGGAAGACATACAGCTAAAAGACAAATACATAACGTGTAATACATACACCAAAGTAAACCCCTGCCACCCCCCTCCCCCCTGCTTCTGCGCTAGAAAACTAGGCATACCCGAAGCGGGCGTGTACTTACATTATTATGTTACGAAACCTAACGGTGATCTGAAACATGATGAGTGCACATTATACAGGCATGTTGGAGCAATGAGCAGATTGTACATAATCATTAAGCATCTGCCATTTAGACAAGCGAGAGTGAGATTGGGCATGGGGAAAGGCTCTCCGAGGTGTCTGCTCATATTTGCTATATAAGCAGACAAGGTTCCACCATTCATTGGCAGTAAGTCTAGAGCTATCCTTCCAATTCCTCGTGATTAAGCATATGGCTATACCCAGCATGAAATCGAGGAGAAAGCGACCCTTCTTAGGAAGAGAGGGGACCTCCGCCACAGAGCGGAGTCCCACAATCTTCCAAGAGAGAGGTTCGTGAAGGTGTAAGATATATTGAATACAACCCCAGACCCGCCTCCAATAAACCTGTAGTTGAGGACATTCATAGATAACATGAACGAAGGTACCCACAGCAGTATGGCAAGACCAACACTGGTCCCTGGCATTTGTGTTCCATTTGGCTATTTTTCTGGGGTATAAAAGCATCTGTGTGCAAAAAAGAAGAGAGTTTGGGTAACAGAGGCAGACCGGGAAACCCGCACCACTTTGCTCCAGAAAACGCTCCATTGCACAGGGGTTAAAGTGGTTTGCAGTTCGCGCTCCCAGGCTTGTTGGGCTCTAAAAGTGGCCGTGTCTGTACCCTGACATAATATTTTATAAAAGTTAGAGGCAACCCCATGTGTATTACTAATAGAGTGAACTATCTCTAATAGCCCTTCCTCAGTAGGAGCAGAGGGCGGCATGATTCGGGCACTTGTGAGGCAGTGTTGAAGCTGCATCAATTGAAAGTAGTGTTTCGCTGGTAACGCAAATTCCTTTTGTAAATCAGAAAAGGTTTTCCAGCGAGCTGCAGAGAAAAGCTGTTGGGGTGTCCAGATCCCCCTGGAGTACCAGGGTTTCCATGCTATCGTTCTATTTAAGACTTGAATTCTGGGGTTATTCCATAGCGGGAGTCCGTCCTGAGGACAAACGTTCGGGCCCAGGGACAGAATGAGAGAGTTAAAGGCCGCAAGAGTATCGACAATCATTGGTGGATGGCGGGTGTCTACTTGATAGGACATACCGGGGAGATGGGTCAACGGAATTGGGCTACTAAGCTCCTCTTCTATGTCAAGCCAAACTGGTCTGCTGTCTGTTGAGGCAGCTAGCCATCGGGCACCTTGCTTAAGTAGGAAGGCTTGATGATATTTAAGAAAATCAGGAAATCTGGTACCCCCTCTTTCCTTTGCAGACTGTAGTTTTGTTTAGCTATCCTTGGTGGCTTGCCCTGCCAGAGATAACGGACGAGGAGGCCCTCAATATCTTTATAAGTATGTAACGGGAGTAAGCATGGCAGCATTTCTAAAATGTAGTTCACTTTGGGGACTATCATCATTTTCACAGTTTCTAAGCGGCCCCACCATGTAAGAGATAAGGGAGACCAACGATTCGTGAGCTCGCGGACTTTGGAGACTACCTCTTTGGCATTAAAACTGATAGTGTCCTCTAAAGGAGAACAGTAATGGACCCCGAGATACTTCACCATGCGGGATTGCCAAAGGAAGGGAAAGGCCTGCATGTCAGCCTCATGTACCCAGCGGTTCAGTGGGAATGCCACAGATTTGGTCCAGTTAATTTTATAGCCCGATAATTGTGAGTATCCGTCAATCAGATCCAAGACAGCTGGAACCGAATCGAGGGATACGAAAAGCATAAGGTCATCTGCATATGCAGAGAGTTTAATCTCCCTATGACTGAAGGGGACACCTCGAATACGTGCGGACTGTCGAATCAGGAGGGCTAGAGGTTCGAGAGCTAGATCAAAGAGCATTGGTGATAGGGGGCAACCTTGACGCGTGCCTCTTTGGAGGTTAAATGGCGAAGACTTGATAGCATTTACACAAATACTGGCGACGGGTTGAGTATACATGACTTGAAGATATCGGAGGAAGCCCTCCCCAAAGCCATACCATCGGAGAACTGCAAATAAGAAGGGCCATTCTAGGCGGTCAAAGGCTTTTTCGGCATCCAGGGAAAGACCCACCCATGGATGATCTAGATTGGCAGCACTGGATAGCACATGGCACAAGGTCCGAGCATTGTCAGCAGTTGATCTGCCGGGTATAAAACCGCATTGGTCGGGGTGAATTAGGGTGGCCATCCTGTCAGATAGCCGGGTGGCCAGGATCGTTGCGAAGATCTTATAATCGGCATTAAGTAGGGAGATTGGACGGTAGTTGGCGGTTAGCAGCGGGTCCCTGCCTTCTTTCTCAAATACTACCACATTAGCTGCAGAAAAGGATCCCAAAGAGGATGTATCTACCGCAAGGGCAGTAAAATAGAGTTTTAAATAGGGAACTAAATCTGCACTGAACGTTCTATAGAATTCGGTCGGGAGACCATCAGGCCCTGCGGCACGGCCCGAGGCTGTTCGCCTTAGGGCAGATTGGATCTCTGAAGTAGAGAAGGGTTCATCCAGCGCATCCCTATCATCTTCAGAAAGGGTCGGCCGCTGAATGCCAGAAAGCAATCGCTCGAATGTCTCTGACGAGAACTCACATTCAGATTGATATAGGCGGGTATAGAAATCCCGAAAGAGCTCTACAATATCGGAGTCTGTGGTCACTATGCCCCCTCCCTGTGAAGCTCGAAGGGCCGCTACACGTTTGGCTTCTTTTTGACCTTTCAAGGCGTTGGCTAAGAGTCGACCGGCTCGGTTATTTTCACGATAATATGTCCCTCGCTGAAGCTCAATACTCTTAGAGGCTGCAGTTGAGAGGATTGAATTATATTGAAAACGGAGACGCTGTAATCGAATTAATATACATGGATCAGTATGTGAAGTTAGAACTCGTTCACCTGCTTTTATTTGTTGGTCTAGTATGAGTAGCTGCTGTTTGCGTTGTTTTCGCAGGCGGATTTGATAGCTAGTGATCGTTGCTCGAATGGCCGCTTTGAAGCCCTCCCACCAAGCCCAATTCGCAGTATCCTGGGGTAGATTAAAATGGAAGTAATCCTGTATGGCTGCTCGCATTTCTAACTGGAACTCTGGCTGAGTTAACAGGGCTCTATCAAAGAACCAGGCCCCCGAATTCCCTTGGGGTGCAGTAGTGTGTAATTGAAAGGAAATGGCAGCATGATCTGAAATATGTTGGGAGTGAATCTTTGCAGTGTCTACCTGAGGAACTAATAGTTTTGATATTAGAAAGAAGTCTATGAGAGACTGGGATTTATGAGGAGAAGAAAAGAAGGTAAAGTCTAGCTCATTGGGGTGTAGTAACCTCCATAGATCAACTAAAGAAAGTTCTTTGATCAGGGAGGTAAGCGTGGTGTGACTCTTGGGGGACCACTCGACCTAGGCGGCTGTTTGTCAATCAGGGGATCAAGGACTAAATTGAAATCCCCCCCAATTATCAATGAAGTATTAGCAGAGGCCTGCGCAACCTGAGCAATGGTAGCAAAAAAGGCAGGGTCATCCACATTAGGAGCGTAAAGGCATAGACATGTAACTTCAAGGCTACCTATCTTGAGGTGAACTCTGGACCATCTACCTTCTGTATCTGAGCTAGTCGCAATAATAGTAGCATGCAAAGATTTCCTAACCAATATGGCAACCCCACATTTCTTAGAAACGGCTGGGGAATAGGCGGCCACCATGTAAGGTTTAATATTGAGTTTAAGAGTTTCCTTCGAGTTTAAATGCGTTTCTTGGAGAAAAATCAGATCCGCAGCTTCCTGACTTAGGTAGCTTAGGATTTTCTTCCGTTTTATCGGATTATTGATCCCTTTTACGTTCAATGAGAAAATCTTACATGGTGCCATCAATCAGTAATAGACATTTTAGGTAAGGGCGCTGGAAAACATACAATACAATCAGGATCTGTGCAACAATGACATAATCACCGAGTATTCTAGCTAATACACCCCATATTGAGAAGTATGTAACAAAGTATCCCAGAGAAGAAGCAAAACCCCCAAAGAATATGGCGACCATATGTCTGCGGGAGGAGGCCCTAGAGAGGAAGTAGAAAGACATGAAAAAAAAAGAAAAGAAACACCAGAGTCCATAATTAACACTGTCTCTGATACTCATCGAGGCTACTGTGGGTAGATGGAGTCGGGTCACAGATATCATCAAAAGTAAGGCCACCAACTGCCCTCGCCAGACTCTTTGCTGGGCTGCGGCAGATCCAATATGGCGGGTACATCGGATATGAGAACACTTTCAGGAGTATTCTGGAAGTCAGCGCATCAAGTCGGCTTCTTTGGAATCCAAAAAACTCCGCTAGTAGATCAGGGTCCTCAAATGTTCTTGTCTGATTGTGAAGCGTGACTCGAAGCTTGGCCGGGTACATCAGGCCATAGCGTGCTTGTAGTTGTTGAAGCCTCGGCCGGAATTCCAGAAAGCGCTTTCGGCGGTCGACCGTGGGTTTAGCCAAGTCGGGATAGAAGGAGATCTTGTGACTTTCAAACTCCATATGGCCCTTTGTCCGAGAGGCATGTAGAATTTGCTCAACGTGTTGATATCTCAATAGTCGAAAGATGATAGGCCGCGGGGTCTTCCTGTTGAGCGTTATGCTTGTAGGTACACGATGGGCGCGATCAATCTCCAAATCTTTGGCAAAGGTGATTTGGAGCAGGGAAGGGAGAATTTTGCATAAAAACTCTTTCATGTCTCCCGATTCCGCTCCCTCCGGTATGCCCACGAGCCGTATGTTGTTGCGGCGCGCTCTATTATTGCCATCTTCCACTTCTTTCTGCAGGGCCCGCACCTGGCGTTCAACTTTGTCGAGTTTGGACAACCGGGCCATACGGGAGTCCAATATGCTCTCCATTTTGTCCTGACGCGAAGAAAGCCCCTCTAGCTTGCCTTGCAGCACACCAAAGTCTTCCCGCAGCGCTCGGAGTGCTTCACCGTTTGACTGCACGAGGTCCTTGACCCCTCTAATCTCTGCGAGGATTTCCTGCTGCATTTCGGGGCCCTCGCGCACGGCCAGCCCCTTCTGCGGGGACGGAGGTTCAGTTTTGGAGCGTTTGCCGTGAGAAGCCGCTGGAGATCCGAATTCCAGGCGCGTGGGTTTGGTCCCCGCCATCTCACCAATGTGCCCCGGCAAGATCAGAGTAGAATTCCAAGTATTTTCGGTGTTAATTCAGGATTCTGAGTAGGCCTCTCGGGAGCCTCAGCGTTATGCGACCATCCCGCTGGACATCAGGCTCCGCCCCCCGCAAAAAAGCACTTTCAATACTGCACCATATTGATATAAAATAAATCACGTTAGTTTGCTTTTAGACACTGACACTGAATGCTTGAAACTTGATGTTAGAAACCTCAACAGTGGGCCCAATTCTGAATGGAGAATGTTCTGCCTGTCTGGATGCCCAGGATCTGGACAGGCTGGTCTAGACTCCATTTCTGAGCTCCCAGGAGCTAGATGTTCCCATGGGATCAGAAGTGGGTCTAGATGGCTGACCTATACCTGGACGGGCAGGCCGTTCCCCGATTCTGTGCTGCTGGATGTCCAATCTTTTCACAACATAGACCTGCCCGGCTCCTGCATGGAGCCGCAGTGCTGTGGCATGCTGTTGCCATGCCATCATGGCTCCATTAAGGAGCCGTGATCCCCAGCCACCGCAATAAAGTTCTTTCCCCACCGCCCAACTCCAAATGCAGTCTTCCAAAGGCAGGGTTGGACTACGGGGAAGCTCCTGCACCCCCTCGCCCACTGACCTGGCCTTGCGCCGCTGTCCCCCAACATCAAGGGGGACTTATGCCACCTCCAAGGTGGAATAAGTCCCCCATCCATGTTGGCGACCATGGACGTACAGGGCCAACTTCAGGATCGGCCCTGTATGTCCGTGGTCATATCACTGCCCACCGCCCACCCTTGCTCCTCCCTCGACCCACCCCCATATAGAGTTCCCCAAACCCGGACATCCATCCCCACTAAACACGGCTCGGAATGATCCACAGTGTGAATAAAACAATAAGTATTATGGGGGGTTATTTTTGGAGTCCTATTCAAGCTTTGGATGTCTGGAAATGGGCATGCCTCACGTTTCGATCATATCACCCCTCTCCTGATTCACTTACACTGGCTTCCACTTACCTATCGCATACAATTCAAGGTGCTCATCCATGTACATAAAACCATCCATACCGGTATTCCCCTTTACCTCGCAGATCAAATTCATCTTCACTCTTCTCATCGTTCCCTCAGGTCAGTCCATCTGAACCGCATGTCCCTTCCCTCTCCATCACAGGCTCATCTCGAATCCACCCGTTCCTCTGCTTTCTTCTTCTTAGGCCCCCGGCTCTGGAACTCGCTTCCCCTTGCCCTCCGCCTAGAACCCTCCTACAAAACCTTTAAGACTATGCTGAAGTCCCATCTGTTTCCTCAGCTTTTAACCTCCCTCCTACCCCTGCCCCCTCATCTCCCCCACCCCGCTGATTTCAGATGTTCCTCAACCCCCCACTATTATGTAATGTTTCTACTTTGCCTTGTTGCTCTATCCTCCTTTTTTGTTCTATCCTATCTCATACTTTCCTTTCCTTTTATTATGGCGTTCTTTTCCTTTCCAGCAGCCTTATTATTTCTGTTATTGTAAACCGCTCTGGTACCTTGAGTGTGAGCGGTATATAAAATGTGTTAATAAAGATAAAAGATAAAGATAAAGAGACATCCACAGCACGGAGACAGCTCCAGAAGTATTTTAGAAGCCAGATCTGTGGACGTACCCAGCGTGAGGACGTCCAAAGCTGAACAAAAGGTGTGGCTGTGGCATTGCCAAGAACCTGGATGCCCAGAGTCGCATCTAAGGTTATAGCTGCTCCAGGCACAAATAGAAAATGCTCATTTTGGCCATAAAACATCTAGCAGATATAGAAAAAATGGCACTCATCCATCACCAATACTTTGTACAGTCACAGCAGCAGTGGGATTTGAACCCTGGCTTTCCTGGACTTAGTCTACTACTCTAAACATTAGGCTATTCCTAGATGTCCACAGTCTGGGGACATCTATGTAGACGTCCTGCAGATGTCCATATTGGCATATCCACGTTTGTGAAATCATACCTGAACTTGAACATATCTGCTGTTTTTTCAGACATTCTGGCTTGGGTGCCCTAGATTGTACTTGGACATTATTTATAAAAGCCACTTCATATGTAAAAACACAAGAAAGATACCAAAAAATGTAAGTGATTATTGAGGATAACAGTGGATATGGGACTGGTAATAGTGAAATGGGACTGATGCCTGAAACAATGAGCATGCAGTTTAAACCTGTAAGGGATTGTGTTGCTCCTTTTTGGTGATTTCTAACAAATATTATGATTGAACATAGCATTGTAGTTCTGAAGTGGGGGGGAGGGGGAGAGGGTGATGAGTGTGACTTTAATTGTGTCCTTCAGTTCAAGGGAGTTATGTGTTCAAGTTGAACAGAAAGAACATCCTTTAACTTCAGCCCAGTACAACACAGTTAGAAAAATGAACTGCTAGCCTGTCGCTTGTGATTCAGTATCTGTCATACTGTGCAGAATGACATGGTATACAGCAGTAGTGCTGAAGGCCAGACCTACCTGTCAGAGAGGCTACCAAAGACGATAGCTCCTATCAGCACCCCTGCCATGTAAATGGACTGCCCCATCTGCCTCATAGTTCTCTGGTTGCATACTAGATCCCACTATGAGAAACCATAAGAGGATATAGAACATTAACATGGTGATGGAAGAAAAAGCAAAAGGCAAGGACCTCCCCTTTCCCCTTCATACAAAAGTGGGAGTCATGAGCATCATATTCAAAAACATACACATACAACAAGTCAATGGCAGATACATTCACACAGGTATCGACACCTCAGGGATAGGCTAGTAATTTATCACTCCATATTCCAGCTCACTTCCAGCTTTATCTAATATAAATATTTGCTACTTAAATGGAGCTATCAATTCACATTGTGCTGTACATTTCACAGTGGATCCATTGTTTCTTTCCTGAAAAGCCTACAAGACAAGTCAGGGACATTAGAGTGAACAGACTTGAATCTTTGCTACTAACCCATTTCTCTTACCTCAGAGATGATGGTAGAACTGAACTCGCTCCTGTCATATGTCCACCCATCCTTGCAGGGCTCTGTATCCATCTCTGTGTTGTTAGTGGATGTGGTGTTGGGCTCCAGGAGTGACCATTGAGCCCTGGTGTACCGTAGGCATCGTTCTGGCTTATGGCTCCTATCCAATGGCGTGAAGGCCCTCACCAACTTTGCTAGGTCCTTGTCTACCACCCAGTTGTCACTGGTGTTGTCCATGGAGGGAGGTCGGCAGTGGTGTCGAGGGATAGCGGCCGTGAAATTCTGAAGGAGGTTGTGATTTGATAGAAATAGGACAGGGAGGGAGAGGAGGAACACACAGATAATCTGGAAACGTCCCATGCTACCCACCTGCTCCAGGAGGTCTGCAAAAGCCATCTTGTCTGTGCTGCACAATGGAGCCAGTAAAAATGACAATAGGGGAGTTTTCTTCACAAGTTGAACTGATTGAAAAATCCTTATTCTAGCTAAAAAGGGATATTAAACTTGGCTTTAGCTCACACCTTTTTCAGTAACAGCTCAAGGTGAGTTACATTCAGGTACAGTAGGTATAATTTGAATTTGCACCCTAAACAATGGAGGGTTAAGTGACTTGCCTACGAACACAAGGAGCGACAGTGGGATTCGAATCCCAACTTCCCTGGTTCTCAGGCTGCTCCTCTACTCCACTTGTTAAGAAAACACCTCAGAAATTGTTAATTTAAGGGTTAAGAGCCTAGAAATGTTACCAGATTATATTAGATTGCTGGCCATTTCTGATAATCCTGTGGAATCCTTTTTCTCTCCAATATGAAATTAAATTTTGTAGGACTGTCTTAAAAGTTGATAAATAAAGGTTTCACCTTCAAAGAAATGTCAGCTGGATAGTTTGGATCTGCACTAGATAGATTCATCTACTGATCCTGGGGCCAGGCAGCATCTGCAAGCTAATAGCATTCGCACTCCAGAGATGGTTAATGCGCAACCAAAAAAAGCAGCTTTAGCCTGGCCACTCACTGTTCCCCTCCTTCCCCTATTTATGAAGCAGACCCTATCTCCGTGGAAGATAGTTCTTCTCAGAGTGAATATTCTCTTCTTCCCTCACGGTTTAATTTCTCTTCCTGGAATTTCAGCTCTGTCAGGATGCAACCCAGAGCAGAACTTCGCTCAGTTTCTGAACAATCTGGAATCAAGGAACAAAGGGCTCAAGCCTTTTCCTTTTCTCAGGAAGGGAGGAGCTGGTTTGAGTGCTTAAATCCAATCTCTTAAATGGTAACCTATCCTCTGGAGATTTTTGTCTAGCCGTCCATCAGAATATATACACCCCAGGCACCTCTGCTGGTTAACATTTCACTTGCTCTTTTGACAGGATTAGCACAAATACAAGTGACAAAGCAGAAAACTAAAGAAACTCTACCAGAAAAGGTGAGGGGTGAAGTGAGAAAAAAATGCAAGGAGAGGAGAGGTAATTGGTCTTGCACAAATCTCGGCCCTGACATTATATTCCTGCCCCCTCCCTCACCTCCGATGCTCTCAGGAGTAGGTTTGCAGGGCTACAGAATTGGGGACTATGAGTCCTTTTTCCTAGAGAGGTCTGCGGCCTGGTCATATTTGTTGGAGGAGGAAGAAGGGGTAAAAAACGTATCTTCAATTTTATGATTTGAATATATCTGTTTTTAGAATTACAACAACAAATCACTACTCCTCAGCATTTAAATCACAGTGGAAACTGAGATGTAACATAAAATATTTTTAACAGAGGAAAAGACCTCATACTCCTCACCAATCAATATACATTTCTGATTGATATCCTACCAGGAGAGACGTCATCATAAGTTTCTTACTGTGATTATATGAGTTGGGTTCCCCTTTTTTGTTAGAGTTTTTAGAATTTGCATTCATTACACAGGTACACTAAAAAAATTTTTTTTTAAACTGCCTCTATTGTTTCGATTGATTTTTACGTTTTTTGGTGCGCTGAATCCAAATCTGGTAACCAATTTGCTCCATCACGTACAGATTTTTTGCTACATTGGGTTAGCAGTTTGAGGTGAACGTTTCAGATTGAGTGCGATCGAGATAAAAGTTTCTTGGATGAATTCTTTATACTAATTGTTTAGTAGTTATTCAAATAAGAATAAAGAAAATTGTAACAAGGCAGCACATAAGAATAGAGTAATGTCAACAAAACACACTGTGATGGTAGCAAAATTGTCTGCACTTAAAACAGCCACATACATGTGCACAAACATTGAGCATATAAGAGCGAGGTTAGACACAAAGCAAAGCAAAGAAATGTGCAAAAAATGTTGTACAGGTATGTATGTAAGAATAGAAAACGCAAACCGCACCATTGCAATACATGAAGACAAACACCCGATGGTGTGAAAATAAAATTCTAATAAATGAGATCCGAACCTAGCAGTTGGGCAGCATCTTTTGGGAGTCCTAAATCCCGGACTAAATCATTCAATTCAGCTTGAGAGAAAAGTTCAGGTTTCGGATCTGGTTCAGTTTCAAACTCGGAAGTACTGGACTCATCGGGACAAGCCATCTGATGAGTCTCATCATGATCAGAACCGTCCACACAAATATGATCCAAAGATTTTGGTGGTTCAGGCACAGGTACTTCGTTGCTATGAGGCATAGGCCTAATTGCTGAGGGAAGGTTGGGGTAACTTATTACGTTCTCATTTTTTAAGTTGTATCCCTTCACAATGCAAGAGCAAAAATAGCAGTCACTGCTGTGGTCTCTTTGTTCACGCCACATCATAGGTATTCCGAAACGAAATGCTTGTTTTTTACCTTTCATCCATAAGCGTAGATCTTCCTCACATGTCTTACACACTTTGTGAGGAGCCCACGGTTTGTCTTGATCGCCTAACTTCAAACCGAAATAGGCGAAATATACTTTTTTAATAAATGCAGAAATGTTCCTCTGCCGCTTTTTCACGGTATATTCCCCACAAATAAAACAAAAACTGTCCGGAGAGTTGACGCAACCTCTGGCTCTGTGAGCCATCACAAATACACAGCACTGCAAACTACAACTGTAGTGAACCACTTCGGAATAAAGCTGGATTACGACTGAGCAAACAAAAGGTAATAATGAACTTGCAAGAAACTGAAATTTGACAGGAACGTTCATGTCGCAACCACCGTGTTTGAGTGAGCGAACGAGGCGAGGCGAACAGGAAAGAACATGCGCCAGCGCGAGTACTGGATTTAGCCCCCCGCCTCCCAATTGTCCTGTTAATGTATAAAATGAATACAAAACACTCTAAAATATCATGAGGGAGTGTTTCTAGTTAGTTAACCATTACAACCTCTATTTTGGGCCAAGAAAATAAACTGCAGTCGGCTAAAAAGAAATTATGTGAACATTCCTTATATGGGTAAGAAATCTAATTTTGCAAGAAAACGTGACGTGATGGAACATTTTAGCTATTTTTCCTGGATTCAGCACCCCAAAATCTACAGGAATCAGTTGCAAAACTGGAGGCAGTTTTTTGGTAGTGTACCTGTGTTATCTTTATATTTTGCACAGCACAGTTTGTATTTCTCTATCAATTTGCTTGGAAGTGATATTGTTTCTGTCATGGGATGGATGGGGGGGGGGCAGGGTAATGACTCTTCTTCCTCCATGCCTTGTTGCTCAAACCTGGAACTATGTTTTCTCCTAGGACAAGCAGGATGAAGTCAGCCACACCTGGTGACGTCATCCGACGGCGCCGTGGACGGAGTACTCTCTCTCTAGCCCAGAAGGGTTTTCCCTTCTGGGCAGGGTCCTCCCCCCCCCACCGGCCCACCCACTGGACCGCCCCCAGCCGGCCACTTTCACTTCTTCCGCCTTGCCAGCAAGACGGACCTCTACACTCTCTCAACATTTTCTTATTTTATTTTATTACTTTGCAATTTTCCACAATGCCAAAACATGGTTTTAAGAAGTGCCCGCGATGCTCACGGAAGATGAACTCCACGGACTCCCACTCCTGCTGCATCCGCTGCCTGGGCGCCTCTCACAAGGTCGAGGATTGCTCCCACTGCGCAAAGATGTCTCTGAGGGCAAGGAAATCCAGGAAAAACCTCCTCTCTGAGCCGTTTCCAATTTGCCCAGTTCCAGCAGGTCAGACTCCTCTTCTCCATGCTCCATGCTCCAGTTACTGCTTGGGTTAGAAATTGGTTGGTTGGGAGGCGACAAAGAGTACAAGTAAATGGAGCTCACTCTGAGGAGAAGGATGTTACCAGTGGTGTGCCCCAGGGATCTGTCCTTGGTCCGATTCTTTTAACATCTTTGTTAGTGATATAGCGGAAGGGCTGTCGGGTAAGGTTTGCCTCTTTGCGGATGATACCAAAATCTGCAATAGAGTAGACACCCAGGAAGGTGTAGATAACATGAGGAGGGATCTAGCTAAGCTTGAAGAATGGTCTAGAATTTGGCAGCTGGGATTTAATGTTAAAAAATGTAAGATCATGCATTTGGGCTGCAGCAATCCAAGGGAGCAATACAGTATAGGAGGTGAAGTACTTTTGTCCACTAAAGAAGAGCGGGACCTAGGCGTGGTTGTGTCTGATGATCTTAAAGTAGCTAAACAGGTAGAAAATGCGACGGCAAAAGCTAGAAGGATGCTTGGGTGCATACGGAGAGGAATGGCTAGCAGAAAAAAGGAGGTGATAATGCCTCTGTATAAGTCTTTGGTGCGACCTCATTTGGAGTATGGTGTGCAATTCTGGAGACCGCACCTTCAAAAGGATGTGAACAGGATGGAGTCGGTGCAGAGGGTTGCTACTAAAATGATTAATGGGCTTCATTATAAAGCATATGAGGACAGACTTAAGGATCTTAATATGTACACCTTAGAGGAAAGGCGGGATAGAGGTGATATGATTGAGATGTTTAAATACCTCCGTGGCATAAATGTTCAGGGAGAGAGCCTCTTCAATTGAAAGCAAGTTCTGCGACGAGGGGACATGGGATGAGGGTGAAGGGAGATAGATTCAGGAGTGATATGCGGAAATATTTCTTTACGGAAAGAGTAGTGGATCCGTGGAATAGTCTCCCAGTGGAGGTGGTAGAGATGAGGACAGTAACTGAATTCAAAAAAGCATGGGACCAACACAGAGGATCTCTAAAGGTAAAAAGTGGACTGTTGTAGTTGTTGTTATGGAAGGACAGACTAGATAGGCCTTGTGGTCTTTTTCTGTCATCATGTTTCTATGTTTCTGCCGTGGCTCCCGCATCCTCCGCTGATTCTGTCAGATCTCCGGCCCCGGGCATGCCTGCTGTGGCCTCCGCCCGCAGTCGTGATGATCCGCTGCAGCCTTCTACCTCTGTGGATCCCTCTGGCTTGATTCTCCCACTCCGGGACCTAGCGGCAGCTCCCCTACACGAGGGAAGCATGGAGGCGGCCATCTTGGATTGCATCAGTTCCGGCCCTGAGCCCTCCCTCCGTAGCGCCGAGGATCGGCGCGGCTCGCATCATCGGAGGAGAAGGAGGAGCAACGCACCATGTCACAGGAGTCACAGCAGCCCATCGCGCCATCAGAGCCGGCGCCGGCAGAGATCCCGCTCAGCGCGGAGACCCCGATCCGACATGCGCCGTCATGGGAAGGCCAAGAAACGCACCCGCAGCAGCAGCAGTGAAGGGAATAGCCGCGGTCGCCGCCGCCGCATCACCAGACGCAGAAACTGGCACCGGAGAGACACCAGCTCTTCTTCAGCCTCCAGCAATTCTTCTGCCAGGTACTCTTCCCCTCAGAGCCTCCAGCACCTCCTCAATTTCGACCCCTCCCCCCCAGGGATTCCAGGGCTTCCCCAGAGCTACCGGACCCCCAAGGACAGGACGTTCTCCAGGAACCTGTGAACTTGCTTCTCCATCCTGAGGGTGAGGGAGGCAGAGATGGCCCCAACTTCATTTCTTTCCTCTCCTCCCTCTTCCAACAATGGACCCGGGCACAGCCAGCAGCAGTTTCTGCCCCCGCAGCGCTTGTCCACAGCCCTGCCACCCTGGCCTGCGCGCACCTCCCTTCCCCGGACGCACCCAGGGGCACCCTTACCGTCTCCTCACCCGGCCCCTGCGGGTCGGATGGGATCCGTGAAGAAGAGGCAGTCTCACAGTCCATGGACTCGAGTGACAATCCCCCTGAAAAGGTTACTGCAGACTCAGGAACCCAACTTGAACCACCTCCTTCCAGTCCGGAGGATCTGTCTTATTCCAAGTTCCTTCTGAAATTGGCTAGCACCTTGAACCTACCTAACTCCAGCGAAACCCCGGACCAACGCCCAGAGACCCAGGCGGCCCGTAAGTTCCTCGAAATGCCGATGTCCACAGCAACCATTCCGGTTTATCCATTACTGCGTGAGAACCTGGTCGCCCTGTGGAAGAACCCCACATCAGGACCCGCAATATCCCGGAAACTGGACACTAAGTACCAGGTCCAAGCCACCCCTGGTTTCGACAAGTCTCAGCTTCCCCACCACTCCATCGTGGTTGAGTCAGCACTGAAGAGGACAAAATCCACATGTACCAACGCCAGCTGTCCCCCAGGGAAAGATCTGAAATTGCTGGACGACCTCGGCAAAAAGGTCTTCCAAGGGGCTATGCTCTGTGCCAGGATTTCCGCACACCAACTGCAGCAGGCCCTCTACCAAGATGCCCTCTTAGAAAGGCTGAAAGCAATCAACGCTTCCTCTTCCAACCAGGAAACGCAGTCTACTTATGCCGAGACCATCTCTGATCTGCAAGAATGCACAAAACATCAGGTGCGGGTTGCTTTCGACGCCTTTGACGCAGCGGCCCGCATGTCCGCTTCCTCCATCTCCGCCCACCGCCTGGCATGGCTCAAAGGCTCCGGACTACGGGAAGACACCCACGACCGCATCGCTGATGCTCCCTGCACAGGGGAATCCCTCTTCGGAGACAAGGTCAATGATGCTCTCAACGCGCTGAAAGGCCGCTGCTCGACTCTAAAAACACTGGCAGACGAGGGGTTGGAGCGCCCCAGCCGCAAAACCCCCTACCACCAAAAGCCTTACTCCTTCAGTTCCTCCAGGCGTCACTACAACTCCTATCAGAAGTGGCAACCTCGCTACAAGTCGCAGCCATCTCAGCAGGCCTACCGACAAAAACCTCGCCAGCGGGATAGAAAACATCAAAAGACCTCCCAGCCCGGGGCGGGGAAAACCAATCAAGCTTTTTGACAACCAGCCCTCAGACAATCCCCCCACCGGGGGGCGCTTGACCTCTTTTCTTCCTGCCTGGCAGTCTATCACTTCGGACAAATGGGTGCTGGCAATCATCAAGGACGGATACCGCTTGAAGTTCCTGTCACCCCCCAGTGCAATACAGGATTCCCCCCTGCAAGACGTCGGACACCTCTCTCCCCACCCTTGTGAGGGAGATCCAGGCCCTTCTTTCCTCCAACGCCATCGAACCAGTCCCAGCAACGGAGCAGAACTCTGGGTTTTACTCAAGATACTTCATGGTTCCCAAGAAATCAGGAGGGATGCGTCCCATTCTCGACCTCCGAGCGCTCAACGCATTCATTGCCAAGGAGAAGTTCAGGATGCACTCACTCGGGTCCGTCCTTCCCCTTGTCCAAACCGGCGAGTGGCTGACCTCCCTGGATCTACTGGAGGCCTACACTCACATCCCGATACACCCAGACTACAGACAATACCTACGCTTCCGGGCCATGGGTAGGCACTTCCAGTACAAAGTCCTCCCGTTTGGATTGTCCCCCGCCCCAAGGGTGTTCACAAAGTGCATAGCCGCTGCAGCAGCGCACCTCCGCAAACAAGGAATCTGCTTATTCCCCTACCTGGACGACTGGCTCATCTCAGCACCCTCCTTCGAGGGAGCCGAGAAGGCGACACAGGCAACCATCACCCTCCTGTCGGACCTGGGATTTCTAATCAATTACCCGAAGTCTCATCTGCGCCCCTCTCAGCACCTAGAATTCATCGGGGCCCTCACAGACACCATCAACTCGAAGGCCTTCCTGCCCTTGCAGCGGAAGGAATCCATAAGGGAGCTAGTGCACCGCATACAAGCCAACAAGAACCCCACCGCCCGGAGCCTCCTCCAGCTCCTGGGCCACATGGCCCCCACCAAGCAGACAGTTCCTCTGGCGAAACTCCACATGCGCCATCTGCAGTGGCATCTGCGAACTCACTGGTCCCAACACTCGCAACCTCTGTCTGCAACCATCCCGATGGCCCCAGCCATCCTCAAGTCCATCCAGTGGTGGACCCGCGAGAGCAACCTCGCACGAGGGAGACCCCTGTCACAACCACCACACCAACTGACCATCACCACCGACGCCTCCCCCGTAGGCTGGGGAGCACACTGCCTGCATCTCCAGACACAAGGCGCCTGGACAGCACAGGAGCAACAATACCACATCAATCTGCTAGAACTCAGAGCCATTCGCTACACCTTGGGTGCCTTTCAGGACCTGATCAAAGGAAAAATCACCCTGATCCAGACAGACAATCAAGTGGCCATGTTCTATGTGAACAAGCAGGGTGGGACGGGATCACAGACCCTCTGCAGGGAGGCACTCCGGATTTGGACCTTTGCAATCTCCAAACACTGCCTGCTCCGAGCCTCGTATCTGCCGGGAATCGAGAACGAGCTGGCGGACAGGCTCAGCCAACAGCTCAGCCCCCATGAATGGTCCCTCAAGCCGGAAATTGTTTTCCCACTCTCCCAAGAATGGGGTTACCTGGAGATCGACCTCTTCGCGACGGAGCAGAACACAAAATGCAAAATCTTCTGCTCCAAACGCCCCACCCGGCTCAGCCTCTCGGCGGATGCATTCGACGTATCATGGGGGGGATGGTCACTGGTGTATGCTTTTCTTCCCATCCCCCTGGTCTCCATGACGATCCAGCGAATCATCTCCGACAAGGCTCAAGCCATCCTAGTGGCTCCCCACTGGCCACGCCACGGGTGGTTTCCACTCCTTAGACGCCTAGCGCTCCACCCGCCGCGGCGGCTACCACCAGTGCCCGATCTGCTCACCCAGGCAGACAGCCGCACCCTTCACCCCAACTTGCAGACCCTGGCCTTGACAGCCTGGCGGCTGAGCGGGTAGCCTTATCTCCCCTCTGCCTTCCCCGAGAAGTGGAAGAAGTAGTGCTCGCAGCACACTGCCCCGCGACTAGAAAGTCTTACGGCCTCAAGTGGCGGCGTTTTTCCTCCTGGTGCTCCTCTCAAGATCTGGACCCCCTTCACATCTCCTGTCCCCAAGATACTACAATACCTGACCTTCTTATCTCAGCAGGGCCTGCAGCCCCAGTCCATCCGGGTGCACCTGGCAGCTATATCGGCCCTCCATGACCGTGCCGGAGAGGACTCGATCTCCCAACTGCCACTGGTATCCCGCTTCATGAAAGGCTTAGCGAACCTCCATCCACTGGTCAGAGAACCTGTACCACACTGGGACCTGAATACTGTTCTCCATCAACTCACGCTGCCCCCCTTCGAGCCCATGCTGTCGGCGGAGGTGAAGTTCGCGGCCTGGAAAACCCTGTTCCTTGTAGCCATCACCTCGGCCAGACGCATCAGCGAGCTCCAGGCCCTGGTGGCGCACCCACCTTACACGCAGCTTTCCGCTGACCGCGCCTCCCTCCGGACTTATCCAAAATTCGTTCCGAAGGTAGCGACAGCCTTCCACAATTAACCAAATGATTGAGCTTCCCACCTTCTTCCTGGAGCCACACTCCTCACCGGAAGAGGAGAGGTTACACACACTAGATTGTGTCAGAGCGCTACGCCTTTACTTCCTTAGAACTAAGGACCAGCGCAGCGCCGCTCAACTCTTTGTCTCCTATGACCAGAACAAGCCCGGGCGCCATGTTTCCAAGCGCACCCTGTCCCTCTGGATCTCTTCGTGCATCGCCTTCTGCCTCCACCAGGCTGGCGCGCAGCATGCACCACCAGTCTACGCACATCAGCTGAGGGCGCTGGCCACCACTACTGCCAACCTACACTCAGTCCCTGTAGCCGATATCTGTAAAGCGGCTACTTGGTCCTCCCTGCAGACCTTCCAAAGACATTACAGCCTGGATCTGCATCCTAACCAGTCCTTCGGCCGAGCAGTCCTGACGGCAGCCCACGGGCTGCCGCTCGAGCCTTAGTCCCACGGAAACCCTCGGACCGGTACCCCTGGACTTGTCGTCCATATTGAGTCAGATGATGTTATTGCACATGCACAGTTTATTGCACATGACGTTTGCAAATGATGTTTTGCACATGCAGATATTGTTGCACATGATGATTGCTCAGAATGTTCTCTTGTTGTGTTATGAGTTTGCCATTACGTTGCACTGAATGTATCACATGATATTTGAGCCACCGCACGTGAGTTGCACGTGCCGTTCGATGTCATTGCTGCACAATAAAATCCTATTCTTCAGCTTGTGTCCTCCTATGTTCGGGGTGCGCCCTTTCTACCTCAGCTCTCCCCAGCTAGGGAGGCACCAGGTGTGGCTGACTTCATCCTGCTTGTCCTAGGAGAAATCAAGGTTACTTACCTGTAACGGGAGTTCTCCGTGGACGGCAGGATAAGTCAGCCACACGCTCCCACCCATCCTCCCCTCAGGGGCCCATCCCCGGCCGCCTACACCTGCCAGCCTCCTCCAGCCTTCTCGCTCAGCTTGGTACTTGGTGGCCGACTGGGGGTGGTCCAGTGGGTGGGCCGGGGGGGGGGGGAGGACCCTGCCCAGAAGGGAAAACCCTTCTGGGCTACAGAGAGAGTACTCCGTCCACGGCGCCGTCGGATGACGTCACCAGGTGTGGCTGACTTATCCTGCTGTCCACGGAGAACTCCCGTTACAGGTAAGTAACCTTGATTTCCCTTTCTTCCCCCCCCCTCTCGCACGCACACACCCACTTTGGATAAGAGTCCCAGATTTGCCTGCAAAAATTCCGATAGCCTTATTGAATGAACAAGACATGGCGTAGACTATTCAATCACAGGCATTGATCAGTGCATCAGTGCATTCTCATAGCTTCTGTATATTAGAACAGTGGATTACTCTGTCACAAGCCAGTCAGCACATTTCTCACAGTTTTTGTGCTGTACAATATAACGGTGGATTATTCTTTTTAAAGCAATGAACTGCACATTTTTACCTGTGGTCAAGAGCATGGTATGTACCCTTACTCTGAGCAACATCCACTGTTGTTCTATATTTGGCCACAGGGTGTCTTCATAGAGAACTTTGCAGTTCTAACCCTTGCTGCAAATGTTAATTCAACAGGACTAATATGGACCAGCTGGTGAAGGAAGATGCCAACCTGGGAAAAGACTTTGTTAATTACAAGTTCAGGCAACTCACCACTGGAACCTTCTACTAGTACCTGCTACTTGTTGACACTGATGTTGGCAGAAGCTGGAAGAGACCCTGGTATTATTTTATACAAATTAAACATAAATGGTGGCTGGATACTGGGGGCCAAGGTATATGGCAATAAATAGCTTTGACAGGTCACAGGAAGACTCTAGACAACCCCATTCTGTGATAAATACTCCATTTTTCTCAAGACGCTCTAGAACAGCGATGGCGAACCTATGGCACGCGTGCCAGCTGTGGCACGCGAAGGCCTTGCAGCTGGCACGCGGGAAGGTCCGCAAAAAAAGAAAAAGCTGGCTCTGACTGCTGCCGCGGACGCGGCAGAGTGCAGTGTCCCGCGGGGCCCCCTCCGCCCGCTAAGCCCCTCTGCAAGGGCTTTCAGATTCGCGAGGGAGAGCGTCTCCCTCGCGTCTCTTTTAAGCCCGCAGGGGCTAATGGGAAATTTCCCATCAGCCCCTTTAGACGCGAGGGACTGATGGGAAATTTCCCATTAGCCCCTGCGGGCTTAACAGAGACGCGAGGGAGATGCTCTCCCTCGCGAATCTGAAAGCCCTTGCAGAGGGGCTTAGCGGGCGGAGGGGGCCCCGCGGGACATTGCAATCTGCCGCGGCAGCAGCCAGAGCCTGCTTTTTTCTTTTAAAAAGTTGCCAGGGGGGGGGTTAGGACTGCTAATGGGCAGGAGGGGGGGGGGTTAGGAATGCTAATGGGCGGGGGGGGGTTAGGACTGCTAATGGGCAGGGGGGGGTTAGGAATGCTAATGGGCGGGCGGGCGGGCAGGCGGGGGGGGTTAGGACTGCTAATGGGCAGGGGGGGTTAGGACTGCTAATGGCGGGGCGGGGGGGGTAGGACTGCTAATGGGCAGGGGGGGGGTTAGGACTGCTAATGGGCGGGCGGGCGGGCGGGGGGGGTAGGACTGCTAATGGGCTGGGGGGGTTAGGACTGCGAATGGGCGGTGGGCTGATGGGGGCTGTCGGGAAATGGGGTGATGGGGGTTAGGACTGGTAATGGGTTATAGGGGGGGCTTAAACTGAAAATGGGGTGATGGGGGTTTAGGACTGGAAGTGGGTTGATGGGGGGGGGCTAGGACTGGTATTGGGTTGGGGGGTTGCTAGGACTGGAAATGGGCTGATGGGGGGCTAGGACTGGAAATGGGCTGATACAGGGACTAGAAGGGAATGGATGCTGGGTGAGGCTGGAACTAGAAGGGAGCTGATGTTGGGGGAGGATTAGAATGGGATGGGGCTGGGAGAGTAAAATGGAGAGGGGAAAAATATTTTGTGTGGGAGGGATAAAAAATCTACAATTGGCCGGGTATTGGGAGAGTAAGTGGGGATTGAGGATGGAGGGGTAAAATTTGAGTGGATGAAATAGGAATGAGGAAAGAGCAAAAGGAGAAAGATTAGTATGTTAAAGCGGATGTAGAGAGAGAGAATGGAAAAAAAAAAACTAGAAGAGAGAAGAAAGGACAAATGGACAGCAGATGATGGAGAGTTAGCAGAAAACATGAAGAAACCAGAAGAAAGTGGCTGGAGCAATTGCAACTGTGTAACTGAGCTGAGGTATTCTGTTTATGTAATTCCTTTTTGACATTGCCACTTGTTCTCTTTCCCCAGTAGGTCATGTATTGTTATTGTCTGAAATGTATTGGTTTAATATTTGCAGTGTTGCCTTTTGATAGGTATGGTGTGGTGCTTTGTGAGTCCTGGTAGTGCTGTTAGGATACGGCGGGTTTGCTATTGGTTCTAAATGGGCAGTGTTTGTAGTAGTTCCTAATGTGCCTGGCGGTTGGCACTGGATTATAGTAATGTAGAAATCTTTTAGTCTGTCTTTATCCATACACTCATTAAGAGACATGTTTACTAAAAGTTAGTGTATGTTAGCATTATGCAAATATTTATGCAAATTGACGTGCTGGCACTTTGAGGAAATTCTTTGGTTTTGTGCGGCAGTTTGGGCACTCGGGCTCAAAAAGGTTAGCCATCACTGCTCTAGAATATGTTTTGCCTTGGCCTCCTTGGTGCTAGGGGCACTTTCGGCCAATCAGGAAGCTGTGAAAGGGAGCACAGGTCTCTGGAAGAGTTCTACTATTGGTCAGAAGCTGTAAGAGAACAGTCAGCTGAAGAGCTCTTCTATTGGTCAGAAAAGGTGGGAAGGAGCACAAGAAGTGATTGATTTTTCTGTTACTTCAGTGTTCAGCCTTCCACATTGTTGGAGAAATGTTCCACAGCAAAGTGCAAATTACACATACTCTGAAGAAGAACCTGGCCACATGCTGAGTTGTGATTATGTGTTTGTGCGGTCATCTGGTAGCACACAGCTGCATGAAGGAGGTGTGTATGGGAGGGTTGCAGAGCACATTGCTCTTGAACTGACTTCACTCAGTGGAAGGGAAAGGCTGGCTGTACACATTAATAGTGTCCAAGGCTGCCAAGAAGGGTAGAGGTGTTATCACAGGTCACTTCTTCCACGCAAACATCTTTCCGCTATGACACATAAAGAGAAAGAGACTTCAGAGGCCCAAGAGAAATCAACAACCGGTCTCAAGTGATTGCATTTCCTGTGCCTCCCCACATATCCCAAAGCACTGGCCAGTGGGAGGGCGGGTTGCCACCCAGGACTATATCACAGTGAATGCTGCAGTTGCTGAATGTCTCTGTCATGCCCTTTCCTCACTCCCCCCTCCCTCCACCGGCTACAGAGAGGTGCTGGGATGCATAGGGAGAGGTATAATCAGTAGAACAGAAGACTATTTTGCCCTTTTCTGGAGGCTGGACTACCTATCGATCAGAAGGCTGCGATTTTATTTGGCAAAATACAAATTTTTCAACATTGCCTAAGGCTGGGGGCCCTAGAATATGCATGAGATATGTTTGAGCACATTGGGAACCACCCTCTGGAATTCCCTTCCAGACACTATCAGATTAATCAAAGATCTACAAACTTTCCGTAAGCAGTTAAAAACTCTCCTATTCTCCGAGTACTATAATAATTCCAACAACAACAATAACAATAACCCTCATTCTTCCCATGAAATTCCTCCTATTTAACTAATCAGCCTATCAGTATCTAGCTACCATGTATGACCATTCCTCCTATCTGACCTAACCAACCTCTCGGTAACTACCTACCAAGTATGACTATTACTACCCCACAGGTAGTATCCACATATTCTTCATGTATATAGTTAAGTGTTAACCATCTTCCAACTGACTTGTTCCAGTGTGAAAACTGATATGTAAATAACTAAAGCTTATATGTAAACTGTTCAATGTACAATATTTCTCAACTTTGTTCTCTGTAATAAACAATTGTTCGATGTAAACCGCCCCTGATCGTTGGAAGGGGCGGTATAGAAATAATGTTCAAATAAATAAATACAATTTACTGTGTGCCTTACTGAGGGGGAATGAAGGTGATGCAGTGATGAAGAAATGAGGTGACAGAGTAAGGTGTGCGATGTTGCCAGGGTCATACAGTGATGAGGTGTTAGCGTGATACAGTGAGAGGTCGCAATGGTGTCAGAGTGGTATAATGATGAGGTATCTGGATGACAGAGTGAGGGGGTATGATGGTGTCTGGGTGATTCAATGAGAAGGTGTGAGAAGGAGAAGCTGTGATGCTGTCAGAGTGATACAATGATGAAGTGTCAGGGTGATACAATGTGGGCATGCAATGATGAAGACATATTAAGATGACAGAGTGAGGAGTGCAAGGGTGCTAGGATAATGCAGCAATGAGGTATCAGGGTGATAAACTGAAGGGACATGCTGATATCAGGGTGAAACCATGATGATTTGCTAAGGTGATAGAGTGAAGAGGTCTTAAATAGCTACAGGGTAAACTATTTAAGACTAATAAGAGAAAATATTTTTTCACTCAACGTGTAATCAAACTCTGGAATTTGTTACCGGAGGACGTAGTAAAAGCTGTTAGTGTAGCTGGGTTTAAAAAAGGTTTGGACAAGTTCCTGGAGGAAAGGTCCATAAACCATTATTAAAAGGGACCCAGGATAACACTGCTTGACCCAGTACAAGCATTGTGGTACCTGTGTCTTTTGGGGAAACTGCTAGGTACTTATGACCTAGATTGGCCACTGTTGGAAATAGGATACTGGGCTTGATGGACCTTGGTCTGACCCAGTATGGCATATCTTATGTTCTTATGAGGGTAGTGCAGTAATTAAGTATTAGGATGATACACTGAAGGAGTACAATGGTGTCAAGGTGATAGAGCGAGGAGATGTGATGGGGTCAGGATGATACCAGGATGAGGATGGAGTGTGATAAAGTGAGGGGGGTGCAATGGTGTCATTGTAATCCAGTGGTGATGTGTCAGGGTGATACAGTGAGGGGTACAACCGTGTCAAGATGATACAGTGATGAATTATCAGAGTGCAAGGGTCAGGGTAATACAGGGATGAGATCTCAGGGTGCAATGATGTCAGGGTAATATTCTGATAAGGTGTCAGGATGATACAGTGATGAGGTGGTAGGGTGAGAGTGTGAGAGATTGCAAAGGTGACAGAGTGATACAGTAATGAAGTGTCAGGGTGTGAAAATGAGGAGGTATGACGATGTTGGGGTGATACAGTGAGGGAATGCAATGGTGTCTAGCTGATATAGTGATTCTGTTCTGAGGTGACTGATTGAGGAGGTGTCAGGGTGATACTTTCCCCATTGGATAGCCTGAATCTGGCTTTATATTATATTATTACTCCAGTGCTTCTCAGTCTTCCTCTAGCCAGTAGAATTTTCAGGATCACTACAATGAATATGCATGTGATATATTTGCATATATTAGAGAGCCATTGTGAGGCTAGTTTTATAAGAGTCACGTAGAAAGTTATGCGATATTTACGTGCATAAGTCCTTATTTTAAAGGACTTTCGCACATGACTGAGCACTAATGTGCGCGCTTTGGGCAGTTACTGTTCTGTAAGCACACACATAAGTCCTATAGCACATACCTTCAATTGGTGTGTGCATGGGGGTGGAGATGGGAAAGCTGAAGCGATGATGACTTTGGGTGTTAAATCTCTGTATACATGTATTCCTCAGGATGAGGCAGTGGAGGTGATAGAGGGCTTTGGATTAGCATCCCAGACCCCTGTGCGTTGCAGTGAATTTCTATCAGCATTGAAAAATAATATTTTATGTTTGTAGGAACATTTTTTCAACAAATTTCTGGGACAGTGATGGGGTGCTTCCTTTGCTCTATTGGTAGCCAATCTCTGTATGGCAAAGTTTAAAAAAAGAATTGCTGGTTAGTTCACCTTTTGGTGGCTACATGACACCATTATATCGATCAAACCAAAAAAACACTAAAGAAGTGAAAACCTAAATTTAAAAAAAAAAAGTTTCAAAATCCCCTATTAACTTCAATGTCCAATTACTTAAGTTGGAAATTAATGTTGGATTATTTGCTTTGAGGATAAAACCTCCTGTAGCAAATCCTCCTTTTATTCTTTTTATTCTGTAAACACAAAGCTCACACAACACTCGTCATAAACATAATTGCCCAAGGACAAAAGGCACTTTGCCAATCCCTCAAGCAAACATAGAAAAATTAACCCATACGGAACTCCCAAACAAATGAGGAAAAAACCGCCAACTTAGCTTTCAGGCATGACTTCTATCCCCATTTTAATGTGGCTTTTAATATGTCATTTCCTCATCTGTATCCTCATTGGGGAATTCCATTAGTTGTATTCCATTGTTAGAAAGTCGAGCCGCTGAAGGGGGGGCAAGATGGCGGCAGGTATCTGACCTCGTCCTGCTGAGCTGCGTTTCATTAAGGTGTTTAGTCTGGTGGTGAACTGTCCCGTTGAATATGGGTCGGAGGAAAAGGAAGCAGGCCGACATCCCCACAAATGTTCCACTGCAGGCTTCTCTTTTGAACCAGCGAACCCTGGAGCAGTGTGGGTTCGCAGTGACGGGGTCTGTAGCGGCATCTTCGGCGGTACCGATTGCAGATCTTGAATCGGTGCTGGGCGTCTCAGGAATAAGCTTGTCTCCTAATTCGCAGGCTCCTCCAATACAACCCGGAAGTACTACCTTGTCGGATGGAGCTTGTTCCCTGGTGTTGTCGGGCGAACGGGAGAGTACCCCACTGCCCGATGGAGTGGAACAGGTTTCACGATTACTGGCTTTGAGCTCCGGTGGGGATGAACTGCCAGAGAGACCGGTATTGGAGAACCAGTCTACTCGCGTGGTGACTTCACAGCAGCAGGAGCCTGGAGGAAAGTTGAAGCCAGAGAAATTGGTGCTGGAGAAGCCTGCAATTATTACGTTGGAATCGCTGTGGGACGCCATCTCTGCTCTAACAACTACCCTTTCTACTGTTGTCGGATCAGTAAGTGCTGAAATGTCCATTATGAAGTTGGAAGCAGCTAAAAACCAGGAGCTGCAAGCTGGTTCTCTGTTACAAGTTAGAGAGGAGTTCTCTCGCATTAAGGAGGAGCATGCTGCCCTGATGAAAGAAAGAACTGTGTTAATGCGGAAAACTGAACATCTAGAGAATTTTGCTCGTCGGAATAAGCTTCGTCTACTTAACTTTCCGAGGTCTCCTCTTATGTCTCCGTTAGAGATGGTGAGGAAATATCTAATGGAGGTGCTAAAAATCAAGATGGAGCACTTGCCTCCACTCACTAGGGCACAATATTTGTCAGTTAACACCAGGGAAGTAAGTGGGAGACATGTGGAGGCCTCTGTGAGTGGAGTGGGAGATCTAACCGGATTCCTGGAAAGTTCTTTGGATGTGGTGACAGAGAGAACTACTGTGCTTGTGACTCTAGCTTTAGAGGCTGACAAAGCTTTAATTCTTCGATCTTTTTTAAAAAATATTAATGAGCAGTTTTTGGGTGCAAAAGTGCGTATATTTCCTGATTTGTCACGATTAACCCAGTTAAGGAGGAAGGAATTCTTGGCCAGGACCATCTCCTTGGGTGCTTCTTTTGTGTTAAAATATCCGTCTAGATGTTATGTTTCCTTTCAAGGGAAGAATTTTATTTTTTTTTTACCCTAAGCAGCTCTCAGAATTTTTGTGTGCAAGGGAGGAGTTGGGGGTGGAGGTGGGCCCCATTCCGGCTGATGTATAAGTCTATCATGTTGGATATTTTTTTTTTTTTTTGGAACCTTATTTCCTCTTGAGAAAGAGTGTAAATGTTGGTAATGTTATTTCTTGTAGCCCCCCCTAAACACTTATAGTGGACTAAATGTTGGGGAATAATTATTTTGAAACATATTGTATGTAATTAATGCCTATTTCCACTAATGTCTATATACTCATTTGTGTAATTACTTGAGTGTTATTATAAATTTGAATTAAAAAAGAAAGTCGATCCGCTGGCTTCTGCTTTTAGAAAATCAAATTCAGTTTTGGAACCTTTGTCACAGTTTTGTGATTACTTTTACAACCATTGACGACAACTATACGTTCATATATTCGGGATTCATATCATATGATTTCTCTGCTACAAACTATTTCTTTGGAAAAGGAAAATACTATTTTGGTCACTATGGATGTGACCTCTTTATATACAATATTGACCAGCATGAGGCATTGGATATTATTTCATCATATTCTCTACGGATGCCAGTATGATTACCGAAATATTTTCTAATGAGATTACACAGGTCTGCAAAAAATGTTTTCGAGAGCTGTTTTGGTTATTCCACGTAATCTTTATGTTTTTTGGTGCGCTGAATCCGAAAATGACCTCCATTTTGTCATAGGACATCACGTTTCCTGACAATTTAGGTAGCTATGTTAAATAAGGCAATACCTCAAAATAAATGGAAATAGACTTATAAAATTAAAGTTTTATTACAATATTTTCATGAAAATCCTTTTTTGAACTGAAATGAGCTCACCTACACACACTAAACTCGATTCTTCTTCCTTGTGAGGCTCCTCTTGGTGCATTTACGCTTGTGAGTAGCATCTGGAATGTCTCTCTGAAGCATCCAACAGTAGTCTGCTGTCATTGCAATGCTCCATTTTCCCTGGTATCTCCTTTCCATCTCTTTAATGTCTTGGTGGAATCGTTCACCTTGTTCCTCACTCACAGCTCCCAAATTTTCAGGAAAGTAGTCAAGGTGGGACTGGAGGAAATGCACTTTCAAACTCATCAGGCAACCTAAAGCTTGAAATGCTTTCAGCATTCGTCCGACGATCTTTTTGTAGTGAGGATCTTTGTTATTGCCTAAAAATTTCTGTACGACTTCTTTAAATGCAATCCACCCTTCTTTTTGAGGATCCGTCATGGTATTGACAAACTCTTGATCAACTATAAGTCTTCTAATGTCTGGTCCAATGAACACACCTTCCTTCAATTTTGCCTCCGACAGGCCTGGAAACTTGGTGACCAAGTATTTGAAGCATTCTCCATCTCTTGGAAGTGATTTTACGAATTGCTTCATCAATCCCAATTTTATGTGGAGAGGTGGTAGAAGAACTTTATGGGAAGGTACCAAAGTTTCTCGGAGGACATTTTTTTCACCAACTGTTAGCACCCTCAGCTGCCAACTCTTCTTGGTCCAGTGATTTTGTCGGTCTCGACTGTCCCATAGACACAGAAAACAAGGATATTTGGTATACCCAGCTTGTTGCCCGAGCAGCATGCACAAGACCTTCAAGTCCCCACACACTTGCCAATCATGGTCTTCATATTTAAGTTTACGAAGAACTAATTCCAAGTTCTCGTAGGTTTCCTTCAAGTGTACGGAATGACCTACAGGTATGGAAACGTAAAAACCGTTGTGGAGTAAAACTGCTTTGAGACTTCTTTTTGAAGAATCTATAAAAAGACGCCATTGCTCTGAATTATATTGGATTTTAAATTGACCCATCAGACCTTCGACATCGATGCAATAAACCAACTTGTCTTCCTGGGCGAAGTAAGGAACGAACTCCTTTTCACGATGTCTGAACCATGAAGATGACCCTCCTGGCAACAATAAATTCCTGCTTTTCAGCCTTGATCCGAGTAACTCAGTGGCATCTTTGGGAAGATTCAAGTCTCTTACCAAATCATTCATCTCCTCCTGAGAAAACAATTTTGGTCTTGTATCATCTTCAAAGTCAGAACTTGATTCGTCATCTGGTTCAGGTATGACTTCACCTTCATCATAGCTAGGTATCTCTTCCAAGGTAGCAGGTTGCTTGGGTACTGGTATATCTGTGCCATGGGGGATGGGACAAATTGCCAAGTGAAGATTGGGGTATGAAATGGAATGCTTCCATTTGGAATTAAACCCTTTCACATCGCATGAACAAAAATAACAGTCATCACTATGGTTCTTTTTGCTCTCGCCATACCATAGGAATCCCATAACGGAAAGATTTTTTCTTACCCTTGAACCAGTTTCGGAGGTCCTCAATACACTGTTTGCACACTTTATGAGGCGCCCAGACTTTATCTTGATCTCCAATTTTTAGTTCAAAGTATGCAAAGTATGCTTTTTTCACAAAGTCTGTAATATTCTGCTGTTGCTTCAACACTGTATATTCACCACAGATGAAACAGAAACTGTCTGGTGAATTAATACACTTTCGCGGAGCCATAACATAATGGTTGAAGAATGACGAGCTAACACGAATTTTTATTTTATTTTTTTATTTAGACAGTTTTGTATACCGCCTTATCCTTCAATCAAAGCGGTCACAACACAATTGGGGGATACATTTAACACGCGGGGATATGAGACACATTCACTAATACTTACAGGGAACATGGGCAATGGAGGGTTAAGTGGCTTGCCCAAGACCACAAGGAGCATCTGTGGGACTAGAAACCCCAGTCCTTCCGGCCCAAGGTTGCTGTCCTCTAGTGGGATTTGAACCCCCGACCTTCCGGCCTGAAGTACCGTGCCCCAACCACTAGGCTACTCCTCCCTCCATTGCGATGAAAAAGTGTGAACAGCCTAGAACCAAGGACCTGATGATGATTTGTGCACAAGTGTGGCATGCAGGAGAGAGCAGCTCTGTGTCTGTACATGACAGGTCACAGTGCTGGCCACGCCCCCCTGCACTGACCGGAGCTGCTGCTATCTGCCCTGTGTCTCCCTCCCACTGGATTCTTCAGGAAAGATTAACCCCTTCTACCATTAGAAGCACGGACTTAAAACTTGCTTAACTTATGTATATATTGCTGACCATCAGATTTACAGTGCTATATTTTTTTTACATAACTCAGACAACCCCTTTAAGGTTTTTTTGGCATTATATATCTTAAATGCACTTATGTGAATTAATTAATAGTAATTTGAATTAATTAAAAGTAATTTGAAAAACTTTGATAAATTTGAAGACAATTTTGCATGTTGTGGCAAATCATGACATCTAAGAGTTTTTTCAATATTTTATTTGTTTTCAGCACACCAAAATACATGGAAATTAGATGAAAATAATCAAACAGCTATTTAGTCGCAGACCTGTGTTATTAAAGACTGTTTTGGAGCAGAATTATTTTGTATATGAATCACAATATTATTTGCAGATTTTTGGGGACCCTATGGGAGCCACGGTAGCCCTGTCTATAGCCACTCTATATATGGCCCATTATGAAGAGCATTTTATATACCCGTCATTTTGGTTTCAATATGGACACATTTTTTGGATGACATATTTTCCTTATGGACTGGGTCTATTACTCAAAAAAATGTTTTCTATGGATCAATTCATTGAAACCAGACATTCAGTTTGTTCCAACTTTTCATCATTTTCACATCAATTTTTTGGATCTTACAGTTTACAGATGTGGTGATGTATTGAGGACAACGTTATATAGAAAACCAGTTCAGAGGAACACTTTGCTCCAATATCGTAGTCATCATCCAGGGCCACTCCGTCGAGGGCTTTCATTGGGACAATTTCTGCGGATTAGGAGGTTATGCGTGACTATCAAAGAATTTCATAGACATGCACAGGAATTGGTTCAGCGTTTATTGGCACGGGGATACCCAGCTCGTATGGTGTATTTAGCATATAGGAGAGCACAATACAACCATCCCGAATGGTGGCAGTCTGGACAACCAGAACTGACTGATGGGCAAGCTCCCATTGTAGGGATTTTAACGTATATGTATCTAACTGATCAAGTCTGTAAGATAATGAAAGCTCATTGCCACATATTGGAAGCTCATATTTGCTTCAAACATTCTATTTATTTATTTAACAATTATTTCTATACCGCTCTTTCACAAGTATCAAGTGCGGTTTACAATGAACATTATGTTATATGGTATGGGTAGTATCATACCAAGTCATTTTACATAGAACAGGTGAACTAGGTACAGGTAACAGTATAATATTTAAACAGTAAATTATTAGAACGTTAAACTATTATTGATTGCTCATCAACGAGGGCATACTATAGTGGATCACATGGTCCGTCATAAGGGGTTTAATGATCAGGACACATCTTTTGTGTTGTCCAGCAATGTAGGTCATTCAGCGTGTGGCACCTGCGATTTTTGCATTTCCATCATTTTGGGAAGTGTATGGAATAATTCAGTCTCTCAAGTCACTTATCGAGCACATCATAGTACCACATGTCTATCATCTTTTGTGGTTTATATGATAGTTTGTCCATGCGCATTAAAATATATTGACAGAACCACCCGCACGATGAAATTGCGATTACAGGAACATCGTTCCAGATTGAATACACAAATTGTTTCAGCACCTATGGTATCACACTGTATTAGTCAAGGTCATATTTTTCAAGATTTAACTTGGCAGTTCCGTATCAGTTAATTTTTCATGTTTGCTTGAGGGATTAGCAAAGTGCCTTTTGTCCTTGGGCAATTATGTTTATGACGAGTGTTGTGTGAGCTTTGGGTTCACAGCATAAAAAGAATAAAAGGAGGATTTGCTACAGGAGGTTTTATCCTCAAAGCAAATAATCCGACATTAATTTTGAAATTAAGTCATTGGACATTAAAGTTAATAGGGGATTTTGAAAGGGTTTTTTTTAGAACCATTATATCAATGATATCTTTATGCTCTGGTTAGGATCAGAGAAGGACTTAACATCATTTACAGTATTCCTTGGCTAAATTCTTGTAATCATAATATTAAAGTCGATCTGCAGCATAGTTTAAAAAGCTTTTCCTTTTTGGATGTTCTAATTCAACAGTGTAACGGTGTTGTTTCAACCTCTGTATATAAAAAGATAGAACTACTTTTTTAAGTTATGAGAGTTGCCACCTATACCCAGGGCTGGCCCAAAAGGTTTCTGCCATCCTAGGCAGAAGCCCTGGCCATGATGCCCCCCCCCCCCCGAGCCGTGCCGTCCCCTTGTATGCCGAGCCGCACCCCCCCCCCCCCCCACTGAGTCATGCTACAGTCGATTGTGGTAGCGGGATCAAAAGTGGGCCATGTGCTTCAGCAAACATGGTCTGCTGCTTCTGACCCCTCTTCCAACGCATAATTTGGGGGACAGAAGCGGCAGGCTTGCTGCTGAGCCCAGCCATTCTCCCCCCGGAATCAGTGGCAGCGAGGTGCGGCTCAGCACAGAGAGGGAAGGGTAACACGGCTTCGTGCATGGGGGGGGGGAGAGGGGGTGGCAGGCCATGTGTGCCAAAGCACATGGCCTGCCAGTCACAGAGATCTGCCACCCTAGGAGGCTGCCTAGCCCACCTAGTGGGCAAGCCAGTCCTGCCTACGCCATTTGAAGAACAGTTTGCCTTTCTCTCAGTCCTTATTTATTTATTTATTTGCATTCTCTTATATACCGCACTATTCTGCATCAGTGCAGTTTACATTGAACAAACTGAAATTACATTGAACAGGGCATTATAACTTGGAGATAACTATTTTACAGGGAACATGGGCTATGGAGGGTTAAGTGGCTTGCCCAAGACCACAAGGAGCACCTGTGGGACTAGAAACCCCAGTCCTTCCGGCCAAAGGTTGCTGTCCTCTAGTGGAATTTGAACCCCTGACCTTCCGGCCTGAAGTACCTTGCCCCAACCACTAGGCCACTCCTCCACTTATGTTATAGGAGAATTTGCTCTATTGTAGGAGCATAGAAATTAAAATCGAAGGGGGGATATTCAAAAGCATTTACACGGTTTGCAGACCCGTTAGCTGTATAAATGCCGTTCAACAGGATATTCAGCAGCACTAACATGTTTAGTGCCTCTGATATCCTCAAGTGTCATCGCTGCACCCTCTAATGCTAACCAGTTAGCCTATGGGCATGCTGGGGGCATTCCGGGGTGGCACCCATCAATATCTGGGCAGTGGCGATATTGAACCCCTGCCTGGTTTCCAACATGTGGTGAAAGTCAACTGCATTAAAGGCTAGCCTAATTTTCACTACAGAAGCTAACCAAGCCATGGCTGAATATCTCCGCTGTCCAGTTAGCTTCCTGACAATCTGGACAATCCGCATATGACCCTAGCATTGACTATACGGGTTTAGAGTTCAGCGGCTGTGAATAGCCGCCGTTGCTGAATATCGGGCCCAAAAGGTTTAGAGCTTTGAAGGCTCTATGGTTTCATTGTTTGTTTTGTGTGGTTTATAATATAGCTAACCTATTATGCTAATTATCTTGTTTTAATATGTGTGTATTGTTGTAACCTGCTCAGTAATTCTATAATGAGTGAGAAGTAAATATGGATAAATGAAATGAAATATTAACAAGAGAGTATCTTAAACAGATTATTAAGAAAGCATATAAGAGAGCATTATACAATAGTAGAGATCTGTTATTACAGTACACTGAAAGATCCCTTAGAGAGCCTTTGGATGCAATTTGTGTTTTAAGACACTCGTATTTAGCACCTAAGTTATTTAAAATAATACAAAAACATTGACATATAGTAAAAGTACGTGATTGTTTTTCAGATAACCAAGTTACATCAGCATATAGCAGAGGTGGGAATTTAAAAGAATTCTTCAGATTTGCCAGTCTGACCATGTTATGTATTGTGCTTTGTGCTCCTGTAATTTAGTATCTCCAGGAACAAGCAGGAATGAGTCTTCACATATGGGTATCGTCAGTACCGACGGAGCCTGCGCGGGAACGCTCCCCAGCGTCCAGTAAGAAAGCTTTTGGGAGCATCCCACAGTGCCTGCGCGCTGCCTTCCCGCCTTTCCTAACCGCCTCTCTCCAGTTCTTCTTTTCCGCGGAGCCAGCAAGTCGTGTTCCTGTCACCGCTGAAGAAGTTCTTTATTTTTCTTTATTTCTTTGGTCGCGCGTCTGCCTTCTTCGACGTCGGACCAGTACCGCCGGTCTTTCTTTCTTTCTTCTTTAAAAAAAAAATCTACCGTTTTTCCCACTTCTGTGCAATTTTGTCTTTTGGGCCTTGGGCCTACAAGATTTTTCCTCATGGAAAAGCCCGCTTCCGGGTTTAAAAAGTGCACGAAGTGCAGCGGTACTCTTTCTATCACCGACACCCATGACTGGTGTCTAAAATGTTTGGGTCCTGACCACTCCATCACCGATTGTGAGTCCTGTTCCATGATGTCTAAAAGAGGTCGACAGAATCGAGCGGCAAAGCTCAGTACCCTGTTTCCCTCTGATGCAGCTTCGGTGGCATCGACATCTTCCAGGGCTTCGTCTTCTTCCCATGGATCTCAGGTAACCAAACATAAGTCCAGCCGGTCCTCGAAGGGTAGATCTCCCTCTAAGTATCGAGATGCCTCTGGGCTTGTCCTCGAGGATCCTGCACCGGCAAAATTACCCCGGCGGGAGGCTCTGGCTTCCAAAGCTTCATCTATGGGGTCACAGGTTGACATCGATGGCGTGGCCTCGACCGATCACCTGTTGCCATGTTCTGGGGTACCGGTGGTCTCCACTGGTACCAACATCCAGACAATGGTTGCGTCGATGGATCAGAATATTCTGATCATGCAGCGTGCCATCACGGCATTCATACAAGCTGCGACGCCTCCGGTACCGCAACAAACTTCGTTGGCGGTACCGGTTCCGGCACCGGCACTGATATCGGTTCCGGCGCAGGCACCGATATTGGTTCCGGTGCCGGTACCGATTGCATCGACATCGGCATCGCTGTCGACTGCAGCGGTACCCTGTCCTGTGATGCCCATCGGTACCGATTCGGTACCCATCACTCCCGATGTCGATACCACTCGGTACGCGTATCGGGCCCTGCAAGAGCATCCAGACAGGCGATACTTCGATTCTTCTGAGGACTCTGATGAATCAGAGGCTTCTGTCGAAGCATCGGTACGCCTTCCTCAGGAGCCCTCTTCTCCAAAAAGAAGAATGTCTCCTCCAGAAGACTTGTCTTTTCAAGACTTCATTAGGGAAGTGGCCAGGGGCCTCTCTATTTCAGTGGCCCCTGAACCAGAGCCTAGAGCCAAGAAATTAGATATTTTACAATATCCTAAGGCTTCTAAAGAGGCAGCTACTTTACCAATTCATGAGATCCTTTATGATCACATGTTGGGCATATGGGAGACACCTCTTACTACTTCCCCTCATTCTCGCAGGTTGGACACCATGTACCGTGTTCCTCTTTGTCCTGGCTTTCATAAAACTCAGCTTCCTCACCACTCTATTGTGGTAGAGTCTGCTATGAAAAAGATAAAGAGTGCAAAAAGACACTCATCTAATCCTCAAGGAAGAGAATGCAGAACCTTAGATGCTTTTGGCAGGAGAATTTTCCAGGCCAATATGCTTACTGCCAGAATCAACTCCTATAGTCTCTATATGGGGATGTTTCTAAAAGAAGTTACAGATCATCTGCTAACTTTATCTCCTTTTAACTCAGAAGATAAAAGGGAAGAGTTTCTCACCTGGCTTAAACATGCCCAGGATGTGTCCAAATTCTCCAACCGTGCAGCCTTTGACTCTTTTGAGTGTGCCAGCAGAGCCTCGGCTATTGCCATAGGGGCACGCAGACTTGCTTGGCTGCAAGCTTCTGATTTGGAACCCTGGGTCCAGGTGGATTAGGAAATCTTCCTTGTACAGGTGAAAACCTTTTTGGTAAGGATTGGCAAGCAAAGGCCACTCAGATGGATGCTGAAAATTCTGCCTTAGATAGACTTTCAAAGTCTACTTCTGCTCCTGCTGTTGTTGTTGTTAAGTGCCGTCGAGTCGGAGTCGACTCATGGCGACCCTCTGGATAGCTATCCTAAATTGTGTTCGGTCTTCAGTCAGGCGGCTTATTGTTGACAGACTGGTACCCATAGCTGCTGTTATTGTATCGATCCATCTCATTGCTGGCCTTCCTCTTTTGCGTTGACCTTCTATCTTGCCAAGCATGATGTCTTTCTCTAATGATCTCTCTCTCCGCATGATGTGTCCAAAGTATGAAAGTCGAAGTCTTGTCATCTAAGCTTCTAAAGAAAGCTTAGGTTTGATCTCCTCTAGTACAGACTGGTTTGTTCTTCGGGCAGTCCATGGTATACACAATATTCACCGCCCGCACCTTAATTCAAAGGCATCAATTTTCTTCCTATCTTTTTCACTGTCCAGCTTTCACATCCATATGATGTTATTGAAAATACCATGGCTTGAACAAGTCGAATTTTTGTATGGAGAGAGACATCTCTGCTCTTGAGAATCTTATCTAGCTTCGCGCTTCTCAAAGCCTGCACGGAGGGAGGGAGGGACGGACGGACGGACCGATTGATTCAGCTTGCAGAGGGTGCCCCGCGGGTCAGTCCATGCTGCCGCGGCAGCAGAGGGGGCCCCGCGGCGGCAGCCAGCAGGTTTTTTTAAAATTTTATTTTTAAAAAAAAGCTAATTTGTTCGATTTTTGTGGGCCCTTGCCAGCTGTGGGCCCTACGCCATGGTGTACATGGCGTATAGGTAAATCCGGCCCTGGGTGAGGTAGAGCCCTTCTCAGGGACTCACAACTTTGGAGATCTCCCTGGCATCTCTAGCTGGGGAGTCCCCATATGTGAAGACTCATTCCTGCTTGTTCCTGGAGATAGCACAGTTACTTACCTGTAACAGGTGATCTCTGGGAACAGCAGGACTAAGTCTTCACAACCCACCCACCTCCCCTAGGAGTTGTATCTCTCTATCTATCTTTCCTTTCCTCTCTCTCTCTTTGTCTCAGCTTTAAAACTCGAACTGGAGAGAGGCGGTTAGGAAAGGCGGGAAGGCAGCGCGCAGGCGCTGTGGGATGCTCCCAAAAGCTTTCTTACTGGACGCTGGGGAGCGTTCCCGCACAGGCTCCGTCGGTACCGACGATACCCATATGTGAAGACTTATTCCTGCTGTTCCCAGAGATCACCTGTTACAGATAAGTAACTGTGCTTTAGATGGGGCAACTACACATCAATTTAATACCAGAATATTAGAACACAGACAAAGTATTAGGAGAAAAAGGGAGGATACTATGTTGGCCACTCGTATTTTAAAGGATCATGACTTTTCCTCTCTGCGATGTTTTATGATTCAAGTGATTTGAAGAAATCCACCAGATGAGGAAAGAGTAAAGTTGCTTCAGCAATGTGAACTACGGTGGTTTTATAGACTTCAATTGTTGGAATCGAAGGGTCTCAGTTCCTGCATTGAATGGAATGCGTCCCTTTAAGTGGGTTTTGAATTGCCATGGTGGGGAGGAAGAATGCTCCGTTTTCACGGGCTTCTTTGATAGATAATGATGTGCTTGACTGCATGAAGAGCTAGCGTATGATAATGAAATAGTAAAAGGGGAAGGTATTAAGGAATTTTTGTTCTTTATTGCTATATGTCTATTTTTGTCATGAAAAGTCTGTGGAGTGAAGGATGCCGTCGCTCTATCTATACAAAGCGTGGAGATAACCGAAGCACCGAAAAGGAAGACATTAAAAAATCATGGATTTTTTTTTGCGTATGTTCATCCTTTGAATGGCCGTTACTATCCTAACCCTATGAAATGTGGAGGTACTCTGAAATTTCAAATATTTGGAGTTGAAGGGCATTGAACTATTTATATTAAAAGAGCTACGGTCTTTTTGGTCATTAAGGTTGGTTGATTGAATGTTGGTGTGTCAAAGATCAATTAATTTGTGAAGAAAGTAATAATTGAAAACTTTGCTATGTTTTGATTTACAAACATGTTTTGATTTACTAGTGTTTTGAAGTGGGGAATCACTAATTACAAAGGTGAGGATCATTGACTTAATGAACTGTCTAAAAGCAGACTGGAAGAGTACAACCAGCGTATTCGTCATTGTTTTCGCCATCTTTGCAGACATGGATTGCTCCAGAAGAAATATGAATGTTAAACGTAAGTGTTCAATGTGGTTGTAATCAGTTTTGGGACTTATATATCAAGCTATTGGTTAAAAATATGATCTGTTCTGACAGGGTGGCTTAAGAGGTGAGTCAGTGAGGCACTGCTCGGGCACAGGAAGCTTGACTCACTGGCTCATTCCTAGCCTGCCACCTGCCTCTGCAGATGTGGCTGTATCTGTGTTTAGCATAGCCACAAGAGCATTTGCTTCTGCTTCTGTGGCTGTATGAATGGTTAATACAGTTGCAGGAGCATTTTATTTTCCTCCTACTGCTGTGCTGTATGCAAGCCGCTGGCACTGCTTTACTTTTCTAGTGCAAAAATGCTGCGACACCGGTAAAGGGGAGGGGGGGGGAGGAGAGGGGAGGGAGACATAAGCAAAGGTCGGCTCAGGGTGCTACAACTTCTTGAGTTGGCTCTGTGTTCTGTGTGCCATACAATCCCTGATGCAGCCACTAGGTGTAGTGAGGGAGCTCATGTCAGGTTTTGGCTATAAAAATGAAATGATAGTGTTTAACAAAAAGCAATGATGTGCAAAGTTCATTAAGATAAGTACATGTTCAAGTTCTTGTTTTTGGCGGCACATTGAGTTTTGTTAGAGACATTTAACCAACATTTTTAATTGAAAGTTTTCACAGTTTGCACAATAGCACAGAAAGAAAAAAAATACGGCTTTTTTGACCTGTGATGGAAGAATTTTGGGTCCCTTGTCTACCTGTCAAGGCTGCAGTTCTCTGTGGTCTTTTCCTTGATTTTTTAAAAATTATTTATAAGATTCCATAAGGATCTGTGAACATGTTAGAAGCAGTTTTTGTGGAGAGTATAAAATACTGTAACTTACGTGGGTGTCTTCACTAATCTAAATGTGACAGCTATGTCTGCTCTCAGGCAAGCATTACTGACACGCCTAGATTGAGGTGTATCCATACACCGATATTTTGTAAAGTGAAGCAAAATATTGGTGTATACACGTGAAAATAAACATAGTCTGCATGAGAGTTTATAAAATTACCCTCCACATGCAGATCTATCATGCATTTTCACTGTGGTAATAGCTTACTGCAGTCGTGATGGACTGCTTAGATCTTTTATTCTCTTTTTAACTGTTTGTCTTTGATTATTTTATTTATTTATTTAGAACACATTTATATACCGCTGCTTCCAGCGATCAGCAGCGGTTTGATTCTTCTTTTGGGAGGTGTCAATCAGGACAGGGTGGGGAGTATATACATAAAGGACTGAGGGGGGGGCACGGCACACATGGTTAAAGTTTTTGGGTTAAACTTATTTACATTATACAATACATATTTACAGATTTAGGAAATCACATTTTCCATGGCTATACATGGTTACACAGGCGGATTTAAAATGCATATATATTTATGGCTGGTTGTAGTAGTATTTAAATAGGTGGGTTTTTAACTCTTTCCTGAATCTTGTAATGTCCTGGGTTAGACGTAGGTCCACAGGGAGCTGATTCCATATAGTGGGCGCGGCAAAAGAGAAGGCTCTACGACATGTACTCGTTTTCACCGTTCGGATTGCTTTGGGGACCTGCAGGGTGCCCAAGTTGTTAGTTCTTCTGTTCCTATTTGCTGGTTGTGTGCTGATAAGAGAGGACAGGTATGAGGGGGCTATGTTGTTGATCAGCTTGAACGTTGTTACTAGCATCTTGTACTGTACCCTAGCTGCAACAGGAAGCCAATGAAGGTCGATCAATATTGGGGTGATGTGGTCAGATACTCTTGTTCCATTATGATCCTAGCTGCGACATTTTGGGCCATTTGAAGTATACCTAGTGATTTTTTGGGTAGACCTTGGAGGATGGCATTACAGTAGTCGAGGTGCGGCATAACTAGTGCTTGAGCCACTGACCTGAAGTCGCATGGTGCTATTATTTTCCTTAGAGGTTGTATCACCCTAAGTTTATAGAAGATGGCTTTGTTTGTTTTCCGCAGGTGTGTCTCCATTCTTAGGTTGCAGTCGAGTGTGACTCCTAAATATTTGATTTCTTCTTTTGCTTTGTATGTGTTGTTGCACAGGGTGATTGAGTCAGGTGACTTGAAGTTGGGTTTGCTGGACATGTACATTACCTCCGTTTTTTTGTGGTTTATCGCCATGTTATTTTTCTGTAGCCATATCAACATCTCGTCCAGGCAGTTTTCGAGCTGTGTATATTTGGGGTCGGCGACGTCTAGTTGCGTGTTAGGAGCATAATATCATCTGCATAGATGTGGTAGTTGATGCTATGCTTTCTAAAGATGTCACAGAGGGGTTGCATGTAGATATTGAACAGTAGCGCCGAGAGCGCTGAGCCCTGGGGTATGCCCTGCGTTTGAGTGAATGGTTTTGCTTCTTCCCCATTAAATTGTACTTGAGGCCTTCTGTTAGATATATAGGAGGAGAACCATTTGAGGGGGGTTCCCTCAACTCCTATGAATTCTAGTTTACTAAGGAGTATCTCATGATGTACTGTGTCGAAGGCGGCTGAGATGTCAATGAAAATGAGTATAAACATTTTCTTTGTGTCTTCTAGGCCTTTAAGTAGGTTGTTCATTAGTGCTATTAGAAGTGTTTCCACTCCATGGTTTCTTCTGAATCCGTATTGTTGTTTGTCTAGGGTATCATGATCGTCGAGGTGGTCTTGAAGTTGCATTAGTACTGCCTTTCTATGATTTTTGCCAGGAATGCGATGCTTGATATAGGGCGGTATGATGATGGGTCCTCTTTGTTGAGGGAATTGTTCTTTAGGATCGGCCTTATTATAGATTGTTTTAGTTTCTCAGGCATTTCTCCTTGGCTTAGTGATTGATTAACAATGTGGGCTATTTGTTGGTTTATCTCTTTTTTTGCCGCTTTGATCCAGGCAGTTGGGCAGGGGTCAAGTGGTGAGGTGGTGGTGTTTATGGAGGTTAAGATGTTGGTGATTTGTTGTTCATCAATGTTGTGGAATTTGCTCCATGTAGGTTCCTGCTTCATCTTCGTTCGTTGGTGTGGAGTTTCTACGGCAAACGTGGGGGTGGTAGTATTCAGTTTGCTTGCGTAGTGGTTTGCTAGTGTTTGTGGGTGTATTGGGCTATCCTGAGGTCCAGGGAGGGCTGTCTTTGTAAGTGATTTTACTAGTGCAAAAAGCTCCCGTGGTTTGTTAATGGCTTTGTTCAGAATGTTGGTATGGTGTAACCTTTTTGCTGTGTTTATTTCCTCTTTGTAGTTTGTGAGGAGATTGAGGTACACTGTCCTGAGTTCGGTGGATTTGGTGTGTCTCCACTTTCTTTCATGCTTCCTGAGCTCTCTCTTCATTTTGGTCAATGTTGTGGTGTACCAAGGTTCATTTTGTTGTTTTGATGTGTTTGGCGTCTGAGTCCTTTTGGGAGTTGCTATGGTCCGGATTCCGGTGTCCCATTCATTTGCTAAGTCATCGAGGTTTGTTTTGCCGAGGTCTATAGTTTTGTTAGTTTTGCTTGTCAGTGTTGCTTTTGCTTATATCTGTAATCCACTAGCAGTCTGTTTGTAGAATAGGGATTATTGTCTTAATCAATAAAATAAATAACAAACATAGAAATATGACAACAGAAAAAGACCACATGGCCTATCTAGTCTGTCCTTCCATATCAACAACTAGAACAGTCCTCTTTTTTCCTTTAGAGATCCTCTGTGTTTGTCCCATGCTTTTTTGAATTCAGATACTGTCCTCATATCTACCACCTCCACTGGGAGACTATTCCATGGATCTACCACTCTTTCCATAAAGAAATATTTCCGCATATCACTCCTGAATCTATCCCCCTTCACCCTCATGATATGTCCCATCGTAGCAGAACATGCTTTCAATTGAAAGAGGCTCTCTCCCTGAACATTTATGCCACAGTGGTATTTAAACATCTCAATCGTGTCACCTCTATCCCGCCTTTCCTCTAAGGTGTACATATTAAGATCCTTAAGTCTTTCCTCATATGCTTTATAATGAAGACCACTAACCATTTTAGTAGCCACCCTCTGTACCGACTCCATCCTGTTTATATCCTTTTGAAGGTGCGGTCTCCAGAATTGCACACTATACTCCAAATGAGGTCGCACCAAAGACTTATACAGAGGCACTATCACCTCCTTTTTTCTGCTAGCCATCCGTCTCTGTATGTTTGCCAGGGTGACACCGTGATGCTGTGTTGATGACCTGCAGTGAGTGTGATACAGTGAAGGGATGGGATGGTGTCAGGATGATCCAGTGGTATGAGGATGAAACATTGAAAGAGGATCAGTGAGAAGTAGTGAAAGCGCAGTGGTGTCAGGGCAATACATAAGAACATAAGATATGCCATACTGGGTCATGTAATTGTAGATTGGATTGTTCTTCCCTAAGTGCTTAACTTTGCACTTGTCCACGTTAAATTTCATCTGCCATTTGGATGCCCGGTCTCCCAGTTTCTCAAGGTCCTCTTACAATTTTCATAATCCTCTAGTATTTCATCAACTTTGAATATTTTGTGTCATCTGCAAATTTGATCACCTCACTCATTATTCCTATTTCCAGGTCATTTATGAATATGTTACAAAGCAGTGGGCCCAGCACAGATCCGTGGGGTACTGCACTATTGGCCTTTCTTCATGAAGAAATTGGCCATTTAGCCCTACTCTCTGTTTTTATCTTTTAACCATTTCCCGATCCATAATACAGTTGAGGAAGTACGGATGTTTTATGGTGAATGTGAAACAGTGAGGGGATAGGGATATAAGTGCAGGTGTTGGGGATGAGAGTCGTAAAGTGGAAGAATGCCAGCGAGAGAATGCGATGGCGTCAAGGTAATACCCTGAGGGAGAATGTACGTTATACAACGAGGGAGTATTGGTGAGATGCGATGAAGGCATAGGTTGGTGTCACATGATACAGTGTGCAGGTGTAAGGGTGTTACTGAAGGGTATGAGAGTGATACAGTGAGAGCACTAGTAAGATGCAGCGAGGGAGTGCAATAATGTCAGGGAACTGGTGAGGGAGTATGAGTGCAATACGGTGGGAGTGTTATTGAGGTGTAATACAGTGAAAGTCTCCGATGTTGCACTTTGCCCTCATGCACACAGGAAGATTGTGTCAGAGGGGACGGAAGCAGCTGGTCAGAATGCAGCGTCAGAAGCTCTGGGTAAGTGTTAAGTTTCTGGTTGAATGTCATTGCCACCTCTGCAGGTTCCAGAGAGGGGTGGGAGCAGGGGGGCAGCAGGAATGAGGATTCGTCTAGGAAGCCTTGCACTGGCCTTGGTCAGGGTGACAGTGAGAGGTGTCAGTGACGGGGTAGGAAGATGATATAGGGACAGCATTGTTTGGGTGATGTAGTGAGGGAATATGAGTATGATTCAGCAAGGAGATGTCAGGGTCACAATAAAGTATTAGGATGACAGTAATGATGTTTCAGTCTGATAAAGTGAAGGGGGGGGGTTTGTGGTAAGGGTTATATAGTGAGTGGTGTCAAGATAGTATGATTAGATTGTAAGCTCTGATGAGCAGGGACTGTGTCTTACATCTTTATGTACAGCACTCCTTGTAGCGCTATGCAAATGGTGAGTAGTAGTAATGTTGGAAATAAAAAAAAAATATAAGGGCCTTTTTATTAAGCTGTGTTAGCTGTTTAACATGAGAATTACCATATTCCAGCAGTGCGGATCTGTTGTAGCTCCTGTATTAAACAGCTAACATGGAAAATGCACTTTTGGACACCAATACCCCCTCACTGTATAACATACATTCTCCGCATGGCAGCCTTCCCAAAAATCTGGCAAACTCCCTAAATGCTAAAGCAGAGATTTTGCAGATACTGTATGTTCATTTTGGAAATTCCTGTGTGGTAATGGCAAAACCTTGCTGCACTTTAGTAATAGGGTCATAGTGAGGTGCTATATGGGTGATACATCTGGTATGAGGGTAATAAAAGTGTGGAGGGATCAGGATCAGGGCTTTTTTGGAGGGGTTATTCGGGGGTACTGAATACTGGCACCTTTTTCATTGCCTGCTAAAGCTGACCTATGGTCCCCGTGTAATAATGAAAGAGCTGTGCATGAGTTGGCACCGTTTTTGCTAGGAACAATCCACTGATCAGGGTCATAAAGTTTGGTGGCTGTCATTAATATCAGGTTCATACAACTTAAACATCACACTCCTATATATTCTGAATGAGATTCTCCTTTCATATAACAAGTAGTATGGGTTTAATATTCAATGGATATATGTTTCTGATCTTGAAAGTAATGCTCCTGATTGGCCTCTTTGAAAATTTACTAGGGTTAAGTTTCTAAATTTCACTAAACTCTTAAAGTTAGGAACAAAAAAAAGGGATGGCGACAGGTGAGGATTTAGGGCAGGGGAAACAAGTTAGGAATGTAGCACTGAATTTCAGCACTAGGCTCAGAAATTGAACACATAAGTCTAGGGAAATGAAAGGCAGGCCTAAATATATAAGCATAAGGCCTGATATTCAGTGGCAACAGCTAGCACTGCTAAAGCAGCTAGCTGCCTTCTCTGAACATTAGACCCGGATATCCAATGCTGACCCATATCCAGGCTCTGAAATTAAATATCTGGGTTGCACTCCGGTCGGCCTCTTTACTTCTCCTCCCTTCTGATTCCACTGGTATCCTCTCGCTCTCTCCACACCATTCATGCCAACAGTTTTTACCTTCCCTCTGCTACTCGTGCCCAGTATCATTCCACCCGAACATCGTTTTTTTACTACCGCGCCCCTCACCTCTGGAATAACTTGCCCCCTGATCTTCATTTAGAATCCACGTGCACCCATTTAGATCTGCCTTCAAAAATTCACCTCTTTCAACTGGCTTTATATCACGTAGTATAGCCCTGCATGTTCTCTCTGCCCCTCCCTCCACCCCCACCCTCTCTCTCTGACCTTGTCTTGCGTGTCTTTCTTCTCTCTTTACTATCATATTGCATTTCCTTTATTTTGATTTTATATTGTAAACCGCTTTGACTTGCTCTGAAAGGCGGTATAGTAAGCTCTAAATAAACCATAAACCGGCAACGGCGATATTCAGCTGTTGCCTGGTTAGTTTCAGCAGCAAACGTTATGCCAACCTTTACTGCACCTGACTTTCACCGTTTAATGATAAGCGGGCAGCAGCTAAGTATCGCCACTTCCCTTGGAGCGCCCCTAAGCTCCCTGGTTAGCATTAGCGTGTGCAGCAGCGGCACCCGCGGATTTTCACCAGCACTAACCACGTTAATGCCACAGAATATCCCAGACAAAGGGATTAACATCTTTAGCAGTTCCGCTAACCACGTTAATCCTATTGAATATCAGACCCACATAATTTTTAAGTCCTAAATTAAGAATCCTCATCTGGGAACTGAGCTCCTACTTCTGAAAATGTAGGAGCCGAAAACTAGGAGTTCAGCTTTTTTTTGACTATTGGGTCCTCTGTCTCACAGTGGATAGAGACAATGTAATACAATCCAGGCTGATGTTTTAATCTCTTGCTAATCACTGCCCAAACTCTAGGGAGCACTGTCATTTCTTTCACCCCCTGTTTATCACTTTGTCACTCCTTTCGCTCCCTCCGTTACACTTCTGTCTCTCCTCTTATGCACTTAAAGAAGAACAACCCGGACTTCCGGGTGAGCCCGTGCCAAAATGGACGTCGAGTAGATCAGCTCCGTCCCGGGTCACCCCTTGCTAGAGCTAACAGAGGCGAATTTAGCGTGCTGCACTCCCGACGGTACTTGCACTGAGGCTTCTTCAGCATGAGGAGCGATTCTGGCCCTTGAAGGAACGAGTGGCGGCTCCCTGACCGGCTGATAGAAGGTGGTGTGTACCGCGACTGGGGACGCAGCTTTGAGAGTCCTTCTTTGCCCCCCTGCACTGGGATCGGGCTGGTGCAAACTACTGAGTGGGTTGCCCTTGGTCTTCCCCTGCTGAGTGCCTTGATGCCCGGAGAGTGAACGGGTTACAGCCTTAGCTGCCAGACTCTGAAGTATCCAAGGAGTGGAAGAGACTGTATGCCATCTGGAAGCCCCCCCCCCCCAAGCGGTTTGTTGTAGGAGGGACCCAGTGTTTCCCCATCATTTGTGCAATTTCGGCGAATGTGAGAGTGGTGAGTGTGGGGAAAATCTCGCCTGTGCTGCAGGTGTCTCGGGGGTGGAGCGGCCATTACTGCGTGTTTCTGGAACGCAAGGCAGCGTCTGCGTTCCAACTCCTTTGAGCGGGAACTCTTGTCTCCGGAAGTGAGGAAAGGCGCTCTAACCTGCGTTTTGAAATTGCTGCAGCTCCTCACGTCAGTGCTCCCCAATCGCTGGCACTGTGTCCTCCGGACTCACGTCTATCCTGCACCTGATCTCTACTGCTCTTGCTGTTCAGCTCCCTTACAGTCTCTTTGCTTGTCTGACAACAGTGACTGGTGCGAGGTTGGAGCGCCCTCTGCTGGACCTTTGTGAACTCCTCAGCTATCCTGTGTCTTCCTTTACAGACAGTCTCTCATTGCTTTTGCCTAATCTCTGCTACCTGTCTGGGCTACAAAATGCTGCAACCCCTTGCTGTCACACGGGGATTCGTCCGACACGTGGGGGGGAGCTACGCTTCCCTGCCTGTTCTGCTGGAGGGGAAACTGGTGCTGTATGGCAGCAAAAGCCAAAAAGCTTGATACCTGGGATACACCCCGGACGTCCCAGCGCCTGATGAGCAAAAGTGGATCGCACGATAGCCTCCCTGGCAGGCGACAGTCCGATGGCTCTGGTGACGAGACTCAGTGACCTTGACCAGGGCTCTGTGGCGCCCCCAACCCGTGCCCTCCTGCAGCGGGAGCTCCGGAGAGGCTTTGCGGACCTCTCTGGAGAATTCCGCTCCATGCGTGAGGACGTGATGAATACGATTGCGGAGCTCCATGGGGATATAAAGGACCTGGGATCCAGAGTGGAGGAGATTGAGACAAAGCAAGAAGATCAGGCTGGCGCCCTGGTGGACCTACAATGCGCAGCTGACCGGCATCAGGCTCAAGCGATGGAGCTGACGTACAAAATCAATGATATTGAAAATCAGACCCGACGCAACAATGTGCGGTTCAGGGGCATCCTAGAGGCGACGGGGGGGGGGGGGGGGAGGAAGATCTGATGGCTGAATTGCTGACAACAGAGGAGCTTACAACCCATGGGGCCATGATGGAGATTGAAAGGGTACACCGGGCCCTGGGAAAGCCACCCAACAATCAGCCGCGAGATGTTATTGCCAGATTTCTGAGGTATACTGATGTGGAACTACTCTTGTGGAGAGGTAGGGAGAAAAAAACAATTCCATACCGCGACGCGACGGTTTCAGTGTACCAAGATCTCTCAGTGTTCACGCTGACCCGGCGGAGGGAGATGAGACCAATAATCAAGGTATTGAATGATAAGGGAATTCGCTACTCTTGGTCCTTTCCCTTTCGGATGAACTTCCTTTTGGGTAATAAAAAAGTCTCAGCGAAAGACCACACAGAAGCCTGGAGGGCACTGCGCCAAGCGGGTCTTGTGGAGGACAATATGCTGCCAGTGCCTCCGGCTTCCAAGCCGCAGCCTTCGAGATGGACTCGGGTGGGAAAAAAGGTTTAATTCAGCCTGGGCCCTGGGCCATGATTTGGAGGTGTTTGATTGCATGTCCTGTGTGAGGATTTTTTCTTTCTCTCTTGTTAAAATGTATAGGATGTACAGCTGTTCCTCTTATACTCTATGTACTTCATGCTTTCAATAGTTTTGGGGAATCTACAGGGGGTACAGTGCTCATGTGGGGAGGCCGGTGCCCATAGTGGGACTGCTGCGGGGTGGGTGTTCGGGGCATTGGCCTGTGGGCTTAACACCTAAGGGAGGGTGTGTTAATATTGTATGCTGCCTTAATACTTCTTATGCAGGGGGACCCGGGGGGGGGCTGGTTTTGGGTTCAGTCTTGCCGTGTCCTGCAGTATAGGCGGGCTGGTGGTACTGATGGGGTGGGAGAGTGGTTTGGTGGGGGGGGAGGGGGGATGGGTTTGGGGGGGGGGTTGGATTAGTGTGGGGGGAGGGGCGCAGCTGTGGATTGGGGAGGTTTGTTGGCACGGCCGCTGGGGAGGGGAGGAGTGAGCCTACAACTAATGCTTCAGGTAGGTGCTCATGCGGGAAGATGGAAGAGGCTAAATAGCTTGGGAGGGGGGAGGCTGCAGAGCAGGGGCGGTGGGGTAGGTGAATAGCAATGCTGAATCTGGTATCCCTTAATGTGAAAGGTCTTAACTCCCCCAGAAAGCGCTCCCTGTTGTTTACAGAACTGCGTTCCTTGAAAGGGGACATTGTGTTCCTGCAGGAGACCCATCTCTGGAATAGTAATCAAAGCCTGTTGAAGCGTAAACCTTATTCTGAAGTGTGGGTGGCATCTGATACGCAAGGTCGGAAAAAGCGTGGGGTGGCCCTGCTGATCCATCAGAGCTTATCTTTCCGGGTGGAGGAAGTTAAGAGGGACACCTTGGGTAGATGGATCTTTATGAATGTTCATTTGGAAGGACCCTTACTTACGTTGGCCAATATTTACGCCCCGAATGCGGGCCAGGTGGCCTTTTTTGCACAGCTGAAGGGGTTGTTGGCTGAATTTGCAAAGGGTCCGATTATCTTAGGAGGTGATTGCAACGCGCATGTGGAGTCCTCATTGGATTTGACGGGCTGTGCTGGTCGGGTAGCTAATGGGCCCAGTCGCGCATTGAGAAGGATCATGCTTGACCTGGGCTTACGTGATGTCTGGCGGGATACACACATGGGGGAGAAGAGTTATACTTACTACTCCTCCGTACATAAAGTACATACCCGTATTGATTACTTCTTGATAGACCAGCGATTAATGGACAGGAGGATGAACCCTGGGCATGGAACGCTGACTTGGTCGGATCACGCTCAATGTTGGCTTGTTTTCCCCGCGGACTTTGGTGATGAGCGGCATCAGTTCTGGCGCCTAGATGACCGATTTTTCTGCCGGCAGCAAGCTGTTCAAGAACATGGCCATTTTATCGGTGACTTTTTTGAATTAAATGATACCGGGGACATTCAGCTTTCTACGGTATGGGATGCATTCAAGGCAACGGCCCGGGGCCAGTTGATTGCTGAGGCGGCGCACGCCCGGAAGGCATGGACACGGGAATCTCGCTGCTTGAGGGAGGAAAGTAAGCGACTCCAATTGGAGCACGCCCGGACAGGTTCTAAACGGGCCTTGCGTCAATGGCGGGTGGTTCGGGCAAAGCTGGATGCTTGCATGCAACGTGGCTTGGACAATATGCGCCGGAAAATGCGACAAACTTTCTATGAGAGGGGGAACAAGGCCGGCCGCTATTTGGCCTTACGACTACGCCAACAGCACACCTCGAGAGTGGTGCATGAAATAAGGGACTCCCAGGGCCACTTGCGGGTGGTTTCTCGGGAGATCCGTGCAGTATTCGCAACTTTTTTGGAACAATTGTATAAGGCTGAACCATTTGATCTCACTCGTACTCAGGCTTATTTGGGTACTCTCACTTTAGCGCGTTTAGCTGAGGCTGATAGAGTGCAGCTGGAAACCGAATTTATGGCGGAAGAGGTGGAGATGGCCATTCGCCGTTTAAAATCGGGAAAGGCACCTGGCGCTGATGGGTTTCCGATGGAATATTACAAAAAATATAGTACCCAGCTGACTCTGACCCTAGTGGTGCTCTTTAATGAGATTTTGTGATGGGGAGTGGTGCCTCCTTCTCAACGTGAGGCTCTTGTTGCGGTCATCCCCAAGCCAGGTAAGCCCTTGCAGGAAGCAGCGTCGTATCGCCCAATTTCCTTACTTAATGCCGATGTGAAAATATTGGCTTCAATGTTGGCGGCGCGATTGAATCGAGTCCTCACGACGTTGGTGCACCCGGATCAGGTGGGGTTTGTGCCGGACGTCAGGCGGCGGATAACATTAGACGAATGCTGCAGGTAATTCATGCGGCCCGATAGGACTCCCAACCGGCGCTACTATTGGGAGTTGACACTGAGAAGGCCTTTGATCGGGTTAGTTGGGACTTTCTTTGGTGTGTGTTGGAGAAGATGGGATTTGGGCCTAATTTTATGCACTGGGTTCAAAGTCTCTATCAGGGCCCTACAGCGTGTGTCCGGGTTAACGGGGGCCAATCGGGGAGGTTTGCGCTAGGAAGGGGGACCCGACAGGGGTGCCCGTTGTCGCCGTTGTTGTTTGCGTTGGTGATGGAACCCCTTGCACAAAGCTTCCGGGATCACCCAGATACTCGGGGCGTTCGGGTGGGCTCCACAGACTACAGAATTGCTTTGTTCGCGGATGATATCATATTGTCGTTGGTAGACCCGGCTATCTCCCTCCCGGCTGCAATGCAGACTTTTGAGGCCTTCTCGCAGGTCTCTGGTTTTAAAATCAATTATGCTAAATCTGAAATTTTGAATGTTGGCGTTCCAGAGGCCATTTGTTTACAGCTCAAGGCTCTCTATCCCTTCCGCTGGGTCACGGGTTCTCTTCGATACTTGGGCGTGAACCTGACGGTTGATCGGACAGAATTATTTAAGGCCAATTATAGACCCTTAATCCGGCAGGTCAGTCGAGATTTAGAATCCTGGGCCAGGTTGATGTTCTCCTGGTTTGGGCGCATTGCGGTGTTAAAGATGGTGGTTGTTCCGAGATTTTTGTACCTTTTTCAGGTACTCCCTATCCCCCTCTCCCATGGGGTCCTGGCTCAGTGGCAGACCATGCTTATGAAATTCATATGGAGGTACCGTTGGCCTCGCTTAGCCCGTCAGATTCTTTTTGCGCATACGCGCCGGGGATGTATGGGGGCTCCTAACCTCCACTGGTACTATGCGGCAGCGCAGTGTCGTGCAGGGGTGGAATGGATGGACACGGCCACTACCAAACGCTGGGTGCAGATGGAGATGCAGCTTTTGGGAGGAGCGGAACTGGGGGATCGGTTGTGGCTTAGCTCTAAATTGCACGGTGCTCCTAGGTCAGATAACCCCTACATTTCCCGTACTCTTTGCTGCTAGGATCAATTCTTTTGGCCTCGTGGGGCGACCATGACTCCTTTGGCACCTATTGTGGGTAATCTCTCCTTTCCCCCTGGGACGAGCGACCCCGCCTTCCGGTTGTGGGGACATAAGGGGCTTAGCCGGGTAGGTCAACTTTTTGAGGATGGTAAGCTACGCTCCTTCCGTTTGCTTCAAGGGGAATTTGACCTACCTGCTGGTCAGGTTTATCAATATACACAGGTGACTCACTGGGTATGGGACCGCTTGGTCCGGTCGCAGGTTACTCGCGACCTGTCGGACGTTGAGCGCTTTTGTGAGGCATGTACCACTACGAAGGGCCTTATTGCCGCCTTATATAAACATTTACAAATCCAACAGGTGGGCCCTGGTAAGCACAGGGAACAGTGGAACCAAGAATTGCGTCTTAATTATTGTGAGCAGCGTTGGGAGCAACTTGAAGGTCGACTTTGGAAGAGTGCCACGGCAGTTAACGCTCGTGAAACTAATTATAAAATAATCTACAGATGGTATCTGACACCGGTGCGGGTTACTTGAGCTTATCCCGGAGTACCCGGTTTGTGCTGGCGGAAATGTGGGCAGGAAGGTACCATGGCGCATGTTTGGTGGTTCTGTCCGCGTATACTGGCTTTTTGGAGGGGAGTTCAGTACCGATTGCAACGGCTGGTGGGGTTGAGCATTCCCTGGGATCCGGGTATTTTTCTTTTAGGCGATAGGATACCGGGCGCTCGGACTTCCCAATTGGTTCTGATTCGACATGGTCTACATGCGGCTCGGTTGGCTTTAGCCGCTGTCTGGAAACACAATCTGCCCCCCACTCTTGCTCAGTGGTTGGAGCGCATGTGGGATACATATGTTATGGAGCGCGGGATGGCAGCTGGACGCCTGCGGCTGCCACAGTTTGAAAAAACGTGGGAGGTATTTGTTTCCCAATATGGTCAGTAACCCCTTTGGCACTTCGCTGTTCTCTATGTGAGACAGTGGCCTTATGTCTATCCAATATGTTGTAGGGTTCTTGGTTGTTTTTTTCTCTTTTCTCTCTTTCCTTCCTTGAGCGGCTTCATCTGTTGATATCCCCATCCCTGTCTCTTGAGGATACAGCAGTTAGTGATGGAGGTGCAAGGAGATGGGTGGGGGGGGGGTGAAGGGTGGTGGGGGGGTCTGGGAGGGGGGTGGGAGGAGGTGGGATGTGGAGGGGGTGCGTTTTGGAGTCTAGATAGGTACCAGAAGGAGGGGGGGAGGAGGGTGAAGAGACGATGGAAAAGGGAAAGAATACACAAATAAAGATGAGGGCTTTGTTAACAATGTTTTGTTTGATGATGTACCAGTGTTTCTTCTTGTATTTTTGCTATGTTTACTGCACGTTTGTTAAGCACTTGTTGTACTTACATGCTGCCTTCCAATAAAAAAAAAAAAAGAAGAAGAACAACCCAAACTACAGTTGGACGATGCAAAGTTCCTCAATATGAACTACCTGCCCAGGAAAAGGATTTAGGTGTCATTGTGAATAATACATTGAAACCCTCTGCCCAGTGTGCAGCGGCGGCCAAGAAAGCAAATGGAATTCTAGAAATCATAAGGAAAAGAATGGAAAATAAAACCAAGGATATTATAATGACTCCGTATCCATGGTGTGACCATACCTTGAATATTGCATGCAGTTCTGGTTACCGTATCTTAAAAAGGATATAGCAGAATTAGAAAAGGTACAAAGAAGAGTGACAAAAAGGGTAAAGGGAATGGAAGGATACACCTAGGAGCAGAGGCTTAAAAGGTTAGAGCTCTTCAACTTGGTAAAGAGACGGCTGAGGGGGGATATGATAGAGGTTTATAAATGAATGAATGGAGTGGAATAGGTAAATGTCGATCAGTTCTTTATTCCATCAAACAGTAGAAAGACTAGGGGACACGCAATGAAGCTGCAATGTAACCCATTTAAGACTAATGCGAGAAAATATTTTTTCACTCAACGCATAATCAAACTCTGGAATTTGGTACCGGAGGATGTAGTAAAAACTGTTAGTGTAGCTGGGATTAAAAAAGCTTTGGACACGTTTCTCAAGGAAAAGTTCATAAACCAAAGAGTAACAGGGAAATCCACTGCCGACCCCTGGGATAAACAGCATGGAATCTGTGTACCTCTTTGGGAACCTGATAAGTACTTGTGATCTGGATTGGCCAATGTTGAAAACAGGATACTGGGCTTGATGGACCTTGGCCTGATCCAGTATGGAAATTTTTATGTTTGCTATCATCCTGTCACTCACCTCATCCTTGTCATCCAATTTTTACCCCTCACCTATGTTTCTGACCCTTATGAAAAGGACACACATATTCTCCCGACCCTTGTATCTGTTTAATTTCTCTGCCTATTGTGTCATCCAAGATTACTGATGTGCAACGAAAGACAAGACAGTTTAAGGGTCAATAACATGCCAGATAACAAATTAACTGCATTAAAAGAAAAGCAAACTCAAATGCACCATCTCCAGCCTTAGGAGAGAGAGGCATTTTTTTTTCTTGCACAACATTGTTTCTCCATATGGGCTAGAGCAGTGGAAATTTTACAGCCGTGGCTTTTATACAGTAAGAACATATTGCAGGTCACCTATGCATGATGGGCTCAGGCAGGCCCAAAACTCCCCTAGTGATTATACTCTTATAAACATAAAACAGTTCTTCTGGTGGTGCTCTCTGCAAACATGATAGAAACGAGAAGAGCAAGTACACTTAAGCTGCTTCTCCAACAGAGCTATCAGCTGCTCCACCTGAACCCAGTCCTCCTGGGAACGATGAGCTAAGTAGCTACACAGCTGATAATATGTCCCCAAAGGGTCGCCTTTAACACCTTCCAATGTAAGATGGGATCATATACCCAGGGATCATTTACTGCTTGAAAGTCACTCAACACATACCTGAAGATTGGAGGATCGCCAATGTAACACCAATTTTTAAAAAGGGTTCCAGGGGTGATCCGGAAAACTACAGACCGGTGAGCCTCACGTCAGTACCGGGAAAAATGCTAGAAACCATCATAAAGAATACAATTACTCAGCATGTAGATAGTCATGGCCTAATGGGAGACAGCCAACATGGCTTTAGACAAGGAAGATCTTGTCTTACTAATCTGTTATGTTTTTTTGAAAGTGTGAATAAACAGGTGGACAAAGGTGAGTCAGTTGATATAGTGTATCTGGACTTTCAGAAAGCCTTTGACAAGGTCCCTCATCAGAGACTTTTGGCAAAGCTAAAGAGTCATGGGATAGGAGGCAGTGTACTACTGTGGATCAAGAACTGGTTAAAAGATAGAAAGCAGACTTCCGGTGACGTCAGCGGGGCTAATGGCGGCGTGAGTCAGTCCATGCCACCAAAGCCTGTATTAAGGGGGAATTACTACCCCCAAGAGGTGGAATAAGCTTGCCCCAAAGTGAGAGTAAGGAAGGGGAAGAGCCCGGGGCCGCGCTGTTACGGCGGCGAAGCTTTCTGACACGCCAGGGAGCCGGGATGCGAGGCGCTGTCGGCCGTGCGGGAGGCCCTGCTAATCGCGTGGCTGCAGTTGGAGTGGGGCAGCGGCGACCTACCCGACGTGCAGGGGAGCGGCAGAGGCTCTGCGCCCGGAAGAATTGACACTCCGTCGCCCCAAGAGTTGTTCCCCCACCGAGTTTGGAGGTGGCAGGAAACAGAGCTCCGGGGAGAAACTGAGCACGGGGGTGAAAGGAGAAATTCCACAGCGGAGCCCCCCCCCCCCCCACAGCAGTAGCTATGCGGGGACGGAGTGGAGGAGACAAAACGAGCCAGCAGCAGGAGGCAGATAGTAGCAGCGGCAGGGCCCGAAGAGCTGGGTGCCTCAGCTGACCCTGAAGGGGAGGCTGGTGGAAAGTGTGGCTGGATGCAGTGCCTGGCTTGAGGAGGCCAGCTGAGACCCGGAGTGAGCCGATATTGCATCCTTCAACCCGGAGAGCAGAGCCGGAGAGCAGCCAGGAGGGCTGTGCCTGAGGGCGGTATCACTGACCGACACGACATCTGGAGAGCCGGGGGCCGCTTCTGGGGACAGCCACGAGCAGCGTGAGCCAACAATAAGGTGAGAGGATCGGTGAGGAGGCGGGCCCGGGCAAGTGGGCACGGAGAGAGGTCTGCGGGGAGCCTGGAGGTAGACGGTGGTTCCAGAGCAGAGTAGTAGCCCAGCGGAGTCGGCTGCGGGTGCCCCTCCCCTCAGGGGTGAAGCCTGGCGGAGGCTCCCTTTGCAGGCCGGGGACTCTAGTGAAGTGCAAAGCCTCCCCCCACTTAAGGATGGAGAAAACTAAGGGGGTTGTAGCAGCATGGAAAAAACTGGCTGATTTCCGCTCCCCGTATGCGACAGCTAAAGGTGGAAAAGAGGGGGAGAAAGAGAGCCGAACGCCGGTGGGAGACCCCAAAGAGCAGGGAGAGGAGATGGAAAGCGGAGCTGGACTTGGGGACCTGTCCCATTTAAAAGCGTGGCTCACTGAAATGAAAGATGAGATTAAAACAGAAATTAGCGGAGTAAAACACGAACTGAAAGAGTCTATACAGTCATTGCGACAAGATATTGTGGACATTGGCAATAGAGTGGAGGAGCTGGAACTCCAGATGGAACAGCAAGGGGAGGAAATGGTGGACATACAGCAGCGCTGGGGGACACTCCAGCAGACCCAGGTGGATCAGCAGATGAAGCTAGAGGACCTGGAAGACAGGTCACGGAGATGTAACCTAAGGATCCGGGGGATTCCGGAGGAGCCTCAGTACCGGAACTGTGAAGCTGTTCTGCTGAAGGTGTTCAATTCTTTGCTGCTGGCCGCGGACCTGCAGGGGGAGATACAGATGGACCCACCTCAAATTGAGCGAGCTCATTGAGGCTTGGGGCCAATACGAGAGAATAAGCCCAGGGATATAGTGGTGTGCCTACGGTCATTCAAGATAAAAGAAGGATTACTACAAGCGGCGCGGAAAGTACGACAGATCACGTGGGAGGAGCATCCTTTGGAGCTATTTCAAGACCTCTCTGCAGGAACGCTGCAACATCGGCGTAGCATGAAGGCGGTGACAGCGTACTTGAGAAAAGAGGACATTAGATATAAATGGCTGTTTCCCTTTGGGCTGCTGGTTACCTGCAGGGGGAAGTCGCGGAGAGTGCAGACCAGCGAGGAGGCCTGGTCTGTCCTTCGCGAGTTCGGGCTGCCAAACATACCAGAAGGGGGGCGACCCCAGGCAGGAGATCTGGCTGCGGCCGCGAAGCCCTCAAGCTCGCAGAGGAACTTTCAGAGATGGCACAGAACCCCTGCGGCCGGGAAGAGGATGGCGCGGCTGAACAGAGAAAGTCCAGGAAAACCAACAGCGGAGCAGGATGCAGGCTGAATATGTGGACTTTGCATGAGTACAGTTTATCCAGTGGGGTTTCACTGTAATGGTAATTTGAAGTTGCAAATGGCTGGGGGATGGAAGGAGGGATTAGAATGCACGGGAGGAGGAGTGAGGGGAGGTCGGTAGGGGGGGGGTTTAGGAAGACACGGGGCAAGAAGGGAGGAGGGTAGTGATGGGAGGGGGGGGAAGGGGGAGGTAAACAGGCAAGGCCCGTTAACTGGTCACTAGTATGGAAGACGATTCTCTCTTAATGAGAGGGGGAAGGGGGGGTGGGGGGGCCTGGAAAGTGGGTAGGGAAGGGGGAGAGTGGTAGACTGGGTGAGCTTAAAATAGTTTATTTATTTATTTATTTATTTATTTAAAGTCTCTTCTATACCGCGCTATTCAGCATCAGTGCAGTTTACAATAAACAGTGAACATACACATTTCCAATAGTACTTTGTGTTTACATATGAACAGGATAATCAACTTGGTTAACAGGGTAACTATGTACAACCACAAAATATACAATATATACAATTTGTAGGCTGATCATGTGTTTGTATGGTTTTAGATAGTGGTGATTTGGGTGGTTTCGGCAAATGGTGCTGAGTTTCTATTAGGTTCAGGGTAATGTATGAGGAAGAGGTAGTGTTTCACGGCCTTCCTGAATTGGAATATGTCTGGGATTGATCTAATGTTGTGAGGGAGGTTATTCCAGATCACTGGTGCATAAAGATTGCATAAAGTTACTTTAAATGTAAAGGGGCTTAACTCACCTTTTAAGCGACAACAACTTTATTCAGAGCTATCTCGCCAGAAGGCGGATATAGTCATGCTCCAAGAAACACATTTGACAAGAGCCACCGAGTACTTGGTTAAGCACAAAGGGTACGGGGTCTGTATGTACGCTTCTAACATCTTGGAGAAGAAGAAGGGAGGGGTTGCTATACTATTTGCATCACGATTAAAGCTTCAGGTGCAGATGGTGGTTAGGGACAGAGGGGGGAGGTATGTGCTAGTTCGGGTAAAAGTGGAGAATATATGGTACTGTGTAGTGAATGTGTATGCACCCACGGGGGGGCAGAGTGAATTCTGGACAAAACTGAATGGGGAGTTGGGGAAACAGGGGGACGGGATTCTCATTTGTGCGGGTGATTTCAACCTAACATGGAACCCATCCAGGGATGCTACAGGACCACGGGAAGGAAAGCGGGGGGATCGAAAGCGCTATCGTAATTTCGTGACACAGCATTGTTTGGTAGACGTGTGGAGATTGCACCACCCAGGGCGGAGACAATTTTCCTATTACTCGCCGGTACATGGGTCTTACTCCCGTATCGATGCTATATGGGTGTCCAAAGAGGTGGGGGGGAAAATAAGGGATGCGGACATGGAGTCCATTACATGGTCCGACCACGCACCGGTGGTGGTCTGGCTGCAAGTGGCAGATGAAGGGAAGGGGAATCGGTTCTGGAGACTCAACGAGTCCCTCTTGGAGGAGGAGCGGGTCCGAGCCGAAGTGGAGAAAGGTACGCGGGAGTACTTTCGATTCAATGATAATGGGGAGGCCACCTGGGGGGGTATTTGGGATGGGTACAAGGCAGTGGTCAGAGGTATATTAATTAAATGGGGGGCGCGGAAAAAGAGGGAAAGGGAGGAGAAAGAACGGCTCCTAAGGGAACTGTTATTGGAACTGGAAGAATTAGACGGACGCGGGAGTGGAGGAATCTATAGGGGACAGGTTTTGGTGGCGAGAGCGCAACTCAACGAGTTGCAGGCGGACAGGATTAAATATCAGATGCAGCTTCTGCGGCAGGAGGTATTTGAGGGGGGGAACAAGGCCGGGCGGTACTTGGCCCAGAGGTTGAAGCAACAGAAGCTTCGCTCCCACATAGTAGGGGTACGGCAGAGGGGTGGGGCACTGGTCACTAAAGATGGGGAGATTCGGGAGGCATTCAAGGATTATTACCGGGAGTTGTATACAGCGAAAGACCTGCATCCAGCTGAGAGGGGGACAAATTACCTGGCTTCTATGGTGCTGCCTAAATTGGGTAGGAGCGATCAAGAGGATATGAATAAACCTATTGGACCAGACGAAGTGGAGCGGGCGATCCAACAGTTAAAATTGGCGAAAGCTCCTGGGCTAGACGGGTTAACTGCCCGGTTTTATAGGACTTTCGGTGGTCTATTGATCGGGCCTCTGGTGAAATTATTCAACCAACCACGGGAGGGTGGGAAGTTAGCAGACACTATGGGCTGGGCAGGTATTACGGTGCTTCACAAAGAAGGGAAGGACCCGCGGGAGTGCGCCTCCTACAGGCCGATCTCTTTGCTCAACCTGGATGCCAAGCTCCTAGCCAAGATCCTTGCTACAAGGTTGAATAAAGTCATCGGGAAATTGATTCACCAAGATCAGGCGGGGTTTATTCCCGGGAGGCAGGTTGCCGATAATATTAGGAAGATTCTCATATTATTTGGGCTAGTGAACGGAGAGGGGAGGAGGCGCTCTTGCTATCGCTGGACGCGGAAAAGGCTTTCGACCAAGTGGCCTGGCCTTTCCTCTTTCAGGTGCTTGAGAAGGTGGGGCTGGGGAGCGAGTTTCTAGCATGGGTTAAGGGGCTGTACGCGCACCCTAAAGCTTGCGTGCGGGTAAATGGGGCTCACTCTGAGTTTTTCGACCAAGGGCGGGGAACACGGCAGGGCTGCCCTCTGTCCCCATTGCTGTTTGCATTAGCTATGGAGCCCCTGGCGCAGCGGATAAGGGATAGGGCGGATATTTCGGGAATTACTGTGGGGAGAAGTGCCTATAAAATTTCGTTGTTTGCGGACGATATTATCTTAAGCCTAGCCCGCCCTCGAGTGAGTCTGCCCATAGTGAAATGGGAGCTGGAAGAGTATGGTAAAGTTTCGGGGTTTACGATTAATCAGTCCAAATCGGAAATTTTGAATTTGACGGTCCCCGGTGGGCTAGCTAATACGTTGGCTAAGAAGTATCCCTTTAAGTGGGCCCGAGGTAGTATCCGGTACCTCGGCATTTGGTTAAGCAATAAAATCGATGAGTTGTACAATCTGAATTATAAGAGAGTGTTGGGGAAGACTGAGGGTTGGTTGGATGGGTGGGGACGGTGCTACTTGTCTTGGTTTGGGCGTATCGCGACGGTAAAAATGATGCTGGTGCCCCGATTGTTGGTCTTATTTCAGACACTCCCGATTTGGGTCCCTCTACATAGTTTAAAACGGATACAGCGGATGATTAATAGGTTTATCTGGATGCAGAAGCGTCCTAGGATAGCAATGCAGGTTTTGCAACGGTCCAGAGGGGAGGGTGGTTAGTGGGTACCTAATATACGCAAATATTATGAGGCAGCGCAATTGAAAGCGCTGTATGAGTGGCAGAGGGAAACATCTAAAGCGTGGGTTCAAATGGAGTATGAGTTGGTCGGGGGCAAGGACCTCGAAAGAGCGATATGGCGGGGGTCTAAGGGATTGGACCAGCATGCTATGAGTCCCATGATAGCGAACAGCTTGAGAATTTGGAAACGCAACAAATCTCAACTTGTTCCGGATAAGGGATATATTCTGGGAATGACTATTGAGGCATGCTTTGAGCGGGGACAAGGCCCAGGCGAACGAGTGTTACGTAGATGGGCCAGAACCAGGCTAACGCATGTCCAACAGGTTATCCATCCCCTGGGGGTTTACCCGTTTGAAGGCCTTCGGGACCTTTATAAGCTGAAAGGGAGTGATCATTTTGCTTATATACAGCTGAGGAGTTTTCTGAGGCAATCAAAGGTATGGAAGGATCTCTGGAACAACAGGGGCTGGTTTGAGGTTATATGTAATGGCCAGGGGGGGAAAAAGGGGCTTTTGTCCAGAATTTACAAAGGCCTACTGGGGGCTGGAGAGTGTAAGCCCCGATATATGGTGCAATGGGAGGAGGATCTGGGGGTGTGTTGGGATGGGGAGCGCTGGGTGAAGCTCATACAGACGATTGTTTCTGTGTCAATAGCGACACAAATCAAGGAAAATGCTTATAAAGTGTTATATAGATGGTATTGGACGCCAGTGCGTCGCTTTAGGGCAGGGAAGGGACGAGATGACTTATGTTGGCGAGGATGTGCTGAACGAGGAGACTGGATGCATATGTGGTGGAAGTGTGACAGGTTACAAGTTTATTGGGGGCAGGTTTGGGAGGCGATCCACGGTATGACCGGGCAGAAACTCCACGGGAGTCCGGCAGCGTGTTTGCTGCATCAATTTGACGAAGGACTCTCGAGACGGGAGGAGGGGGTTCTGCATCATTGTATAGCCGCAGCTCGCTGTGAGATAGCCCAGCACTGGGGGGGGGGGGCAGAGTATACCTCAGGTGGCAGGTTTTGTGCGGAGAGTGGCTGAGATGAGTTTGATGTATAAATTAACGGAGCTGCGGCGGGGGAAGGGAGGGAAAAGTGCGGTATATTGGCAGAAGGTCTGGAGCTGGATGGAGGGCTGGAAGGGGAAGGGGAAGGGGAGGGAGGGGGTTTAGGGAGCAGGATGACCGTACTAGTGGAAGTGGGGCTTGGATGCATGGCGAGTGGTGGTGAGTGGAAGGAGGGGCTCTGGAGACAATGAAGGGATGGGCGGGGAAGGGAAGGGGGTGGGGGGAGGGGTGGAAGGGTTAGGTGGTTAGTTAGTTTCTCACACTCGGAAGGGACGAGCGGGTCGGGTGGGTAGGGAGAAGGGGTAGATCTGGTTGGCCTATATGCACTGTTGTATGAAAAAATTGGGATTGCTGACAGGATTGATTTCTTGTTGTTTGTTGGTTGATTATATTGTTATTAATGGTTTTCCTTTGGTTTGCATTTGTATTTTTCTTATAAAATCTCAATAAAAGTTTTAAATGAAAAAAAAAAAGATAGAAAGCAGAGGGTTGGGCTAAATGGCCAATTTTCCCAATGGAGAAAGGTGAATAGTGGTGTACCTCAGGGATCTGTGCTGGGTCCGCTGCTTTTTGACATATTCATAAATGACCTGGAAAGTGGAATAACGAGTGAGGTTATCAAATTTGCAGATGACACAAAACTATTTAAAGTTGTTAAAACCCAAGAGGACTGTGGAAAATTGCAAGAGGATCTTGATAAATTGGAAGACTGGGCATCAAAATGGGAGATAAAATTTAATGTGGACAAGTGCAAAGTTATGCACCTATGGAAGAACAACCCAAACTATGGTTACACGATGCAAGGTTCCACATTAGGAACCACCACCGAGGAAAAAGATTTAGGCGTCATTGTGGATAACATGTGCAGCGGCAGCCAAGAGAGCAAATAGAATGCTGGGTATCATAAGGAAAGGAATGGAAAATAAAACAAAAGATATTATAATGCCTCTATATCGTTCCATGGTGAGACCGCACCTTGAATATTGTGTGCAATTCTGGTCGCCGTATCTTTAAAAGGATATAGCATTATTAGAAAAGTTTCAGAGAAGAGCCACCAAAATGGTAAAGGGGATGGAAGGATACTCCTATGAAGAAAGGCTAAAAAGGTTAGGGCTCTTTAACCTGGAAAAGAGACGGCTGAGGGGAGATATGATAGAAGTCTATAAATTAATGAACGGAGTGGAACGGGTAAACGTAGATTGTTTACGTTATCAGAATATACAAAGGCTAGGGGACATGCAATGAAGCTACAGGGTAAACTATTTAAGACTAATAAAAGAAAATATTTTTTCACTCAATGTGTAATCAAACTCTGGAATTTGTTACCAGAGGATGTAGTAAAGGCTGTTAGTGTAGCTGGGTTTAAAAAAGGTTTGGACAAGTTCCTGGAGGAAAGGTCCATAAACCATTATTAAGAAGGGAGCCAGGATATCAATGCTTGACCCAGTACAAGCATTGCGGAACCTGTGTCTTTTGGGGAAAATGCTTGGTACGTATGATCTAAATTGGCCACTGTTGGAAACAGGATACTGGGCTTGATGGACCTTGGTCTGACCCAGTATGGCATATCTTATGTTCTTATGTTCTTACATGCCACACCAAACTCCCAAAGGCCTTTCAGTCCAGCAGGGAAACGTTTAGTCTCCATGTCCCTCCATATGAAAGAGTCCCTGCACAGAAAAACAGGAGCAAAACTGGGTGATGGTCAGAAAGCTGACAGGTAAGGATATCCCTTCCAAACTGAAGAACTGCAATCCACCTGAACAGAGAAAAAAAATCCAGTCTCTAGGATTGATGGTGAGACAGAAAGAAGATACAGTATAATCCCAACACTCTGGATTATCCGCTCACCACACATTCCGCAGCCCTAAGTGCCCCCATGACCCCCTGTATGGCACCCCACTCTATAGTATTGTTCATGCATGCATTCCAATCCCCACTCATAATAAGAGGCAAATCTTTTCATCCATCTAACCTATGGGTAAGGCGAGCAAAGAACTCATCAAAATCTAAACTGGGGACATAGACATTAACCAATACAAATTCAGCAGATGGTAATTTACAATGCAAAATACTAAATCTCCTGCTGTATCCATCTCTGAACATACTATCTCCAAGGGCAGAGAGTGATGTATCAAAAGATAATGTAGAAAAAGAGGTATCCAAGATAATGCAGAAAATACTTGCCCCACCCGGTCCTGGCACAGTTTGCCATGCTCACTCCTGGCCTGCAAAAGAGCAATATGCACTTTTTCTTTTTTTAAGTATTGCAGTACCCACATGCACTTGACAGGGCACAAAATCCAATGAATGTTCAGCAAGACCATGGGTAAAGGAGCACCCATCAAGACCAGAAAGCAGCAAGCTCCAGCACCCACAACATGAGTACTGAAAAGCAAACCACCCATAGAAAACAACTGCATTAAATTTCATGCAAGACATTATCCATTGGGACTGCAAGTGGGAACTGAATTAGGACCCAGAAGTGAGTATCACCCCCATTTCTCTCAGCCCCCAAAGTCCTTCCCCCACCCTGATCCTTCCCATCCTTACAAGCCTCCCTGCTATCTCACCCTCCACCTAGATCCTTCTTCCATTTCACAGGAGACCCCCCTAAGAGCCTTCTTTCAACAGTCTGCACCAGGACATCCAACAAATAGCAACAAACACACCTTCATTTGTTCCATCTCACCCTCACCTCTCATATACTGATTCACCAACTCCCACACTCCTCCTTCCCCAAATCCAGTAACACATATCATATTAGAACCATTCAGTTCCCCAACACAGCCAATCCACACTCAAACTCACCACAAACTCCAGTCATCATGAACCAAAACCCCACATTGAGAATAACCCCTCATCCCCCCGCCAACACTCCCAGTAATTCAAAAATTCCCTCACTTGGTTTGCAGCTTGTCGTGCTGTGAGGGCTTGTGTGCATCAGTGATGCTGAGAGCTAAACTATCGGTAGTTTAACTACTGGCAGGGTCTCCCAAGATGGACAGGTCTCAGCTGAGGTGCCAGACCAAGACAAACCACCCATCTGGGCAGCAGCAGAATGGGATAGTGTTGACGGCAGAGGATCACATTTCTGTGACAACGGAAACACCAAACTTAAACTGTGCGGAAGAAAGGCCCGGCAATCTACTTCTGTATCTTGCCATGAAAACCCAATGGATAGTTACAACAAAACAAATTGTGCTATTGTGCTGGAAGATGAGACCCCCAGGTCGGAAGGCACTCAACTAGCTACTGGGGAAGAGCTGAAGACTTCTCAGAGTAAAGCCAGCATTTATGATGTGGTTGGATCAAAGCCCTCGGGATGTCTGACTGCTGATGTAGCTGCGCATAAAATGAGAGTCAGAAGCTGTAAAGATGTCTTATGCATTGGAACATGGAACGTACGAAGCATGAACCAAGGGAAGTTGGAGGTGGTCAAGAATGAAATGGAACGTGTACAACTTGATCTGGTGGGTGTCAGTGAACTGAAATGGACTGGCATCGGGCACTTTGCATCAGATGATCACATGGTCTACTATGCTGGAAATGAAAGACAAAGAAGAAATGGTGTTGCATTTATAATAAAGAAGAAACTTGCAAGAACTGTAATGAAATACAATGCAGTCAGCGAACGCTTAATCTCTATTCGTCTACGAGGAATGCCTATCAACACAACTATAATTCAAGTATATGCCCCAACAACAGCTGCAGAAGAGAGTTCTATGAACAAGTACAAGCTGAAATTGACAGAACATGCAAACAGGATATCCTGATAGTCATGGGTGACTGGAACGCAAAAGTTGGCAACAAAGAAGAAGGCAAAGTAGTTGGAAAATATGGACTTGGCAACAGAAATGAAGCTGTAGAAAGACTGATAGAATTCTGCAAGACCAATGATCTATTCATCTCAAACACCTTCTTCCATCAACACAAGCGGCGACTGTACACATGGACTTCACCCAATGGATTGTATAAAAATCAAATTGACTGCATCTGTGGAAGTCAACGATGGAAAAGTTCTATAACATCAAAGACAAAACCTGGAGCTGACTGTGGTACAGATCATCAACTACTAGTATGCAAACTCAAGCTAAAGTTGAAAAAGAGCAAACCACTCATGAATGCAGCAAAATATGACCTTGAGGATATACCATTGGAATTTAAAGACTGCCTGCAAAATTGATTTGTTGCTTTAGATACAAATGACAGAGCTCCAGAAGAGTTATGGAATGACATCAAGAAGGTTGTGTTGGAAGAAAGCTAGACGTCTCTACAAAAGGTGAAAAAGCAAAAACGGCCAAAATGGATGACGGAAGAAACTCTGAAAATTGCCCAGAAACGCAGAGAAGCTAAAGCCAGAGGAGAAAGAAAGACAATAACAGAACTCAGAGATTTCCAACGTGCAGCAAGACAGGACAAGGAAAAGTACTACAACGACACATGCAAGGAAATAGAAGCAGAAACTATTAGAGGAAGAACAAGATCGGCTTTCCTAAAGCTACGAGAGTTAAAGAAAAAGTTCCAGCCTCGAATTGGAATGTTACAAGATGCTCAAGGTTCTATGTTGAATGATGCTGAGAAGATCAAGAAAAGGTGGAAGGAATATACAGAGTTTTTATATGATAAAGATCAAGTGGACCAACAGCCGTTTCAACCTGTACCTTATGATCGGGAACCATTGGTGATGAAAGAAGTTAAAGCAGCATTGAAAGCCTTATCAAAGAACAAAGCACCAGGCATTGATAGCATTCCCATAGAAGTATTACAGCAATCTGATGCAGCTGTTATCGTACTTACAAGGCTCTGCCAAGAAATATGGAAGACAACATCATGGCCAACTGACTGGAAAAGATCTGTGTTTATACCAATACTAAAGAAAGGTGATCCAACTGACTGTGGAAATTATCGCACAATCGCTCTGATCCCACATGCCAGCAAGATTCTACTGAAGATTATTCAAAAGAGACTACAACCATACCTGGAAAAAGAACTACCTGAAGTGCAAGCAGGGTTCAGGAAAGGGCGAGGAACGAGAGACATCATTGTGGATTTGAGATGGATCCTTGAAAAGACTAAGAATACCAAAAGGATATCTATTTGTGCTTTATCGACTATAGCAAGGCTTTTGACTGTGTAAACCATGAGAAACTCTGGGCCACATTAAAAAGCATGGGTATACCAGAACACCCGATCGTACTCTTGCACAATCTGTACATTCATCAAGAAGCAGCAGTTTGAACGGAACATGGAGAAACAGAATGGTTTAAAATAAGCAAAGGTGTAAGACAAGGCTGCACACTTTCCCCCTACCTGTTTAATTTATATGCATTACAAATCATCAGAGAAGCAGGATTGTATGAAGACAGAGGTGTGAAGATTGGTGGAAGACTCATCAACAACCTTCGCTATGCTGATGATACCACATTACTGGCTGAAAGTGAAGATGATCTGAAACATTTGCTTCTCACAATCAAAGAACATAGTCTCAAAATGGGCCTGCACCTTAATGTAAAGAAGACAAAGATCATGACAACTGGCATAATCAACAGGTTCATCGTTGAAGGAGAAGAAATTGAAATTGTGAACAACTTTAACCTACTTGGATCAACTATCAATAAAGAAGCAACAAGCAGTCAAGAAATCAGACGACGCATTGCTCTTGGCAGAATGGCTATGAAAGACCTAGATAAGAGTCTCAAGAGCAGAGATGTCTCTCTCCATACAAAGATTCGACTTGTTGAAGCCATGGTATTTTCAATAACATCATATGGATGTGAAAGCTGGACAGTGAAAAAGATAGACAGGAAGCAAATTGATGCCTTTGAATTATGGTGCTGGCGGCGAATACTGTGTATACCATGGACTGCCCGAAGAACAAACCGGTCGGTACTAGAGGAGATCAAACCTAAGCTTTCTTTAGAAGCTCAGATGACAAGACTTCGACTTTCGTACTTTGGACACATCATGCGAAGAGAGAGATTAGAGAAAGACATCACGCTTGGCAAGATAGAAGGTCAGCGCAAAAGAGGAAGGCCAGCAATGATATGGATCGATACAATAACAGCAGCTACGGGTACCAGTCTGTCAACAATGAGCCGCCTGACTCAAGACCGAACACAATTTAGAATAGCTATCCAGAGGGTCGCCATGAGTCGACTCCGACTCAGCGGCACTTAACAACAATTCAAAAAGCAACAGGCTAAAAGCCACAGCAGGAGCAACAGCCTCATACCCAAGAGATACAGGTTTTATTCCCACTGGCACTCCTAGAGACCTTGGGCAAATCACTTTACCCTCCATTGCCTCAGAAGAAAAGCTCTGGCAATTTATTTCTGGTCATACCTTGCCAAGAAAACCCAGGGGCTGCTGGATCTCTAGGAGTCAGCATTGGCTTGATGACACTTAAAATAAAAAAGAGCCAAGATAAAAACAACAAACATTTGAAAACAGCATATGAGCTTGTTCAATATGCCCCTTATCCCCTTTGGGCCACAAGGACCTGAAAATTAAAGGGTAAAAACCAAAAAGGGGAACAGTCAAGCAGTCTGAGCAACAAAGGTGTGATGAAAACCACTATCGATTGGCAGTTGAATCACCAGCTATCAAAGAGGAGAAGGCCCCCCCCCATGATGATGCTACTTCCAAACTAGTCATGGAGGGGTCTCCTGTAACAACTGGACAAACTGGTCAGCTCCTGACACCAAAAAAAGCTCTGCACCTTTCTATCTCAAAGAAATTGCTGCTAGACCAGGTAGAATTTTGCATATTAGATCCCGTGCTCTTCACCACCTGAAACACCTGACACATGCATTGTAGATCTGCAGAAAAGTCCTGAAATATATAGATCTGCTGATTTTGAAAAGACAGATCCCCATCCTGTGTTACCTCTTTTTGAAGATGTAGTCTGCAGAATTTTTCACAGTACTTCAAAGGAGGTCTCACTAGGGACTTGTACAAAGGCATTATAGTCTCATTTTTTCCTGCTGACCATCCCTCTCCCTATGCATCCAAACATCCTTCTGGCCTTTCTACATGTTTGCCATTACAGTCATCCCCAGGTCCTGTTCTTCTTTCATGCATTGAAGTATTTCACCCACTATACCTTAACAATCCCTTGGGCTTTGGAGCCCAAGTGCTTGACATTCCATTTTTTAGCATTAAATCATAGCTGCCAAATTCATGAGGATGGTTTTTGGTAACTGCCATCAAGTCGATGTCAATTCCTGGTGATCCTGTGGATAGCTGTCCATGTTGTGACTATATCCTGGATTTTTTTGGCAAGGTGCAACTGGAAGTAGATTGCCAGGTCTCTCTTCTACACAGTAAGGGGGTCATTTTAAAAGGTCTAGTTGTGATTTAGGACATTGAAATCAGAGACATCTCCAAAGCCATTCCACAAATGACATTTACAGATACCTCTGATGCAGGGATGTCCAAGTAGGCAAGGAAGTGTGGTGGAGACATTTCTGGGGAGGTGCAATAGACTTATGCGTCTTTGTTCTATTTCAGGAATGACTACGCCACATAAGCAGCGTAGTCAAAGCCATCTACTTCAAAATCCGCTCCCTCAAACACCTACGCTCCCTGCTGGACCCAGACGATTTCCGTACCATATATCAAGCGCTGATCCTGCCGCATTTTGACTTTGCAAATGCCATCTTACAAGGTCTCCCCCAATCCACACTAACCCCCTTACAGTTGGCCATGAATGCCGCAGCTAGGGTCCTCTACGGTGCATCCAGAAACGACCACGTGACTCCTATTCTCAAACAACTGCACTGGCTACCAATTCACGGGAGAATCACCTTCAAATCCCTTTTATTAGCATTTAAGGCAATCAAAGGCACCTCATCCCTCTCACTCACGAATCTAATCCACATGGTCCCCCCCAACAGATCAAGAAGAACATCAGCTGTAAACTTGCTAGCTATACCAAAGGCTTCGACAAAGTACAACACGAACACCACAAACAGGGCATTCAGTTTTTATGTCCCAAAATGCTGGAACACCCTACCCCCCAACATTAGAACCATTACCAATCTATATCAGTTCAGGAAGGCTCTCAAAACATACTTTTCTGCCAATACTTCCCAGACAGCAACTGAACTAGATATCCCCTCCAAGAAATGACCCAATCTAGAAATGCCCTCACACTGCAGTGTAGATAGATTATGTATATAGTTAACCCAGTTATCCAAGTTTGTACTCCTGTTCAATGTAAAACCTGACAGTTTGTCGTTATGGTCGTTGTTGTTATGATGTAAACCGCGCTGATTCTAAATAGCGCGGTATATAAGAAACTGTAATAAATAAATAATAAATAAATAGAGACATCTGCAGGCATGAATAGGCATCGGAAAAGTACTTGTTTTGGCCTTAAAACATCCAGAGAGTGTAGAAAAGAGGGAGTATTAAGTGACTAGTCTAAGATCACAAATATCCACATTGGGTTTTGAACCTTAACTATGCTGTGCCCAACCCACTACATCAACCATTATGCTATTAGCCTTCACTTTCTAATTGATGCTATTCTGGGGACATCTATGCAGATGCCTCTATAGATGTCCATATTGGGCACATTCACATTTCTGAAATCATGCCTTCTCTTTATTTTTGAGACGTTCTGGCTTTGATGTCCCAGAATTCACTTGGATGTCCCATTGTAAAATGTGCCTTTTAGTGTGCAGTACCTGGTATTCCAAGGTGGTTTCCCATCCAAGTACTAACCAGACCAAACCCTACCTAGCTTCCAAAATCAGACACACTCCAGATGACATGCCCATAGTTAGAGGATGGTATGCCAATTCAAATAAAAATTAGGATTACAAAAAAGCTAACAGCATTTTCAAACAAACAATACCCACCTGGTATAAGGTTACCAGATTACTTGCAGGCAAATCTGGGAAGCATACAAGGTGTGACAAAAAAGAAACAAGACTGTCCCATAAATGTTTTATTACAAAATCTACAGAGAAATTACACATTGTCCCCTTCAAAGTAATCCTCCCCAGAGTTAATGCACTTCTGCATTACTTCTGCCACATATGGAAGCACTCGGTAAAGTCTTCCTCGTTGAGTCACTCAGCTCAGTGACCTTGATCTCTTCTACAGAGGTGAAATGAGTTCCTTTGAGCACCTCTTCAGCCTGGGGAAGAGCCAGAAGTCACACAGTGCAAGATCTGGGGAATAAGGAGGGTGGTCGAGAGCTGTGATCTGTTTGTTGGCCAAGAACTGCCTCACACTGAGTGTGGTATGTGCGGGCGCGTAGTCGTGGTGGAGCAGCCACAACTTATCTCTCCACAGAGCCTGCCTGCTGTGCTGAACTCGGTCATGGGGGCAATTGAGGACCTGCTGGTAGAAATGCTGGTTGACTGTCTGACCCTCAGGCACAAACTCATGATGGACCACTCCCTTCTTGTCGAAGAATGTGATCAGCATTACCTTGATCCTTGATTTGGACATGCTCGCCTTCTTGGGTCTGGGTGACAGTTGAGTCTTCCACTGCAGGCTCTGTCTCTTGCTTTCAGGGTTGCAATGGAAGACCCAAGTCTCATCTCCTGTGATGACTCAGCCAACGAACTCTGGATCTTCTCTGATCTTCTCTAGCAAGTCTTGACAAACATTGACCTTGTGCTCCTTCTGGTTGTCCGATAAAAGCTTGAGCACTATCTTGGCGCACACCTTCTGCATCCCTAGCTCCTGCACCAAGATGGTCCGTACTGACTCCCTTTTCAGGCCGAGCTCCTCAGCTATCATCCGCACCATCAATCTGCAATCACTCTGCACCAGCTGGTTCACTCTGTCAATGTTCTCAACCATCTTTGTCGTGGAAGGCCGTCCTGACTTGGGGTCATCCTCCACCTCCTTGCGGCCAGTCTTGAAGCATTTGTGCCACTCGAAGACTCACGGCCTTGACATTGCATCTTCTCCATAAGCCTTTTGGAGAAGTTGGAGATGCTCAGTTGGGCCCTTCTCCAACTTAACCAGAAATTTCAAGTTGATTCTTTGCTCCATATTTCTGTCACCTCCAGTTGCGTGACAAAGCGATGGAAGAGTGTGCTACAAAAAAACCTGAAAAAGAAAAACAGAGTGAGAGATGAAAAATATTATAGCAGAATAGTGGCGAGATGTTGCACGACACAGTGACATAAGCAGTTGCCAATTGGCATTGAGTCATGGGCATGGCTGCCACAGTCTCGTTTCTTTTTTGTCACACCTCGCATATGAAGGGTGGTGTGGGGAGGAGGGGAGGAAGGGAGTTTCAGCAACAAGGCATGGAGGAGGGAAGAAGAATTGTTATCTTGCCCCACCCCCATCCATTTCATGACAGCAACAATATCACTTCCAAGCAGACAAATTGACATAAAAATAGAAACAGTGATGCATTTCCCCCATATTCTGCAAAATATAGATAATGAAAGGGTGGTGGATGCTTGGATTGCCCTCACGATGGAGGTGGTGGGGGCAGATACGGAAGTCAAAATGGCATGGGGAAGACACAATGGATCTCTTTATAGCAAGAGGATAAATCATAAACTTGAATATCTTTTATTCTTCAACAAATAGAGGAGAGTGACCTCCACAGAGTTGCGGGTACAACTACTTTAGCCATTTTACTAGGTAGACTAGATGGACCATGCTGGTCTTTATTGGCCATCATATACATTCTAAAAACTGATATATTCAAATTACTAAAATGAAAATAATTGTTTTTCTCTCCCCTCTGTTCTCATTGCTGGAATTGGGGACAGGAGCCTGACAAACAGGTGGGAGTCAGAGACACAGCTCTAAAATCAAGGGATAATCTCTGAAAATTGGGGATATCTGGTACCCTTAACCTAGTAAAGAACTTCTCCATCTTTACATGTAAGCATGTCCTGAGTACCTCACAGATAGTTGGGGTTTCAGGAAATCCATAGTGTGATTATGCATGACCTAAATTTGCATATAATATGTTTCCAGTGTATATACAAATTTTGGACCATATTGGTCTTTATCTGCCGTCATATACTATGTTACTATGAGCATTTATCTATTTTTGAACATTTTTATACCATATTTTCCGATAGATCAAATACCGTTTCCAATGAACAAATTTTTGAATAGCACATTGAATAGTACATATTCAATTACATTGAACAATAAAAACTATGTACATTTGCATGCTTATTTGCAATCAACTAGAGATCAACTAACAATAACAGAAGAACTATTTACATGTTAGGGTATGAGACAGTATTCGAGTCATTTATGGTGGAGACTTTGAGGGTATGCAGTTTGTAAAGCATGTACTAGCTCGAGTTTGTGTTGGGAGGGGAGGTATCGGCGGAGTCTTTTTCATTATGGATACCTGAAAAGCAGACTAGCTGTGAGGTCCCGAGCACACTCTTTCATGTAAAGCTCTACTTTACTTGAACAGGGGAATTCAATTCACTTGAGCTGTCTACACAACACCAAAAACATTAACGGCCCAATATTCAGTGGCAGCAGCTAGACGATCTAACACAGCTAGCTGCCGCTACTGAATTTTGAACCCTGATATTCAATGTTGGGGTCATATTGGCCCTGACATTGAATATTTGGCTTGCCCGGATTTGCAGTAAGCTAACTGGGCAGTGGTGATGTTCAAACGCTGCCCAATTAACTTCTGTTACTGTTTGGGTTAGAAAGTGGTTGGGTGGGAGGTGACAAAGAGTACAGGTAAATGGAGCTCACTCTGAGGAGAAGGATGTTACCAATGGTGTGCCCCAGGGATCTGTCCTTGGTCTGATTCTTTTTAACATTTTTGTTAGTGATATAGCAGAAGGGCTGTCGGGTAAGGTTTGCCTCTTTGCGGATGATACCAAAATCTGCAATACAGTAGACACCCAGGAAGGTGTAGATAATATGAGGAGGGATCTAGCTGAGCTTGAAGAATGGTCTAGAATTTGGCAGCTGGGATTTAATGGTAAAAAATGCAAGGTCATGCATTGGGCTGCAGCAATCCAAGGGAGCAATATAGTATTTATTTATCAGGTTTTTTTATACTGCTTTACTGTTTCAATCAAAGCAGTTTACATTGTAACCTCAAACTTGTTAAATGTACATTAAACAGGGATGTTGTTAACTGGATTTTTCTGAGCAATGGAGGGTTAAGTGACTTGCCCAAGGCCACAAGGAGTGCTAGTGGGAATTGAATGCTGGTCTCTTGGTTCCCAAGCCAGTGCTCTAACCACTAGGCTACTCCTCCACTAGGATAGGGTGTGAAGTACTTTTGTCCACTAAAGAAGAGCAAGACCTAGGCGTGGTTGTGTCTGAAGATCTTAAAGTGGTTAAACAGGTAGAAAAGGCAACAGCAAAAGCTAGAAGGATTCTTGGGTGCATATGGAGAGGAATGGCTAACAGAAAAAAGCAGGTGATAGTGCCTCTGTTTAATTCTTTGGTGTGACCTCATTTGGAGTATTGTGTGTAATTCTGGAGACTGCACCTTCAAAAGGATATAAACAGGATGGAATCAGTACAGAGGATGGCTAATAAAATGGTTAGTGGTCTTCATTATAAAGCATATGTGGACAGACTTAAGGATCTTAATATGTACAGATTAGAGGAAAGGCGGGATAGAGGTGATATGATTGAGATATTTAAATACCTCCATGACATAAATGCACAGGGGGAGAGCCTCTTTCGATTGAAAGCAAATACTGCTATGAGGGGACATGGGATGAGGGTTAAGGGGGATAGATTCAGGAGTGATTTGCGGAAATATTTCTTTACGGAAAGAGTGGTGGATCCGTGGAATAGTCTCCCAGTGGAGGTGGTAGAGATGAGGATGGTATCTGAATTCAAAAAAGCATGGGACAAACACAGAGGATCTCTAAAGGTAAAAAGGGGACTGTTGTAGCTGTTTCTTTGGAAGGACAGACTAGATAGGCCATGTGGTCTTTTTCTGTCATCATTTTTCAATGTTTCTATGTTTCTAATTTAGGCCAGCCTTTGGACTTTTGCCGTATAACCATAACCATGCAGCAGCTCACTATTGCTGCTGCAGGGCCAGCCCATCCATGGTGCGAGAATGTTGTTCACACAGGACCCCGTGCTTCAGGGGGCCCTGCACAAACTTCATTCTCACAAGGTGCTCTTTCAAATGCCTGCTTCAGAGGGAGCCGAGAAGGCACGCCTGAGGCCCTGGCTCACCTCTGCAAAGCCGCCAGCATGAAGAGCAGCGTTTTCCCTCACGCTGGCAGCTGTGTTCTTGTGAAGCATGCGAGTGCCAGGAAATGTCCTTTAACCTTTCCCGGCATTCAGCACGCTTCTGAAGGCACTTAGACAGGTGCGGGGCTCTTTGGGTGGGGTCTAAGGACTGGAAATGGCCGATGGGGGGCTAGGATAGGACTGGAAATGGCCATTGGGGGGGCTAGGATTGGAAATGTGCTGATGGGAGGGGGCTTGGACAGGAAATGGGCTGATGGAGGGCTAGGATTGGAAATGGGCTGATGGGGGAGCTTGGACTGGAAATGGGCTGGAATAGGACTGGAAATGGCTGATGTGGGAAGGCTAGGACTGAAAATGGGTGATGGGGGGCTAGGATTGGAAATAGACAGATGGGGGGAGCTTGGACTGGAAATGGGCTGATGAGGGGCTGAAATAGGACTGGAAATGGCTGATGGGGGGCTGAAATAGGACTGGAAATGGCTGATGGGGTCTAGGACTGGAAATGAGCTGAAGAGGGGGCTAAGACTGGAAATGGGCTGATGTGGGGGCATGGGAGAATGGGACTAGAAGGAGCGGATGCTGGATGGGGCTGGAACTAGAAGGGAGCTGATGCTGGAGGGAGGACTAGAAGGGGATGCAGCTGGGGGAATAAGGATGGAGAGGGGAAAAGATATTTTGTGTGGGAGGGAAGAAATATTTATGAATGGCTGGGTATTGGGAGAGTAAGTGGAGATTGAGGATGGAAGGATGAAATTTCAGTGGATGATAAAGGAGTAAAGAAAGAAATCGAGGAAAGAGCAAAAGGGGAAAGATCAGTATGTTAAAGCAGATGTAGAGAGAGAATGGAAAAAATCTAGAAGAGAGAAGAAAGGACAAATGGACAGCTAGCAGAAGACAAAGGAACCAGAAGAAAGTGACTGGAGCAATTACAACTGAAAAATAAAATGCCCAAACAAAAGGTATTTTGAATTTATTAACTGGAGTATGTCAGCTCTGGGAAATGTGTATCGCTAACGTCTTTGTGTTTTTGTTTAGTACAAGAAGAAATCAATTTATAGTTTTATTTCTCCAATGTTGTAGACTCAAAGTTTGGCTTTTGGGGTTCCTAATTTAATTATTGCCTTCCTATTTCTAAATTGTGATCCCTTGTTGTGTGGTGACGGTCTATGTTCTGCATGTGTAACCAAGCTGAGGTATTCTGTTCATGTAGTTTCTATTTGACAATCCCACTTGTTCTCTTTCCCCAGTAGGAAATGTATTGGTATTCTCTGAGATATATTGGTTTAATATTTGCAGTGTTGCCTTTTGATAGGTAGAGTTTGGTGCTTTATGAGTCCTGGTAGTGCTGTTATGATACGGTGGGTTTGCTATGGGTTCTGAATGGGCAGTATTTATAGCACTTCCTAATGTGCTTGGTGGTTGGTACTGGTGAATAGTAATGTAGAAATCTGATAGTCTTTCTTTATCCAGACACTCATTAAGAGGCATGTTTACTAAAAGTTAAGGCACATTAACATTATGCAAATATACATGCAAATGAAGCTGTTTATGCAAATTAGGCCCCACAATGAGTCTCCGCATATAGTCCCATACCCGTGCACTGCTGTCCAGTTATGGCCAGGTGCTGCCCCAAGAACACCCCATTTCTAACTGGTTAGAATCGGGGTGTAAAGCAGTGGCACCCATGGACATTCAGTGGCCGTGTTAGTGCCACTGAATATCCTGGATAAAGGGAGTAACATGGTTAGCAGCAGGGCCGGCATGACTCATTATGCAAACTGTGCACTTGCACAGAGCAGCAGTCATGGGAGGACATCATGCTCAGCACAGTGAGCCATCTAAGCCCAGCTGAAGGATGAACAGCAAGCAATGGACAACGGAGAGGCAGAACAAAAAAGCAGCTTTGGAACTCATGTGCATGCAGCATGTTTGATGCGTTTCTGCCCTTCAGTAACAGTAAATTGCATCAGAGGAACCTGGGACACGTCAGACTTGCAGCGTGACCATGGGCTCCAAAGCCCTGTGCTGTTTTCACTTTTTCAAATTTGTAGCAGTCATAAGGTAGGCATCATTAAAGAAAAGGGGTGGCAAGGCCAGATAGGGTAAGGTGGGAGCCATGGCACTGAATGTGGGCCGGCTCTGTTACTGTATTCATATTAGCAGAAAGTGGGTCCTTTGGACGCCCTTCATCAGGAGAGGTGGCGCAGACAGCGCTGGGAAGCTTCCTGAGAGGCACCGGGGAGCAAGACAGCAACCCCCTGCATTCTTCATGGGCCCAGGACATCATCGGATTTGGCCATGTGAGCAACTAAGGTCATCTGCCCCATTGTTTTGTATGATTTACTGCCTATTATTATTAGTGTTCCACCTTCAGAAGCTTTCCTCAGAGCCTTTGCCTTAATAGGATCTGCAACTTTATTATTTTTTGTTGAAAATTTTTATAGAGCAAGAAGTAATACAATCTCAAGCATAGTGAAAAACCACTCCAAGATCAGCCATTACAAATAAAGCATTCCTTATAACTGAAGCCTTGAGTGCCAGATAAATGGTGGCCTAGTGGTTGGGGTAAGTTACCTCAGGTCAGGGGTTCAAATCCCCCAAAGGACAGCACCTGTAGGTTTCTAGTTCCACAGGTGCTCCTTGTGGCCTTGAGCAAGCCACTTAACCTTCTGTTGCTTCAGGTACAAAAAACATAGATTGTGAGCCCTTCAGGGACAAGGGAAAAATATATATACAGTACCTGAATGCACACCATTTTTCTGGTAGAAAAGCGATATATAAGCCTAGTTAAATAAAGTACCAAAACAAAGGCAAAAACCTAACAGCAGATAAAATGAAACAAATGAATTACATCACAGTAACTTGAGATTGCCCAACTTCCTGCCCCTTCCCCCAAAAATACAACCACCCCTTCCTTATCCCAACCCCCATCCCTGCCCCAGAAAATAAGAGAGAAGATAACAATTATGTGATCAGGTAAGGGGAAAGGAACAACCACACCAAATAGCTGAGTGAAAAGTGAAGGACTAAACGTGATGTCAGGGCCAGGCAAACTATCCAGAAGGCCAGAGAGCCCCCAGAGGAATGCCCATAAAATAAGTCATAGAGTGAGACCCCCAGCAACTGACCAGGCCAAATGCCCAGGAAAGTACATCAGTAGGTACTCCACAAAAGATGAGCACTGGAACACCACAATTCAGTGGACATCAGGCCTTTACTGGAGGAACCAAGTCCAAAGTTTTTGAATCACATCCAGCTTACCGCAAAGGTCCACCATAAACTTTTCCATATGATAGAGATCCCAAACTTTAGCAAGCCATTCTGCAGTTGGGATCATTTCCAGTAATGTGCAACAACCGAACAAGGTGCAAGGAGCAAACAATTCGTAAGGTGGCGAAGCTCATCAGAGAATAGATCCAGGGAAATATACCCCAACACACAGGATTCTATCTTGAAGGGAAAATATATGCCTAGAGTGCTGGTAATCTGCAGTTAAACCATTGACCAAAGGGGAAAGAGACGAAGGGTCCAGCAAAACACATGGGATCAAAGCCGATTTATTATTTTGATAGAAAATCCAGAGACCAGACAAAAGGATCCAAGAAGATCGATGATGGCCGGAAAGGAGGAGGCCAGATTCTGCAGATAAATGAGCATGTCATCCGCGTACAGAGAGACAGCATCTAAATGGCCTCCCATTGGAATTCCTATCTCCATCGCACATTTGCAAATATGAGCAGCCAGAGGTTCAATAGCTAATGCAAAAAAGGAGAGGGGATAAAGGGCAACCCTGTGTGATCCCATGACCATGCTTGAAAAGGAAAGAATGAAAACTATTGACAAGAACCGAGGCCGAGGGATTAGCATATAAGGCTTCAATCCAACTCCGCAAATGGGGACCAAAGCCAAAATGGTCCAATACTGCAAACAAGTAAGGTCACTCAACCTTGTCAAATGCTTTCTCTGCATCCAGTGAGAGAATTGCAAATTGCCCAGATGAATGCTGGAGGCCATGTAAGACATTAACGAGTCGACTAAGGTTCTCAAACCTGAACCAGTGTTTGATAAAGCCCTTTTGATCGGGGTGTATAAGATCTTGAAGCTTAGATTCCAACTGCGCCAAAAGGATTTTAGTAAGTATTTTATAGGTAATGTTCAGCAAAGAAATGGGTCTGTAACTGCTGCATAAGAGAGGGTTCTTACCATCCTTATGGAGAACAGTGACTGTGGCTTGACAGAAAGAGGAAGGGAGAAGCTGTCCTGGCAAAATATCATTAAAGACTCTGGTTAATATAAGGGCAAAAAGATCAGGAAGAGTTTTATACAGCTCAGCTGGAAGCGAAATCTGGACACAAAGACTTAGAGGACTTCAAACTACGCATGGCCGAATGTACCTCTGCAAGGGAAATGGGGAGTTCTAGACCTTCCTGGGCCTCAGGGGAGAGTCTGGGCAGTTCTGCCTTCTCCAGCCACCAATGGATAACCGCTGGGTCAGACGAAAAGCAAGAGGAATAAAGATTCTCATTAAACTGAGTAAAAGCATTTGCCATATCTTGCGACCCACGGACTGTAGACCTCTGAGGCGATGACAAGGCGAAAATGCGATGTCTCTGTCTCTGGCGTTTCAAATGCCATAAGAGCAACCTGTGTGCTTTATTCCCATGTTCAAAGAAATGTCTCTGGGTATGGAGCAACAGTGAAGCAATATGCTCAGTCTCCAAAGCAGCAAGCTCACCCCACAGATGAATCAGAGACGCCACATGGAAGAATTACCCCTGCACCGATGCAGATGCTCCAGGTCAGAGATACCTTTTTGGAGGTCCTCCTGACATGCTAGATCGCATTTCTGAAAGATACTAGATAGAGAAACTAAGTGCCTGAGGAGAGCCACCTTACCCACTTCCTACAACATAAAAGCTGAAGTGGCACCCACATCATTGAAGGAGAGATATTCCATCCACCCAGATCAAATAGTCGAAAGAAACTCCTTATTCTTGAGCAGGGCCCAACGCAAAGACCAAGTAGGAGGAGGTGTCTCAAGATTTTGCTCATTCAGTTTAAGGGAGAGGAGTGCATGGTCAGAGGCGCCCATAGTTCAATGGTTGTGCTGGGGACCAGAGAAAGCAAAGTCTATGAAACTAACCACATATCAATCCTAGAATGGCTATCATGCACATAGGATTAATAGATGAAATCTCACTCACCTGAGTGGGAAGACCGTCGCACATCACGAAGATCCAAGTCCAAAACAAGCTTGGCAAGTTGGGGTGGATTGGTAGAAGCTGGACTACCCTTTCCTGCCCTTTCCAGGGCCAAAGAAATACAATTAAAGTTACTGCCCATCAGGATCTCTCCCTGTTGACACTTCAAAGCCTCCAACACATCCGAGGGTGAGCTGACAATCTGCTAAAGGGGAATGTAAACATTTACAATCATAACTAGAACATCCCTCAAGTACCCGGAAAGGATGACCTCCAGGGCCACTGTACTGGTCGGTCAGCTGGAATGGACAACTCTGGGAGAACAGGGTCACCACGCCATGGTTATGGGAAGAAATATTGGCTGCAAAAACCTGCAGATATGTATGCGACGCTTGCAGGTGGACCTGTGGAGTGAGATGAGTCTCTTAAGAACATAAGATATGCCATACTGGGTCAGACCAAGGTCCATCAAGCCCAGTATTCTGTTTCCAACAGTGGCCAATCTAGGTCATATGTACCTAGCAGTTTCCCCAAGGGACACAGGTTCCACAATGCTTGTATTGGTTCAAGCATTGATATCCTGGGTCCCTTCTTAATAATGGTTTATGGAACTTTCCTCCAGGAACTTGTCCAAACCTTTTTTAAACCCAGCTACACTAACAGCCTTTACTACATCCTCCGGTAACAAATTCCAGAGTTTGATTACACGTTGAGTGAAAAAATAGTTTCTTTTATTAGTCTTAAATAGTTTACCCTGTAGCTTCATTGCATGTCCCCTAGTCTTTCTATATTCTGATAAGGTAAACAATCGATCTACGTTTACCCGTTCCACTCCGTTCATTAATTTATAGACTTCTATCATATCTCCCCTCAGCCGTCTCTTTTCCAGGTTAAAGAGCCCTAACCTTTTTAGCCTTTCATAGGAGTATCCTTCCATCCCCTTTACCATTTTGGTGGCTCTTCTCTGAACCTTTTCTAAAATCGCTATATCCTTTTTAAGATACGGCGACCAGAATTGCACACAATATTCAAGGTGCGGTCTCACCATGGAACGATATAGAGGCATTATAATATCTTTTGTTTTATTTTCCATTCCTTTCCTTATCATACCTAGCATTCTATTTGCTCTCTTGCCGCCGCTGCACACTGGGCTGAGGGTTTAACATGTTATCCACAATGACGCCTAAATCTTCATCCTAGCTGGTGGTTCCTAAGATGGAACCTTGAATCGTGTAACCATAGTTTGGGTTGTTCTTCCCTAGGTGCATAACTTTGCACTTGTCCACATTAAATTTCATCTGCCATTTTGATGCCCAGTCTTCCAATTTATCAAGATTCCTTTGCAATTTTCCACAATCCTCTTGGGTTTTATCAACTTTAAATAGTTTTGTGTCATTTGCAAATTTGATAACCTCACTCGTTATTCCCTTTTCCAGGTCATTTATGAATATGTCAAAAAGCAGCGGACCCAGCACAGATCCCTGGAGTACACCACTATTCACCTTCCTCCCTTGGGAAAATTGGCCATTTAGCCCTACCCTCTGCTTTCTATCTTTTAACCAGTTTCTGATCCACAATAGTACACTTTAACTTTATTCCATACTTGATAGACCGCTTACGTTAAAAACATTAAAGCGGTGTACAAATAAAATAAAAGGCAGCACTGCAAACTACGGAAAAAGAACGCCAAAAATCATAGGAAAGAGAGAAAAGAATAGTACAAAAAACTGTACAAACAATAATAAATAACAATTAACAAGGGCACAAGTTAAAACAACAAACAGTAGTCAAGTAACATAAGTTAAAAACAATAAAATCAAACAATAATAGGCAATAAAATAGCTGCCAATTAACAATATTCAAACACTGACCTAATAATTAACACCAAAAATATAAAACAAAGAATACAGACAGCATCACTTAACAAAGACAAACAGAAGGGGACAAGACCAACTAGGCAAGGACAAGACACTTAACCAGGGACAGTATCAGGGAGGGAAAATCAGAGGGGAAAAATCAGGGGGGGGGAGATCAAACACTTTGTGAAACAAATGAGTTTTGAGAGAGGATTTAAACTGTGAGTACACTGCCTCCTATCCCATGACTCTTTAGTTTCGCCAAAAGTCTCTGATGAGGGACCTTGTCAAAGGCTTTCTGAAAGTCCAGATACACTATATCAACTGACTCACCTTTGGATACCTGTTTATTCACATCTTCACAAAAACATAACAGATTAGTAAGACAAGATCTTCCTTGTCTAAAGCCATGTTGGCTGTCTCCCCTTAGGTCATGACTATCTACATGCTGAGTAATTTTATTCTTTATGATGGTTTCTACCATTTTTCCCGGTACTGATGTCAGGCTCACCGGTCTGTAGTTTCCCGGATCATCCCTGGAACCCTTTTTAAAAATTGGTGTTACATTGGCGATCCTCCAATCTTCAGGTATTAGAGATGATTTTAATGATAGTTCACAGATTACTAATAGCAGGTCTGCAATCTCATATTTCAGTTCTTTCAACACCCTTGGATGTATACCATCTGGCCCAGGTGATTTGCTACTCTTCAGTTTATCTAATAATTGTAATATATCTTCCCGATGTATCGATATTTCCTTCAATTCTTCCGCACCTTTAAATACCACTTCAGTCATGGGTAACATCCCTACATCTTCCTCTGTAAAGACTGAAGCAAAGAATTCATTCAGTCTCTCCGCTATCGCCTTGTCCACTCTTACTGCCCCTTTTACCCCTCTATCTAATGGACCAAGCTTCTTCTCAAATTCTCCTTTTGCCTGCCTTATCAATGCCTTGCATTTGACTTGCCAGTGCTTGTGCTATTTCCAGGTTTCGTCGTTTGGCTCTTTTTTCCATTTCCTGAAAGATGCTTTTTTGGCAACAGCCTCTCTGACCTCACCTATGAACCATGCTGACAGTTTTTTGGACTTCCTTCCACTTTTCCTAAAGCATGGAATACAGCTGGTCTGGGCTTCCAAGATAGTATTTTTCAACAGTCAAGCCTGATGTACGTCTTTAACCTTTGCAACTGCTCCTTTTAGTTTTTTCTTAACTGTTTTCCTCATTTTATCATAGTCTCCCTTTCGAAAGTTAAAAGGTAGTACTGTGGATTTCCTTACTATCCCTCCTCCACTAATTAAATCAAAGGCGATCATGCTATGATCACTATTGCCAAGTGGCCCCAACAACCTTATCTCTTGCACTAGATCTGGTGTTCCACTAAGGACTAGGTCTAATATGGCTTCCCCTCTGGTCAGTTCATGAACCAGCTGCTCCAAGAAGCAGTCATTTATTTCATCTAAGAACTTTATCTCCCTAGCATGTCCTGACGTGACCCTGACCCAGCCGATACCGGGGTAGTTGAAATCACCCATTATTATTACTGCGCTGTAACTTTTGTTAGCTTCCTTGATTTCTTTGAGCATTTCATCATCCATTTGGTCATACTGGCCAGGCGCTCGATAGTACACCCCCACTGCCATTGCCTTCCCCCTTTTACATGGAATTTCAATCCATATAGATTCTACAGCAGATTTTGATTCCTGCAAAACTTTAATCCTTTCTGACTCCATGCCCTCTAACAGAGAGCAACCCCTCCACCAATTTAATCAGCTCTATCATTACGATATAGTTTGTACCCAGGTATCACATTGTCCCACTGGTTGTCCTCCTTCCACCATGTCTCTGATATTCCAATCATTTAGTGCTATATATTCTAACTCTCCCATCTTATTTTTTAGACTTCTAGCATTTGCATACAAGCATTTTAGAGAATGTATTTTATTCATATTAATTTGGCTATTGTTAGACATGGATAATTTGGGATCTTTAAGCTCTGTCTGCTCCATACTTGAGGGCATTTGGGCTACTTTACTCTTTTGTGGAACCTCTCTGCTTTTGGTAGTATCCTTCAAAGATACATTCTTCCGAACCATCCGCTCTTGGGCGACTGTCGGCTTTCCCCTAATATCTAGTTTAAAAGCTGCTCTATCCCCTTTTTAAAGGTTAATGCCAGCAGCCTGGTTCCATCCCGGTTAAGGTGAAGCCCATCCCTTCGGAAGAGCCCCTCCTTTCCCCAGAATGTTCCCCAGTTCCTAACAAATCCAAAACCCTCATCTCTGCACCATTGTCTCATCCACGCATTGAGACTCCGGAGCTCTGCCTGCCTTTTGGGTCCTGCGCGTGGAACAGGAAGCATTTCGGAGAATGCTACCCTGGAAGTTCTGGATTTCAACTTCCTACCTAAAAGCCTAAATTTAGCCTCCAGAACCTCCCTACCAAATTTTCCTATGCCATTGGTACCGACATGTACCAAGACAGCAGACTCCTCCCCAGCACTATCTAAGACCTTATCTAGGTGGCGCGTGAGGTCCGCTACCTTCGCACCAGGCAGGCATCTTACCAGGTGATCCTCACGTCCACCAGCCACCCAGCTATCTACATGCCTAATGATCGAATCACCAACTATAACGGCTGTCCTAACCCTTCCCTCACGGGCACATGGCCCTGGAGAAACTTCCTCGGTGCGAGAGGGTTTTACATCACCTGGAGGACAGGTCCTAATTACAGGATCACTTCCTGCTAGACCAGGGTGATGCTCTCCTGTCACGTGACCTCTCTCCTCCATGGCAACAGGGATGCTGCCAGACTGGAGTTGGGACTTAAAACACAGAAGAGAGCTTTCTGGTTACATTTGGAACCCAGCAGAGACCTTGTAGTCTAAATTTAATAGTCACTCAGGGCCTAGCATCAGCAAAGTACTTTTAGCTTATATTTAAAACACAGAAGAGAGCTTTCTGGTTAAATTTAGAATCCAGCAGAGAGCTTGTAGTTTAAAGTTCAGAAGAAGTTAGAGCCTAGCAGCAGCTAAGAGCTATAATTTAAGTCAAATCAGAATTTAGCTTAGCACAAAAGGCAAAACAGGGTCTGTACTCTTTGAGCAACAAATGAAGTCTTAGCCCATAATAATGTTAGCGCATTATCTGTGCACCTGGCCCATCACCCTCCTCCATTTTACAGGGTTGTGGAGCCCTTGAATGTTCCAGGAGATAAGTTTAGCCTTAGTCATGTGACAGAAGGCCCACAACAGAACCAACCCCAGGATATATAGTTAAGAACATAAGATATGCCATACTGGGTCAGACTAAGGTCCATCAAGCCCAGTATCCTGTTTCCAACAGTGGCCAATCTAGGTCATACGTACCTAGCAGTTTTCCCAAAAGACACAGGTTCCACAATGCTTGTACTGGGTCAAGCATTGATATCCTGGGTCCCTTCTTAATAATGGTTTATGGACCTTTCCTCCAGGAACTTGTCCAAACCTTTTTTAAACCCAGCTACACTAACAGCCTTTACTACATCCTCCGGTAACAAATTCCAGAGTTTGATTACACGTTGAGTGAAAAAATATTTTCTCTTATTAGTCTTAGTTTACCCTGTAGCTTCATTGCATGTCCCCTAGTCTTTCTATATTCTGATAATGTAAACAATCGATCTACTTTTACCCGTTCCACTCCATTCATTAATTTATAGACTTCTATCATATCTCCCCTCAGCCGTTTCTTTTCCAGGTTAAAGAGCCCTAACCTGTAGTTTCCCAGATCACCCCTGGAACCCTTTTTAAAAATTGGCGTTACATTGACGATCCTCCAATCTTCAGGTATTAGAGATGAGTTTAATGAAAATTCACAGATTACTACTAGCAGGTCTGCAATCTCATATTTCAGTTCTTTCAGCACCCTTGGATGTATACCATCCGGCCCAGGTGATTTTCTACTCTTCAGTTTATCTAATAGTTGTAATATATCTTCCTGATGTATCGATATTTCCTTCAATTCTTCTGCACCCTTAAATACCACTTCAGTCATGGGTATCATCCCTACATCTTCCTCAGTAGGTATAGGAGGCAAAGATCAAGGTTGACCCCTCACCACTCCAAAAGTATTCCCCACCACCAGCCAGTGCCTTCTACTACCAACCCCCCCAATCCCTTCTCCCTCTCCTCTCCTCCCCCTCCCTCTGCCTCTGCCTCTCCCCAAAGATAACAGTCTTAACAAAGGACGGTCTTGGTAACAGAAAAACATAAAAGAAAGTAAATGGCACAAAGAGCACCATGCAAAGGATCGCCAGTGGCAAACACGAGGGCTCATCTCCAAACCCACCCACTAACCACAAGAATGAGCTTGCCGAGAATGCTTACCCACCCATATCCCTTAAAATATCCTTCCGCCCACTTACAGCCCCCCCCCCTACCACTCCTCAGGATCTTGGAGAAGAGAAAAAGTAAACACAAGAAAACAAAAAAAAACCCAGAGAATGCTCCAGAGAACCCACAATTGACCCCTGAAAAGGGGGTGGGGGAGGACAAGTTTTGAACAGACTGAGCAATAAAGTTACAGAAAATTACAATTTGGGACATAAGGGCCCAGAACAGTCACAAATAAATCCAAGAAACCAAACCACAGAAAGACATAGACCGAAGGAGAACCATAATCCCTCCCCAGTAGGATCAAGGAGGTTTAGTATTGCCCATTTCTCTGTCGAGAGATTGTCCTCTGGTTCACTAACCAATTGCCTGTGAGATCCAGGAATCTTGCGCCTCTTTGGTGTGGAGACCTCCCAGTCCTCCTGCTCGCCGCACTGAAGAGCATGGCCCCCATCATTCTGAATGAAATATACCAAGTCCAAACAGTCAGGTATCTTATGCTATATGTTATTCCATTCAAAGATTAAGGCAAGTGGAAAGCCTCACTGATACTTAATAGACTTTTTTTGCAACAGCTATGTTAAGGTCTTGAAACTTTTCCATCGTTCAAGGTTGTATTCTGAAAGGTCATAAAATATTTGGATCTCTTGGTCTTGGTAGTAGATAGAACGTTTTCCTCGGAGACTGTGGTGAAGAGCTGTTTTATCCGCAAAGTACCGGAAACAGGCAATAATCAGGCGAGGTCAAGAGCTCAGGCCCGCCCTGGTCCCAAGTCTGCGATGCTATTTCTCCAGCTGGGCGCGACCCAGGGCATCCGGGACACAGAACTTTTACAGCTCTTGAATCAATTCCATAGTGTTCTCCTTGTTACGCAAGTGCTCTGGGACACCAAATACCCAGATATTATTCTGCTGGCAGTTCTCAAGGTCATCATGTCGTTCTCGGAGGTCATTAGCGAGTTGATACAATTTATGGAGCTTAGACTGAAAAAGGGCAGTAGCGTCAATCTGCTCTCCAATATTAATTTTGTTCTGTGTGATCAGATCATCCAAGGATTTGATGTCCACCTTAATGTTACTCATTGCTTTGGAGAAATCTAGCCAAAAGAGCCGAAGCTCCTGTACAATTTCCAGGAGATCAGCCTTGGTAGCTGGCGGGGAAGGCCCTGAGACCTTAGGAATGGGATTGGAAGGTTGGGCAGGATCCAGCAACGGAGCTTCCAAGGACAAGGGCTCAGAAGATCTGGAAAATTTAGACAGAGCTGCAGCGTAAATATTGTTTGCAGACATAATGGATCAGAAGTAGATGGAGCAGAGAACAGCCACAAGCAATGACAGAAGGGGGAAAACCTGTGCCAATCAGATAGTCAGGAGCTGGTCACTGACAGGAGTGGGAGAATGCCGGCGAGAGGTCCAAGATCCAGCATGGCTGCACGATCCGGCCACTCACAGAACAGATGACAGATGGCATAGGTAAGCCGCACATAGGGCTTTTTAAGGGCTCACAAAGAATCACCAAAGTTTGAGACAGGAGTTCTGGTCTCAAGCCGCCATCATAGTCAGGCTTGCTAGCTCCCCCAGTAGCTGCAAATTTTAATTTCTATTTCATTATTCCCCATAGACAGTGGACCCAATTTTCAACAAGGTGCCGAGACATGCCATACCAGCAGAAAGATACCCACTCAGGAAATGTGCTTGAATCATGAGTCATGCACCTTCAAAATGACCAAGCATTGGAAATGTAGCACAAACAGGTAGACGTAGCATAAACAGGTAGGCACAGGGTCCGGAACTTGGGCTCGGCACCTAAGGTTAACCCACGATACCCATGTATGTTTCCAAACCAGCAGCCAGAGAAACAGGATGTCAAGTATGCATGAACCTGTGTATTGAGACCTTAGGAATGGGATTGGAAGGTTGGGCAGGATCCAGCAACGGAGCTTCCAAGGACAAGGGCTCAGAAGATCTGGAAAATTTAGACAGAGCTGCAGCGTAAATATTGTTTGCAGACATAATGGATCAGAAGTAGATGGAGCAGAGAACAGCCACAAGCAATGACAGAAGGGGGAAAACCTGTGCCAATCAGATAGTCAGGAGCTGGTCACTGACAGGAGTGGGAGAATGCCGGCGAGAGGTCCAAGATCCAGCATGGCTGCACGATCCGGCCACTCACAGAACAGATGACAGATGGCATAGGTAAGCCGCACATAGGGCTTTTTAAGGGCTCACAAAGAATCACCAAAGTTTGAGACAGGAGTTCTGGTCTCAAGCCGCCATCATAGTCAGGCTTGTTAGCTCCCCCAGTAGCTGCAAATTTTAATTTCTATTTCATTATTCCCCATAGACAGTGGACCCAATTTTCAACAAGGTGCCGAGACATGCCATACCAGCAGAAAGATACCCACTCAGGAAATGTGCTTGAATCATGAGTCATGCACCTTCAAAATGACCAAGCATTGGAAATGTAGCACAAACAGGTAGACGTAGCATAAACAGGTAGGCACAGGGTCCGGAACTTGGGCTCGGCACCTAAGGTTAACCCACGATACCCATGTATGTTTCCAAACCAGCAGCCAGAGAAACAGGATGTCAAGTATGCATGAACCTGTGTATTGCCAGTCCGGGGCACCCATGCATTGACGACACCGCCACGCAGGCTCCGCGGGCTGCCTGTGCAAGAGCCCCCTGTGGCTGGGCGGATAGATGCCAGTGGTATGGTGGTGAGAAGGACAGCGAACTTCAGCGCTGATGAGTCTGAGACCCTTGCCCAATCCGTGCTGTGGTACAAGGGGGTGCTATACCCCAGCTGGGACCAGCATCTGAACCTGCGGCTGGCCATGGCCATATAGAGGGCCATCCAACTCTGTCAGCACAGGTAAAGAGGCCTGAACAGGCCGGGGGTGGGGGAGAGGGAGGGCTTAGCACCATGCTAGGCCATACACACCCTGAAAGGCACTGCTGTGTGTCTGCACAGGGAGACAGGGCTGTTGCCAAGCCACATGGTAGTGACAGCCCCAATGTTTGCAGAAAACATGTCAGCAGACAGGGGGACAGGTCATGCATTGGTACAGGTGCCGTCCCCAGCTGCCCGCAGCAGGAAGCATATCTAGACACAGCAGGCTCGGAGGCAGCTGCATCCCCTGGTGGTGGTTGGCAGCAACACCACAGGGCATGCACAGCAATGGCAATGCACGGTACATGGGGAGCTGTAATCAGGTTGTCCACCCCAGGGACACTGCCGGCCAGTGCGGACACCCTGGACATGCACCCCACAACCCAGCCCTGCGACCCTGGCCCAGGGGTCTGAGGGGACCAGTGGCAGAATCCACATATGTGCTGTCCATCTGTCCCTGCAGCAGATCTGCCATCACTGCCCGTCACCACCTGTCCGACTGTGGCAGCATGTCGATGATGTGATGCTACAGAACCTGACAGATGTGTACTGGCAAACATGCACAAACCACGACACCCTGTCCTGCATGGTGCCTAACAAGCCATGCAGTGATATGGCTCCTGAGGCAAAGGAATTTGCCTGGCATGACACATGCCAACAGCAAGGCCATGCGTGGCCCACAACCATGTACCATGGTGCCAAGCCAAGCCTACATGCAACAAATAGAAACATAGAAACACAGAAACATGATGGCAGAAAAAGGCCATATGGCCTATGTAGTCTGCTTCCATATCAGCCACTACAACAGTCACCTCTTTTCCTTTAGAGATCCTCTGTGCTTGTCCCATTCTTTTTTGAATTCAGATACTGCCCTCATCCCTACTGCTTCCACTGGGAGACTATTCCACCAGGGCCGGCCCGTCCATTGAGCAAGAATGTTTTTTGCACAGGGCCCCGTGTTTCAGGGGGCCCCGCGCAAAGAACATTCTGCTTTTTTTAAAATTACATTAAAAAGGGAGCTGCCTTGGAGAGCGTTAGAGGAGCGTGTGCCTTGCCGAGGGTTGGAGGAGTGCTGAGACTGCTCTGCCCTTCTGCCGTGCTGCCGGACCATCAGGCACTCCGGGGACAGCCTGCTGCTCGAGGGACCTTGCCTCCTGGTATAAATTGCAGGCAGTTTCTCTCCGTGACCGTGGAGTGCGGCCATGGGGCGTATTATAAGGGGCGTGTCTAAAGGGGCAGGTTCTGCCCCTTAGATGCCCCTTTGATGCCATTTTGATGCCATCTGACGGAGTGGGAGGTTAATACGCAGTGCAGCTTGGTGAGAAGTTGTTACGCTTTCCTCTTTGGTTTGTGGTTTGCTTGTGTATTGAATTTACTATGGGTAAGAGGAAGGGTAAGCAACAAGGCAAAGTCCAATCGGCTGACTCTGGTAATTCAAAACCGGTGGGCCCATTGGACAAACATTTTGCCCCCCTTCCCCTCGCGCAGTCCTCACCTGAGGGGGCATCTTTGAGTCCTGGGGGGAGACCTCCTCCTCCCTGCCCTGTTACTGAAGTAGTATCTATGGCGGATTCCCTAGAGGTTCTGGAGAGAGCTAAGATTATTGTTAAAATGCCTACTCCTGTTCAGACGGAGGTACTGGATACTGTTTTTGAGCTTCCAGTCCTTCCTTCTGAATCCGAAGTTACCTTAAAAGATGTATGGGGGGCCCTTAAGTGCATAGATTCTAAAGTGTCTACAGTTATTACCTCATTTACTTGTTTCTCGCAGGAAGCTGCAGTAGCAGTGCAGCAACTAGACGAGAAACTGTCTTTAATGGATAAGGCAGTGGTAAAATTGGAATCTCAGGTTCAGTCTTTACAGACTACAAATGTGATGGGAATCAAGGATTCTTTGTTTTTTCATTCTAAGATTGAAGCGCTTGAGAATTCCATACGAATTTGTAATTTAAGATTTTTGAATTTTCCTTGTACCTCTTTTAGCACCTAAGATTCTTTTTGACAAATATGTTAAAGTAGTACTGGCTATATCTGATGTTTTAGATGTATTGCAGATATATTATATTCCCTCTGGCACTAAACGGGTTAACCCCATAGAGGGTGAATTAGATGAAATTATTCCCAATGTTGTGAATCTCACTAATTTTCTGGAGGATTCCACAGATATTATAAATACCCGCTCTACTTTGCTGGTTACCTTATCGTCTGTTACGGTTAAACAGCATATCTTAAAAGCCTTTAAGGTTAAATCAGCTTTGTTTTGCGGGCAGGAAATCAATATCTTCCCAGATGTCTCTCGTAGCACTCAGATGCGTCGCCGACAGTTTCTATCTTTAAAGTTGCGCGTTTTAGCTCTGGGTGCTACATTTTTCCTAAAATTCCCCTGTAAGTGCCTGGTTTCTTATGAGGGCGCTTCCTTCATTTTCCTTGAGATATCACATCTGGAAAGATTTCTGTTTGACAAGCAGGGTGTGCTTGGGTCTCAGTTTAGTTGTTTCCTCTTAGTATGTGGTCAATTTAATTGACTTGGTTTCTATATTATGTATTTTTGTTATTTGCTAAGGTCAGCTTCCGTGATGTGGACTGTAACATCTGTTGTATTGCATTTTGCTATGTTTATTTTGCACTGTTTATGTTTCCTATCTGTGTAATATCAGTAACTTGTCTTATTCTGATTTGGTTGTTGTATATGGCTAAAAGACTTAAATTTAAAAAAAAAAAAAAAAAAAGCTGGCTCTCTGGCCGCTGCCGCTGCCGCCGCGGCAGAATGCAGTGTCCCGCGGGGCCCCCTCTGCCCGCTAAGCCCCTCTGCAAGGGCTTTCAGATTCACGAAGGGAGAGTGTCTCCCTCGCGTCTGTTAAACCCGCAGGGGCTAATGGGAAATTTCCCATCAGCCCCTTTAGACGCGAGGGGCTGATGGGAAATTTCCCATTAGCCCCTGTGGGCTTAACAGAGACGCGAGGGAGATACTCTCCCTTCGCGAATCTGAAAGCCCTAGCATGAGGGGTTAGCGGGCAGAGGGGGCCCCGCGGGACACTGCATTCTGCCGCTGCCGCGGCAGCAGCCAGAGCCAGCTTTTTTATTTTTTTTAATTTGCCATGAGCCGCAGGGGGGGGGGAGTTGTTAGGACTGCTAATGGGGGGGGGGGGAGTTGTTAGGACTGCTAATGGGCTGGGGGGGTTAGGACTGCTAATGGGCTAGGGGGAGTTGTTAGGACTGCTAATGGGCTAGGGGGAGTTGTTAGGGCTGCTAATGAGCTAGGGGGGGGGGGTTGTTAGGACTGCTAATGGGCTGGGGGGGTTGTTAGGACTGCTAATGGGCTGTGGACTGATGGGGGCTGTCTGGAAATGGGGTGATGGGGGGTTAGAACTGCTAATGGGCTATGGGGGGTGGTTAGGACTGATAATGGGCTATGGGGGGGCTAGGACTGATAATGGGCTATGGGGGGGCTAGGACAGGAAATGGGCTGATGGGGAGGGGTTAGGACTTGAGGTGGGCTGATGTGGTTAGGACTTGTAATGGGCTGTGGGCTGATGGGGGGGTTTAGGACTGACAATGGGCTGTGGGGGGCTGACTGGAAATGGGCTGATGGGGGGTTAAGACTGGAAGTGGGCTGATGGGGGGTTAGGACTGGTAATGGGTTATGGGGGGGCTTAAACTGAAAATGGGGTGATGGGGGGTTAGGACTGGAAGTGGGTTGATGGGGGCTAGGACTGGTAATGGGTTGGGGGGTTGCTATGACTGGAAATGGGCTGAATGGAAGGGGAGACTTGAACTGCAAATAGCTGATGGGGAGGGAGCTTGGAATGGAAATGGGCTGTGAGGGAAGAGAGCTAGGACTGAAAATGGGCTGATGGAGCAGCTAGGATAGGACTGGAAATGGGCTGGGGGGGAGCTAAGATTGGAAATGGGCTGCGGTGGGGGCTTGAATTGAAATGGACGGGCTAGAACTGGAAGTAGGCTCATGGGGGGGCTTGGACTGGAATTGGGCTGAGTGGAGGGGAGCTAGGATTTGACATGGGCTGATGGTGGGGCTAGGATTGGAAATGAGCTGATGAAGGGACTCAGACTGAAAATGGATGGGGGAGCTAGGACTGGAAATGGGTTGATGGGGGGTAGGACTGGAAATGGGCTGATGCAGGGACTAGAAGGGAATAGATGCTGGGTGAGACTGGAACTAGAAAGGAGCTGATGTTGGGGGAGGATTAGAATGGGATGGGGCTGGGAGAGTAAAATGGAGAGGGGAAAAATATTGTGTGGGAGGGATGAAAAATCTACAATTGGCCGGGTATTGGGAGAGTAAGTGGGGATTGAGGATGGAGGGGTAAAATTTATGTGGATGAAATAGGAATGAGGAAAGAGCAAAAGGAGAAAGATTAGTATGTTAAAGCAGATGTAGAGAGAGAGAATGGAAAAAAAAACTAGAAGAGAGAAGAAAGAACAAATGGACAGCAGACGATGGACAGTTAGCAGAAAACATGAAGAAACCAGAAGAAAGTGGCTGGAGCAATTGCAACTGAAAAAAAATGCACAAAAGGTAGAAAGATCTCTTTATTTTGAATTTATTAACTGGAATATGAAACCTCTGGGAAATGTGCATCATTAACGTCTGTGCTTTGTTTGGTACAAGAGGAAATTTACAGTTTTATTTCTACAGTGTTGTACATTCCAAGTTTGGCTTTTGGGGTTCCCAGTTTAATTATTGCCTTCCTGTTTCTAAATTGTGATTCCTTGTTTGGTGATGGTCTATGTTCTGCATGTGTAACTGAGCTGAGGTATTCTGTTTATGTAATTCCTATTTGACATTGCCACTTGTTCTCTTTCCCCAGTATTCTCTGAAATGTATTGGTTTAATATTTGCAGTGTTGCCTTTTGATAGTTAGGGTATGGTGCTTTGTGAGTCCTGGTAATGCTGTCAGGATACGGCGGGTTTGCTATGGGTTCTAAATGGGCAGCGTTTGTAGTAGTTCCTAATGTGCCTGGCGGTTGGCACTGGATTATAGTAATGTAGAAATCTTTTAGTCTTTCTTTATCCATACACTCATTAAGAGACATGTTTACTAAAAGTTAGTGTATGGTAACATTATGCAAATATTTATGCAAATAAGGCCACTTATGCAAATGAGGCCCGCACCGAGTCTCCGCACATGGCCCCGCACCCACCTTGGGCCGCCCCTGTATTCCACGCATCTATCACTCTTTCCATAAACAAATATTTCTGTATATTACTCCTGAGTCTATCCCCTTTCACTCTCATTCTATGTCTCCTCGTAGCAGAGCTTGCTTTCAGTTGAAAGAGACTCACTTCCTGTGCATTTATGACATGGAGGTATTTAAACGTCTCAATCATATCACCTCTATCCCATCTTTCCTCTAAAGTATACATATTAAGCTCCTTAAGTCTGTCCTCATATGCTTTATAATGAAGACCACTAACCATTTTAGAAGCAACCCTCTGCACCGACTCCAGTCTGTTTATATCCTTTTGAAGGTGCAGTCTCCAGAATTACACACAATATTCCAAATGAGGTAGCACCAAAGACTTATACAGAGGTATTATCACCTCCTCTCCCTATGCACCCAAGCATCCTTCTAGCTTTCACCATCGCCTTTTCTGTTTAGCTACTTTAAAGATCATCAGACACAATCATACCTAGGTCCCGCTCTTCTTTTGTGGACAGAAGTACTTCACCCCCTATACTGTATCGCTCCCTTGGATTGCTGCAGCCCAAATGTATGACCCTGGATTTTTAACATTAAATCTCAGCTGACATATTCTAGGCCATTCTTCAAGCTTAGCATGAGGAGGGATCTAGCTATCTACTCCTTCCGGGGTATCTATTCTATTGCAGATTTTGGTATCATCCACAAAGAGGCAAACCTTACCCAACAACCTTTCTGCAATAACACTAACAAAGATGTTAAAAAGAATCGGAGCAAGAACAGATCCCTGGGGCACACCACTGGTAACCTCCTTCTCCTCAGAGTGAGCTCCATTTACCTGTACCCTTTGCATCCTCCCACTGAAACAATTTCTAACCCAAGCAGTAACTTTAGGGTTTCATCCCTACGGTACTCAGTTTGTTTATAAGTCACCTGTGCGGAACGGTGTCAAAGGCTTTACTGAAATCTAAATATACCACATCTAGGGCTCTCCCTCGGTCCAAATCCCTGGTCACCCAGTCAAAGAAATCAATCAGATTTGTCTGACAAGACCTGCCTTGCATCTGATAATACATTGGACTCCAAAAACCTCACTATTTTCTTTCAGCAGCGTTTCCAATAATTTACTCACCACAGAGGTTAGACTAACCAGCCTGTAGTTTTCAACCACATCCTTACTTCCACTTTTGTGTAAAGGGACCACATGTGCCTCTCTCCAATCCTCTGGCACCACTCCCGACTCCAAAGAGGCATTGTAAAGGTTGTTCAGTGGAGCTGCTAGAATGTCCCCAAGTTCCAACAGTATTCTCAGGCGTATCCCATCTGGTCCCATCGCTTTGTCTACTTTAGGTTTAGCTATTTCCTCATGAACACAGTCTTCTGAAAATCGTTCAAGATGTTCATCTCTTCTGTTCCTGTTTGTGGGTGTTTTCTGAGGTCCTGCTCCTGGTTCTTCATCTGTGAACACAGAACAGAAATATTCATTAAGCAATTCTGCTTTTTTCTCATCAACTTCTACATATTTCTCCCCTTCATTCTTGAGTCTGACAATACCACTTTTGCCCTTCCTTTTCTCACTAATATATCTGAAAAATGTCTTATTCCCCCATTTTATTGCATTGGCTATTTCCTCCTCTTTTTGTATCTTTGCTTACCTGACCATTTTGCTAGCTTCTCTAAGTTTTTCCAAATATAGATGCCTTCCTTTCTCTGTGATCTCTTGTATTTCTTGAAGGCCTCCCTCTTCTTCTTCACTTTTTCAGCTTCTTTTTTCAAAAACCATTGCAGTCTCCTTTTCCTTTTACCCTTATTTATCATTTTAACAAAAAGGTTGGTTGCCCTTAAAATATCCCCTTTCAATTTTGCCCATTGCTTTTTTACACCACCCAGCTGTTCCCATCCCGCTAACGACTCCATGAGGTATTGACCCATCTTGGCAAAGTAAGATTTCCTAAAGTCTAAGACCCTCGTTTTTGAATGGAATTTAGCAGTCCTATCCCAATCCTGAACGACATCTGGTGATCGAGATGATCTCACACTATAACATCAGAAACACTTTCCCCATTGGTAAGTGTCGTGGGATGATCATCTAGCGGGGTCCTGGTCCAGTCCAGATGATACCTGGTAAGGAGAGAACAAGAGCAAGCAAGGCAAGAGAGACAAACAAAATTTCCAGGCAGATACATTTTTATTCACTGCTATAGCACGGGCTGGCTCACAGTAAGCTATCAAGGAGTCCAGCACTCACACAGGATTCAAGCTGGATTTTTATACAGTCTTAGTATAGCAGTTTGTCACGTGGGTTAGAGCAGGATAGCAATTTGGAAGAACTCTCTGGGCCCACTTGCTTCTTCTTCCTATAGAATTATCTAGGTGGCATATCTGGAGAGTACCTAACTGCTAAGAGTCCCTGATTGGTCAGTTGAGGGGTGGCTACCTTATCTCGTCCTGCAGTCTAGGGCGTTTGTGGCTAAGCTATCTGAGGCCCTACTTCTTTGTGTGTGCATGAGAAGACAACCTAGCAAAAGCATCTCTCTACCTCCCCCCTCCCGTTACTTTGTCAGCTTGGTTGTAAAGATAGTTTATCTGTTTTAGCCTGTCGGTGTTCTTGTGCTGAAGCTCCTGTCTAAAGTTTAATGTCTGTTTATTTCAGCATACCATTTATTTTATTCTGGCATGCTATCTCCTTTTTCCCATCTCAGTAAGCACCAAGTCCAGTATGGCCCCTTCATGTGTGGGTTCTGTTACCAGTTGCCTGAATAGTTCTCCCTGTAGAGAATCCAGGATCTCCCTACTTCTTGATGATACTGCTGTAGATATGTGCCAATAAATATCTGGCATATTGAAATCCCTTATCAGTAGCACTTCCCATTTTCTAGCAATGCTGAGTATGTCTTTTATTAAATCTCCTTCCACCTCTTCTCCCTGTGAGGGAGGTCTGTATATCACGCCACTACAAATAGATTTCTCTTTCCCTCTTTCTAATTTAACCCATAGTGCCTCCTCTCTCCCTTTTAAACCCTGTATTTCCCTAGCTTTAATATTTATTTATTTTTTACAAATAGTGCCACTCCTCCTTCCCTTCTTCCTACCCTGTCCTTTCTAAATAAAGTATAGCCTGGTATGATTACATCCCAGTCATGTTGTCCGTGAACCATGTCTCCGTTACTGCCACTAAATCCAAGTCAGTCTCTCCTATTAAAGCCTCAATATCTGGGACCTTATTTCCCATGCTACAGAAATTTATACACACTGCTTTCCATAACAGGGGCTATACATTTCAAACAAAGGTAAGAGTTTGTGGCTTTTTAAATTACAGCTCTCTGCCTGGAAGCCCTTAAAAGGGTTTTGGTACATTTTTAAATCAAGATACATTCTTTTTAGAGTTTTAGTTTAAAAGGAGAAATATTTTTTTTAGTGTGGCAGGTTTAAAACTATGCTTTAGTATCTTTCTCAGCTCTTTGAAGCTACTGACACCTAATCAGGTGTTAGTTCCCTCCCTACCCCTCCCCCAACTTCCACCCATCCCTAGTGAGCAGTTTTGCTTTATAGGGCACCTCCCCAATTAACTACACACAGGGACTTTGAACAGCACATTTTGAATATACTTAAATAGATTTAACTGATTTTTCTCTGAAAGGACAGCTGGGAAGTCAGCTGGTACTTTGGTAGATCTCCCTCTTTTGTTTTAACAGACACCTAAGCTCCACGAACTGAACAATGGCTGGGAAAAATCATATCGCTAAAGCTGTTGCCCCTGTTACAACTTTTGCCTCTGTCCAGACAGATGTCCCAATGCCAGTTGAAGGACTGGTTGCATGTGCAGTGTGCCTGCATGCTAAAGCTCTCAGGAAAAAGTGGAGCTCAGAGAAGAGGTGACAAGACTGAGGAGCATTCAAGACAGTGAGAAGTACATTGATGAGATGCTTCTTGCAACATCCAAGCTGTCCAGCAGAAAAGAAGATGGTTGCCTACAGAATGATGAAGGTTGGACACAAGTCACCAGGGCCTGCAGAATCACCAATCCAACTTCTCCAGTCCTTGAATTGAAGAACCATTATGCAGCCCTGGAAGTGGAGGAGGTGAAAGCATCCCTGGAAAGGGAAGAACCAGAGTTCAAGTACCCCAAAGTTGCAGAATCAGTGACCACAAGGAAGTGAAGGATAGTGGTAGTTGGTGACTCTCTTCTGAGGGGTACTGAGGCGTCCATCAGCTGACACTTGATGTCCAGAGAGGTATGCTGTGTGCCAGGTGCCAAAATCCAAGATGTTATGGAGAGTTTGCCGAGACTCATCAAGCCCAATGACTATTACCCAATCTTGCTAATCCATGTTGGCACAAATGATACTGTCAGGTATCCCTCTGAGCATATCAAAAGTGACTTCATGGCTCTGGGACAGAGGATGAAGCAGATAGGTGCACAGGTGGTATTCTCTTCAATCCACCCTGTTGAAGGTAAAGGCCAAGGCAGAGAAGCTTGAATCCTGGAGATGAATGCATGGCTGCATGGATGATGTCATCGAGAGCATTTTGGTTTCCTGGACCATGGGATGCTGTTCCAAGGGTTGCAGAGCAGAGATGGTGTCCATCTGTCCAAGAAATGTCGAGGTGTATTCAGTAGCAGACTGGCTAATCTACTGAACAGGGCTTTAAACTAGATTCATTGTGGATGGGTGAAGAAAGCTCCCAGGTAAGTGAAACATTAAATTCCTTTATTGAAATGGGTATAAGGGGCAACATATGGAAAGCAGTATGTATAAATGCCCGTAGCATGGGAAATAAGATCCCAGCTGTTGAAGCTTTAATGGGCGTGGCTGATGTTGTGGTTCAGTATTAGGATTAGGGCTGATAGAATCCATTCAAAAGTGAGGGTATTAGACTTTAGGAAAACTAACTTTGACAAGATGGGGCAATACCTCAGGGAGTCGTTATCGGGATGGGAACAGCTGGGGATGTAGAAAAACAGTGGGCAAAACTGAAAGTGGATATTTTAAGGGCAACCAATCTTTTTGTTAAAATTGTAAATAAAGGTAAAAGGAAAAGGAGACCACTATGGTTTTCAAAAGAAGTAGCTGAAAAGGTGAAGAAAAAGAGGGAGGCCTTCATGAAATACAAGAGATCACAGAGAGAGGAAGACAGGCATCTATATTTGGAAAAGCTTAGAGAAGCTAGCAAAGTAGTCAGGAAAGCAAAGATTCAAAAAGAGGATGAAATAGCCAATGCAATACAATAGGTGGATAAGACATTTTTCAGATATGTTAGTGAGAAGACCGCTTTGACCCGATGAAAAGTGGGATATAAATACAGCTAAATAAATAAATAAGGGCAAAAGTGGTATTGTCATACTCAAGGGTGAAGGGGAGGAATATGTAGAAGCTGATGAGGATAAAGCGGAATTACTTAACAAATATTTCTGTTCTGTGTTCACAGATGAGTAATCAGGAACAGGACCTCAGAAAACACCCACAAACAGAAACAGAAGCGAGGGGCATCTTGAATAATTTTCAGAAGACTGTGTTCATGAGAAACTAGCTAAACTTAAAGTGGAAGTAAAGATGTGGTTGAAAACTACAGGCCAGTTAGTTTAATTTCGGTGGTGAATAAATAATTGGAAATGCTGCTGAAAGAGAAAATAGTGAGGTTTCTGGAGTCCAGTGGATAACAGGATCCGAGGCAGCATGGATTCACCAGAGGCAGGTCTTCTCAGACAAATCTGATTGATTTCTTTGACTGGGTGACCAGGAAATTGGACCGAGTGAGAGCCCTAGATGTGGTGTATTTAGATTTCAGTAAAGCCTTTGACACTGTTCTTTACAGGCGACTGAGCACCCTAGGGATGGACCTTAAAGTTCTTGTTTTGGTTAGAAATTGGTTGAGTGGGAGGCGACAAAGGGTACTGGTAAATGGAGCTCACTCTGAGGAGAAGGAAGTTACCAGTGGTGTGCTCCAGAGCAGGGGCGGCCCAAGGGGGGTGTGGGGCCATGCGTGGAGACTGGGTGCGGGCCTCATTTGCATAAGGGGCCTCATTTGCATAGATATTTGCATAATGTTACCATATGCTAACTTTTAGTAAACATGCCTCTTAATGAGTGTATGGATAAAGAAAGACTAAAAGATTTGTACATTACTATAATCCAGTGCCAACCGCCAGGCACATTAGGAACTACTACAAACACTGCCCATTTAGAACCCATAGCAAACCCGCCATATCGTAACAGCACTACCAGGACTCACAAAGCACCATTACCTATCAAAAGGCAACACTGCAAATATTAAACCAATACATTTCAGAGAATAACAATACATGACCTATTGGGAAAAGAGAACAAGTGGCAATGTCAAATAGGAATTACATAAACAGAATACCTCAGCTCAGTTACACATGCAGAACATAGACCATCACCAAACAAGGAATCACAATTTAGAAACAGGATGACAATAATTAAACTGGGAACCCCAAAAGCCAAAGTAACCACTAATGTGGCACGTGAAGGAATCAGAGCTTGAGAGTTCAAGAAAATTAGTTAAGTTCAAATCATTCTGTTCCATAGACGAAGCCTCATCATTCTCCACAGGTGTAGCCCTATCTGGCAGATAAAAGGAGTGGGCAATTGGAATAACTTCCACTTCAGGCAATAACAATATATCTTTACAACAGTGCTTAAAAAGAAGAAGGTGACATAAAGCGAGTTTTAGGAAAATTCAAAATGCGGATATTGTTTGCACGAGAAATATTTTCCAATGATTCAAGCTGTTTATATAAGCACAAAATATATTTTAAGGTGGAAGCACTCGCTGATTGCATAGCACCAGCCTGAACTTCCACCTTATTGACTCGATGAGACAAATTCCCAACAGATGTTTCCAATACTTGAATTCTAGTAACAACCCGTTGGGAAAAAACAGCAGTTTGATCCATAAACCTAGTCAATAGAGAATTGGTTACTACAACTTGTTTCCAAATATCGGACAAAGTAACATCATCAGGATTAACAGCAGTTAATGAGGATTGGACACCTTCTAAATTAATAGCTGAAATAGGAGTTAAAGAAGATATATCACAAAGCAAGGGTGGAATCTCAAGGGAGACCATCCCTTCCTCCCCGGAGACAGAAGACTCCTCAGAGGAGGGTATATCCATAACCGAAGTCTGAGATAAGCCAGGGTTAGGCGGAGGAGTCCTTTCGGTAGAACTTAGGGAAGCACCGGAGGCAGAAGAAGAAACCTGAACATGAGACACAGGAGAAGCAGTCTTCTGTACTATAACCACGTGCTGGTCCATCGGGCCAGTAGGTGCTTTAGAAGAGGAAATATTGTCAGAAGTTTGTTTCACAGACTTACTTTTCCGCTTGAAGTGTCCTCTGGTCATTCCCACAGCAACTTGGGCCCGAAGGCCCTGAATTAGCACCGAAGGGGCACCAAAGGGGCGTTCCCCCTTTGGTCACACCCCCTTCGGGCATGCAACCGCGGGCCGCGACCACAGCTGCGAAGGCGGCCGACGTTTAAATACTGCAGAAGCCTCGATGGGGAGGAGAAAGGCAGGAGCTTCCTCTGCAGCCCGATGTAAAGATAGCCGCCAAGCCCCGGTATCTCTTGACGCTGTTTCTCACCTCCCTGTGAGCAGCCGGCATTTAAATACTGCAGAGCCTCGATGGAGAGAAGAAAGGCAGGAGCTTCCTCTGCAGCCCGATGTAAAGATAGCCGCCAAGCCCCAGTATCTCTCGCCGCTCTTTCTCCCACCCAGCATCCACTCCCTTCTAGTCCCCGCATCAGCCCATTTCCAATCCTATCCTAGCCACACCATCAACCCATTTCCAATCCTAGCTCCCCCATCCATTTCCAGTCCTATCCGAGTCCCTCTATCAGCTCATTTCTAATCCCAACCCCCCCATCAGCCCATTTCTTGTCCTTTCCTAGCCCTACCATCAGCCGATGTCAAATCCTACTCCCCTCGGCCCATTTCCAATCCAAGCCCCCATGAGCTTACTTCCAGTTCTAGCCCCTCCATGAGTCCATTTCAATCCAGGCCCGCACCACAGCCCATTTCCAATCTTAGCACCGCCCAACAGCCCATTTCCAGTCCTATCCTAGCCCCTCCATCAGCCCATTTCCTGTCCTAGCTCCCCCCCACTCAGCCCATTTCCAGTGCTAACTCCCTCCCCTCACAGCCCATTTCCATTCCAAGCCCCCCTCCCCATTAGCTATTTTCAGTTCAAGCCCCCTTCCACTCAGCCCATTTCCAGTCCTAGGAACCCCCCAACCCATTACCAGTCCTAGTCCCACACACATAGCCCATTACCAGTCCTAAGCCCCCCATCACCCCATTTTCAGTCTTAGTCCCCCCATAGCCTATTACCAGTCCTAAACCCCTCATCAGCCCACTTCCAGTCCTAGCTCCCCATAGCCCAGTACCAGTCCTAGCCCCCCCATCAGCCCATTTCCAGTCCTAGCCCATCCCATAGCCCATTTCCAGTCCTAGCCCCCCCATCAGCCTATTTCTAGTCCTAGCCCCCCATAGCCCGTTTCCAGTCCTAGCCCCTCCCATCAGCCCACTTCTAGTCCTACCCCCATAGCCCATTACCAGTCCTAGCCCCCCATCAGCCCACTTCCAGTCCTAGCCCCCCATAGCCCATTACCAGTCCTAGACCCCCCATCAGCTCATTTCCAGTCCTACCCCCCTATCAGCCCACTTCCAGTCTTAGCCCCCCCCCCACACCATAGCCCAGGTGGATTAAAAAAAAAAAAAACTTGCTGCTGCCGCCACTGCCGCCATGGCAGCGGCAGAATCGAGTGTCCCGCGGGACCCCCCTGCCCGGAAGAGTCCTCCATGTGGCCTCAGCTCCCTCAGTGTGGGATTTTCAGAGCCGCGAAGGGAGAGTTTCCCTTTCTCGCGGCTCTGTTTAAGCCCGCAGTGCTGATGGGAAACAGGAAATCCTGTTTCCCATCAGCTCCAGCAGCTTAACAGAGCCGCGAGAGAGAAGCTTTCAAAGAGCTGAGAAAGATACTAAAAGCCGTGTTTTAAACCTACACCATTAAAGAAAATATTTCCCCTTTTGAACTAAGGCAACAAAAAGAATGTGACATTGTTTTAAAAGTGTACCAAAAACCCTTTTAAGAGCTCTCAGGCAGAGAACTAGTAATTAAAAGCCATATACCCTCTGTTATGAATGCCTCAACGTGCAAGACTCTGAAGACCTTTATGCATCCCTCAGCTACTCTCCATTCTTTCACAGGCTAATCAGGCCCACTAACATCTGATGAGGTGTCTGTAGCTTCAAAGAGCTGAGAAAGATGCTAAAAGCAGAGTTTTAAACATATACTACTAAAGAAAATATTTCCCCTTTTAAACTAAGGCACCAAAAAGAATGTTGCTTTGTTTTAAAAATGTACCAAAAACCCCTTTAAGAGCTCTCAGGCAGTGAACTAGTAATTAAAAACCACATAACCTTACCTTTGCTTGAAATGCAGAGCCTCTGGGTGGGAGCAACTGAAGGAGGGAGGTCTGCAGGGGTGGCCGAAGGGGCCAGAGGGGTGACATAGGTGAATCTGTGGCCCAGATGGCACTGTTGCTGGTGGCACAGGGCACATGTCAAAGGTACAGGGGAGCGGTGGGTAGGAATCCAGAGCCAGATGCCAGAGGTGGACCATCACATGCACCCCATATTTGCTACCCATGGGTATGCCCCTGTCCTCAGGATGGGCAGGCCACTAGGGTGAGGCAGGATAAAATATGTGCAACAGGTGATATGTAAGCCCACAACTGAGCCCAAGTGTGTCCCCTCCCCCTCTTTCCCACAGTAAATATGGCATGTGACACACCCTGGAGACCCTGTAGTGCAACTACTGGACACTGCACTGGATGCAACCGAACCAGGTGCAGCATATCAGGGAGCAGCTGGTGGCCAAGGAAGGTCAGTGGGGTACATGGTGGAGCCCAGCAGATGCAGAGGTGGCAGTCACAGGTGCAGGCAAGCCACCTAGTGGTTGATCCCCAGTATGCAATGAGGATTTGCTCGGGACAGCCGTGCCATCCCCTGGTGCCACTATCCTGTGTATGTACCAGCCGGCATCCAATATGTGCAAGTGCACACACACACATGGCCAGGGCATAGCACGAATGACGGTACAGGGGCACACACCATCAGCGGTGGCCTCAGGTGCACACTTGCCCATACTGCTTCCTGTGGGAACCCATTGCTGGTCCAAAGATGCTTTACCTCTGCATGGTTTGGGTACAGGGCTGTACATGCTGACCTCGCTCTACTATGCATTGTAACCCAACTACACAGGTTCGCTGCTCACCATCAGTGGTCGTATGCACCGGGAAATGTCACTTAAACTTACGCGTTAGGTGACGTCCAATATTGGCACATACATTTTTCAAAAATCCATTTTATGCGGGTTTCAGGGTGACATCCCCCCGTTCCACCCTGGGCCTCAGCACTTGGTGCTGTGCGGGTAGCTTGGCCTCTCCGATTCAAGCTGCCTAGTTGAATATCTGGTTTACACAGTTATGGTAGTTTTACACAGGTAAGGCCAGCTTTTACACATGTAGCATGAGCCTAGGAGAGCTTGAGACTCATCAAGCCCACTGACTATTACCCAATGTTGCTAATCCATGTTGGAACAAATGATACTGCCAGGTATACCTCGGAACGTATCAAAAGTGACTTCATTGCTCTGGGACAGAGGGTGAAGCAGTTAAGTGCACAGGTGGTGTTCTCTTCAACCCTCCCTGTTGAGGGTAAAGGCCAAGGCAGAGAAGCTCGCATCCTGGAGATGAATGCATGGCTGCGTGGATGGTGTCATCGAGAGCGTTTTGGTTTCCTAGACCATGGGATGCTGTTCCAAGGGTTGCAGAGCAGAGATGGCATCCATCTGTCCAAGAAAGGTCAACGCATCTTCAGTAGTAGACTGGCTAATCTACTGAAGAGGGCTTTAAACTAGATTCGTTGGGGATGGGTGAAGAAAGCCCCCAGGTAGGTAATACATTAAATAACTATGGAAATGGGTAACAGGGGTAACATATGGAAAGCAGTGTGTATAAATGCCCGTAGCATGGGAAATAAGATCCCTGATGTTGAAGCTTTGGTGGGAGTGGCTGACTTGGATTTAGTGGCAGTTACAGAAACATGGTTCACAGAAAACCATGACTGGGATGTAACTATACCTGGCTATACTTTATTCAGAAAGGACAGGGTAGGAAGTAGGGGAGGAGGAGTGGCACTATATGTAAAAATTACTATTAAAGCTTTGGAATTACAGAGCTTAAAAGGGAGAGGGGAGGCATTGTGGGTTAAACTAGAAAGAGGGAAAGAGAAATCTATTTACATTGGTGTGATATACAGACCTCCCTCACAAGAGGAAGAGGTGGACAGAGAGTTAATTGAAGAAATGCGCAGCATTGCTAGAAAAGGGGACGTGCTACTGATAGGAGATTTCAATATGCCAGATGTTGATTGGCACATTCCTGCTGCAGTATCATCTAGAAGTAAGGAGATCCTGGATTCTCTACAGGGAGAACTTTTCAGGCAATTGGTAACAGACCCCACACGTGAAGGGGCAATACTGGACTTGGTGCTTACCAATAGTGAAAGTGTTTCTGATGTTGTAGTGGGAGATCATTTTGCATCCAGTGATCACCAGATGGTGTGGTTCAGTATTAGGACTAGGGCTGTTAGAATCCATTCAAAGGCGAGGATCTTAGACATTAGGAAGACTAACTTTGTGAAGATGGGCCAATACCTCATTAGTTGGAGTCATTAGTTGGATGGGAACAGCTGAGGGATATAGAAAAACAGTGGGAAAAACTGAAAGGGGATATTTTAAGGGCAACCAGCCTTTTTGTTAAAATGGTAAATAACGGTAAAAGGAAAAGGAGACCGCTATGGTTTTCGAAAGAAGTAGCTGAAAAAGTGAAGAAAAAGAGGGAGGCCTTCATGAAATACAAGAGATCACAGAGAGAGGAAGGCAGGCATCTGTATTTGGAAAAACTTAGAGAAGCTTGCAAAGTAGTCAAGAAGGCAAAGATTCAAAAGGAGGAGCAAATAGCCAATGCAATAAAATGGGGAGGATAAGACATTTTTCAGATATATTAGTGAGAAGAGGAAGGGCAAAAGTGGTATTGTCAGACTCAAGGGTGCAGGGGAGGAATATGTAGAAGCTGATAAGGATAAAGCAGAATTGCTTAGCAAATATTTTTGTTCTGTGTTCACAGATGAAGAACCAGGAGCAGGACCTCAGAAAACACCCACAAATATGAACAGACGCAAAGGACATCTTGAGCAATTTTCAAAAGACTGTGTTCGTGAGAAACTCTCTCAACTTAAAGTAGACAAAGCGATGGGACCGGATGGGATACACCCGAGAATACTGAGGGAACTTGGGGACGTTCTAGCAGTTCCACTGACTGACCTTTTCAATGCCTCGTTGGAGTCGGGAGTGGTGCCAAAGGACTGGAGAGAGGCTCATGTGGTGCCTTTACACAAAAGCGGAAGTAAGGATGTGGTTGAAAATTACAGGCCGGTTAGTTTAACTTCGGTGGTGAGTAAATTATTGGAAACGCTGCTGAAAGAGAAAATAGTGAGGTTTCTGGTGTCTAGCGGATTACAGGATCCGAGGCAGCATGGATTCACCAGAGGCAGGTCTTCTCAGACAAATCTGATTGATTTCTTTGACTGGGTGACCAGGGAGTTGGACCGAGGGAGAGCCCTAGATGTGGTGTATTTAGATTTCAGTAAAGCCTTTGACACTGTTCCTCACAGGCGACTTATAAACAAACTGAGCACCCTAGGGATGGACCCTAAAGTTACTGCTTGGGTTAGAAATTGGTTGGGTGGGAGGCGACAAAGAGTACAAGTAAATGGAGCTCACTCTGAGGAGAAGGATGTTTTCAGTGGTGTGCCCCAGGGATCTGTCCTTGGTCTGATTCTTTTTAACATCTTTGTTAGTGATATAGCGGAAGGGCTTTCAGGTAAGGTTTACCTCTTTGCGGATGATACCAAAATCTGCAATTGAGTAGACACCCAGGAAGGGGTAGATAACATGAGGAGGGATCTAGCTAAGCTTGAAGAATGGTCTAGAATTTGGCAGCTGGGATTTAATGTTAAAAAATGTAAGGTCATGCATTTGGGCTGCTGCAATCCAAGGGAGCAATATAGTATAGGGGGTGAAGCACTTTTGTCCACTAAAGAAGAGCGGGACCTAGGCGTGGTTGTGTCTGATGATCTTAAAGTAGCTAAACAAGTAGAAAAGGCGACGGCAAAAGCTAGAAGGATGCTTGGGTGCATACGGAGAGGAATGGCTAGCAGAAAAAAGGAGGTGATAATGCCTCTGTATAAGTCTTTGGTGTGACCTCATTTGGAGTATGGTGTGCAATTTTGGAGACCGCACCTTCAAAAGGATGTGAACAGGATGGAGTCGGTGCTGAGGGTGGCTACTAAAATGATTAGTGGTCTTCATTATAAAGCATATGAGGACAGACTGAAGGATCTTAATATGTACACCTTAGAGGAAAGGCGGGATAGAGGTGATATGATTGAGATGTTTAAATACCTCCGTGGCATAAATGTTCAGGGGGAGATAGCCTCTTTCAATTGAAAGCAAGTTCTGCTACGAGGGGACATGGGATGAGGGTGAAGGGAGATAGATTCAGGAGTGATATGCGGAAATATTTCTTTACGGAAAGAGTAGTGGATCCGTGGAATAGTCTCCCAGTGGAGGTGGTAGAGATGAGGACAGTAACTGAATTCAAAAAAGCATGGGACAAACACAGAGGATCTCCAAAGGTAAAAAGGGGACTGTTGTAGTTGTTATGTAAGGACAGACTAAATAGGCCATGTGGTCTTTTTCTGTCATCATATTTCTATGTTTCTGTGTTTCTAGGACTTTGAAAATCGGGCCCAGTATATTTTACTTTACAATAAAAAAATAATGAGTTCAGTCAACTTCTGTCTTTCAGAGTTTAGTGAAGAAGAGGAAGCAGGTGTTTTGGACATGATGGGACTTGAGAGAAAGAGAGTATCTAAAATGTACTCAAGTGAATTGTGGAGTACCTACTTTGAAAGTGGTAGTTAGGGAACTTGCAAATTCTGTACAGGGCTGGGTCATTAACTAAGTGAACTAGACAGTTGCTTAGGGAGGCAGACCCTGATGGGCAGCATTGCTACCCCTCTGGGAAGTGGCAGATGAACTGCTGCTTCAGTGCTGCAATGGGATTTAAAATGCCTTTTCACATGCATGCAGTTCCAACCTACCACTCCTGTCCCTTCCAGAAAGTTGCATCGGAGGGGAGAAGGTCATGAGCATGCATGTGCATGGGCACTTTAAGGTCCAACGCAGTGCTGAAGTGGCAGCGCAAGGAGAAGGAGGAGGAGGGGGTATGCTGGACTGGATGGCGGTGCATCTTTGGGTGGCGGGGCAAGGATGGACTGCCTAGATCAGCAGAAACCCTCGGACTGCCACTGATTGTGTATTTTGTGCGCTCACTGAGACTTTTTCCTCAGGGATTGCACCCATAATTACTTTACAGAGAGAGCTTCATTTTTATTCTTGAGTGGCATTTTCTTGAACTCCGAAGTTGGTGTGCCCACTCTTCTCTTTCTCCTTCCAATCCTTTGTTTCTCTAGGAAAAAAGAAATAAAGATAAACAGACACATTAGGCGTTACCTCTTTATTGCACTAACTGGTATTATTTGTACTCTTTTATTTCTGTGCTTTGAAGTGGACAAACATGGCTACCATGCTACTTTATTTAAGAAAATTAATCATGAGGCCCAGAAGAAGATTTTGCATAGACACTTTCAAAACTAATTTTATCTATAATGGCACAAGGTCATTACACAGGGAAAAGAAATGAGAGGCTTGTCCTAAGGAATGGAAGAACATCAAAGTTTAAATGATCTCCCACTCAGGCACATTTCTTTTTTGTACAAACCAGATATATAGGACACAATATAAAAAAAAAGAGATCTCAGAATTATGACATGCTGCATTTATAACCTCACTTATACATAAACCTTATAGACTAACCTATTTATTGAGGCATTAGCTTTCGAAGACAAGAGTCCATTTTGATGTGGATTCTTATCCTCAAAAATTCATACCTCAATAAACTGGTTAGTCTAAAAGGTGCCACCTGCCTCTTTCATTTTTGCTGCTCCAGGTCTGGCGCATGGCAAGATGGTGAATGGAGAGTGTTTGTGCATTGGAGCTTCTCACATCAAGTGTTTCCTACCTGTGCAGCCTGGCATTCAAGTCAAAGAATGGGGCACCAGAATACAAACAGAAGAGCCTACCCTTGGGCTCAGTCAGGTCTGCTTGAGGGATCCAGGCAACTCTTGAGGCATATGGAGAGATGTGGCACCCTCGGTGGTTCTGGGAACCCCTGTGGCCTTGGATCTAAGTAACGATGGGGTGTTTCTTAGCCCTGAGAATCAGTGTTCCACTGCAATCTGGATGTATTGCTGCTGCCACGGTTGTACTACCCCCATGGTGCTCTTACAAGTTCTCCATGAGGTGGAAGTGAAGAGGGCACCTTGGCGGAAGACTGGGTTGTTTAGTCAGAAACCAGGTGTTTCTTCTTTATCATCTTCCGACGAACTCGGCATGATGCAATGGATTGATAACAAAGGAGGCTTGGGACCAATGCAATGTGGTAGGATTCATAAACCTGTGGTTATAACTTTGGATTTGCTGCTGGACATTTTTGCCAGCATGAACCACTCTCTTGGCATTTTTGTGACTGGTGTAAAGGAAGACTTGGCTGTGGCTAAATGAAAGTGTTTGAAGGTCTCACGAGAGCAAGATGTGCAAGCTGAGCGAGTGTCAAAGTTGGAAAAGCAAGTAGGTGCCCTGCAGATTCTCAGTGTGGTGCAAATGACGCGCAAGAAAATTTTAGACAAGAAATTGGAATTTATGGAAAATCAAGTAAGAAGAAATAATTGGAGACTATTGAATTTCCCTAAATCTCCCGTGTTATTTTCTTTGGAGATAGCTCAAAAGTATTTTCGCGAGACATTGAAGATCTCTCAGGATGACTTGCCTCTGTTAATTAGAGCTCAGTATTTGTCTGTAGGTGTGCCTTTAAAACCAATTGGAGGGTCCCTGGAGGAAGCCCATTCTGAAGGACTGGCTCTCACTGGATTTCTTGAAAGCTCGCTAGATAGCATTACTGAGCGAGTTACATTAATTTTTATTTTTGCTTTAGAATCTGACTGTAATTTGGTATTGCGTTTATTCTATAAGAATTTGAAAGAGCGGTTTGTAGGCTCTAAGGTTTGCATTTTTCCTGATTTTTCTAGGGCGACCCAAAAAGGAGGACAGAGTTCTTGGCATTAATACCGAGAGTCCTTACCTTAGGGGCTAATTTTTTCCTCATTTTCCTTGCAGATGTTGTGTAATTATTTCTGACAAACAGTATGTTTACTTTGAGCCAAAACAGCTCTTGGAGTTTGTTGTAAAGGTGTGATGTTCCCATGAGCTCACGCTGTATTTTCATATTTTTTGTAATTTTTGAGCAAGCTTTACTTAGTATATATGAGTGAGGTTGTACAATATTTCTTTTTCTTGCTCCATGTGTGGTCTGTTTAGACATTATAATGTTTTTCCTGTATAATATTTCTTTTCCTTTCTTTTCTGATTTGTTGGTCTTTTCTGTTTCATTAACAATTTTGCTTGGATGATAATTGAAAATTTATAAATAAGAAATGTATACATATTTGCTACTGCATACTAATGTGGCTACCATCTCAGAATTGTGGCTACCGTCTGAGAATTTTCAACACGTTGGGACAAAAGAGAAGCTTGTGAAGGGCTCCACTGAAATCGGCAAGGGTGGGGACAACAGTGCCAGTGGGGACAAGTGATCATTCGCACAGGGCAGCAAAAAAGGCGGCACTGGCCATGGTTAGAAGGTCTGCTAACTGTATTACTGCCTTTGAATATTGGCCTTAAATAACTCATTCTTTTACTATTAGTGCTGTGCATCTAAATTTCTCTCTTTTTTTTTGTTTAAATTTGTTTATTCATCCAACAGGTATCTGACAGGGTACATATCATACAATACAGGATACAACCTCCTGATTAATCAGATAACACTTGTCTTTATTGACCACCAATCAAGCACCTTCTACTTCCTATTATCAATATGGGTGACAAACAATAACCAAGGTGCTATCTAATACACAACTGACGGTAACTAATAGAACAATTATCCAACTTTTCCAAATTCCCCCCTTCCCCCTCTCCGTATCCCCCCTCCCCTGCCCTTCTCTCATTAACTAGTTGTTACAATTCCGTGTAGTCCTATTCTAATCAGTAAGGAATCACCCTTTGACACTGTCTTTCTTATAGAACTTTATGTATCTCATACAAACCTGGGCATTAGATGTCCCTGTGTATCGTCATCCAGGACACCCTACTAACATTGTACCCCATCTTAAATCATTTCTCTGTATTATTCTCTGATAACAGCATAGACTTTCACATACCTAGGCACATAATCTTTACAGAAGTCCCTAAGGATAAGAACATAAGAACATAAGACATGCCATACTGGGTCAGACCAAGGCCCATCAAGCCCAGTATCCCGTTTCCAACAGTGGCCAATCTAGGTCATACGTACCTAGCAGTTTCCCCAAAAGACACAGGTTCCACAATGCTTGAATTGGGTCAAGCAGTGATATCCTGGCTCCCTTTTTAATAATGGTTTATGGACCTTTTCTCCAGGAATGTGTTCAAACCTTTTTTAAACCCAGCTACATTAACAACTTTTACTACATCCTCCGGTACCAAATTCCAGAGTTTGATTACACATTGAGTGAAAAAATATTCTCTTATTAGTCTTAAATAGTTTACCCTGTAGCTTCACTGGATGTCCCCTAGTCTTCCTATATTCTGATAACGTAAACAATTGATCTATGTTTACCTGTTCCACTCCATTCATTAATTTATAGACTATCATATCTCCCCTCAGCCATCTCTTTTCCAGGTTAAAGAGTCCTAAGCTTTTTAGCCTTTCTTCATAGGGGTATCCTTCCATCGCCTTTACCATTTTGGTGGCTCTTCTCTGAACCTTTTCTAATAACACTATATCCTTTTTAAGATACAGTGACCAGAATTGCACACAATATTCAAGGTGCGGTCGCACCATGGAACGAAACAGAGGCAAAATAATATCTTTTGTTTTATTCTCCATTCCTTTCCTTATGATACCTAGCATTCTATTTGCTCTCTTGGCTGCCGCTGCACACTGGGCAGAGGGTTTTAACATGTTAGCCACAATGATGCCTAAATCTTTTTCCTGGGTGGTAGTTCCTAATGTGGAACCTTGCATCATGTAACCATAGTTTGGGTTGTTCTTCCCTAGGTGCATAACTTTGCACTTGCCCACATTAAATTTCATCTGCCATTTTGATGCCCAGTCTTCCAATTTATCAAGATCCTCTTGCAAATTTCCATAATCCTTATGGGTTAACAACTTTAAATAGTTTTGTGTCATCTGCAAATTTGATAATCTCACTCGTTATTCCCTTTTCCAGGTCATTTATGACTAGGTCAAAAAGCAGCGGACCCAGCACAGATCCCTGGGGTACACCACTATTCACCTTTCTCCACTGGGAAAACTGGCCATTTAGCCCTACCCTCTGCTTTCTATCTTTTAACCAGTTCCTGATCCACAATAGTACACTGCCTCCTATCCCATGACTCTTTAGTTTTGCCAAAAGTCTAATGAGGGACTTTGTCAAAGGTTTTCTGAAAGTCCAAATACACTATATCAACCGACTCACCTTTGTGTACCTGTTTATTCACACCTTCAAAAATACATAAAAGATTAGTAAGACATGATCTTCCTTGTCTAAAGCCATGTTGGCTGTCTCCCATTAGGCCATGACTATCTACATGTTGAGTAATTTTCTTCGCCATCCTCCAATCTTCAGGTATTATAGATTATTTTAATGATAGTTCACAGATTACTAATAGCAGGTCTGCACTCTCATATTTCAGTTCTTTCAACACCCCTGGATGTATACCATCCGGTCCAGGTGATTTGCTACTGTTCAGTTTATCAAATTGTTGTAATACATCTTCCTGGTGTAGCAATATTTCTTTCAATTTTCTGCAGTATCACCTTGAAATACCACTTCAGTCATAGTTCACTTTAGTCATCCCTACATCTTCCTCAGTAAAGACTGAAGCAAAGAATTCATTCAGTCTCTCCGCTATGGCCTTGTCCCCTCTTATTGCCCCCTTTACCCCTCTATCATCTAATGGATCAACTGACTCTCTCACAGGTTTTTTGCTATGAATGTACTTGAAAAAGTCTTTATTATGCATTTTTGCTTCCACAGCAAGTTTCTTCTCAAATTCTCTTTGCCTGCCTTATCAATGCCTTGCATTTAACTTGCCAGTGCTTGTGCTGTTTCCACTTTGTCATTTGGCTCTTTTTCCATTTCCTGAAAGATGCTTTTTTGGCAACAGCCTCTGACCTCACCTTTAAACCATGCTGGCAGTTTTTTGGACTTCCACTTTTCTTAAAGCGTGGAATACAGCTGGTCGGGGCTTCCAAGATAGTATTTTTAAACACCCAAGCTTGATGTAAGTGTTTAATGTTTGCAACTGCTCCTTTTAGTTTTTTCTTAACTATCTTCCTCATGTTATCATAGTCTCCCTTTCGAAAGTTAAAAGGTAGTACTGTGGATTTCCTTACCATCCCTCCTCCATTAATTAAATCAAACGCGATCATGCTATGATCGCTATTGCCAAGTGGCCCCAACACCCTTATCTCTTGCACCAGATCTGGTGTTCCACTAAGGACTACATCCAATATGATCTAGGAACTCTATCTCCCTAGCATGTCCTGCCGTGACACTGACCCAGTCAATACTAGGGTACTTGAAATCATCCATTATTATTACTGTGCTGTAACTTTTGTTAGCTTCCTTTATTTCTTTGAGCATTTCATCATCCATTTGTTCATTCTGGCTAGACGATCGATAGGACACCCTCACTGCCATCGCCTTCCCCTTTTTACATGGAATTTCAATCCATAGAGATTCTACAGCAAATTTTGTTTCCTGCAAAACTTTAATCCTTTCTGACTCAATGCCCTCTCTAACAGAGTGCAACCCATCCACCAATTTGATCAGCTCTGTCATTAGGATATAGTTTGTACCCAGGTATCTCAGTGTCCCACTGGTTGTTCTCCTTCCACCATGTCTCTGAGATTCCAATCATATTTAACCTCTCATTTAGTGCTATATATTCTAACTCTCCCATCTTAGTTTTTAGACTTCTAGCATTTGCATACAAGCATTTTAGAGACTGTAATTTATTCATATTAATCTGGCTATTGGTAGGCATAGGTAATTTGGAATCTTTAAGATCTGTCTGCTCCATACTCAAGGGCATTTGGGCTACTTTACTCTTATTTGTAACCTCTGTTTTTGGTAGCATCCTTCAAGGATACATTGTTCTGAACCATGTGCTCTTGAGTGACTGTCGGCTTTCCCCTATTATCTAGTTTAAAAGATGCTCTATCTCCTTTTTAAAAGTTAATGCCAGCAGCCTGGTTCCATCCTGGTTAAGGTGAAGCCCATCCCTTCGGAAGAGCCCCTACTTTCCCCAGAATGTTCCCCAATTCCTAACAAATCCAAAATCCTCATCCTTGCACCACTGTCTCATTCACACATTGAGACTTCGGAGCTCTGCCTGCCTTTTGGGTCCTGCACGTGGTACGGGAAGCATTTCGGAGAAAGCTACCCTGGAAGTTCTGGATTTCAACTTCCTACCTAAAAGCCTAAATTTAGCCTCCAGAACCTCCCTACCACATTTTCCTATGTCATTGGTAACGACATGTACCAAGACAGCAGATTCCTCCACAGCACTATCTAAGACCTTGTCTAGGTGGCACGTGAGGTCTGCTACCTTTGCACCAGGCAGGCATGTCACCAAGCGATCCTCACGTCCACCAGCCACCCAGCTATCTACATGCCTAATGATCGAATCACCAACTATAACAGCTGTCCTAACCCTTCCCTCATGAGCACTTGGCCCTGAAGAAACTTCCTCGGTGCGAGAGGGTTTTACAACACCTGGAGGACAGGTCCTAGCTATAGGATCACTTCTTGCCACACCAGGGTGATGCTCTCCTGTCACGTGACCTCTCTCCTCCAAGGCAGCAGGGATGCTGCCAGACTGGAGGTGGGACTTCAGGACTTTATCCCTGTAGGTCTCATCTATGTACCTCTCTGTCTTCCTTATGTCTTCCAAGTCTGCTACTCTTTCCTCTAGAGATCAGACTCGATCCCTGAGAGCAAAGTGTTCCTTGCAACTTGTGCACACATAAGATCTCTCACCAACTGGGAGAAAATCATACATGTGACACTCAATGCAAAAGACTGGAAAGCCCCCATCTCGCTGCTGGACTGCTGTCTGCATCTTGGTTTTAAGGTTTTGTTTAGATATTTAAGTTCTTTAAGTACTAAGGGTTGCTGGGGATACATATACTAATAAAACTATACCTAATATGTTTAATGTACTTTGTTCACCTGACATTTCATTAATCTCAGGTTCTTAATTTATGCTGATGAGAATGAACAGCTGCACCTGAGAGTGAATATGGCACCTCCTTTCCTTTAAGAGTTTTAAGCACCTATAAAGCTATGATTATCCCAGGGGTGGGTGGGTGATGGTGAGGGAGGGAGGGAAAAAGACTTATTAAAAGCTGGCTGCTACACAGTACCCTCTCCTGTGCTTCTAAGGTCATCTGTGACCAATTTCCAGGGGGAGTCCCACAGCCCTTGTTTGGATAGAGGTAGTCTTGGGTTCTAAAGTTAACCATAAAGCTCTCCTCTGTGCTTTAAATTTAAACTGAACCTCTTTGCTGCTACTAGGCCCTGCTTAATTTAACAAATACACTGGGTTCACAGATTAATCAGCTTTAATCTAAAGAATTCCCTTTTCACCAAAATTTAGAAAAATTCCTAGAAGTAATACTTACAATTGCAGATCTCTTTCCAGAAGTAGTAGTCCCCTTTTCTAGTCCTTCAAGACTGAGAGCAGCACAGCACTCTGGTTGAACTATTTATGCCTGTGCTTCTGAGGGAAGCTGTCACCAATTTCCTGAGTGATTAACACTGTCCTTGCTGGAAAGTGGGAGTCTTTCAAAATGGCCTTTTGATCTATTGCCTGGCTTTAACACCTAGTAACATAGTAATATAGTAAATGATGGCAGAGAAAGACCAATATGGTCCATCTAGTCTGCCCAGTAAGAAGGTCTCTTCCCCCTATGTAGAAGGCCTCTTTGTAAGGGTCTCTAGAAATAATTTATTGCTCAAGGAATACTGACCCTGTTTTGCCTTTTATGCTAAGTTATATTCTGATTTGATTTAAATTAAAGCTCTTTGCTGCTACTAAGCCCTGGCTGACTATTAACTTTAAACTGGAAGCTCTCTGCTGGGTTCTAAATTTAACCAGAAATCTCTCCTCTGTGTTTTAAATGTAAGTAAACTAGGCCCTGACTGACTATTGAATTTAAACTGGAAGCTTTCTGCTGGGTTCTAAAGTTAACCAGAAAGCTCTCCTCTATGCTTTAAATTTAAACGGAAACTCTTTGCTGCGACTAGGCCTGCTTGATTTAACAAATACACTGGGTTCACAGATTAATCAGCTTTAATCTAAAGAATTCTTTTCACCAAGATTTAGAAAAATTACCAGACGTAATACTTACAATTGCAGATCTCTCTCCAGAAGTAGCAGTCCCCTTTTCTAGTCCTTATTAATCTGCATCATTAAAATGTACGTAATTTAATTTAACCTAAATCTCTCCCCCTCCCATTGTCCCAAGTAACCTCCTTTGCCCTCTGATGAATTGGATGAACCAGGGTGGAAATATTCCAATAGGTGTCCTTTCTTCCAAGAACGGTAAGGATTACTTTCCTGTCAGAGGTCTCCCAAGCTACCCTGTAATGCCCTTCTTTTCACAATTTAACCAGCCTTCTGATTCCCCCCTCTATACCGCATCTCCCTCCCAAACCTTATCCTAACCTATTAACCAGTATTAAAATAGGCCTACTCTCCTTACTAACCCCCCATCCCTCCCACATAACTTCATGGTGTTGGCCAACAGAACCGGGGGTGGTTTCTTCTCCCCAAGCCATCCCCCAACACCCAGCTTATATCCGTTCCAGATTCAATTCTCCATTTATCTCCCCCCCCCCCCCAGCCACCCTATCCCTCCCCTCCTTCCCAGAGGAGCTAACAAACTAACCAAATATACCTACCTATATATCCTTCCATAGTTTATCTATTAAATATCACCACCAAGAATCCTACGGCTTACGTGAGCCGGTAGAAACTGGACGTGCGGGCCCCATCCCACCATGAAATCTTCCCATCTTTTCTTGTGTCCCTTTGTCCTGTAACGTTCCATCATTAATAAAGTGTGCAGACGAATCCTCCACTGTCCGTATGTCGGTCCCCATGTGTCCACCCAACTATGCAATATTGCCACTCGAGCTGTCACCAGCACTAGTCGCATCCATGCCCGTTCTACTTGTCCTAAACCGATCGTGCACTCCTGCCAAATATCCAATACCATATCCACCGCTGGCAATCAACGTTCTCCCCATACACTTCTCTAAATATCCCTGTATTTTCAGCCAAAAAGCCAATACTTTCGGGTAGTGCCAGAACATATGTCCCAAAGTGGCTTCCTTTGCCCCACATTTTGGGCAGCAATTGGTTCTCGCTATTCCTGCCCGCCATGCCCTACATGGGGCAAAATGCTGTAGATAACATATGCTGCATAACCTGCTGTAGATAACATAATGCATAGTCTGCTGTAAACAACATCTGCTTTAGATAAAATATACTGCATAGCCTGCTGTAGATAACAAATGCTGCAAAGCCTGCAGATTCCACCACTACCTCTTTGCTACCTCACTAATACCTCATTGCTGTAAAGACAATACATGCTGCATAGCCTATTGACTCCATTACTACCTCATTGCTTGTTTGCTATCTCACTGCTTGTAAAATAACATACTAAATAGCGCGTAGACTCCATTACTAGTTTAAAGCTATATGAGAGGAGGAGAGACCGAACAAAGAGAGCAGGCAAGTTTAGAGCTATAAGAGAAGGGTCAAACACCCACCACCACTGGGCCACAACTCAAGCTGATCCCAGGTCAGTAAATTACAAAATGCACTCAACTCCTCACTACCTCATTGCCTACCTTACACTCCTCCACACTTTCGCACCCTTCACACAGAGCATCAGACCCAACGAGCAAATCCCCTTGCTCCACCTACATACTACCCAACCTATATGGACACCAGGTTCATCCATCTCTAAAGAACACCAGCATCCTAAGCCTGCAGTTCACAAACAGCACAATGTCATACATACTACGACCACTCATCTCACAAATAATGCACACACCAACCCAATCATAACGGCCAACATTAGGTGTGCTTTATTAAATGCCAGATCAATCAGGAACAAACCGAATACTATCCTCGACCTCATCCTCGACAAAAAACTGGATATAATCTGCATCACTGAGACCTGGCTTGATGACTCAGACCAGGTCATATTAAACCAAGTAACCCCAACAGGCTACTCAACATTCAACTGCATCAGAGCACAAAAGAGAGGAGGAGGTATGCTAATACTGGCTAAAAGGAATACAGATTTAAAACAAATCGCTACTAATAATACAATTGAATCCAACACAATCACTATAGCTAACAAGTACCTAAGCATCTCCCTCACCTACAGGCCTCCTGGAGCCACAACTGAACATCTCTCCACAATACTTTAAGCAATATGTGCACACAATAGAAAACACAAACCCCTCATTGTACTTGGAGACTACAACCTAACCTCCGCACCCACCAAGGAATCCGCAGCATTCCTAAAAGCCATGGAGTCACTAAAATATTGCCAGACAATCAACACCCCAAAGCACCAGCACGGTGCAACTCCATATATGGTCTTTATTCCAATTCACTTGATGGAACAGGGTAAGGCCACAATACCAACAATCACGCTGGTCCCTTGGTCAGATCATCATGTGATTAACTTCATCTTGACCCTGAATAACCCCAGCCAACACATAGAAGATGAGAACATAGCCAGACGTTTTAGAGCATTCAACAAAGAATCATTCATAAACGAAATCATTCTACAACTCCAGCAGGAATACGGCACCCTTGACCTAAACAGAGAGAAATGGAACTCCATAATATCTAATGCAGAATCAGCCCCTATGAGTACAGAACCACAAGTACGCAGAAGGTTCAATGCCCCCTGGTACTCAAGTGATATCAGAGATGCAAAGCGCACTCTCAGAAGACTGGAGAGAAAATGGAGGCAGAACAAGTTGCATAACTACCTGACTCAATACAGAGCCAAGCAACTGGAATGTAACAACCTGATAAATGAGCGTATAACAGCAACACCATACCAACCTAATCATGAAATCTGTCAGACCGAGAGAACTCTTTAGCATTGTCCAAAAGCTCACTAAGGACACAACGCAGCACTGTACCCACCATCTTGACCCACAGGAATTTGCGGACTACATGAAATCAAAAAACACCATCCAAACATGCTCCATCACATCACAGACAGATGACCATGAGATAAAAGAGCAGTATCAAACCTGGGAGGACTTCAGCATACCATCAACACATCAAGTAGAGGACATAATAAAGGACTCAACACAACGACCTCACCGTCAGACCCATGCCCAGTGTCTTGGCTCAAAGCTACAAGAAGCCAGCTCTCTCATCACATTCACAAAATCGTCAAAGATTCACTCCAACAAGGATACATGCCACAGTCCCTGAAGCACGCCATGATATGACCGATACTTAAAAGCAATAACCTAAGCTCCTCTAAACCAAAATCATACCGTCCCATCTCCAGCCTACCATTCCTTGCGAAAATCATTGAAAAGACAGTGCAAAGACACCTTCAGGACCATATTGACATAAATGCCCAACTGGACATCTATCAGCATGGCTTTAAACTCCAACACGGTGTGGAAACACTACTCACTTCCCTCTTTGACAATCTCCTAAGAGGCATGTATAAGATAAAGAACGGATTTCTGCTAGTGTTCATGGACACCTCGGTGGCCTTTGACTGTATCCTACGCCAGGTTACTGCAACGCCTGCAGCAGATAGGAGTATGTAAGAAAACTCTGAAGTGGTTTACTTCCTACTTGGAAGATCGAACGCAGCAAGTCAAATGCGCCCAAAAGAAATCACTGCAATTCCCCGTCACGCAGGGAATATTTATTTATTTATTTAAACTGTATTTATATCCCGCTTTTCACCGGGTCAAAGTGGCGTTACATACAAGGGTGGGGAGATTAAGTATAAGGGTGGGGCCATCACCAGGGAGGCAACATTGATGATTTTGACATGAGACAGACTTTGGACATTGACAGGTTAGTGCAGCTTTGGATCAAAGGATCATGGTGGGCGAGATCAGAGGTTAGTGCACATTTTGGTGGGAGTCGTATTGAAGTATTCCTGGAATAAGGTGGTTTTTAGCTGTTTTCTGAAAGACAGTAGATCGGCATTGTTTCTGAGATGACTCGGTAGAGAGTTTCCTAGGGATGGAGCATAAAGTTCAAAGGCTCGATTGCATATCCGTTGAGAGCATTTAGTTCTTTTGTGAGGGACGGTGAGGGAATTGCTGGAGGCTTGTCTGGTAGTTTTGCCGTGGGCTGGACGAGACATCAGGGTGCGAAGCTGGGTATTCTGTTTTTGGTGGATGGCCTTGTGGGTGAATAGGATGGATTTGTATTTAGTTCTTGCTTCTAGGGGAAGTATGTGTAGGTCTTTTAGAATTGGGGTGATGTGGTCGGTTTTCTTTGCTCTCTGAATGATTCTTGCTGTGGTGTTCAATTCTGTTTGGAGGGGGTTGGTCTGTGTGGCTGGAAGGCCATGGTAGAGTATGTTGCAGTAATCCAGATGTGGGAGTGTCATAGCTTGCATTACCGTCCAGAAGTCTTGATGTTCGAGAAGGGGTCTGAGACGTTGCACTAGTTTCGCTTTGTGGAATATAATTCCGGAGGTTTTAGTAATTTGTTGTTTTAAGGTGAGGGCTTGGTCAATGATAATGCCCAGATATCTTATTAGTGGCTGTATTTGAATGTTTGTGGTTCCTACGTTGAGGTGTGTAGGTGGTGTGAAGTCTGGGTCTTTTGTCACTATGAGGGCTTCAGTTTTCTTTATGTTGATGGATAGGTTATTTTCTTGTAACCAGTCGGACACCTCAGAGAAGCATGCTGATAGATGTGCGTTTGTTGGGTTTGTGGTCGAATACCACAAGGTTCAGCCTTGTCATCAATGCTCTTTAATATTTACATCCAACCCATATGCAATATCATCAAAAGCCACAAACTCCACTATCATATCTATGCTGACATCATGGTGTATGCTCCAGTCAACCTACTAGCACTTAACACCACAACAATAACCAGATGCCTTGAAGACATGAATGCCTGGCTCACAGCCATTAACCTGACGGTCAACTATGATAAAACTGAGACAATGTTCGTCATCAGGAACCCCACCTTCATTCCACCACAAACTATCAGCATTCTAGACAAACTCATAGTAGTAAAAGATGAAGTTAAGTACCTGGGCATCACAGTGGACAGAGCTCTGAACATGAAATCCCACATCACCAAAACCTCAAACAAGACCTATCAATGTTTGAGGACCATCAGAAAAATCAAGCCAATACTCCAATAGGACCACTTCTGCACAGTGTGCCAAGCACTCATCACACCTCTGCTTGATTACGGAAACTCGTTATATCAAGGCCTCCCTCAACAGACCTTACACCCACTCCAAATGGTGCAAACTACAGCACGCATCATTACAGACACTCCAAGAACTGAGCACATCACCCCCATCTTACAGCAACTGCACTGGCTCCCAATGATAGCTAGAGCAAAATTTAAAACAATCCTAATCATCTTTAAAATCATTCACAATCTCTCGGCAGACACACTCCAAGACATCATAATAAGGGATATCAGTGATAGACCAAGAAGGACCAATAATGACATGATTGGCACACCTGCAGGATTTCACAAGACTAAACAACTTCAAGAAGAGTTCCTTCACTACTGGCATCCACACTTTGGAACTCTCTCCCAATGAGCCTGAGGGCATTAAATGACATCATAGACTTCCACAAGGCCCTTAAAACCCTGCTCTTTACAGAAACCTATTAGCAGACAGACAATGGTCTCCACCCGAACGGTAATGCAACTACTTCCTCCAACTCAATACCCACTCATACCAACCAGACATACGAGTTCATTGTACAATGTTGTTAAGTACCTTCATGTTAAATGTAACCCAATTGTGTTGTCTAAATGTTAAGTACCCTCATGTTAAGTGTAACCCTCCAATTGCGATGTGACCACTTTGATTAAAGGATAAGGTGGTATACAAATCTGTCTAAATAAGCAGTTCTCAACCTGTGGGTTTCGGCAGCAGCAAACTCATCGCCTCCCTTCTGCAACTGCGGCTCCCTGCCTCTTAGGGAACCGCGGCTGTGCCTGTGAAAATGTTGCAGAGCTTTCCCGTCTCCCTACAGGCTCTGTGAAGCATTGTTCCGCCTCCAAAGGAAGTGGTAAGCAACTTCCTTTGGAGGCAGGACAATGCTGCATGGAGCCCGTCGAGAGACAGGAAGGCTCCGCAACGGCTTCACAGGCACAGCCGCAGTTCCCTAACAGACAGGGAATTGCGGCTGCAGAAGAACAGAGCAGTAGCAGGCAGACATAGGGAGAGGGGAGGAGGGGGCAAGGAACCTGCAACCGGGCTGACATGGGGGGGGAGGGGGGACGGAGGGAGGGAGGGATGGGGCTGACATGGAGGGATGGATGGATGGAGGGAGGGGGGCTGACATGGATCTATACGTTCCAAATGGCCTGCAGCTATTGATCTGATAACACATAACTTGGACATACTACTGATAACTGAGTCATGGCTAACTGACAATGACAATGTCCTCATCAACCAGATGATTCCACCAGAATTTTCCATCTATGCCTGCCATAGATCTAATCAGAGAGGTGGTGGCACACTCATTCTTGCCAAATCGGACCTCCAATTCAAACTGAGCAATACCATCAGCTCAGCACACCTTGATGCTCTTTCCATAACTAATAGGAGCTGTACTATCAATCTACTCTATCGAGCACCGTCACCCTCCCCAGAGGACCTTCCAACAATAATCAACATTGCATGTAACTCTCCCAACCCACAATCCCCTAACTGGCTAGTGGGGGATTTTAACCTACCGTCGCTACAAACCTCACACTCCTCAGCATTCCTTGAAGCCATGAGCCAACTAGGATACGAACAACTTATTGACGCTCCCACCCATATCAAAGGAAGCACATTGGATCTAATTTTTGCTCCTCAAGTGGTACCCAACTCACCTCAGAAGCTCCGGATCTCCATAACCCCTATACCTTGGTCTGATCACAGTCTACTCCTCTTTCACATCCCTACTGAATACCTCACCACCGACAGTAACAAATCAGTTCGCCCCCCAAGTGCCCTTGAATCACGCTTTCGTCCTTTTGATAAGATTGAAGTCTTGGAGAAAATACTACCCGCTCTCCACAAGGACTTACCTTCTCAAGATGACTTAGTAACCAACTGGGACACATTGAAAGCCGCTGCCTGCATCCCTGCTACTGACAGGACTAAGAGCAAGGACAAGCATAAACCATGGTTCTCCTCGGATCTTCAAGAATCTCTCCTCCACCTGCGTAGACTTGAGAGACACTGGCGTTCCTCTCGGTCTCCTGATTCACTCTGCTCATACAATTCATACTTACAAACTCACCGAAGGATGACAATGGAGAGAAGAAAGAAATACCACTCGGACACACTAATGCGGTCATTAAACAAGCCACACGACCTCTTTAATATTGTTAAATCCTTAACAGGTGATCCAACCACAACCCAACCACCTATGCCACACCCTCAAGATTATGCTGATTACCTACAATCAAAAATGATACAGACTAGTTTGATCCTCCAAGCACCAACACCTTCCACCCCACAGACTGTATCCCAACTAGCCACGCTTGACAATTTCTCCCAGGTGTCCAACAAGGAGATCGAAGAAACAATATCAGCTATTAACCTAACTACTGCACCTAACGACCCCTGCCCTGCCAGGTGGATCAAAGAACTACGACATGAACTTAGCCCAACTATAAGCAAGATTGTCAACCATTCCTTTTCTACTGGATCCTTCCCACAGAGCTTGAAACATTCATCCATCCGCCCCCTCCTGAAGAACAGCAAGCTAGACCCAACAAAAGTCGAATCTTTTAGACCTATCTCCAGCATCCCTCTACTAGCAAAAATCATGGAAAAAGTAGTCCAGCGACAAATACAACACCATGTTGATTCAGAAGCTCCTCTGAACCCTTCACAACATGGTTTTAGAGAAGAACATGGAGTTGACACCCTCCTCACAACCCTCTTCAATAACCTAATCATAAGCATCGACAATATCCATCAAGGGTTCATTCTCATATTTCTTGACATAGCTGCCGCTTTTGATTCAGTAAACCACAATACTCTCCTACAGCGCCTCAAAGATAAGGGTATTCAAGGGCTAGCTCTGAAATGGTGTAAATCTTACTTATCGGATAGACAGCAGCATGTCAGAACAGGAGATGCAACATCGGACTCATTCCCCCTTAAACAAGGTGTCCCTCAGGGATCCTCCTTGTCCGCATTAATGTTCAATATCTATATGCAACCAATCTGTGCTTTGATACGTACATTCAACATTCAATGTCTAGCATATGCTGATGACATCCTGATGTATGCTCCATTCAGTGTAAAACAACCGGACTTTACATCAATAGTTCATTGCTTTGAAGCTGTATCTAACTGGCTCATCAAACAGAATCTACGTATAAATCACAACAAAACAGAAGTTCTATTCGTTACACGGAATCCAACATTCATACCCCCTGCCTCATTACAAGTCAACAACATTGAGTTGAAGGCACAACCAACAATCCGATACCTAGGGATTACATTAGATCAGTGGCTTGATATGTCAGCACACATCAAGAAAGCAACAAACACAATTTACCAAAAGATTCGATCCCTTCGGAATCTCCGTCCTCTTCTTGATTACTCCGACTTCCGCACTATCTTCCAAGCCTTGGTATTACCACATTTGGATTTTGCCAATATCATACTACACGGTCTCCCACAATCTACTCTAAATCCCCTCCGTCTGGCCATGAATGCGGCCGCGAGAATTCTCGTAGGTGCTCCACGTTCAGAGCATATAACTCCAATATTGATGAGTTTACACTGGTTACCCCTCCAGGCCAGAACCCTATATAAAGCCCTTGTCATGACTTTTAAAGCTGCAAAGAGCCCATCTCTATCACCTATCAGCAACTTGATACATGTCACTCCAACTAACAGATCCAGGAGATCGGCTGCATTAAACTCCATAGACCTTCCGAAACTCCTTACGAAATGCTCTAAATCAGCCTCTAGAGCCTTCTCACTGTTTGCGCCCAGAGCCTGGAATGCCCTCCCACCGGAAATTAGAGCCATCACAAGTCTCATGGCATTCAGAAAGGCCTTAAAATATCACTTGTTCCTATTACACTACCCGGAAGCGACTCCGATTGATCCTAGCCCTCATGTTAGCCTTTCCCACCTGTCCCCGGTGGAAAAGGGCTAATCATGATGACTCATACTTGTCCTCTCCATCCATACTGTAACTATACTGTATTTGTAATTTTATCTATTTACCACTACCATGTTAATCAACCACAATGCCAGGTACATAGTATACTCTACTTTATGCCACTTGTCTGTATATAGTTAACCCTGTTTTTACCGCCAAGTTTGTGTTCCCTGTTCATTGTAAAAAAAAAACAATGCTGACTGTGTCATTGTGTTTACATTTTGTTCATTTGTAAACCGCACTGATTAAAAGAGCGCGGTATATAAGAAATAAAAATAAATAAATGGAGGGAGAGGGGCTGACATGGAGGGATGAATGGATGAAGGGAGGGGGCTGACATGGAGGGAGGGGGCTGACATGGATAGAGGAGGGGACTGACATGGATGGATGGAGGGAGGGAGGGGGGGCTGACATGGATAGAGGGGAGCTGACATGGAGGGAGGTAGGGATGGAGGGGGCTGACATGGAGGGAGGGGGCTGACATGGATGGATGGAGGGAGGAAGGGGGGGCTGACATGGACAAAGGGGAGAGACAGGGGGACATACTGGACAGACAGGGATAAATGCTGGACAGAGGGGAGAGACAGTGTGGGTTAGGATTATAATGGGCTGATAGGGGGGCTAGCACTGGTAATGGGCAGATTGGGTGGGGGGCTAGGACTGGTAATGGGTTAATTAGGGAAGGCTAGGACTGGGAATGGACTGATCAATGGGGGGGGGTTGGGACTGGTAGGGCGTAGGACTGTTAATGGACTGATGGGGGTCTAGCATTGGAAATGAGCTGATCGGGGAGGCTAGGACTGGTAATGGACTGATGGGGGGTAGGACTAGTAATGGGCTAAATAGGGGAGCCTAGCACTGGTAATGGGATTGAGGGGGGGGGGACAAGCACTGGAAGTGAATTGATTGGGGGGAAGCTTCAACTGGAAATGGGCTGATGGTTGGGAAGGGAGGATAGAGCTGCTGGCTTTGGAAGAAAACTGGGGGCTAGGGCTACAAATCGGCTGATGCGAAGGGATGGGAGAATGGGACTGGAAGGGAGTGGATGCTGAAAGGGGCTGTCATGGTATTTGGACTAGAAATAGGCTGATGGAAAGAAGTGAAGAAAACAAAAGAAGAGATAAGAAATGGCAGATGAACCATAGACCACAGAAAGACAGCTAAGAGAAGACAGGAAAGCAGAAACCTCAGATCGGGACCAGCATGATCAGAGAATAAATTGGTCAGACAACAAAGGTAGAAAAAAATAATTTTATTTCATATTAGTGATTTGACTACAAAATCATAATAATTTTGAAATCAAATATTGTTATTTGTTATTGTGATTAATTATTGTGGTTTATATAAGTAAATTTAATAAATAAAAACATATTGCAAAGGCCTATCATATATTAATAATTCAACAAATGATTACAGCGACAATGCGTTAACGGTAAAGGAAGAGAGACACATTTGATTTTATCATTGGGGGTCACCACAAGTTGACCAATGGTAAAAGGGGTCACATTACAAAAAAGGTTGAGAACCACTGGTCTAAATAAATAAAATAAATATAGCCAACGAATCAATTTATATTGCATATCTCTATGGTCTACTACCGCGCTCAGCTTAGGGATATTGGCTATAGCCTGCGCTACCCACTCTCCTTCTACCTGTTCCATGAGATCTTGCGTCCAAACACAGGCTAAATCCTCTTCTGGTGCCTGTAAGTCAAGCTCAACCAGAGCCTTTTGTAACTGGGTCACTCTAGCCGCCTGATCTCCACCCATCATTATTTCCTCTGTTCGCGAGCAAACTTCCCCTCATAAGGAGTCCATCAGCAGACTTCTAATATAGCTCTGCACCTCGGCGTGTGGGAACAATTCCCTCCCTGTCAATGCATATTGCTCACACAACTTGGCAAAAGTGTCTACAGTCCCTTCTTCTGATATCAGATGTTCTAAGTTAATTATCCCCACCCTTGCCCAACGTAAATAATTCCTATCCATCATTCCTGGCAAGAAGTCTTTATTCCCACATACTGGAAGGAAAAGCGAGCTATGAGCAGGCCTTCCCATCTTCTCACACAAATATCTCCATGCTCGCCTGATCGGGACCAACAACAACACTTCACGTATCACTCTGTCAATTCCTTCCAAGGACTTAATATGCAGCACATATCTTATACATTGTAACACGCTAGCTACCCCACAGCCTGGGCATGCAGGGTTAAGCGGCCTGATATCCTTTCTTCAGATAGTATAGCAGAGTTTTGAGGAGGCAATGCCTCATGGGAGTTGTAGTACTTTTACTATCCAAATAAAGAGTAGTTGAGCATGAATGGTTTCAGGCAAAAATAACAGGATTTTAATTCCCCTCCAGGCGGATTCAAACAAAGGAAACAAATAACAAATAGCCATACATCTCTGGCAGGAAAAACAATATAAGAACTCAACAAAAATATCTTCTTATATCAGCATGAACATTTGCTTCACAGCAATCAAATTTTAACAAACACTTCTCAGCTCAAAACGTTTGTGCTTTCTTCCTGCTGACTCCTGCAGCCCTCTGAACAGCCTGGCATTAGCACAGAGATTATGTTATCTGAAATAGACAATGTACAGTCCATTTGTTCTTCTGGCATATACTCTACAACCGGTTCTGTCTCCATTGCTTCATAATGGCTATCGGCTGGGACTGTTTGAAACTTGCTACACGGCGTTTCTAAACACACACCCAGTTTCTCTGCTTGAGGCTTCTCTTTGCAGCACTCTACCAGATACGGTTGAGAATTACCATATATATTGTATTTACTGTGAGGAGAGTCCCACCCTTCTGGGTTAGCATAAGACCAATTCTTAAAAACAGTTTTGTCTCTGAGCCAATCACTCAGCCTACCTTTTGGCTTTCTTACAGGAGGATTCCTCTGTACTTCAGAGTCAGCTAAAGATCCAAACCTTGGAGTTTGTGAGTGCTCCCAAATCAGCCTTTCTGGTATTCTTTCCCTTTGGCTGCCTTTCAGACACGGCACCAAACCTGGGCTGTTTCTACCTGGCTTCTTGGCACTGGTTCTCCAATTGTTTCTCTTGCTGGTTTCCCTCTCAGAATTAAACCTCAGAGAATCCTCTCTCATCGTCAGCTCCTCTGAGTTCTCACTCCCAAATAGTTCTTCCTCTGCTTCTGAACTGACTCCTGTTCTGGCTCTGGTCTTCCTCTCCGTTCCAAACCTTGTTCTCCTTGTTCTTGTCGCTGTTCTCCCTTTTTCCAACTTTCTCTCTAATGAGCATTTTTTATATCCCTGCCTTCTAGAGTTTAACTTAACCCCTTCTCCCAGCAGGTGTTCTGCCTCAACTCCTGACTGTGGAGATAAACTGCAGCAGGGACGTGTTTTCCTCTCCCATGACTCATTCTGCTTGTGGTTTCCCTGGAAACCATGAGCCATGTGCTTTTGTTGTCTGTCAACTACTGAAGCCAACTCTTCCATTTCACCTATCTCTAAGGGATCAGAGGGACCTTCTACACCACAGATCCCCCCCCCTTAAGATATTACGGGCTGCCGGATCTTTAGATGGACAGCACGTAATTCTGGATAGTGTGTCTGCATTACCTTGTAATTTGCCTGCCCTATGTTGCACCACGAAGTTAAACACTTGCAGTGCCAAATGCCATCTAGTCAATCGGGCATTGCTGTTTCTCATGTGATTTAGCCACTTCAAAGGCGCGTGGTCAGTGACTAAAAAAAATTTGCATCCCGTGAGATAAAATCTTAATGTTTCTACAACCCACTTGATTGCAAGGCATTCTCTTTCGACTGTAGAGTATTTCTGTTCTGCCTTGGACAATTTCCTACTAAGGTAGGTGACTGGATGTTCTACCCCCTCAAATACTTGGGACATTACGGCCCCCAACCCAGTCTCCGAGGCATCTGTTTGTACGATAAAAGGTAATTCAAAATTAACCCCTCTAAGCACCGGGGCCCTACACAACTTCTCTTTTAGAGATATGAATACCTTCTCTGCCTCTGGGGTCCATTTTATATTGTTTGGGGCATTCTTCCGGAGCATCTCCGTAAATAGAGTGCTCTCTTCGGCAAATCTCGGAATAAATCTACGATAATACCCTACGAGGCCTAAAAATCCTTGCATCTGTCTTTTATTTATCGGCTGGGGAAAGTTTTTCACACTATCAATTTTGCTAGCCAAGGGTTTCACCATCCCTCCTCCCACCATGTGGCCCAAATACTTCACCTCCTTACTAGCAAAGAGGCACTTCCCAGGGTTTAAGGTTAAACACGCTCTCCTCAGGGCTCGGAGGACGGCCTCCACTCTTGGCAGGTGTTGAGCCCAGGTAGTGCTATAGACAATAACGTCATCCATGTATGCAAGTGCATACTCGTGGTGGGGTCTTAGAACTTGGTCAACTAGCCTTTGGCAGGTGGCAGCTGCCCCGTGGAGACCAAATGGCATGCGTCGAAACGAAAATAAACCCACCGGGGTGCTGAAAGCCGTTTTTGGTTTTGATTCCCTGGTTAAAGGTATTTGCCAGTATCCCTTCGTAAGGTCTAATGTGGTCAAATACCGCGCCTGACCCAACCTATCTAATAGGTCCTCGATTCGAGGCATGGGGTAAGCGTCGAATTGAGAGATGTTGTTAACTTGCCGGAAATCTATGCAGAAACGGAGGGTTCCGTCTGGCTTAGGTACTAAGACTATCGGACTTGACCATGGGCTTTTAGATTCCTCTATTATGCCCATTTTTATCATATCCTTCACTTGGGATATAACCTCCCTCTTTTTGGCTTCCGGCAACCGGTAAGGCCGTTGCCTAATTATCTTTTCCGGCGTGGTGATAATCTCATGTGCCACTATATTAGTTTCGCCTGGCACCGTCGTCAGGACGTCTGAAAATTTTCCTAATACCTTACTCAGCTCCTGTCGCTGCTGCAGCGACAGCTCTGTGCCTATGCAAGGTTCTGGATTTTCTTTCCAGTCTGCTGGCTGTGGGCCTAGGTCTTCTTCTTTTCTTTCCTCAGAGACGGCTGTTAGGCCTCTCATTTCCCCTGCCCCAGTAGACCCAAATCCTCCCTCTCCCCGACTCGTGAGGGTCAGCAAAGATACCTCTTCTACCTCGGGGAATCCCACACGCTCACACACAAGTTGAGGGATTCTTTCGCCTGTCTTTACTTTGAAATCCTCCTTGCTGAAATTAAAAAGTAAAACTTTTACTATGCCCCGGTAGTCAGGGTCTATGACTCCAGCCCCTACATCAAGGAAATATTTAGCAGCTAGACCGGATCTTGGCGCTATGCGCCCATAACACCCCGGAGGAATTTGTATCTTTACACCCGTATCTATTAGGACTTTTCCTCCTTTTGGCACTATTCCATCCTCCGCACTAAATAGATCATAGCCGGCAGCAGCTTTTGAAGCTCTCTGCGGGCCTTGGGCCTGAGCTGAGACCTTACAATATCGTAGGACAAATTTTTGTTTTCCCGGGGACACCTCCCCTACCTGTGACTTTGTTGGTGGACTCGTATTACATGGCTTCCCTAATAGAGGACTAGGGACCTTTGTTGCTGTGGCCTCTATTTTGGGGATATTCTGTGGCCCTTTCCTTACTCCTAAGGTTTCTACTTTGGATGGGGTGGATGCTAAGCCTATTTTCACCTTTAGGCCTCTCTCCACGCCTTGGCAGAAAGGGGGCCAATCCCTTCCGAGGACAATATCCTGTGGGAGGCGCGGTACTACTGCTACCAACACTTCCCTTTCTGTTCCCAGCCCTTTTACCGATAGCTTATACAAGGGAGACGTGGTCTAGTGGTTAGGACAAGGTACTTCAGGCCGGAGGGTCGGGGGTTCAAGTCCCACCTGGGGACAGCAATCTCAGGCCGGAGGGATTGGGATTTCTAGTCCTATAGGCACTCCTTGTGGTCTTGGGCAAGCCACTTAACCCTCCAATGCCCATGTTCCCTGTATGTATTAGTGTGTGTGTCTCATATCCCCTCATGTTAAATGTATCCCCCAATTGACCGCTTTGACCTGGTGAAAAGCGGGATATAAATACAGCTAAATAAATAAATATGAGGCTGCCCCATGTACGCATCGTATTTTAAACCGCACCACTGCTTGACTCGGTGCTGAGCGCAGGCGGGCTTCGATGGCCTGCCAGAGCTTCTGTGAGACCATGCTCTGGTCAGCACCGGAGTCAAGCAGTGCCTGGGCTTCAATGCCTTCCACTTGCACCTGTAGCAAAAAGCCTTCATGGGTTTGTTTCTCACCCCCAGACACCAGCGCTGTGCGCAGTACACAATCTTTGCGATAATGTCCTAATTTACCACAATTGAAACATTTTCCTTTAGAAAAAGGTACAGCAATATTTTCATTGGGTAATCTACCTCTTGTGGTCTTTTCTGATCTCCCAAAGTTGGCAGTTTTTGTCACCTTCAGAACGCCTGATTTTGAGGTCCCTGCTAATTCGGCCTCAAAATATCGCTCTGTAAGGATAGCTGCTTCCTCCGTGGTTTTACAACTCTGGACCATCAGAAAAGTCTTCACATCAGCTGGTATAGCTTCCATAAACTGCTCTAGGATAATTGTATCAAGTACCGACTCTAGAGTCTTCTGCTCTGGATTAAGCCATTTCCAAGCTAGACCTTAAATTCTATGAAACAGCGCTTTTGTGGTTTCACTTGGTTTCAACCTAGCCTCTCTAAACATGTGTCTATAGAATAAAGGGGTTAATCCTAATCTGTCTTTGACAGCCTTTTTAACCTCATAGTAATCTGATGCCAGTGTAGCAGGCATGGATTTATAAGCCGCTAAAGCTTTGCCTGAGAGAGACATTGCAAATCTCACTGCCCATTGTTCCCCAGGTAACTTGATAGCCTCTGCAATGCATTCAAACGCTTCTATAAAGTCATCCAGATTATCATTATGAGAAAACTGTCCTAGCGCAAGAGCGCTACCACTTGGCAGTCCTACCCCCTGGGTAAACGAGGGAATAGCTTGTTCCGGGTCTCGTTGCTTCTTAAGTAACACCTCCATCAGATCCATGAGAGGTTTCTGCTGTGCCTGAATGGCAGCGGCAGTCTGTTCCTGTGTGTGACGTGTCATCTCCAACTGTTTTTCCCATTGGACTGACATCCACCGTAACAGCTCTTGGGGGTCCATCATGGAGCCTGCTGTTCCTGCAGAAACAAGGAAACAAAAAAAAAAAAAACACACCAAGTGCGGCACAACCCCCCCTCCCCTTTTTTTTTTTTTCAATAGCTGTCTACTGCAGCAGAGCAATAACTCCCTTTCTCATTGGTTATCCCTCTACACCCATGCCCAGCTACCATTACCTCGGCACAGTGCAGAGTCAGGCACTGAGAAAGGTAGCTCCAATCCTTTCTGACCGATTTGTCAGCCGGTTCAGGATCCTTCTGCTCACTGGATAGAAGCTTTCTTTATTGAAGTGATGTTTTTTCCTTAAAAATGTCCTTGTAATCCCGGTAAAAATCCTTAAAACTACGCCAACCTGTAACACGCTAGCTACCCCACAGCCTGGGCATGCAGGATTAAGCAGCCTGATATCCTTTCTTCAGATAGTATAGCAGAGTTTTGAGGAGGCAATGCCTCATGGGAATTGTAGTACTTTTACTATCCAAATAAAGATTAGTTGAGCACGAATGGTTTCAGGCAAAAACAACAGGATTTTAATTCCCCTCAGGGTGGATTCAAACAAAGGAAACAAATAACAAATACCCATACATCTCTGGCAGGAAAAACAATATAAGAACTCAACAAAAATATCTTCTTATATCAGCATGAACATTTGCTTCATAGCAATCAAACTTTAACAAACACTTCTCAGCTCAAAACGTTTGTGCTTTCTTCCTGCTGACTCCTGCAACCCTCTGAAGAGCCTGGCATTAGCACAAAGAGATTATGTTATCTGAAATAGACAATGTACAGTCCATTTGTTCTTCTGGCATATACTCTACAACCATTTCTGTATCCATTGCTTCATAATGGCTATCGGCTGGGACTGTTTGAAACTTGCTACACGGCGTTTCTAAACACACACCCAGTTTCTCTGCTTGAGGCTTCTCTTTGCAGCACTCTACCAGATACGGTTGAGAATTACCATATATATTGTATTTACTGTGAGGAGAGTCACACCCTTCTGGGTTAGCATAAGACCAATTCTTAAAAACAGTTTTGTCTCTGAGCCAATCACTCAGCCTACCTTTTGGCTTTCTTACAGGAGGATTCCTCTGTACTTCAGGGTCAGCTAAAGATCCAAACCTTGGAGTTTGTGAGTGCTCCCAAATCAGCCTTTCTGGTATTCTTTCCCTTTGGCTGCCTTTCAGACACGGCACCAAACCTGGGCTGTTTCTACCTGGCTTCTTGGCACTGGTTCTCCAATTGTTTCTCTTGCTGGTTTCCCTCTCAGAATTAAACATCAGAGAATCCTCTCTCAATGTCAGCTCCTCTGAGTTCTCACTCCCAAACAGTTCTTCCTCTGCTTCTGAACTTGACTCCTGTTCTGGCTCTGGTCTTCCTCTCCGTTCCAAACCTTGTTCTCCTTGTTCTTGTCGCTGTTCTCCCTTTGTCCAACTTTCTCTCTAATGAGCATTTTTTATAACCCTGCCTTCTAGAGTTTAACTTAACCCCTCCTCCTAGCAGGTGTTCTGCCTCAACTCCTGACTGTGGAGATAAACTGCAGCAGGGGCGTGTTTTCCTCTCCCGTGACTCATTCTGCTTGTGGTTTCCCTGGAAACCATGAGCCATGTGCTTTTGTTGTCTGTCAGCTACTGAAGCCAACTCTTCCGTTTCACCTATCTCTAAGGGATCAGAGGGACCTTCTACACCACAACATGGAGAGGTCTAACCAAAGCACCAACCATGTCTATTGGTGTATATTCCCCTGTGTCCCAAATCCAATCTCGAACATGTCAACGTAGACATGCCATATTATACATTTTAATGTCCGGAAGACCCATTCCCCCATGAGACCAAGGCTGCCTCAGCACTGCTATGCTAACCCGAGGTCGCCAGCCCCTCCATAACAGAAGATTTATCTGTTTTTCCATCCTGAGAATGTCTTTTCACTTCAGTACCAATGGTAACGTCTGGAGTGTATATAGCCATTTAGGGAAAAGGATCATTTTAAACAGAGCAATCCTACCACCAAGTGACAGCGGAAGTTCCTGCCATTTCTGTACCCTCACTTCATAAGATTCGTTACATTAATTTGGTAAAGCTCCATCAAATTGGCTAGCAGATATATCCCCAGATATTTAAAACTTCCCATAGCCCACTTCAGCGGGAAAGTTCCCTTCCACATTCGGGATATTTGCGTGTCTAATGGGAGATCCTCAGACTTGTCAAGATTCAATTTGAATCCTGATGGTTTACCATAGTCCTTAAACAACTGCAACAGAGCCAGCAGCCCCTCTCGAGGATCATCAATGTGAACCAGAAGATCGTCAGCAAATGCTGCCACCCTGAATTTATTCCTCCCCACTTGAATACCCCGAAACTCCGTGGATACTCTGATCTTACTTAGCAAAGGCTTTAACATCAGCACAAACTATAGTGAGGGTAGGGGACATCCCTGATGATTTCCCTTTTGAATCTTAAATTCCGAGGACATATTGCCATTAACCATAATGGCCCCTCAGGGATCAGCATACAAGAGATGCACTGTGTCTACAAATAATCCTTCAAACCCCATCACTCCTAACACTTGATACATGAACGCCCAGTTCACTCTATCGAACGCCTTTTCTGCATCGAAGCTTATTAATATAGACAAATGTAGCTCTATTCGACTAGCGCACATAGAAGCCAAGATACGGTGCACACTATACGCCATATGCCTACCTCTGACAAACCCTACCTGATCTCTATGTACTAGATCTAGCAAAAATTCAGCCAATCGATCCGCCATTATTTTTGCCATTAGTTTTATGTCCATATTCAAGAGCGAGATTGGTCTATAAGAGTTCGGGAGGACCGGGTCCCTAGCAGGCTTAGGCAACACAGTAACCAGCGCCTTGTTAACCTCATAAGGAAAGTTCCCTTTGTGAACTAGATCCGCAAAGTATCCCGCCAAGGGGACAGCCACCTTTCCCCCCATTACTTTATAAAATTCCCCACGGAGTCCATCTATTCCTGGAGCTTGCCCCCTTTTTAGATTCTTAAAACCTTTCTGAACCTCTTGCGGGGATATTGGCGCATTCAAAGCCTGCAATTGTTCAGTTGTCAACTTCGGGAGAGCACAATCTTGCAAGAACTCGCTTCCGCCACAGGCCTCCTCCCCTTCTGCGCCATATAGCTGTTGAAAAAAATCACTAAACACTTGTTCAATTTCTACTGCCTCCATCCTTAATGTACCATCCCTATGTCTCAATACCCCTACCTGTCTGGGGCCACCTTCAGAACGCACCAGGGTGGACAACAACTTGCCTGCCTGATTCCCATGTCAATATAGCTGATATCTGTAGTACATTAGTGATTTTTTTGGCCCTTTGATGGATTAATATCCCCAGTTCATTTTTCAATTCATTCAGTCTGATCCTAAAACTCCCCACTCTTAATTGAGGCGTGCCGCCGTTGCGCTTTCATAAATTCTTTCTCTAATTGCAATATTCTGCTATTCATCTGTTTTTGCTTCTGATTACAATAGCTTATGATTTCGCTCCGCATCACAGCCTTGCCCGCCTCCCAGAATAGGACCGGATTGTCCATATGTTGAGCATTGTGTGTGGCATAGTCCTCCCATTTAGTCCTTATATGTTTCTCAAATACCAAATCTCCAACTAAATCTAATGGATATCTCCAAATCCTTTGTTGTCCCTGGTCCCTCTGTCTTATCTCCACTATCACCATAGCATGATCCGAGATAACCGGGGGACCAATTTCTGCTTGGGAAACCCAACTAAACAGATCACCTGAGATAAGAAAGTAATCAATTCTAGACCAAGTCCCATGTGCCCTTGATAAATGCGTATAGATGTTATACCCTCCACACGTCCATCAGACCATACCCTTCACAAAGACCCCTTATACGACGTGTACCTCGCTGATATCTGAGTCCAGCCAATCTGGATATATCCAAATTCTCATCCTATACAGAATTGAAGTCCCCACCTAAAATCCCTTGCCCATGTGGTATCCAGCAAGGCTCCTATGAACTCTAGAGACTGAGTAGGAGTTAGACTGGATTTTGGGATGTTTATTACCAGCCCTAAATACTGAAGGATACGCATTGTGCAGGATAGAGAAGTCTTGGTCTCTGACTGTGTTGGAGCTCGAATGAGCCAGTCGTCCAAGTAAGGGAAGACAAATATTCCCAGAGTGCGTAGAAATACTGCTACCACAGCCATGCATTTCGTGAACACCCTTGGTGCAGAGGCCAGACCAAAAGGAAGCACCCTGTATTGGTAGTGCTTTCTTGAAACAGGAACCGAAGGAACCTTCTGTGGGTTGGCTGGATGAGAACATGGGTGTACGCATCCTTGAGATCTAGAGAACAAAGCCAATCCTGACTCTGAAGGTATGGAAGCAGAGCTCCGAGAGAAATCATTTTGAATTTCTCCTTGACAAGGAATTTGTTCAATTCTCTGAGATCTAAGATAGGTCTGTATCCCCCTGTTTTCTTTGGAATAAGAAAATAAGGGGAATAGAACCCTGTGCCCTGTTGATGAAGAGTGTGACAACGCACCGCCTAGCCTGTGGCGTAAGCAGGCCGAGGGGATGTGAGCCACACAGTGGGGTGAGTTTAAAAGAGTCCTTGTTAGTGCTGAAGCCTTCCTACTGTAGTTGTGGAGTGAGTGACGACAGCCAAGGTTGGGTTTCCCAAGTAAGTAATGCTTTATTCATGCATAAGGTATTTGCACAAAGTATAGCAAAGTACACCGTACAGGACTTACTCCCCCGCCACAGAAGTATAATGATAACCTTCTGTACCAAATAAAAGTTCAAGTGTTTATATAGCTTCTCCTGATACTTCTCAGGGACACATAAAATATTTACAAACTTTCATCATTCTTCCAGCTTCATTACTACAACAGGGCTTCAATCTTCTAGTACTGCTTTCTCAGTATCTATTGGTAATAAAGAATCTTTCTCCTGTTGTACTTCTTTCTAGTGTCAAACAGCTTCCCATAGAAATGGCAATCTCCACAACTCTGGCTTATTAATGACTGCCTTCTTGTGTAGGAGCAGTTTCTCTATCTTGCCTTCTATTCACAGCTGTACCACATGAAGCTTTGATTCATTCCATTCACTAGAACGCTGCTGTCTCTCATGCAAGTTCTAGAACATTGGCTTAAGGCTTCTCAGCACTCAATCATCAATTAGGAATACTTACTTATAGTTCTTTACTCTATCATACAAATCCTTAGGTAGCTGCTTTGTAAGATCCCTCAGCTCTGCCTGGTCTTCAAAGGCCTCTCTTAGCTCTCTGCACGGTTGCTGCCAATTAGCTTCTTGCTGTCAAGTAGGTGTGTGCCCTTCTGAACTAGAGCTTAGCTCACGCTGTCTATCGCAGGGAAATGTTTGCAGCTTTCTAACAGGGATTTTTCTATAGCCCCTCTTCCCTCTATTAACTTCAGGTTTATATTCTGGGCCTGATTTACCCCTGCCTTCTTTAGCAAGCAGTCTATTGTCAGTTCCTATAGACTGACTTCTTTCAAAGCTATTTACTTTACAAGGCTTAGAAGAGTTTGCTCTGACCTGGTTTTTTGCAGCGTCTGCCTCTGGGGAACTCCCCTGACTCCAAGTCAGTATTCCAGGCTTCTGAATACAGTTCTGGATCACCTCCAAGGTTTTCTCTCTCATGGAGCTGAGGTCTGCCTGTGTCTCTTCCTGGACCACTTGCAGGAACTCTCCCTTCCCTGGTTCTCTCCTTAGTTCCTCTGAGCTCAGCCTTTCTGCTTGCACTGCTCTGTAACCAGTTCCTCTTCTCCAGGCCTTGCTCCTCGAGGGCTTGCTGCTCCAGTGCTTGCTCCTCGAGCCCTTTCCCTCTACTAACTGCTGCTTCCTGGTTATGAGTGCAGAGTGGCCCAATCCGGTCTGACTCCGCCCACCTCCCTGATTGGCTATGTCTCTGGGTTAGCCTAGAGCTAGGGTGTGGTTCTTTCCCTGCTCTTCTCTGCAGAGACTGTTTGTGTGCAGGAAACTTAACCCCTTCCTGTCCTGCCTCTCCAAGCCTCTGAGGTGACAGAAAGTGATTTAAACCCATTTTCTCCTGTTTCTGAGCCTCTGCCTTGTCACAAGAGGCACTTCTTCTATTGCCCCTTGGGCAAGAAGGATGGTAAACTCCTGACCTAACAGGTCAATGAGAGAGGTCGGAGAATTGAACTGCTTCACTATTGTGGGAGAGGGCATGCTTGAAAAATGAAGTTTGTACCCCTCTTTTATGATGGAGTGTCCAATGCTCTGCTGTTATTTGCCCCCATCTGGGAGCAAAATGACATAACCTTCCTGGAATGGTGGACGGTTCTGGTCCTTCCAGAGCCAGAAAGGCTAAGTTCTCTAGCTGAAAGTCAAAGGCCCTGAGGAGGCTGAGGCTGCTGGGCCGGTTGAGGCCTAGCAGCCTTTGCTTTCTTCTGTTTGGGTGGTTGCTGACGTCTGGTTGAAAATTGACCTGCAGAAGATGCCTGCTGACCATAAGCAGGATAAAATATTTTCTTTTTAGAAAAAGATGTTTCCTTGAACAACTTTTTCCTAACAGGATCAGCAGTAGACTTAGATAGTCTATCCAAAGTGGAATTTTCAGCATCCATTTCATTGGCTTTTTCTTGCCAATCTTTACCAAACAGGTTCTCACCAGTACAAGGGATATTTCCCAATTTATCTTGTACCCAGAGCTCTAAATCAGATGCTTGGAGCCAAGCAATTCTACGTGCACCTATGACAATAGCCGAGGTTCTGCTTATACATTCAAAGCAGTCGAAGGCTGCACGGTTGGAGAATTTAGAGACATCTTGGGCATGTTTGAGCCAAGTGAGAAACTCCTGCCTTTTATCCTCAGAGATGAAAGGACTTAAAGTCTGTAGATGATCAGTAACTTCCTTTAGGAACATTCCCATGTAGAGACTATAGGAACTGATTCTTGCAGCAAGCATGGAAGCTTGAAAGACTCTACGTCCAAAAGCAGCCAGAGTTCTGCATTCACATCCTGGAGGATTAGAGGCATGTCTTTTTGCACTTCTAATCCTTCTCATTGCAGATTCCACCACAATAGAGTGGTGAGGAAGCTGAGTTTTATGGAAGCCAGGACAAGGAGGGACACGATACATAGTATCTAACCTATGAGAATGAGGAGAGGTGGTAAGAGGTGTTTCCCACATCCTCAACATGAGATCATATAGAATCTCATGAATGGGTAGGGTAGCTGCCTCCTTAGGAGTTTTGGGATATTGTAAAATATCCAACTCCTTGGCCCTTGGCTTTGTCTCAGGGGCCAGAGTGATGGACAGGCCCCGAGCCACCTCTCTGATGAAGTCTTGGAAAGACATGTCCTCTGGAGGAGACATCCTGCGTTTAGGGGAGGAGGACTCCTGTGGAAGAAGCATCGCTGCATCGACAGAACTTTCAGAATCCTCAGATTCTTCTGAGGAATCAAAGTATCGTCTGTCCGGATGCTCCTGCAGAGCCCAATACCCGTACTGAGCAAGATCGGTATCGGGAATAACCGATACCAGGGAATCGATACTGGAGGGCATTGGAGGACAGGGTACCAGCATAGCAGACACCGATGCCGATGTCGATGCTATCGGTACTGGTACCGATAGCGATGCCGGTGCCAGAGCCAGTACTGGTGGAGTTGTCTGTTGCGGTACCAAGGGCATTGATGCCACAAGGAAAGCCGCTAGACTGCATTCTATGGACAGAATTCTCGGGTCCATAGATGCTGCCAATGCTTGGAAGTCGGTACCGGTGGGAACCGCCGGTACCCCAGAGCATGGCACCAGGAGATCTGTCGAGGCTGAGCCATCGAGAACATCCTGGAACCCCGATGATGATGCTTTGGAAGCCGAAGCCTCCCGCCGGGGTAATTTTGCCGGTGCAGAATCCTCGAGGGCAACGCCAGAGGCATCTCGATGCTTAGAAGAAGATCTACCCTTCGAGGACCGGCTGGATTTATGTTTAGTTACCTGAGATCCACGGGAAGAAGAAGAAGCCCTGGAAGACGTCGATGCCACCAAAGCCGCATCAGAGGGAAACAGGATACTGAGCTTAGCAGCTCGGTTCTGTTGACCTCTTTTAGACATCATAGCACAGGACACACTATCTGTGATGGAGTGGTCAGGACCTAAACATTTTAAACACCATTCATGGGTGTCGGTGACGGAAATGGTACCGCCACATTTTGTGCACTTTTTAAAACCTGAGGCAGGTTTTTCCATGTTAAGGAAAGGGGCCAAAGGCCCAAAAAGGCGGGTGCACCTGAAGAAAAGGAAAAAGCATATATATATTTTTTTCTTTTTTTTTTTTTTAAATAGAAAAGAAAGACCGGCGGTACCGGTAGAGCGTCGGAGAAGGCAGACGCGACCACAAAAAGGAAATAAAGAAATAAAGAAATTCTTCTGCGGTGACAGGAACACGACCTGCTGGCTCCGTGGAAAAAGAAGAACTGGAGAGAGGCAGTTGGGAAAGGTGGGAAGGCAGCACGCAGGCACTGTGGGATGCTCCCAAAAGCGTTCTAATTGGACGCTGGGGAGCGTTCCTGCGCAGGCTCCGTCGGTACCAACGATACCCCATATGTAAGGACTAAATTCCTGCTGTTCCCGGAGATCACCTGTTACAGGTAAGTAACTATGCTTTATACCCTCCACACGTCCATCAGACCATACCCTTCACAAAGACCCCTTATACGACGTGTACCTCGCTGATCTCTGAGTCCAGCCAATCTGGATCTATCCAAATTCTCATCCTATACAGAATTGAAGTCCCCATCTAAAATCAGTTGATAGTCCCCTACCTGCGACACCAATCCTGTCACCTGTTGGTAGAAGCGGGCCTCATAAACATGGGTGCATAAATAGATCCCAACATTACCCACATTCCATTTAGAACCCCCCATGCAAAGATGTACCGTCCCTCTGAGTCTATTTCCACCCGCTCCTCCGACCATCCAGAATTTTTAGCTATCAATATAACCACCCCTCTTTTTTTCCCAACTGCTGGTGCTCCATAAGCTCTGCTAAACCATCCTTTACATAATTTGTCATGCTCCATTAACATTTGATGTGTTTCTTGTAGCATCGCAACTTCAATACGCCTGGATTTTAACTGCTGCAACACTTCATATCTCTTTATTGGAGAGCCCAGTCCACATATATTCCAGGACACTATCTTTGTGGTTTTACCCATTCTCCATCTTCTTCAACAAGATTATGCCAAAATAATTACCACCTACAATCTGGTGCAGACCCCCCCAGCCTAGAGCCCGCACCTCCACACAAACACTTCTCCAGCTCCAAACCTGCCCCATCCTTAGAAATATATCCACCAGCTCAAGGATTCTAGATTCCTCTTCCTTCCTACCCCCCTATCCCCAGCCTACAATTCCATTTAGTTGGTCCAAATAACCTTCCTTGTTCCCCCATCCCCCCCTGACTTCTGAATCCTCCCCCTCCTTCCCATTGCACCTATACCGTCCCTTAGGGCCCTCCTGTACTTCCGTGACATGAAAAGCCCCCCCTTCCCATACTTTGTCCCTTCTACCAGCTATCACTCAGTCCCATCTAATTATTACCTACCCTCCCTGCCGCCCCAGCTTGCCTTGGTACCCCTCCCCACTTCAGAAACAATATTCAAGCTATCTCATAGCATTTCAAACAATTTTGAACACCATGTGACACTCAGCCCGCTCCCCTGTACCCTACCATTTCCATAATATGTCTGAGATCGAGATATACATTTGAGAATAAAAGTAGTAGGGCATATATACCTAAGAAGAATCAAAAAAACAAAAACAATACACCAAAAAACAAAAACAATACACTTGAACAGCAATCTTATTCCTCCAATTGTACCTTTTGAAGAAAATTAACAAAGAATTAACATGTGCCACCCCTACCCTCCCCACACCCCTTCACCAGGGCCGGCCCGTCCATTGAGCAAGAATGTTTTTTGCACAGGGCCCCGTGTTTCAGGGGGCCCCGCGCAAAAAATATCTTGCTTCAGCCCAACTAGGTAAAAAAACCCCAGAAACCGGCTGCTGCTGCTGCTGCCACTACCGCCGTGGCAGCAGCAGAATCGAGCATCCTGCGGGGCCCCCCCTGCCCTGCAGTCTTCCATGCGGCCTCAGCGTCGGCTGTCAGAGCCGTGCGAAGAGAGAGAGCTTCTCCTCTCGCAGCTCTGTTAATCCCGCCGCGGGGCGGATGGGATTTCCCCACAGCCCCCCGGGGGGGTTTACAGAGCCGCGATAAAGGGAAACTCTCCCTTCACGCGGCTCTGTAAAAGCCCGCGCTGAGGCCAAATGGAAGACTGCAGGGCAGGGGGGGGGGGCCCCCGCGGGATGCGCAATTCTGCCGCTGCCACGGCGGCAGTGGCAGCAGCAGCCGGTTTCTGTTTTTTTTTTACCTAGTTGGGTGGGGGGGAGGGGGTTAGGACTGTTAATGGGCTATGGGGGGTTAGGACAGGTAATAATAGGCTATGGGGGGCTAAGACTGGAAATGGGCTGATGGGGGGGTTAGGGCTGGTAATGGGCTATGGGGGGTTATGACTGGAAATGGGCTATGGGGAGGCTAAGACTGGAAGTGGGCTGATGGGGGGTTATGACAGGTAATGGGCTGTGGGGGCTAAGACTCCAAGTGGGCTGATGGAGGCTTATGACTGTTAATGTGCAAGGGGACGGCTAGGACTGGAAATGGGCTGATGGGGGGGGTTAGGACTGGTAATGGGCTATGGGGGGGGCTAACACTGGAAGTGGGCTTATGGGGGGTTATGACAAGTAATGGGCTGTGGGGGGGCTAAGACTACAAGTGGGCTGATGGGGGGCTTAGGACTGGTAATGGGCTATGGGAGGGCTAGGACTGGAAATGGTCTGATGGAGGGTTAGGACTGTTAATGCGATATGGGGGGTTAGGACAGGTAATAATAGGCTATGGGGGGCTAAGACTGGAAATGGGCTGGGGGGGCTAGGACTGGTAATGGGCTGATGGGGGGTTAGGACTGGAAGTGGGCTGATGGGGGGGTTAGGACTGGTAATGGGCTATGGGGGCGGGGGGCTGACTGGAAATGGGTTGATGTGGGGTGTTAGGACTGGTAATGGGCTGATGGGGGGGTTAGGTCTGGTAATGGATTGTGGGGGGGGGGTAAGACTGAAAATGGAGTGATGGGGGGTTAGGACTGGTAAAACTGAAAATGGGCTGGGGGGGGGGGTTAAGACTGGTAATGGGCTGTGGGGGGGGGGGAGTAAGACTGAAAATATGCTGATGTGGGGGTTAGGACTGGTAATGGGCTATGGGGGCCTAGGACTGGTAATGGGACGGGGGGTTGCTAGAACTAGAAATGGGCTGAGTGGAAGGGGGGCTTGAACTGCCAATAGCTGATGGGGAGGGGGGCTTGGAATGGAAATGGGCTGTGAGGAGAGGGAGCTAGGACTGGAAAGGGGCTGAGTGGGGGGGGGGGCTAGGACAGGAAATGGGCTGATGGAGGGGCTAGGATAGGACTGGAAATGAGCTGTTGGGGGGTGCTAAGGTTGGAAATGGGCTGTGGTGGGGGCTTGAATTGAAATGGACTCATGGAGAGGCCAAAATTGGAAGTAGACTCATGGGGGATTTGGATTGGAAATGGGTTGAGTGGAGGGGAGCTAGGATTTGACATGGGCTGATGGTGGGGCTAGGAAAGGAGTAGAAATGAGCTGATGGAGGGACTCGGATAGGACTGGAAATGGATGGGGGAGCTAGGACTGGAAATTGGCTGATGGTGGGGCTAGGATAGGATTGGAAATGGGCTGATGGGGGGCTAGGACTGGAAATGGGCTGATGCAGGGACTAGAAGGGAGCAGATGCTGGGTGGGTCTGGAACTAGAAGCGAGCTGATGTTGGGGGAGGATTAGAATGGGATGGAGCTGGGAGAGTGAAATGGAGAGGGAAAAATATTTTGTGTGGGAGGGAAGACAAATCTACAATTGGCCGGATATTGGGAGAGTAAGTGGGGATTGAGGATGGAGGGGTAAAATTTGGGTGGATGAAATAGGAATGAGGAAAGAGCAAAAGGAGAAAGATTAGTATGTTAAAGCAGATGTAGAGAGAGAATGGAAAAAAAAACTAAACGAGAGAAGAAAGGACAAATGGACAGCAGATGGAGAGTTAGCAGAAGACACGAAGAAGAAACTAGAAGAAAGTGGCTGGAACAATTGTAACTGAAAAAAAATGCACAAAAGGTAGAAAAATATCTCTTTATTTTGAATTTATTAACTGGAATATGTCAGCTCTGGGAAATGTGCATCATTAACGTCTGCGCTTTGTTTAGTACAAGAGGAAATTAATTTATAGTTTTATTTCTACAGTGTTGTACATTCCAAGTTTGGCTTTTGAGGTTCCCAGTTTAATTATTGTCTTCCTGTTTCTAAATTGTGATTCCTTGTTTGATGATGTTCTATGTTCTGCATGTGTAACTGAGCTGAGGTATTCTGTTTATATAATTCCTATTTGACATTGCCACTTGTTCTCTTTCCCCAGTAGGTCATGTATTGTTATTCTCTGAAATGTATTGGTTTAATATTTGCAGTGTTGCCTTTTGATAGTTAGGGTATGGTGCTTTGTGAGTCCTGGTAGTGCTGTTAGGATACGGCAGGTTTGCTATGGGTTCTAAATGGGCAGTGTTTGTAGTAGTTCCTAATGTGCCTGGCGGTTGGTACTGGATTATAGTAATACGTATAGAAATCTTTTAGTCTTTCTTTATCCATATACTCATTAAGAGGCATGTTTACTAAAAGTTAGTGTATGTAACATTATGCAAATAGTGGAGGAGTAGCCTAGTGGTTGGGGCAAGGTACTTCAGGCTGGAAGGTCGGGGGTTCAAATCCCACTAGAGGACAGCAACCTTGGGCCAGAAGGACTGGAGTTTCTAGTCCCACAGGTGCTCCTTGTGGTCTTGGGCAAGCCACTTAACCCTCAATAGCCCATGTTCCCTGTAAAATAGTTATCTCCAAGTTATAATACCCTGTTCAATGTAATTTCAGTTTGTTCAATGTAAACCGCACTGATGCAGAATAGCGTGGTATATAAGAGAATGTAAATAAATAAATAAAATAAAATGAAGCACCTTATGCAAATGAGGCCCCGCACCGAGTCTCCGCACATGGCCCCGCACCCCCCTTGGGCCACCCCTGCCCTTCACACATCTGATTATGCACTTTAACAAAGGGAACTTAAATAATACTATACAGATTCCCGTTAAACATATTGAGGTAACACTGCATAAACAAATCCAGTACATTATCTCCACAGTGGAGCAACTCCTTTCTGTGGCCTCTACCTCGATCAGGTTGCCATGTTGGTGTCTTGCAGATCCTGATGTAAGGCTTCACAATTGCCTGATCATACATAAGCTGTCCAAGGACCACTTATATGGCGTCTCACCACAGTTTCATATACCAAGTCCATATACCACCAGAGCAGATATCTTCATGATCTACTCAGCACTTGTGGACTTCGTGGACCAGCGCTTTTGGCAGAATGACATGGCCTCCACTGGAGTGGAGAATACATGCTGGAGCCCCTCGTACTCCACTCACAGCTTGGCCGGATATGCAAGCGTGAATCTTATTTCATGCCCCACCAAGATACCACAAGCCTCCTTGTAGGCCCTTCGGCGTGCAGATACTCCTGCTGAGTAGTCCTGAAAAATGAGGATTTTAGCTGCATTTCCATCTCCCCTCCGCTGCTTACGTGCTGCCCTCAGGACACAGTCTTTTTGGTATGCATTAAGGAGCCGAGCTATCACAGCTCTAGGACGTTTATCTGCAGTTCGGCGCTGCCCCAGCCTGTGGACTCTTTCTATTATAATCTCACCAGCTCCTTCCTCCAGGCTCAGGTTAGTAGGGATCCATTTCTCCAATTATCTTTTTAATTCTCTCTCCGCAAGCGTTTCCTCGATTCCTATGAACCGGAGGTTTTTCCTCCTTCCACGGTTCTTTAGGTCCTCCAGCTTCTCCTTCTGTTGCTTTATTATTTCTTCCATGCTTTTGAGCCTTGCTTGGGCCTGGGCCTGCGCATCCTCCAGAGAACCTATGTGCTGTTCTGCCTGCTCCACCCATCCGGAAAAGTCTGATACTGCTTGTGCCACGGCAGAAATCTGGGTTGCCAATTCACTTAACCTGTCCTCCAAAGCTTGCACCACTGTCTTGAATACTTCAGCCACCATTGCTCCCGTCGATTCCATGCTTGGACTTTCCACTCTGCTTTCCGCCATTTTAGTCTCCGCTGCTTGAGGTTTTTTGCGCCTTGCCGTTTTCGTTGCCATGAGCCTTCGTTCCTTATTGTCAGGATTCTGTTCCTCCTCTCCCACTCTCCTACTGTGCACAACGCCACTCCTCTGAGAGGATTCACCACTGAGTGTATTTTGAGTGCCCAGAGAGGGAGAAAGGCTCCGGAGCTAAGGAACGTATGTCTTCCCTAGTCCACCATGCCACCGGAAGTTCCCTTCTTTATTTCTTAAGAGGATTCCTAGTCATGAGCTTCAATATCTGATAATGGCTTCTTTTTACTACTAGCCCTCGGATATCCACAATAAATTTGCAGAAGAAAAATCTGCCTCAAATGGGGGCAGCACATGTAGATCTATCTCAGGCATATTCATTGTGGATGCCCTGAAAACCTGACTGGCTGTGCGGTCCCTGGGACAGGTTTGGGAAGCCCTGACTTAAAGGCTTCAAAGGAATGAGATTCTTTTCTCATAATCTTTTACTTATTTGGGTTTTTCAAACTTTACCCGGAAGGAAAATAATTTACCAGGTAACTAAGTGTAAAACTATTACTCAGTTTACTGGACTCTCCACTTGTGAGATTATTCATAATTACTCAAAATCGCTCAGAGTTCCGTAAAGTGTCAATGTCTACTGCATGTGATGCAAGTGTGCAAGGTCATGCTATTCCCTGGCTGTAGAAAGTCTATTTGAGCTGTAAGCAGGGCTGGAGCTACCATTAGGCAAACTACTGTAGGTAGTTGCCCACTGCTTCCGCTGTCACCCCTCTCAGGACAGGCAGCAGCTGGCAATGGTCGCAAACAGCCCTGCGGTGCTTACCTTTAAGCTTTGGTGTTGCGGAGCTGTTTGCTTCTGCCCCTCTGACGTCCGATGCTGACTCCTGCAGCAAACAGGAATTCGGCATTAGGCATCGGAGAGGCAGCAGAAGCAAACAGCTCCACGGTACCAAAATGTAAAGGTGAGCACTTTGTGCCCATTGCTGCTGCAGCCCTGGCTGTAAATAGTGTTGGGCCATCTATTTATATTCTCTTATATACCATGCTATTCTGCATCAGTGTGGTTTACACTGAACAAACTGAAATTACATTGAACAGGGTATTATAACTTGGAGATAACTAAGTTACAGGGAACATGGGCTATGGAGGGTTAAGTGGCTTGCCCAAGACCACAAGGAGCACCTGTGGGACTAGAAACCCCAGTCCTTCTAGCCCAAGGTTGCTGTCACATGAAGAAGCTTTCTGTCACAGCTAGTTCTTCTAATTGGAGCTGGTTCTCTGTACAGCCTCAGTGTCACTGGGGTCTAATTAGCAAAACAAAGAAAATTAGTTCAGGATCTCTATCTAAATATAAGAGGTAATGGTAACTTGCAAAAACCTCACGCACAGGCAGGGCCTGCTCAACCACTAGGCAAGCCAGGCAGTCACCTAGGGCAGCAGCTTCTGAGGGGCAGCAAAGAGCAGCAATAGTTAAAGTGAAACAGTAAATCCTGACAACCAGACAAACTCAAAGAGCAATGAGCATCTTCTTTTACCTGCAGGGAGAGTGGCCACATGCATACATACAAAGCAGTTTAATATTTTAAAGTATGATGTCCAATTGGGCATTTTTGCAGGGTTGTTGCGGGTGGGTGGTGTCAGAATGATCATGATTGTTTAGTTTAATGATCAAAAACCCAGGTGGAAGAGGGAGAGTGTAAGAATGAATGTTTGCCTAGGGTGGCCAGTGCTCTTGCACCAGCCCTGCACATACATTCACATACGTTCATAGGAGCTGCCTCAGTATGGGCAGGCTCAAGGTATTTGGATCAAGCACTTTCTGGCTGGGCTGGCTTCTCACTGGATCTGATTTCCAGACTATCAGAGGACCCAAGAATATCAACTACAACATCAGGGATTCATTCATTCACCTATTCTTACTCCAATACACCATCATCTGCCAGCTACTGTATGCCCTGCTGCTGTCTACATAGAACCAACAGGTCCAAAGGACATAAATCTGATATTAGAAATAGCAACATTCAAAAACCAGTAGGAGAAAATTTCAACTTTCCAGGGCACTCCACTCTGACTTTAAGTACACGGCACTTGCTGAAATCCTGGTTCAACTGAGGAGCGACCCTCAGGACAGCTGTCCAGGAGCCTCAAGGCCAAAAATAAGCCCCACTGAAAGGACTGGGGGGGAGGGGAGGTAAAAAAAAATATTGCTGCATCAGTCCAGCATTGAGCACCCAATGGATGTATCCTAAAGTGACTGACTGGGTTAGAAATTTGTTGAGTGGGAGGCGACAAAGTATACAGATGAAGGACTTCACTCTGAGGAGAAGGTGATGCTGCAGGGATTTGTCCTTGGTCCAATTCTTTTTAATATTTTTGTTAGTGATATTGCAGAAGGGCTGTCGGGTAAGGCTTGCCTCTATGTAGATGATACCAGAATGGTAAAGGGGATGGAGGGATACCCCTATGAAGAAAGGCCTAAAAGATTAGGGCTCTTCAACTTGGTAGAAAGACAGCTGAGGGGAAATATGATAGAGGTCTATAGATTAATGAATGGAGTGGAATGGGTAAACGTAGATCTGTTGTTTACTGTTTCAAAAAGTAGAAAGACTAGGGGGCATACAATGAAGCTACAATATAGCCCATTTAAGACTAATAGGAGAAAATAGTTTTTCACTAAATGCATAATCAAACACTGGAATTCATGACTGGAGGATGTAGTAAAAGCTGCTAGTACAGCTGGTTTTAAAAAAGGTTTGGACATGATCCTGGAGGAAAAGTCCACAAACCATTAAGAATACCAGGGAAATCCACTGCTTACCCCTGGGAGAAATAGTATGAAAGCTGTCTACCGCTTAGGGAACCTGATAGGTACTTGGGACCTAGACTGACCACTATTGGAAATAGGATACTGGACTTTATGGTTCTTTAGTCTGACCCAGTAAGGCACCTCTTATGCTCTTATACTATTCAATGGAATAGACACCAGGAAGGGGTAGATAACATTAGAAGGGATCTAGCTAAACTTGAAGAATGGTCGAGAATTTGGCAGCTGAGATTTAATGCTAAAAAAATGCAGGATTATGCATTTGGGCTGCAAAAATCAAAGGGATCGATACAGTATTATGATTGTTTCTGATGATCTTAATGTAAACCGCCACCTCCTGACTGTATTGTTAAATTATGAAATTGCTGGATTAAGATGTATTTTTATGTCACAATGTCCGAGGTTATCATACCATTAATTCAACAATTTTAAAGGGGGACACTCGGAACAAAAAAACCTTAGATTTCCCAGGAAATTCTTACCTCTCTCCTCCCTTTCAACAGAAGGAAGAGAAGCAAGAAAACAACTAGCAAATAAAAAAATCTAAAAGTAAGAATTAGAACCTTGAGAGCACACAAGAAAACGGAGGTGTTATTTATTACACGTAACCAAAATTTCACTGCTCCATCCTTTTTGAAAGTGAATGATGCTAACCTCCAGACCAAGACCACCATCAGATACCTCGGTGTCACTTTAGACCAGAAATTAGATATGAAAGCACATATTAGTAATATTGTAAGAGCGGTATATCACAAAATACGCTCCCTTAGACACCTTCGATCCTTGCTAGAGCCAGACGATTTTAGAACCATCTATCAGGCGCTAATCATACCTCATTTTGATTATGCGAACTCAATTTTACAAGGTCTTCCACAAACCACCTTACACCCACTTCAAATGGCTATGAATGCTGCAGCTAGAGTCCTTCATGGAGCTTCCCGGAAAGACCATATCCCTATTCTAAAACATCTTCATTGGCTCCCAATTCAAAGTAGACTCACTTTCAAAATTTTACTAATTACATTCAAAGCCTTCAAAGAACTCTCATCTTCATCAATATCAGACTTGATCCAAACACCACCCCTCAATAGAGACAGAATGTCAGTAACACTCAATACTCTGTTAGTCCCTAAATCAATATCACAGTGTACCAAAACTACTTCAGACAGGGCCTTTTTATTCTGTGCACCAAGGTGTTGGAATAGCCTTCCTCAAAACATCCGAGCAATACCAGACCTTTTACAGTTTCGCAAAGCTTTGAAACACTACCTCTTCCTTTTATCTTATCCAGTAAACAATAAAGACATCTCAACCAACCCACAGACCTTCTACTCATACACATACAATACAGATACCCCACAGACCACATACACACAAAACTGAAGCCATGATGATATTATGACTATGTTTTTTAATTATATACCCTGTTATCCGAGTTATATTCTCTTGTTTTCTGTAAACACAAAGTACTGTTGAATTGTGTATCTCACTGTTTTTTGTGAACCGCGCTGATGCTTAATAGTGCGGTATATAAGAGTCTATAAATAAATAAATAAATAAAATGTTACAGAATTTATTATTTCAAAAGAACCCCGGTAAATGCTAGTATAAGGTAAGCATTTATTCACAAAGTAATTATAAATTATAAATCTGTAGATATAAAGTAACCAAATAAAAGAACTTCTCAATACATTATCATACGTGTCAAATTGACTTTGAGCTCAAATATAATAGTCTTAGAAATGTGCACAGAAGATCTTTGGGGCCCTTTAACCTTGAAGACTTTTTTTTTCTCTGTGAAGTTCGTGCTTCAGAAATTTTTCTTCCAGAACTTGACCTCAGTAGCTTTTCCTCTTTGACTCAGGAACTTCCAGGACCAGGAACCCAGGACTGCAGAGAACCTGCTCCTGTTCCCTCACTACCTCTAATCACGCTTACCTGTCCCTTCACTCCCTAAAAAAAAATGTATCCTAAAAAATAACTATATTATCCCTTTAATAAGGAGAAAAAAACAACAGGCTAGCCAAAAAAAACCCTTTTTCACCCAAATCACTCTCATTCCATTCACTTGCCCTTCCCCTCCTCACACTTCCATTCAGTTTTCCATACACCTACCTCATTTTTTTTTTCAGTGCCATCAAGTCAGTGTTGACTCATAGTGATGCAGCTACCACTGGTTTTTCTTGGCAATGTATCACTGGAAGCAGATTGCCAGCCTTTTCTTCTAAGACAATGGAGGGTAAAGTGACTTGCCCAAAGTTACAAGGAGTGCCAGTGGGAATTGAACCCTTGATTTTCTGGGTATGAGGCAGTTGCTCTAACCACTAGGCTACTCCTCCACTCTTACCTCATAATGCTTCTCATACCTGTCTACCCATATTATAAGCTCCAACACCAACACTCTCTGCCTTCTATAGTAAGACTTTTGATCCCTCTTATAAATTCCCTATATGGGTTTCAGGACTACCAAGTGGCTTACCTTTTAACCCTTATCAATTTAGCTTAAAATACCAACAATTTGATTTTAAATCCCAATTTATTCTCATAGATTCCTATGTTTCCCCATAAAATATTGATTTCATTTATATCTATAAATGGTCAGTAATTACTTTTATACCAGGATTCCCTTTTACAGAATAAATCCTCCCTCAATTAAATAAACAAACCTAAAACTAGCTTAGGTCTCTTAAAGAACTTATTTCTCAGGGCATCTACCCTAACTCAGTTTTTTTTCCTATCCGTCAGGATTGATTTTAAAAAAATAATAAATTCCACTCAAACCCATCCTTTTCCCATCCAATTTCATTCAACTTTCTCAGGAAACACTCAACCAGAGGCCTCTAGTACACAGCACCTGTCATACGCTTCCAGTCTCTTTCATAACCACCAACTGAACAAAAGTCCACATCACTAAAGTTCTAGATCGCTCTAGTCTGTGCAGCTACCTCTGCTGATGTCATCAATTAGTTCCATTCTAATAGGAATAAAACCCATCTCCAGGAACAAGCAGGAATGTAGTTTTCACATATGGGTATCGTCGGTACCGACGGAGCCTGCGCGGGAACGCTCCCCAGTGTCCAATAGGAACGCTTTTGGGAGCATCCCTCAGCACATGCGTGCTGCCTTCCCGCCTTTCCAACTCTTCCTCTTTAGTTCTTCATTTTCCGCAGAGCCGACAGGTCACATACACTGTCACCGCAGAAAATTTCTTCTTTAAACTTGTTTTTCTTGTGGTCGCGCCTGCCTCCGCTCCCCAATATAGGCCAGGTGGGGCTTGCCAGGCTTGGACTTTGGCAAGGTTAGTCCATAGACCAGCAAGTTCAGGAAATCTGGCTAATGGGTTAGGAGGTTCAGGATGTCTGATTCCTGACCACCATGCTGTCTTTTTGGTCGTGGCATTATAGTACTTCTGGCTAAGACAGACCAGCTGTCCTACCTTCTGGGTGAACTGGGGTCCAGTTCTGGCATAGCAAAGACGTCCAACGATTGAGTGCGCTAACACCCATTCACTGGTAGTCTTGTGTAATTCAGTCTGATTGTAAATCATGGAATAATTCAATTCTTGGGCTTCCCATGGCCATTGGTCTCCCATTTGGGTTCCGCCACAGAAATAACAATCTGTGATCTTAAGACTAGATACTACTGCTCCGGCTAATTCTAGAAATAAATTCTGTGAGGGGTGAGGGATCTCAAACTTATTTACATGCATGGCTTCATAAAAGGTATTATGAATATGATATTTAGATGACTTGTGGGCTTGGGTATTCAATCTGATATACACAATGGTCCCTGGATCTATTGCTCCTCCAGCAATACGTAAACCAAACTTGTATCCTTGTTTCCATGCATGGGGATTGTGTATACGTAAGTGTAAGGGGTTGCAAGCATCTTTCTGACATTTATCATTTGTGGTTGGCTTGGTTAAAGTAGCCATCCGTTTATCTATTTTCTCATCAGTTATACCAGTGTTCCAGGTAGCATAAAAAACACATCCCCAATACGGGCAATAGTAATCTGCCGCTGTAGCAGTACTATAGCCTGATCCCGTTTTACCTGTACACTTCCACCAATTTGTGGCACCTTCTGGACACATATACTTATGGTCATTTCGATACGCTTTCTCCCATGTACCACAGGTGGACTGACTATCTCTATTAATGGCATTACATGCATCAAAATTCAAAACAGCAGGTTTAGTAATGTCCTTAAGTGGTGGTGTAGCAGCTAATATAGGTCCATCAGCATCCTTCCATCTTATTTCCAACGTATAATAGGATGGATTCTGATGCGGATTATAGCATGCTTTGATTTTGCCATGAGTGCAAACATTTAGTTCAGTGGTGTTATAGATACACCGAGTTACTGTTCCCTTGCAGGTATAGTAAGAATGGTAAAGCAAAGTCTGAGTTACTTTCAGTCCAGTTCTAGTAGAAGTAATGCAAGCAGTGCATGGAGGTAAAGCATAAGTCAGTTCAAAACCTCCAAAGAAGGCAACCAAGGCAAAGCAAAAACAAAGATACATGTTGATGTTGATTGGAGTTCTTCTGAATCCTCAGCTTGCTGATCTTGATCACGACGGTCTTTTATTCTTCGTCCCGTTTGCTAATGAAGCAATTTAACGGGTGCTGAGTGTTGATTGAAGATCCTCAGGTTGTCCAGTACACATTGACCAACTTATTAGCAATTTCAGTTGGCTTGTGAAGTCTGGCTTAGTCAATGTAGTCTCAAAGTAGTGTGTCAAATCACACGCAAATTAAATTGGGTTCGTTGAAACAAAACTGTTGCTGCATGGAAAACAGCAATCCTCTTCGAAAGACTTGGCTAGTGCAAAGCACTTGTGATGAAGTGTCTAAGCTGCTGGTTGCCGTCTCAGAGTAACTCGCAAGGGTGCATCAAGATGCTGTTCTGCTGTCCACTGCTCTGGTTCAGGATCGGCGGCGGGCTTGACTCTGCTGTGGTGGATCCAGGCGTCGATCTCGGCTACCTTTACTGCAGTTGGGGTAGACAGGATGACGGTATACGGTCCCTTCCAATGGGGTTCCAACGGTGTCTTCTTCCAATCTTTGATCCACACCGAAGTACCAGGCTGATAGGGATGCAAGGGTTCCGTCAAGTTGATAGGCAACTGATCTTGGATCCACGTATGGAGAGTCTGCAGAACAAAACTAAGAGCTAGGAGTTCTTGTCTGGTTACTTCTGAACCAATTTGGGCTAAACTTCCTTTGATTCCCTGCACTATTGGTGGGGGTTTACCATACAAAACTTCAAAAGGGGAAAATCCTGTTGACTTTACAGGGGCTGAGCGTATTCTAAGTAAAGCTATGGGGAGCACTTGGGGCCATTTCAAGTGTGTCTCCTGACAAAGCTTGGACATTTGGGCTTTCAAGGTACGATTCATTCGCTCAACTTTCCCTGAACTCTGGGGTCTGTATGCAGTGTGGAGTTTCCATTGTATCTGCAAGGCTTTTGCTAACTGCTGAGTAACTTGGGAGACAAATGAGGGTCCATTGTCTGACCCTATTACTGCTGGGATTCCAAATCTGGGGACAATCTCTCTCATTAAGACTTTGGTAACTTCTCGGGCTTTCTCAGTTCTGGTTGGGAATGCTTCTACCCACCCAGAGAAAGTACAAACTAATACTAATAGGTAATGGTATCCATTGGCTTTTGGCATTTCGGTAAAATCAACTTGGAGGTTGTGCATGGGGTGACACCTCCTGACTGAACTCGGGGTGCCGTTATAAGGCCTTGCTTGGCATTATTTTTGGCACAGGTTAGACATTGACGTGCTACTGAAGCTGATATGGTTGTCATCAGAGGGATGTAGAAATGTGGTCTGAGTGCTTTTTCCATAGCACTCTTCCCATAGTGGGTGGCTTCGTGGAAGGCTTTGACAAAGGATGGTCCTAACAATTCAGGAATTACTATTCGTCCAAGAGGTTGACTGCCCTCTTCTGGTGGCAGCTCAATCCATCCTTCTCTCAGTATTCCATCTTCTCTGTTACAATAGTAATCCAATTCTTTGGTGGTATATCGTGGGGTCCATAGATTCAAAGGTACTGGAAACAATGCTGCTTGCATTGGCATAGCTTGTGGGGCAATCTGTCCTGTCATAGCTGCTTGTCGTGCTGAGGCATCTGCAAATCTATTTCCTCGGGCAACTTCTCCTTTTCCTGCTTGATGTCCTCTACAATGCATGACAGCTACACGTGTTGGGGCCCAAACTGCATCAAGTAACATCAATATCTCGGGACCATACTTGACTGATTTTCCTCCTGATGTGATGAGTCCTCTTTCTTTATAGAGAGCTCCATGGGCATGCAAGGTAGTGAAGGCATATTTGGAATCTGTATATACATTTAGCACAAGTTTTTCTCCTAACAACAATGCTCTGGTGAGTGCTATCAATTCGGCTTTCTGGGCTGATGTTCCTGAGGCTAGAGCTGATGATTCAACTACTTCGTGTTGAGTGACGACTGCATATCCGGCACAGCGTCGTCCATCAAGGATGAGACTGCTCCCATCAACATAATAGATTTGGTCAGGGTTGTCTATGGGCACATCTGTCAAGTCAAGTCGACTGGAGAACACAGTTTCCATGACTTCGATACAGTCATGTTCTGGGAGTTCTTCACTGATGGGTATCAAGGTGGCTGGATTCAAGGCATGGCTCACTTCAAGTTGTATTTGTGGGTTTTCACATAACATGCTCTGGTACTTCAACATTCGGGAATTGGTGAGCCAATAATTTGCTTTTTGTTCCATAAGGGCAAGGACTGCATGTGGCACAGTGACTCGTATGTTCTGTCCTAGTGTGAGCTTGTCTGCTTCGCTCACTAGTAGTGCTGTAGCTGCAACTGCTCTCAAGCAAGGTGGCCATCCTTTGGCCACAGGGTCCAATTGTTTCGATAGGTATGCTACAGGTCGCTCCCAATTTCCCAATTTCTGAGTCAACATGCCCAAGGCATTTCCCTGTGCTTCATGTACGAACAGGTGGAAAGGTTTGTGGACATCTGGTAGTCCAAGTGCTGGTGATGACATCAATTCTTCTTTTAACTTCTGGAAGGCTGTATCCTGCTCAAGTCCCCACTCCAGTGGTGACTTTTCTTCTCCTTTTGTGGCTTCATACAGTGGTTTGGCAATTTGGGCAAAGTTAGGTATCCAGATTCGGCAATATCCTGCCGCTCCCAGAAAGGCTCTGACTTGCTTTCTGGTTGTTGGAATTGGAATTCTGCATACTGCTTCTTTTCTTTCTCTGCCTAATCTTCTGCTTCCTTGGGTAATACGAAAACCCAAGTATTTCACTTCTTTTTGGCATAGCTGTGCTTTGGCTCTGGAAACTTTGTATCCAGCTTCATCTAGTAACTGCAAGAGGTCTTTGGTGGCTAGTATACATTCACTTTCTGATATGGCAGCTATCAACAGATCATCCACGTATTGGAGAAGCACTCTCTTCCCCGGGGCTACTGGATAGCTTGAAAGGTCTTGATTTAGTGCAGCACTAAAGATGGTAGGTGAATTCTTGAATCCTTGGGGTAATCTTGTCCAGGTGAGTTGGCCCCCTCTTCCAGAGATGGGGTCCTGCCATTCAAATGCAAACAATATTTGGCTTACTGGGGCTAATCTTATGCAAAAGAATGCATCTTTCAAATCCAGTACAGTGAAATGGGTAGCTTCAGCAGGTATCAGTCCTAGAAGAGTGTAAGGATTGGGTACAACTGGATGTATGGTTTCAACTGCATCATTTACTCTTCTTAAATCTTGTACTGGGCGATAATCATCTGTCCCAGGTTTCTTTACTGGCAAAAGTGGAGTATTCCATGGGGATTGACATACTTTTAGTAGGCCATACTCGAGCAATCTTTGTAGGTGGCGATGAATGCCTTCAATTGCGGCTCTTGGGAGAGGGTACTGTTTGACGTGCACTGGTGTAGCACTAGGCTTGAGGGTTACAATCACTGGAGCTATATGCTTGGCTAGGCCTGGGGGACTGCCTTCTGCCCATACTCCAGGTGGTGCATCGATGTTCTTTAAAGTTTGTTCAAAATAGGTATCTTGGATGGAGTCATCAATGTAATACCTCCATTCTTCTTCTCGGGGCACTGTCAGCAGCATTACTCCTGCTGGTTTGGCTTGGGAATTTACTGTCATTTGCATTTCTCCTTGTTCAGAGAAAGATATTTGTGCTTGAAGCTTGGCTAACATATCTCGTCCCAGTAGTGGCACTGGACATTCGGGCATGTAAAGGAATTGATGAGTTACTTGCTGTCCTCCTAGACTGCATATTCGATTTTGAAGAAAAGACTTTGTGGCTTTGGCACCAGTTGCTCCTATAATGGTGACTGCTTTTGTAGTAAATGGGGCTATCTTTTTGTCTATTACTGAATGCTGTGCTCCAGTATCAACCATAAAGTTCATAATTTGGTCTCCTATTTGTATTCCGACCATAGGCTCCTGGAGACCTAAAGCAAACTTGGAGCCCGGTCTGTCCTAATCCACGTCATCCTCATCATGGGCTGGTGTGGCCAATGCTTGAATGGCTCCTCCTCCTCTCTCTCGCTGGAATTGTTCTCGATTGGCTCCTCCGCGATTCCGGGGACGGCCTCGTCTTTCTTCTCGCCACTGATGATCGTTGTCGTCATCATGCTGGGCGTCTTCGAGTTGCGGGCACGTATCTCTCCAATGTCCTTCCTCTCTGCAATAGGCGCATTGGTTCACGCCTAGTCTCTGGGTCCGGCCTCCGCCTTGACCCCGCCCTCTTCCTCTGCTCCTTCGACTAGGGACACCTCCCCTTTTCTTTTCAACTATGGCCGCAGCCAAAAAATCAGCTTTCTTCTTCATCTTTCTATCACATTCTCTCTGTCTTTCAGTATCACGATTCACATACACTTTATGAGCGACTTCCACTAACTGTGTTGCATTCATGCCCGCAAACCCTTCTAATTTCTGTAATTTACGTCTAATGTCTGGTTGAGACTGGTTTACAAAAGCAGAATTCACCATACATAAACTTCCTGGTGCCTCGGGATCATAGGGAGTATACATTCTATATGCTTCAGTTAATCTCTCATAAAAATCTGCTGGGCTCTCATCTATCCCTTGGATAACTCCTGCAACTTTGGAAAGGTTCATAGCTTTCTGGCCCCCCCTTCTCAGGCCTTGTAAAAAGCCTTGGCGAAAACGGGCTAGGGCTGTGGATCCTTCATCTGTATTTGGATCCCATTGGGGGTCTTCATTCGGGAATTCTCTCTGAGCTGCTTCCCGACGGTCTATTATATTCTGCCCTGGTCCCGGAGCTACGGGGTTCTCTGCCATCCATTCAATAGCTGCTTTTCTAATTCTTGCTCGTTCTTCTGTTGTGAATAGGGTGGTCAGGAGCTGACGGCAATCTGGCCAAGTGGGTTGGTGAGTTTCCATAATACTAGTTACTAATTCTGTCAGCTCCTGGGGCTTACTAGTATAGGAGGCATAATGCGACCTCCAATTTAATAAATCAGTTGTAGAAAAAGGGATATACACATAAGTTAGGGGTCCCGCTACCACTTCATCATTATCATTCTTTACGGGCACTCCCGGGACTTGCCGTAAGGGAAACATTTTTGCTGTAGTAGGTGTCTTTTGGGATCTAAGGGTTATTGTCGTGATTGCCTTAGAAGGAGTCACTTTCTTCTTCTCAACAGGTTTTGCTTTGGGTTTCTCTTTTACTGGCGTGCTAGTGCTAGCAATCGCTTGTACACTATCCTCCTCATCTGGGGCATTTTCTTTTTCTCCTTCGTCTACCTCCGCTTCTGGCTCACTTTTTATGTCCTCCTCTTCTCTTTCCACTAATTCCTCGTCTTCCTCCCCACCGGGAGGTGGATCAGGGGTTGGGTCCCGCTTCGGCTCCGGCCGTCTCTGGGGTTCTGGGGCAGGATGCCGGGCTACTCTTATTGGACCTGGGGTTCGGGGCTGCCTGAGGAATATTTCTGGGGAATCAGGATCTACCAGGATGGGCTTCTTTCTGGCTTTCTTATCCTGCTCTTTCATTTTGGGCTGTTCCGTTTTCTGTCTAGAATCTGTTCTCGCTAACATTATTCTGCACTGTTCCTCATAACAGCGCTGCGCCCAGGGGGGCGGATCTTCACAAATACTTAACCAAGAATCTATATAGGGGTACTGATCGGGGTGCGCTATCCGCACTCTACGGTGTATTGACTGAATAATCTCTACATTGAACGTTCCCTCTCGGGGCCAGATGGGGTCTAGATCGGGCCACTCCCTAGTACACAAAATCTGCAAACGGGCTGCTGTCATTTTAATACCATAATCTCCTGAATATCCCTCTTTAAAATGTGCGATCATACATTCTAATGGAGTGTTTCTAGTAGACCCCGCCCCTCCCATTTCGATGTGTGCGCGCAACAGACAGAAGGGAAAAGGAGGGCGGACCGTGGGTAAGGGGTCCGCACGGTCCTGGAAACGTATAAGGAGTACAAATAACAAGACAAGACGACAATCGCTTCCCCCTTTTCGCGACCTGAACGCGGTCGCCCGGTCAGGAAATGCGCTACTCAGGGGTCCGCCTTCACTTGGTCCGTGCTGCCAGACCTCTCATTCACACTTCGTTCACACAATCATGCTAGCAACGTATCCCAGAATGCATTCGTTTCTATCTATTCTGACTAGTCTTTTTCCCAATTACAAAAAGGATGAGGGTTTCACCCGGCGAATTCCCATGCGGGGTTACTCGGCTCTTCCTTGAGAGTTGATCATGCTCTCTTACCAATTCCCAATATCTCGAGATTACAAATTACAAATTCCAAGTTCCAATGGCAGTACTGCTCTTTCTATCTCTGTCTAGACACCAAAATCAAAACTATACTCACCGGATCCGGTCCTCAAACTTCCCAAGCAGGCGCATGAGTTGGACCTCGGACTCCCCTCACTCGGGTTCGAGGCGTTGGCTCCAACCGGGCCCGGCACCCGCCGAGGTCCGACCAGCTCCCTCCGATACAAGGGACCGGTGGCGCCAGGGAGCAGCCCTCGTCGGAAGGGTGCGATCCCGGCAGGACCAAGCCTATAGAGGCGGAAAGTCATGGTATATTGCCCTATATACACTTTGATTCCACAACTTCCCGGCCAACGCACCAAGAATATGTAGCAGCAAAGCGCAGACAAACCAATGATACCAGGAGTCTGTTCAGAAGGTCCAAATCATTTATTTGTGCACAAGTCTCGAACCAGTCAATTTCAAAATGGCTGAGCAAAGTTTTCAAGCATTACAACAACTTTTATAGACTTTTGTTCCATTCTAGGTATAGAAAAACATTTCATTGGTCCCGGTAACCTCCCGTACCTCCCGTACCTCTTCCATTGGTCCCGGTACTGATAAGTTTATCCAATTATGTCCCTTCTGTGGGCATGACACCTGCATGCCCCCCTTCTAGTCCCAATTACAATGGTCAGTTCATCAACTTGTTACTTTCACACTCTCAAGGCCATAGAACCAATTTGTGCATGCAGAGGAGCAGGGTTCTGCAACTCATCTGTCAGCACTCCCAATTATTTCTTTGCAGATGTACTTTTTCTTATCAGTAACTTTTAAACATGTCTTTTCTGTATTTTTCCATCTTTCAGTTCTACAGTTCTGCATACCTAAGCTAATTCAATACTTCTACTGAATTCTATCTTACAATAGCAGCATATTGGGGGATGTGCAATCCTATATGCCTCTCCACAGGCCTCATTTACAGGTCAAGCTAGTCATGCTGGCCTGCGTATGTTCAGACACCGTGGGTCACAGGCCTGCACCTGCCACATATATATACTTCTGAAGTGTTTCTCTTCGGAAACTTTTTCTTTTTGGTGCTAGGCACCATTTTGGGCATTAGGTCCCATTTTCCTGAAAAATGGAAAAACCAGCTAGTGGTCTTAAAAAATGTACTAAGTGTGGCGGTACCATTTCTGTCACCGACACCCATGACTGGTGTCTCAAATGTTTAGGCCCTGACCATTCTCCATCGGAGTGTTCCTCTTGTATGGGGATGACTAAAAGAGGAAGACAGAACCGGGCTGCAAAGCTCGGTACCCTCTTTTCTTCAGATGCGATGTCCATTGCATCAACGTCTTCCAGAGCCTCGTCTTCCTCCCATGGATCTCAGGTAACTAAACATAAGAGCCGGTCCTCAAAGGGTAGATCTCCTTCCAAGCATCGGGAAGCCATTGGCATTGCCCTTGAGGAAAGTATACCAGCAAAAAAGCCCCGGCGGGAGGCTTTGGCCTCCAAAGCACTAACGAGGCTCCAGGATATTCTCAAGGCCTCGACCTCGGCAGAACTACTGGTGCCATGCTCAGGGGTTCCGGCTGCTTCTACCAGTACCGACACACAGGCATTGGCAGTGTCGATAGACCAGAGATTCCTCGCTATTGAATGCAGTCTTGCAGCTCTCCTTACAGCTTCGGTACCGTTGACACCGCTACTGACGGTTCAACGGGCACCAGTACTGACACCGATACCGGTGCCAGTACCAGCATCGATGGTACCGGCCCCGGTGGGAATTCTGCCCATGCCGACTTTTTCGGGCATCGACAGATTGGTACCGGACCATCTCGGTGCCGACTTTGATCGATACCGATACGGTGCTTTGCATGAACATCGGAATCAGAGATTCTTCGAATCTTCCAATTCCGATGACTCGGATAACTCGGTCAGTACCAGAGTACTTCTTCTGGAAGACTTCTGTTCAACACAGAATGTCTCCTCCGGAGGACATGTCTTTTCATGATTTTATTCTTGATGTGGCCCGAGGCCTATCAATCACGGTAGCTCCTGAAAAAGAACCTAGAGCAAAGGAATTGGAAATACTCCAATACCCTAAGGCTCCCAAAGAGGCAGCTACCCTGCCCATTCATGAAATTCTTCATGATTTGATGCTCAGGATGTGGGAAACACCTCTGACCACATCACCTCATTCTAGAAGACTTGATACCATGTATCGAGTTCCACCATGTCCTGGTTTTCAAAAGACTCAGCTGCCACACCATTCAATGGTAGTGGAATCAGCCATGCGTAAAATGAAAAGTGCAAAAAGACATGCATCCAATCCTCCAGGTCGTGAATGCAGGACTCTTGATGCCTTTGGGCGTCGAACATTTCAGGCTTCCATGCTTTCAGCTAGGATCAGCTCATATATTTTATATATGGGAATGTTCCTCAAAGAGGTCACAGGACACTTAGAGCTTATGAGCACTGTTCCCTCTAAGCTGTGCGTGTGTGCGCGCGCACACACCTCGTGGAGCGAGAGCACATACTTTAAAACAGAGCGCACAAAAATTACGGCTCTGATTCTGATAGAAACATAAGAATATAAGATATGCCATACTGGGTCAGACCAAGGTTCATCAAGCCCAGTGTTCTGTTTCCAACAGTGGCCAATCTAGGTCATATTTATTTATTTATTTATTTACAGTCTCTTATATACCGCACTATTCAACATCAGCGCGGTTCACATGGAACAAAATGCTCAGTACATTTAACACGTATGAGTTTACATGTAACAGGGCATAAAAACTTGGATAACCGGGGTAACTATTTACAAAACGTACTATATGGCATCATATGCATAGAGGTTTCATAGGACAACACCAGCCCACTGTAGGATTGAATATCAAACTTGGTGAGTTGTTGAAATACCGTAAATTTATCTGGGACTGGTGTCAGTGGGTGTTATTGGGTTCTAGGTGATGCCATTGGGTTCTATAAGGTACTTGTTGAAGAGGTGGCATTTGAGGGATTTCCTAAACTGTACCTAGAAGTTTCCCCAAGAGACACAAGTTCCACAATGCTTGTACTGCGTCAAGCATTGATATCTTCGGTCACTTCTTAATAATGGTTTATGCACCTTTCCTCCAGGAACTTGTCCAAACCTTTAAGCTCAGCTACACTAACAGCCTTTACTACATCCTCCGGTAACAAATTCCAGAGTTTGATTACATGTTGAGTGAAAAAAATATTTTCTTTTATTAGTCTTAAATAGTTTACCCTGTAGCTTCATTGCATGTCCCCTAGTCTTTCTATATTCTGATAACGTAAACAATCGATTTACGTTTACCCGTTCCACTCCGTTCATTAATTTATAGACTTCTATCATATCTCCCTTCAGCCGTCTCTTTTCCAGGTTAAAGAGCCCTAACCTTTTTAGCCTTTCTTCATAGGAGTATCCTTCCATCCCCTTTACCATTTTGGTGGCTCTTCTCTGAACCTTTTCTAAAATCGCTATATCCTTTTTAAGATACGGCGACCAGAATTGCACACAATATTCAAGGTGCGGTCTCACCATGGAACGATATAGAGGCATTATAATATCTTTTGTTTTATTTTCCATTCCTTTCCTTATCATACCTAGCATTCTATTTGCTCTCTTGGCCGCCGCTGCACACTGGGCCGAGGGTTTTAACATGGTATCCACAATGACGCCTAAATCATCTTAAAATTTAAAAGTTATGATTGTAATTACTAGAAATTTCCTGCTTCATTTAGTAATCGTCTATTTTCATTTAATTTGATTAAAATCAATGTAGTGTACATACTGTATTCTGACGTGTAGTCAACTTTTAAAGTATATAACTCCGAGTGTCGTTATGTGGCGCACAAAAATGTAACCTTCCTTCAAAAGCTGCACACAGCTGATATTTTGTGCGCACACAGCCTACAGAAAATTAGAGGGAACATTGCTTCTCCCTGATGATAAACGACAAGACTTCCTTACTCTTGTCAAGCATGCTCAAGACATTTCCAAGTTTGTAAATTGTGCAGCCTTTGACTGCTTTGAATGCATCAGCAGAACTTCTGCTATTGCCATTGGTGCACGTCAGATTTCCTGGCTTCAGACTTGGAGACTTGGGTATAGGACAAATTAGGAAACATCCCTTGCACAGGAGAAAACCTCTTTGGCAAGAATTGGCAGGAAAAGGCTAATGAGATAGATACTGACAATCTCACTTTAGACAGATTGTCAAACTCTACAGCCACTCCAGCCAAAAAGAAACCCTATAAAAAACCCTTTTTCAGCAAAAAGAGGAAGTTTTATCCATCCTATACCCAGCAAGGGCAAGCTCAGGGTCAAGTTGTCCAAAAGGGACAACAGAAACAATCCAGAGAACAAAAGAAGCCAAAAGGCCCGAGAGCTCAACCAGCTCCACAGGCTCAGCCCCCTCAAGGGCTTTGACTCCTTCCTAGAGAGCTTAGCTTTCCTGCCTCTGAAGGGTTCAGAACCCCTAAACATTCCAGGCAGGTTGTGTCATTTTGTCAACAGATGGCACCAAATAACAGCAGAAAATTGGACTCTGTCCATTGTAGGGGAGGGGTACAAGCTTCATTTTCACAGCATGCCCCCTTCTACAATTGTAAGACAGTTCAATTCCCAAACCTCTCCAGACAATCTACTGGATCAAGAGATCTCAACACTCCTTGCTCTGGTAGCAATAGAGGAAGTGCCCATTCCCCAACAGGGTACAGGGTGCTACTCCCCCTATTTTCTTATTCCAAAGAAAACAGGAGGACACAGACCCATTCTAGACCTCAGAGAATTGAACAAATATCTGTTCCGAGAAAAGATCAAAATGATTTCTCTGGGAACTCTTCTGCCATACCTTCAAAGACAGGATTGGCTTTGCTCTCTAGTACGGCAACAACTACCACTAAACACTCCATCACTGAGTTCTCTGCACCTTCTGCAAGATACTTACAGGACATCATATCTTCCATAAACACCACCACAGCACCGAATGACCCATGTCTGGCATCTTGGATAAAATCCCTGCGAAACGAACTCAGTCCTTTCCTCTCAAAACTCATTAGTCTATCCTTCTCAACGGGGACATTCCCCAAAAGCCTAAAACAGACAGCAATAAGACCATTACTAAAGAATAACAAATTAGACCCAGCACAGATGGATTCCTACAGGCCCATATCAAGTATCCCGCTTCTGGCGAAAATCATTGAGAAGGTTGTTCAACAGCAACTCAACCATCATATTGAAACAAGTGCCCCTCTCAACCCTTGCCAACATGGATTTCGAGAATCGCATGGTGTCGAAACCCTCCTGACCACACTATTCAACACACTTACCATTGGATTGGACAACATTAAACAAGGGTTCGCTCTGATCTTCCTGGACATTGCAACAGCCTTTGACACTGTATGTCATGAAATACTCCTCTCCCGACTCAGTGAGAAGGGCATTCAGGGAAATGCTCTAACTTGGTGTGCTTCATACTTGACAGATCGCTGGCAACATCTACGTGCCGGTTCTTCCACCTCTGTACCTTTCCTCCAAGAAAAAGGAGTTCCACAAGGATCATCACTGTCTGCCTTACTATTCAACATTTACATGCAGCCCATATGCAATCTCGTCAAATCCTTCAACATTAACTGCCTGGTCTACGCCGACGATGTTCTCCTATTCATGCCTTTCCTACTAGACAATCCAGACCTCACGCACCTCTCTGCCTGTTTCGATGCGGTCACAGACTGGTTGCATACTCAGAAGCTAAGAATAAACTTTAAAAAGACAGAGGTCCTTTTCATCACTAGAAATTCATCATTCATTCCACCTAGCACCCTGAAGGTCAGGGACGCGGAACTCATATGCAAACCATCAATTCGGTATCTTGGAGTCATCCTTGATCAAAAACTCAACCTGAAGGTCCAGATAAGCAATATGGTAAAAGCAGTATATAACAAAATCAGAACTCTTCGGGGGCGGAGCCTAGCGGAGAAGCGGGATGGACGCATAGGTGATCAGCTCTTGCAGACCCTTTGAAATACCCCTGATTTCGTCGCTTACCGCCTACATATTTTGGGGTGATTTTTTCCTGGCTTGCAGCCGTGAGGAAAACCTGCCGGATGGCGTCGGGAAAACAATCCAAATTAGATTTTGCTTCGAGTGGGAGCGCGGGCTCTAAACGAGCCAAGCAAGACCCTCCCTCCCCCGTTAAGATGGCGGCAGGGCGAGATGCTGATGACGGGAGGAGTGAAATTCTGGCTGAGCTACGGGCGGTGAGAGCAATGATATCGGCGAACGGAGACACCTTGCTGCAAATGCAGGCGGACATGCAAGAATTTAAGGAGAGAACGCAGGGGTTAGCAGCACGAGTAGAAAAGCTTGATGGGGTAATGACCATGCACGAGGACCGCCTGCAGAAGCTATCCAAGGCCTTGAAAAAGGTAAGCCTGCTGGAGGCAAATTTGGAGGACCTATCGAACCGATCCCGCAGGAATAATGTCAGGTTTCTGGGGGTCCCTGAAGGAGCCGAAGGATCAGATACAATTGGCTTTCTAGAAAAAGTCCTGCCTAATATTTTAAAAATAAATTTTGGCAAACCTTTGGAGGTGGAGCGGGCGCACCGAATACCCGTGCATACGGGTGGACGCAGCCCAAGACCCAGACCCCTAATTTTCTGTCTGCTACGACATCAGCAAGCTATGCGAATTATGTCTGCGGCACGGGCGTTGTCACCGGTGACATTTGAAGGACATAGAGTCTCCTTTTTTCCAGACCTGTGCAAGGTAACGATGGATAAAAGAAAGAAGTTTCTAGATCTGTGACCCCGCCTTCAACAGCTGCAAGCGAAGTATGGACTTTTTTATCCAGCGCGTTTCAAAGTGACCCTGGACAACCAAACGAAATCCTTTGAGGACCCCGAGGGACTACAGCAGTTTATAGAAGAACAAGAAGCCTTGAAAAAGCACATGGATAGTGGTTCCTAATTTTTCTGATGTGGAAGGACTTATCTCTATATCTCTTACTCTTGCAAGTTATATGCTCTGACTCCAATTAGAGTTCTGCATGTCTAGAGTGTATTGCAGGAAGGTACTCATGTGGTTTTTTGCTATAAAAGTTGGCATCTGGGGGTCGAGGGGGGGGGGCAATAACCTCTACTAATAATCTTTACTAATAGTCACACCACTGTTCAGTCTTACGCCATATTGCATAGGTCCCTTACTAAGTGTATCACTGTATGATAGAATACTATCCAGGATATATCTGTTTTGAGTCACTTGGGCGGTTTTAGTTTTATTTTAGGGTCTTGCTTTTGCTGCTGTGTTGTTCATCTCGCATCCACGCTGTCTCACCCATTGTTGTTGTTCCTCATTGGGGGAGACAGGTGGAGGCGCTGCAGACAAATGAAGTATTTATATCTGTCATGGGGTATCATATGGATCCAAGAGATGTTTATGACCACGGAGAGGTTTGTATACCATATTAAGCACCTTGATATTAATGCCTCCCCTTAAAGTCTTATCTCTGAATGTGAAGGGGGTCCAGCACCCTGCAAAACGGAGGAAGATATTGGTCTACGCCCAGAAGCAAAAAGCTGACCTCGTCCTCCTTCAAGAGACCCATTTGTCATCTAAGGAATCTCTGAAGCTGGGCTCGAATCACTTCAAACTTCTCGCTTACTCCCCTGCTCTGGGAAAGAAAAATGGGGTTACAGTGCTAGCTAGAGGAAGAATTCCTTTCCAGGTACTGGCCACAAGGGCAGACAAGGAGGGGTGTTGGGTCAAAGTGCATGTATCTTTGGGAGCTAGACATCTGGTCATCGTAAATGTTTATGCCCCCAACGGTGATCAACCCACCTTCTTTCTCTCCCTCGCAGAAGTGATACAGGAAGATGCCTCTCATCCGGTCATCCTCGGGGGTGATTTCAATCTGGTGCTGGACCCCTTGTTAGACTGCAACCCAAGCCGGGCGAGAAGCGGGAGAGCACAGATAGCGCTCCGGTCACTTATGCAGGAGCTTGGACTTGTGGACGTTTGGAGAGTGCTATTCCCGAGAGAGAGACTACACCTTTTTCTCCTGTCCTCATGGCTCGTATTCCAGGATAGATTTTTTCCTGATCTCCAGACCACTGATTCCGGAAGTTCGTGGAGCTAACATTCTTAGTACCCACATATCTGATCATGCGGCAATAACACTAGAGTTAACTCAGGAGGGAGATCCATCTAAACGACAATCTTGGTCCTTCAACAGAACCCTGCTCGGAGATGTGGATTTTCAGGATACCATAAGACAAGCTATTGTAGAGTACTTTACCCATAATAGACAGGAGGATTCCAAACTGGGCATGGTGGGAAGCCCTCAAAGCATCTATTAGGGCGCATATAACCAGTTTCAGTATCGGCAAGGCCAAGGTGGCCCGGGCTAAGCTTCAAGATCTCGACCAACAAATCAGGGCAGGTGAACGATTGCTACAGAGATGTTCTGATGCTACTGTTCTGAACCGGATACAGAAGTTGAGGTATCAATACAATATGATAATAAGCGCAGAAGTGGAACAGAGTATGTTTGAAAGCCAGGCTCGTTATCATACGGAAAAGAACAAAGCGGGCAAGCTGCTAGCTGCTGACCTGAAGGCCCGCCGCAGTAGGGTGCACATCACGCACATTGTTGATGCGCAGAAGAACCCTCTGACCACTAGCCGTGAGATTGCAGATGCTTTTCGGACATTTTATGAACAACTTTACACTTCAGAAGTATCGTTCGACGTCAAGGCCTGTGAAGATCTTCTAGCTAAGGTTGAAAGGCCTACTCTTCAGGAGCATCAGAAGTCCGCCCTGAGGGAGCCCCTGTCTATTGGTGAATTGCGGGAGGCACTGACTGCTATGAAGACCGGCAAGGCCGCAGGCCCAGATGGGCTACCGGTGGAATTTTACAGAACGTTCGCAGATGTACTACTTCCGCAGGTACTAAATTACTATTGTGAATTTCTGTCTACAGATCCGAAGACCGGTGCCTTTGCAGAAGCAACTATTGTAGTGCTTGAAAAACCAGGGAGAGATCCAACTGTGGTTGGGAACTACAGGTCTATTTCCCTTCTCAACGCCGATTACAAGTTGTTCTCATGTACGTTGGCCAGGCGGCTGAATAGCGTGATGCCTTGGTTAATCCACCCTGACCAATGCGGCTTTGTCTCCGGACGATCAACAGCCGATAACGGCCGCTTATTTTGTGATGTGCTGGAATGGACCTATAGCGTCAAAGATCCAGTAGTGGGTCTCTCCATAGACGCGGAAAAGGCCTTTGACAGGCTGGAGTGGCCTTTTCTGTATCATGTGCTGGAGTGGTTTGGATTGCCCAAAGAGTTTGTCGCCATGGTGCGGATTCTGTATGATAATCCCACTGCGCGAATACTGGTTAATGGTATCCTTTCTCAGCCCTTTCACCTACGCCGTGGCACAAGACAGGGATGTGCTCTCTCTCCACTTCTGTTCAATCTCGCCCTGGAGCCGCTGGCTCTGTTAATACGTCAATCGGAAGAGATTCATGGTGTTGAGATCGCTGATCTTCATGTTAAGTTGTCAGCCTACGCAGACGACCTGCTGGTCTTCCTCCGGCCTGAATCAGTTGCGCCACTTCTACACCTGATCTCCTTGTACTCACAGTTATCTGGCTACAAAGTGAACTGGGCGAAAACCGTGGCATTCCCGATGAACAAGTGGGCGAACCCCTCTTTGGTGGATGGTTTCCCCTTCCGATGGGAATCTGGGGTTATAAAATATTTGGGAGTGTTATACTCTGCTTCCACAGAAGAAACTGTACGGGTGAATGCTGAGAAGCTGCTGGATATAACCCGCTCGTACACCCTGTCATGGTCCCCACTCCACCTTACGTGGTGGGGTCGGATGGAGGCCCTCAAAATGTCTCTGGTGCCCAAGCTAAATTATATTTTGAGTATGCTCCCCTTTCTGCTCCCCTCTGCAACATATAAAACTCTGGAACGCATCATGAGTGTTTTCCTTTGGGCTGGGAAAACTCCTAGAATTGCAATAAAGAAGCTAAAAGCTGCCAAGGCAACTGCTGGAATATACTTTCCTGATTTCTTCTGGTATCACAAAGCCTTTCTGCTGAAGCAGGGATCGTTGTGGGCCCTGAGCGAATCTATGGAGTACAGACCCACATGGCTCAAACTGGAAGAACGTCTGGCTGCCCCCTGCCCAATTGAACTTCTTATGGGAATGGCTCACCCGACGACTTCTGGCGTTGGGAAAGTGATAGCCTCAACTCAACTGGTCTTTCGATCTTTTCTCCCTATTATTGCACAACGCAATCCTCCTTCAAGGTCGGTACCCATCTGGTTTAACCCGGAGCTGAAAATCAATGGGAAGGTCTGCAATTGGGTGCAATGGCAAAGATTAGGCGTGTGGACCGTTGGACAGTTAATGGAGGGGGCATCCTGGAAGTCCTTCAGCACCATGCAGCAAGAATTCGACCTTCTGTCTACTTGCTACTTTCAATGGTTGCAGCTACGGCACTGCATCGGCAAGATGTTCCCACCCCTGACGGGCTTACTTTGCTCATGGGGACTGCGGAGTGTTGTTGAAGAAGTTAGCGCTGAGAGAGGTGCAGCCTCACGCTTTTATGCTATGTTTGTAGACCATTTCGCCCCAGTCAATGCCGGATTACGCCGTATCTGGGAAGAAGAGGCACAGATTGCTCTGTCACCGGCAGATTGGGAGAAATTTTGGAGCTTCTCGATTCGAGCATCGAAATCTGCGGCCCTCACTCAGTCTATGTTCTTCCTGGCACATAGGGCATACGTCACCCCTAATGTCCTGAGTAAATGGAATAAGAACGAGAGTGGGATATGTTGGACCTGTCATGGGGAGGTGGGCACGTTAAGACATATGTTGATGGACTGCCCTCACATTCAGAGTTTCTGGTTGAAGGTTTGGGGACAAATTCAGCGAGTATTGCAGTTCAAGGCTGACTTGTCCTGGCAAATTATCACTTTTCGGAGTGTAGCGCCGATCCCGGAGCTGAATAAAAGCAATTACTTTCTCCTTAACTTTATGGTAATGGTGGCATTGAAGCTTCTGCTAACTCGCTGGAAGAATCCCAATAAACCCACATATCAAGAATGGTGGAACCAACTGTGTATGTTTGCCAAGTACGAGAAAGCCACTGATATAAGCCGGTCTATAAGAGGGAGGGTGCCAAACCTCTCCAAATGGTCAGCTTTAGATCTTTTTGCCTGTGTCTTTTGATATGATAGCATATACTTCTTGTGTGGTCATTGCTGTAATTCAGATATATCAGCTTTAGACCTCGGGTAGTTTCTTATTGTCTGCAGCGCCTCGGGGGGTTGGGGGGCGGGAGTTGTTCTGGTTAACTTGATTATGCTGTCTGAATCCTTTTAGATATGTGTGTGATGGTATTGTTATTGTTTATTGTTGTGTTGCTTATGGATGTGAAGAACATTGGGTATGGTAGGGGGGCATACGGCGTAGCTTGTGTGTTATCTGAACTGTAGTATGATTTGCCTGTAACGTTGTATGCTCGTCATATGTTCCTTTGTGATGTGTTGTGACATACTCAATAAAAACATTTAAAAAAAAAATAAAAATCAGAACTCTTCGCCACCTGAGACAGCTACTGGAACCTGGAGATTTTCGGACAGTATACCAAGCCCTAGTGACTCCGCACTTTGATTATGCGAATGCCATATTACACGGCCTTCCAAAAGCCACAATAAATCCACTGCAACTTGCCATGAATGCTGCCACCAGAATCCTTCATGGTGCATCAAGGAGGGAACATATAACACCAATACTAAAGAACCTGCACTGGCTTCCAATCAAAAGCAGGATCACGTTCAAAGTGATGTCCTTGACATTCAAAGCCGTAAACAATTGCTCCTCTACATCAGTCAGTGACCTCATCCAGATGACACCCTCCAACAGAGCAAGAAGATCAGCCACTATAAATACTTTGGGGTATGTTTACTAAACCCCGTTAGGTGCACGCCGTGTTAGTGTGCGGGATGCCATAAAAGGAGTGGGCGTTTCAGTCTGAAAAAAGCAAACCAGGATTAATCGTGCGCTAATGTGCGCTGTGTGCTCATGTGTGCCGTGCACATTAGCACATGAGAAACGTGCGCAGGAAGCATAAGCAGGCGCGCTGATGTGCAAGCACAGGAACAAAGCCACAGTACAATGGTTAAGACACTGACCAATGATGCAGGGATCATGGGTTCAATCCCCCACTGTGCCCAATGAATAAGGCTGGGTGAGGCACTACCTGTTATGTGTAATGTTGCATTCTGAGGCATATTAATTTTATTTTAATTACTGCTACTAGCAAACGCACTCTCAAAGCACTGTAACATAAGGCGCCCCATAAGGTACCCCAGAGGGCACATTTTAAAGTGCACTGTCCGCCAAGGCACCCTACAATGTTGCTTAAAGGGTGGCCTATAGGGCGCCATATAGGGTGCCCAATGAGGCACGGCAAGGTTACTCTGATGGCAGCACTGCACATGTTAACGTGTGGTAAGCTGAAGTAGGTGTGCTGACATACAAACAGCAACAGCAGTGTAGCACAATGGTTAAGACACTGACTGATGGTGCAGGGATCATGGATTCAATCCCCCACTGTGCCCAATGAATAAGGCTGGCTGAGGCACTACCTGTTATGTGTAATATAGCATTATGAGGCATTTTAATTACTGCTGCTAGCAAACGCACTCTCAAAGCACTGTAACATAAGGTGCTACATAAGGCACCCCATAAGGTACCCCAGAGGGCACATCATAAAGTGCACTGACCGCCACGGCACCCTACAAATTGCTTAAAGGGTGGCCGATAGGGCGCCATATAGGGTGCCCTATGAGGCAGGGCAAGGTCAGAGCACTGTTTTTGATGGCAGCACTGTGCATTTTAACGCATGGAAATCCTAAGTAGGTGCGCTGACATGCAAGGAGAAACAGCAGTGTAGCACAATGGTTAAGACACTGACTGATGGTGCATGGGTCATGGGTTCAATCCCCCACTGTGCCCAATGAATAAGGCTGGCTGAGGCACTACCTGTTATGTGTAAAATTGCATTATGAGGTAATTTAATATTGTTTTAATTAGTGCTGCTAGCAAACACACTCTCACAGTGCCATAACCTAAGGTGCCACATCATGCACCCTATGAGGCACTCTAGAGGAAACATTATGAGGTGCACTGTCCACCACAGCACCTTATAATGTTCCATTTAGGGCTCCTTATAGGGCACTTTTGAGGCACCTTCAGGCTACAGCACTGAGGGTGTTGTTGCTGGCAGCACCAAATTACATTACAAAAGAAAAAGCCTCAGACAGCCCTATCAAATAACCCCACTGTGGGATCCAACACATGACCTCTGGCTCCACAGGCAGTGAAGTCACCAGTAGGCTACATCTCCATAGCTGCTAACAAATTCCTGGCTGGCTACAGTAGGACTGCAGCCCACCACACGAACTGTCTGCTGTGGTTACCAGGATAGGGTTACACCACACATACCCATGATGCACTGCACATGCAAATCAGCAGTCTACAAATAACAGGATGGGGTATGCACCCCCACACCACCTCAGCCTGGTAGGGAGTACTGAGCGTGTGTGTTACTGGCACAGAGTAGGTGCTGATCGTCACATTGTGCGGGTCCTGTGCTTACCCTGAGGGTGAAATGGGCCACCCAGCACCATGTCCACAGCACCTGGCTTAGTTGAGATAGGCTATGGTGTGAGTTCCCATCAGTGCCAGTGTGTGATGGGTAGGTCTTGCAGATGCACTGCCAAATAAACCTGTGTCCATCTTTTATTTCTCAGTCAATTTTAGTCCTTGGGCACTTTGATTCACCCAGATTGGGCATATCCTGTATGGATTCCATGGCCACATGAGTTGTGACTGGGGGGAGGGGGGGCAGGCTGTTTGGACCCATAGGCAAATTATGTAGTACAACCCAAACTGCCCTCTAGAGCTCAGGATCTCCCACCAACAGATCCACATTCCACATCACTGTAATGGTGCTGGTGGAGGGGACTATCAACCTAGGTCGAGCTGGGGGACAGACAACATACAGGGCAGTCCATGCATTTCTGTACACATCCATATGGTGATAGCAGACAGACAGGAGGCCTGGAAATGCCCAGCTGCCCACCACCACTATCTGACATTCTCCAGCAGCGAGCACACTGAATCTGCAGCCACTGCACCCTGCAAGGTGTTCCAGCCTTACACATACTAACTGCAACCAGTCTGCTAGCTAGTCCATAGTGCATATTACTGGAGGAAATGTGTGCACCCAAAACTGGGATGTCAGCACACCCACCAAGCGGATAGGTTAGTGATTGGACCCCAAAAGGCAACCCATAGATATCACTTGAGAGAGATGCTGTTAGCACTATGGGAGACCTAGCCATGCCATGGTGACTTCTCAGTCAGGGTGAGAGTGACCTCCCAGGAGGACATGCAGGGGCCACCCTGTCCATGCAGCTGATGGCCAGCCAGTCCCAGCCATTGCCCTATGCCCTGTGCTCATGCATCCTGCCCAGGCCACCCTATCCGAGCTATACCCACAGTACCTTGCTCCTCATTATGCACATTGGCAAGCTAACACTGGACACATTGCAAACAGTGTGGGCTGAGTAAGGTGTTGCAACCACCACACACTGGATGGACAGACACACACTCCCACACCTATGCCAGCATAGTGCTACTATAGATAGTTTTTGCAGTCCAGGCCAACTCAACAGTCCTGGACACAGCACAGGCATAGCTATGGTATGCGATACTGTTGGGGTCACTCCCCAGGGTGGTGAACACTGTCAGACACCAGACCTGAAACACACTCCACAGACATCAGAGATATTGGTATGATACAGCTCAATGAGCAGATTGTGCTTAACTTAGGAATTGCTATCTGCCAGTAATCATAGCAACATTGTGATATATGTGTACTGTATTCCCAGGTTTAGGGTGGCATTGCTAAGGTCTGCACGTACTAGTATTGTGAGATGTACACAAGGCCCGATATCCTGCCTGTCCATGAGGCTTTGGATAATGGAGCCTGTGGGTGTGGTTCTTTCTGCTCCTGTTGGCTGCTGCTCTAGGGCAGAAGTCCCCAACGCCAGTCCTGGTGGGCCATACACTGTTCATGTTTTCCTGCTGTCCCTAATGAATATGCATGAGATACATCTGCATACCATGGGGGCGGCGCATGGAAATGAATCACACGCATCTTTATTAGAAACAGCATATAACGTGAATGATTTGTGGCCCTCCAGGACTGCATTTGGGGGACTGTGCTCTAGGTAATGCGCATGTTTCTGGTGTCTGTGCTCTGTAGGGTAACATATAGGCGTTTGAACCATGCTTATGTTCTCTGCAAAAAAGGTTCGTCTGTACTTTCACGGTTTAGTGGTGGTTAAAATATGGGGACTGGATTGGCAGTAGCCCCAGCTGGGACTTGAACTTGTGACCTTCTGCTTCTGAACACACTGGCTGTGTTCACCACACCACACTGTGGTCACAGAAATGTTGCACTCCCTGGAGATACCATGGTTGTATGTCAGACAGAGCCTGTCTGTTGCAGTGCATGGCACCCACCTACACAGGGCTAAGCCATGGTCTGCTCTGGGCAGCTGCCACTGCCCCCTCCGCCACTGGTACCCCTCCGCCACCATGCTGACATGGCCTTATATTGGAGACAGCATAAAACCTGAATGATTTGTCACCCTCCAGGACTGCATTTGGGGGACTCTGCTGTAGGTAATGCACATGTTTATGTGGTGTGTGCTGTTTAAGGTAAAATATGAGCATTTCACCCACACTTTGGTTCTGGGCAGCAAAGGTTCAGTCTTTACTACACGTGTTTTTAGTGGGAAAAATATGGGGAATATATTGGCAGGAGCTACAGCTAGTATTTGAACCTGTGACTTTCGGCTCTTGGACACACTGTCTGTGTGCATTGCACCACCGTGTTGCCACAGATATGCTGCATTCCCTGGGGAGTCCATGACAGTACATCTGACAGAGCCTGTCTGTTGCAGTGGACGGCACCCACCTACACAGGACTGGGCCTGGACGGCTGTGGGCAGCTGCCACTGCCCCCTCCAACACCAGTGCCCCTCTGCCACTTTGCTGACATGCCCTTCTGCTGGTGGTACGCAGTCTCAGGCCATCCTGTGTGTGGGTTGGCGGCTGCCTATGGTGCATGTTCTGGGGTAGGGGTGCCTGCATAGACGTCCACGCTTCCCCCCAAGCACCGCCTGCCGCTGTTCTGTGCCCTTGGGGGTACCTGCTGGGTACTATCCCCTGTGACACTGTGGGATGCACAATCGTGCCCATGTTGGGCCCTCATCAGTTGCTGGCTGGCTGCTGTACAGTTTCAGCATTCCTATGTGCCACCTAGGCATCTGCCTGGTCCGCACTGTGCCCCGGCTGCACCACAGCATGTGCCGCCTGCAGCCCTCTGTCGCCCCTTTTCAGGCATCTGACCAGTTGCCTGTTCTGACATGCCCGCCCTACTGTTGCGGAACATGTGCACACCATAGGACACCTGTCTGATGCAGAGGGAAACCCTGATCAGTGCTATTTCTGTGGGATCATTCACCTTGTATGGGGACGGAGCGTAGACCTTTCCATAATTCATATCTTTTTTTGGGTGCTTTCTCGGGAGTGTTTTTTGATGTTTCCCATTAAAACCACTGTTGCCCAGCTTGGTTATGTTTTTTCTATATTTTGTTGGGGTCATTTTCAGTGTTTATTTGCCCTTTTGCTCTGTGCACATGTATCACACTTATCACTTTTTGTAGGTTTCCCTGGGTTTGCTGTACATTGCTGACAGAAATGGTTTCTCTTCCCTTTAAATCGGCTCTAACGCGAGGTTTTCACTCGCGGTATTTTTTGCCTCGGATCTCAGCCTTGCTAATGTGCGGGGAGCCTCTCCCCTCCCACTCTCCACCCATTGACCCCTTCTCTCCGCCCCTGGGGAGCCTTCTTCCGCCCTCCGGGAGCCTTTCCCCGACTTCATCGCACATTAGTACGCCGCGCACATGAGCGCCGCGCACATGAGTGTGCATATTTGTGCCCCGTACGCGACATTAGCATGCACTAAGGTACCTTAGCGCACGCTAACGTCGTGCAGCGCACATTAGCGCACAGTAGCACACAGTAGCGCACATTAGCGCAGTTTAGTAAACATACCCCTTTGACCCTACCAAATCAGATCACAAAATGCTCACAAGCAGCCAGGTCCAGAGCGTTTTCGCTTTACGCACCTACCTGTTGGAATGCACTACCACCAGCTATCAGGGCTATCAATGACTTCTTACAATTTAGGAAGGCACTCAAGCATCACCTCTTCCTACAATACTACACTGATCAGGAGCACTATCCACAGCAAACCACTCCCAGTGCCTTATATAGGCAACCCACGAATAACAACCACACAAGTTTGAAACCTTACCCTCCAAACTCTGATCCCCCAGACCCAGATCCCCCTGACAAATAGCGTCTCTTCACACTATTGTCAGTTAATATGCTATCGAAACAATAGCTACACACCTTTGATACTCATGAGCATATGTTGTACTACCTGTATATAGTTACCCTGTCCTGTTCTAACTGTATCTAGTTACACTGCTTAACTACATTTAGTTACATTGTTATAGCTGTACTTTTGATAACTGTTATACTGTAAGTCCAGTACAGATATTCTGCACTGAACAGTTCTGTTCGATATAAACCGCACTGATACTGAAGAGCGCGGTATATAAGAAAATTAAAGGCTGTCCAACACAGGGCAATTTATCACGTAATACAGGCACACAGTACAAAACGTGATAAGGTGGAAAAACACTTTATTTGAAATCTCGGACCTAGCAACCCGACACAGGCCGTGTTTCGGAGACCTTCATCAAGGGTTGTCTGAATAGGTACTGTAAACATAAAGACAAACAATATTAAAAAACAATTTAAAAGTGAAAGAACAAATAGGCATGGACATACATTTAGCTCTAAACATACAAAAATAAAAATAATAATAATAATAATTATAGTAGTAATAATAATATAGTCAAATAATAATAAATCTCATAATAAATAATTATGAATTAAATAATTAAATTAATAATAATAAAATATAATAATAATAATAATAATAATGGTAATAAAACTCTAATGCTCAAAATGTGATACCCAATTGTAATTAAACCATAAAAAATAAATAAATAAATAAATAAATAATATTATAAAATGAAACTAGTAGACCACAAATAATATCCATAAAGACACAATCAAATACAATCCTTATAGGAGGTGACAAGCATATAATTGTGATATTGCTACCTTCTTTGTAGAAACGATGATATGCAAACCTCACATGGAGGCCCACAAACTTATTTGTAGAGGCGATGACAAACACTTGCAAGGTGGTAAAAAACTAAAATGAAGAAGACACAAGGTAAAGCATATGTATACCATTGGAGATAGTTTAATCGGAGCCTAAATCCAAAAAGAAGCTTGAAGACTGGAATATAATTAAAACGCAGTAGGCATGGATGGGGGAGGAAGGCACGGCCAAGAAAGACACAGGTATTGATTACTCTTCTACTATAGCTAAAAAAATATAATAAAATATAGTCTATTTAAAAAAAAAAAAAATTTGTCAAAAACAATAAAAAACAAAATATACTATAGAATTAGGGGGGGGGGGGGCAAAGTTTCATCGGAGGGCCAAAACCATTCACATAAATCTAAATAGTGTACGGGAAGAAAACCTAACATCAAATTGCTAGGGGATTCTTAAAAAACATGGGGAAGCAGAGAGATCTGTACAAATGAAGAGGTACTAAACTATTGTATCTTCCTAAGATATCTCAAAGGCTCATAGCGATGTTAAACGGATATTATATGGAACGCTGCTCTATAACTCATTGCCCATATCCAATCAGTGATTCTTAGAAATATAAGAATATTTATACACCGTTAACTTCAAACTTCTATCCCTTGCCGATTTTAACCCGATGTTATGTAAAATCACCACTTTGAGCTCATATTAAATCGGGAGTCCTTAGAATTGTGGATATTCTCTCTTACCGTTTTGGATCGCTGACAGGAAACAATCTCACGGACATTGATAACTGAGAGTCGTCATTCAGACTGTCAGCTCATTTACCTATCCAAAAAACCGCCAGCACATGCGCGGGCCTAATGTTCGTCCCGAGAGCGGGAAACAGAGGGGGCGTGGCTAAACTCGAAGCAATTATACAGATCCAATAGTCAAACCTGACTTCATACTAGCCTTCCAACTGCAACGCTCAAGTAAAAAAGAAAAATGCGTGACCTTGCACTCTCTCTGTAACTTGCCAACCCAAGAGCAACCCGAGGCATCAAGTCATCAGTAACCGCATCTGTAAAGGTGCTTATTATAGCAATTGGGACCCTCTTTGTTATTATTTTGTTCTCCTTTTTCGTGTCACTCAAAAAGCTTACCATCTCATCAAACCAAATGGAACAATTAAAATTATATCATAATTTCTATAATCAAAAATAAAAAATAAATATTAAAAATGATAATATTAAAAATGAAAAATAAAATAAATATTAAAATTATACATATAAAAATATAAATAAGAAAAATAAAACAAAAAATATATATAAAAAACAAAAACAAAAATTGTGTATAAGAAATTAATTAAAATTATGTATAAAAATATTTTTAAAAATAAAAATAAATAGTTACAATTCAAGAATTTAATAATAGCACCATCAAAAATTAAAAAATATATTAAAAAAATTATTAAAAAATAAATATTTAAAAATTAAAAAAAAAAAAATAAATATAATAAATAAATAAAATATGTATTATTAAGAAAATTGAAATATATTAAAAATCATAAAATTTAGATAAACATGATGGATAATAACTTTATAAATAATAATATCCATAAAAATAAATATAAATATAAAAATAAAAATAAAAATACTTATGGAATTAATAATAAACTGGGGGTGGTAACCCAATTCAGGGACAATTAGGTAAAAAATTAATTAATTAAAATATCCATTCATTAGTATATCTGTTGGTTGTCTTATGGCTATGGAGAGGATGAAAATATTCTGATTATAAAAAGACAGAGAAATCTTGATCTAAATTAAGACCATGTGGAGCAAGAGTATTCAACTGAAAAATATATCTCTGTTCGAGCTGGAGAATGGTCTTGTTCACGTCTCCCCCTCGCCAATTGGTTTTGACTTGTTTTATCACGAAAAACTTTAGATCGGTAACTTTATGTTGTAATGTCTGCCAATGAGAGACTAGGGGTTTTTCTTCTACACTCCTCTTGATGCAACTTTTGTGCTCCATGATCCTAGTCTTGATCTTACGGGTAGTCTTGCCTACAAAAAGCAATCTGCAGGGACATTGTATCACATAGATAACGTTCTGTGTTTCGCAATTCGCGAAATCTTTAATCGGAAACTTTTCGCGTGTGATTGGATGGAGGAAAAAATTCCTAACAGGAAGAACATTCAAACAGACAGCGCATCTGCCGCACTGAAATTGGCCTCTGTATTGCGTTAGAAGTCTCTTCTCTGTAAGCGCTGAGGGCACCAAAAGGTTGCGTAGATTCATATTCCGTTTGTGTGCAACGATGAGATTCTGATCTTGAAAAGCCGGCAGAGACTGAAGAATGTGCCATTCTTTTTTAAGGATGGTGGTTATCTTAGCAGAAAATTGAGAGTATAGTAGAGGGCAAACTAACCCTTTGTTGGGTTTCTTATCTTTAGGTTTCAAGAGTAGGTCACGCGACGTGTTCTTAGCTCTTTTGTATGCGGAGTCAACATATTTGATGGGATATCCTTTCTCCAAAAAACTTTTCTTCATATTGACCGCCTCTTTTTCAAAATCCTGCAAATCTGAGCATACTCTTCTAGCCCTAAGAAATTGACTCACCGGAAGATTATTTTTCAGAGATAAATTATGGAAACTATTATAGTGCAAAAAATGATTCTTGTCTGTTGTTTTTTTATACAGAGTTGTAGAAAAACCAATATTTTCTTTGCGGATCAAGAGGTCTAAGTATGGAATTTTATAGAAATCGTAAATCAACTGGAATCTTAGGTTATAGTCTAACTGATTAATCCATGCGTTGAACTGCCTTAAAAGGTCCTCGGTACCTTTCCAAAGTATTAAAACATCATCTATGTATCTTATCCATAAAACCACATTATCATGAAATGGATGTTCTTTTAAAAAACTTTCTTCAAAATTGTACACGTATAAATTGGCCACATCAGGGGCCATAGCTGACCCCATGGCTACCCCTTTGATCTGCTTATAAAATAGATCTCTAAAGCAGAAGAAATTTTCAAAAAGTGCAATGTGTGCTAAAGAGAGAAGAAAGGTAGTAGGAATGCGTTGTTCTGTTCGTTTCAAAAAATAGTACGTGATTATTTCTAAAGCCTCTTTCTGTGGTATTTTCGTATACAGTGACTCGACATCTAGAGTCACTAAGATAATATCGGTGGTACAAATCTCGAAAGTAGATAAAATCTCAATCACGTGTGCTGAGTCGCGTACATACGACCACATTTTTTTTAATGAATGGACGTAAAAATATGTCCAGGAATTTGGAAAGGGGTTCAAGGATGGAGCCAATAGATGATACAATAGGTCGCCCGGGTGGTTTCTCAAGGCATTTGTGGATCTTAGGCAAGATATAAATAGTTGGAGTCACGGGTGAAACAACTATCAGAAAATCCCTTTCTTTCTTTGTGATGTAGCCTATTTCGAACCCAGAGAGAACAATGTTGTCTATTGTTTTTTTGATATCACTAGTCGGGTCCTTATCTAATCTCTGATAAAAAGTCTTGTCATTCAACTGTCTATTAACTTCGTTTATATAATCATTTTTATCTAAAACCACAATGGCTCCACCCTTGTCCGCAGGTTTTATAATAATCTGGTTGTTCTTCAGAAGAGATAAGATGGCCAATCTCTCTCCTTGGGAAATATTTTGATAGGAAGATGGAACCTCTTTGGTAATTTCTAAGACTTGTTTGAGAACTATCTTTTCAAATGTTTCTAAAATAGGATCAGTTCTTGGAGGTGGCATCCAAGATGATTTTTTGCTAATGACCGAGATGTCACCCGGTCCTTGTGGGCATTCTGAAAAGAACTGTTTGATTTTTAGTTTCCTAAAGAATTTATATAGGTCTACTTGTATTTCAAAAGTATCGGCTTTATTTTTAGGAATGAATGTTAATCCTCTGCTAAGAATAGATTCTTCATCTATAGTGAGATTGTAATGGGATATATTAACAACATTATTCATCACACTAGACTCTTCCTGGTTAGTCAATATCTCCTTTCCTCTGATTGGTCCCGGTTCCAAGGACCCCTCCCTCTCCCTCTGCCTCGGCCTCGGCCCCTGTGGAATTGGCCTTGGCCTCTGCAATATGAAACTTGGCCGTACTGCTCCCCATAATCTTGTTCTATGTCTCTGTCTGTTTTCTTTATGCTTTGGCATGTGCGTGAATTCTCCCGACCTCCTCCCTTCCATAAAGCATCCATATTGAAAAAAGGTTCTTTTCTTTTTTTCTTTTTTACTTGAGCATTGCAGTTGGAAGGCTAGTATGAAGTCAGGTTTGACTATTGGATCTGTATAATTGCTTCGAGTTTAGCCACGCCCCCTCTGTTTCCCGCTCTCGGGACGAACATTAGGCCAGCGCATGTGCTGGCGTTTTTTTGGATAGGTAAATGAGCTGACAGTCTGAATGACGACTCTCAGTTATCAATGTCCGTGAGATTGTTTCCTGTCAGCGATCCAAAACGGTAAGAGAGAATATCCACAATTCTAAGGACTCCCGATTTAATATGAGCTCAAAGTGGTGATTTTACATAACATCGGGTTAAAATCGGCAAGGGATAGAAGTTTGAAGTTAACGGTGTATAAATATTCTTATATTTCTAAGAATCACTGATTGGATATGGGCAATGAGTTATAGAGCAGCGTTCCATATAATATCCGTTTAACATCGCTATGAGCCTTTGAGATATCTTAGGAAGATACAATAGTTTAGTACCTCTTCATTTGTACAGATCTCTCTGCTTCCCCATGTTTTTTAAGGATCCCCTAGCAATTTGATGTTAGGTTTTCTTCCCGTACACTATTTAGATTTATGTGAATGGTTTTGGCCCTCCGATGAAACTTTGGCCCTCCCCCCTAATTCTATAGTATATTTTGTTTTTTATTGTTATTTTTGACAAAAAGTTTTTTGTTTGTTTTTTTTTAAATAGACTATATTATTTTATTATATTTTTTTAGCTATAGTAGAAGAGTAATCAATACCTGTGTCTTTCTTGGCCGTGCCTTCCTCCCCCATCCATGCCTACTGCGTTTTAATTATATTCCAGTCTTCAAGCTTCTTTTTGGATTTAGGCTCCGATTAAACTATCTCCAATGGTATACATATGCTTTACCTTGTGTCTTCTTCATTTTAGTTTTTTACCACCTTGCAAGTGTTTATGTCATCGCCTCTACAAATAAGTTTGTGGGCCTCCATGTGAGGTTTGCATATCATCGTTTCTACAAAGAAGGTAGCAATATCACAATTATATGCTTGTCACCTCCTATAAGGATTGTATTTGATTGTGTCTTTATGGATATTATTTGTGGTCTACTAGTTTCATTTTATATTATTTATTTATTTATTTTTTATGGTTTAATTACAATTGGGTATCGCATTTTGAGCATTAGAGTTTTATTACCATTATTATTATTATTATTATATTTTATTATTATTATTAATTATTTAATTCATAATTATTTATTATGAGATATTTATTATTATTTGACTATATTATTATTACTACTATAATTATTATTATTATGATTTTTATTTTTGTATGTTTAGAGCTAAATGTATGTCCATGCCTATTTGTTCTTTCACTTTTAAATTGTTTTTTAATATTGTTTGTCTTTATGTTTATAGTACCTATTCAGACAACCCCTGATGAAGGTCTCCGAAACACGGCCTGTGTCGGGTTGCTAGGTCCGAGATTTCAAATAAAGTGTTTTTCCACCTTATCACGTTTTGTACTGTGTGCCTGTATAAGAAAATTAAATAAATAAATAAATAGATCTAAAGCAGGGGTCTCAAACTCAAATTGCTTTGAGGGCCAAATGAGGACTTGTAGAGTAACCCGGGGGCCGCACAAGACGCAGGCCTCATTTGCATAAGGGCATCATTTGCATAAATATTTGCATAATGTTACCATACACTAACTTTTAGTAAACATGCCTCTTAATGAGTGTATGGATAAAGAAAGACTAAAAGATTTCTACATTACTATAAACCAGTGCCAACCGCCAGGCACATTAGGAACTACTAGAAACACTGCTCATTTAGAACCCATAGCAAACCTGCCGTGTCCTAACAGCACTACCAGGACTCACAAAGCACCATACCCTAACTATCAAAAGGCAACACTGCAAATATTAAATCAACACATTTCAGAGAATAACAATACATGACCTACTCGGGAAAGAGAACAAGTGGCAATTTCAAATAGGAATTACATAAACAGAATACCTCAGCTCAGTTACACATGCAGAACATACACCATCACCAAACAAGGAATCACAATTTAGAAACAGGAAGACAATTAAACTGGGAACCCCAAAAGCCAAACTTAGAATGTACAACACTGTAGAAATAAAACTATACATTGATTTCCTCTTGTATTAAATAAAGTGCAGACGTTAAAGATGCACATTTCCAAGAGCTGACATATTTCAGTTAATAAATTCAAAATAAAGAGATATTTTTCTACCTTTTGTGCATTTTTTTTTCAGTTGCAATTGTTCCATTCACTTTCTTCTGGTTTCTTTGTGTCTTCTGCTAACTCTCCATCGTCTGCTGTCCATTTGTCCTTTCTTCTTTCCTAGTTTTTTTCCATTCTCTCTACATCTGCTTTAACATACTAATCATTCTCCTTTTGCTCTTTCCTCATTCCTATTTCATCCACTCAAATTTTACCCCTCCATCCTCAATCCCCACTTACTCTCCCAATACCCGGCCAATTGTAGATTTTTCTTCCCTCCCACACAAAATATATTTCCCCTCTCCATTTCACTCTCCCAGCCCCATCCCATTCTAATCGTCCCCCAACATCAACTCCCTTCTAGCTCCTGCCCCACCCAGCATCCGCTCCCTTCTAGTCCCCGCATCATCAGCCCATTTCCAGTCCTAGCTCCCTCCCCTCACAGCCCATTTCCATTCCAAGCCCCCTTCCACTCAGCCCATTACCATTCCAAGACCCTGTCCCCATCAGCTATTTGCAGTTCAAGCTCCCCCTTCTACTCGGCCCATTTCCAGTCATAGCACCCCCCCCCAGTCCATTACCAGTTCTAGCCCCCCCCTAGCCCATTATCGGTCCTAAGCCCCCCAACAGCCCACTTCCAGGCCTAACCCTTCCATCGCCCTATCTTCATTCTTAGCCCCCCCATAACCCCATTTCAGTCTTAGCCCCCCAATCAGACCACCTCCAGTCCTAACCCCCATCTCTCCATTACCAGTCCTAACCCCCATCACCCCATTTTCAGTACTACCCCCCCAGCCACACATCAAGTCCTGCTCCCCCCCCCACATCGTCCTGCTCCCCCCCCCCACATCGTCCTGCTCCCCTACCCACATCGTCCTGCTCCCCCCCCCCATCAAGTCCTGCCCCCCCCCGGGAAAATTAAACTTAAAAAAAAAAACAGCTTCTGCTGCTGCTGCCGCCGCTGCCGCCGCTGCCGTGGCCGGCAATAGCAGCAATATCGCAAGTCCCGCGGGCTCCGTCCCCCCCCCCTCCCTCCCTCCCTTCCTTCCCTTCCTTCCTGCTTGCCTGTCAGCCAGTTCTCCGCTTCGGCTTCGCCTTTCAGAGCCGCGAAGGGAGAGCTTCTCCCTCGCGACTCTGTTCAGCCCGCTGGGGCAGATGGGAAATTTCCCATCTGCCCCAGCGGGCTGAACAGAGTCACGAGGGAGAAGCTCTCCCTTCGCGGCTCTGAAAGCCAAAGCCGAAGCGGAGAACTGGCAGGCAAGCAGGAAGGAAGAAGGGGGAGGGGGGGGGGGAGCGGAGCGGAGCGGAGCCCGCGGGACTTGCGTTATTGCTGCTATTGCCGGCCACGGCAGCGGCGGCAGCAGCAGCAGAAGCCGGGGTGTTTTTTTTTTTCCCCCTTGCATCGCGGGCCGCACAAAGGACTCTCGCGGGCCGCATGCGGCCCGCGGGCCGCGTGTTTGAGACCCCTGATCTAAAGGATGCATATACTCATATTCTGATCCATCCAGATCACAGGAAATTCTTACGATTCCTTTTCAAGGGAAAATATCTCCAATACAGGGTTCTTCCTTTTGGTCTGGCTTTGGCACCAAGAGTATTCACGAAATGCATGGCAGTAGTAGCTGCATTCCTGCGAACCCTAGGGATATTCGTCTTCCCTTACTTGGACGACTGGCTCATTCGAGCCCCCACGATTCCAGAAGCCAGCTCTGCACTGTCTCGCACAATGCAAATTCTCCAATACTTGGGATTGGTCATAAACTTCCCAAAATCCCAACTTGTTCCTTCTCAGACCCTGGAGTTCATAGGAGCTTGTTTAGATACCAGACATTCAAGGGCTTTCCTTCCACAGCCCGGCTGTCTTCACATAATGCAACTAGCTTCTCAGGCAGTGGGAAAGTCCTCCCTAACTGCTCGAGAACTGCTGCAATTACTGGGACATATGGCATCCACAGTTCATGTAGTTCCCTATGCTCACCTCCACATGTGAGCAGCCCAGTGGACACTATCCACACATTGGACACAGGCCACAGGAAGTCGGTCGGACAAGATATCAAACTCACAATGACTGATCTTGTCCCTACAATGATGGCAATCACTGGAGAATCTTTTAGTGGGGTCTCCTTTCCAACAACCCACATTCCAGGCCACCCTAACAACAGATGCATCACAGGTGGGATGGGGAACACACCTGCACCATCTCTCCACCCAGGGTACCTGGACTCCACAGGCGGCTTGACTTCACATAAACCTCCTAGAACTCAGAGCAATCTATCTAGCTCTTCGAGTATTCCATGCCCAACTCAGCTACAAGACAGTCCTAGTCCAAATGGACAATCAAATAGCCATGTTCTATATGAACAAGTAGGGCGGAACAGGCTCTCTGTCATTATGCAACGAAGCTTTATGACAATGGGCCCTTGCCAGAGAGCATCAAATTCACCTCGTGGTATATCTTCCAGACATTCAAAACCTTTGGGAAGACAAACTCAGCCGAGTACTGCTGTCTCACGAATGGTCTCTCCACCTAGACCAGGTGATAAAGATATTCACATCAGGGGAACCCCAAACATAGACCTCTTTGCAAGTCCACTGAATGCCAAACTTCCCCGGTTCTGTTCCAGAATTCTGGCTCACAATTGCCAGGCAAGGGACACCTTCCTCCTTCACTGGGATCAGGACTTCCTCTATGCCTTCCCACCCATTCCCCTCATCCCCAAAACACTCTTCAAGCTTCAGAGAGACAGAGATCTATGATCCTCATAGCGCCACGGTGGCCACGACAAACGTGGTATCCCCTGCTCCTACATCTCTCTCAAGCTGCACCTCTGGAGTTAGGGTGTGCTCCAGACCTTCTCTCCCAAGAGAACAGGATGCTATGGCACCCAAATCCCCAGTCCCTGCATCTCAGGGCCTGGTTGCTGAAAGCCTAGACCGGTAGGATCTTAACCTTTCTCAACAGGTAAAGGATGTCCTTCAGGCTTTCAGAAAACCTTCCACGAGACGTTCTTTCGCCTTTAAATGGAAACGTTTTACTATATGGTGTTCTCAAAAGGGCTTAAACCCCCTTGTGATACCTTTGGAATCGGTACTAGAGTACCTACTTCATTTATCAAATTCTGGTCTAAAGACAAATTCAGTAAGAGTCCATCTTAGTGCAATTGCAGCTTCCTATAAGCCTCTAAATGGACAGCCAGTTTCCTCTCATCCACTCATAGCAAGATTTATGAGAGGTCTTCTATTAACAAAGCCTCCCATCAGGCCACCACCCGTGGCATGGGATTTAAATCTGGTTCTTGGACAGCTCATGAAACTGCCCTTTGAACCTTTAGCCACTACAACCCTAAAGTTTTTATCCTGGAAGGTCATCTTCCTAATTGCAATCACCTCCACATGTCGCATTAGTGAATTGCAAGCTTTAGTGGCTGATCCCCCTTATACAAGGTTTCACCATGATAAGGTTGTTCTCAGAACTCATCCACATTTTATGCCAAAGGTGGTTTCGCCTTTTCATTTAAATCAATCAATTTACCTTCCTGTATTCTTTCCGAGGCCTCATGCCTCTAATGCAGAAAGGAACCTTCATACTTTGTACTGTAAAAGAGCCTTGGCTTTTTACCTACAAAGAACACAGCATCATAGAAAGTTTAATTTTATTTATTTTATTTAGCAAGCATTTGTATACCGCTCCTTCCAGCGATCAGAAGCAGGAAAGATTACATGGATAAAGCTGTCGAATCAAAACAGAATGATTTTGATTTGTACATAAAGATTCGAAAGGTTAGCACGTCACACAGAAAATTATCTACTTCTAAGCTAAGGGGATAATAATTTACATATGTACATTTATACATTACAGGTTTTCTGGGGAGCTGTGGGGGAGTTGCCCCTCATGCGAATTTAGTACAGGTTGAATGACTTTGAAATAGGTGGGTTTTGAGTTTCTTTTTAAAGTCGGCTAGATCAGTGCTGGCTCGTAGGTCGGGTGGGAGTTGGTTCCATAGTGTCGGTGCTGTGTATGAGAAAGCCCTGTTACTAGTGATTTTTTTGACTGATCTGATATCTGTTGGAGTGTGGAGGGTGTTGGAATTGATGGTTCTCCTGTTTGTTGGATGGTTGCAATCTGATTAGGGTGTCGAGGAAGGATGGTGCTATGCTGTGGATGAGTTTGAAGGTGGTCGTCAGTATTTTGTATTTTGTGCGGGCTGCTATGGGGAGCCAGTGTAGCTCAATTAGTACTGGTGTAATGTGTTCAGTAAGACTTTTCTTCATGATGATCCTGGCAGCTATATTTTGTGCCATTTGAAGGATGTTCAGGGTTTTCTTAGGAAGTCCTTGAAGAATGGCGTTGCAATAGTCGAAATGTGGCATGATGAGTGCTTGAGCAACAGATCTGAAGTCGTGGGGATCAATAATATTCCGTATGGGTTGTAGAGCTCTTAGTTTGTAGAAGACTGCCCTGTTGGTTTTGCGCAGGTGAGTTTCCATTTTTAGGTCGCAGTCAAATGTAACTCCTAGATATTTTATTTCTTTCTTTGTTTGATAAGTGTTGTTGCACAGGGTTATTGATGTAGGTGGGTCAAAATTTGCTTTCCTTGAGATATACATCACCTCAGTTTTCTTGTGGTTGATTGTCATGCTGCTTTGTTGTAACCAGTTTTGCATCTCGCCAAGACATGTTTCGAGTGAGCTGTAGTCCGGGTTGTCAGTGTCAAGTTGTGTGTACAGCATAATATCATCGGCATAAATGTGGTAGTTGATTTTATGCTGTGTAAATATTTTGCATAGTGGTTGCATATATACGTTGAAAAGGAGTGCTGAGAGTGCAGAGCCTTGTGGTATACCTTGTGTTTGAGAGAATGCTTCTGCTTTTTCGCCATTGAATTGTACCTGTTGCTTTCGGTTTGAGATGTATGATGTGAACCACTTTAGTGGGGTTCCTGATATTCCTATTGACTTGATTCTGTTTAAGAGGGTTTGATGGTTAACTGTATCAAAAGCTGCTGAGATGTCGATGAATAGGAGTATATACATTTTCTTTTTGTTTTCCAGGCCCTTGAGTAGGTTGTTAAGTAGAACTAGTAATAGGGTTTCGACCCCATGATGTTGCCTAAACCGTATTGCTGGTCATCTAGATGAGCATTGTCGTTCTGGTGGTCTTGGAGTTGTAATAGGACCGCCTTTTCAATGATCTTTGCTAGGAATGGTATGCTCGATATTGGGCGGTAGGATGCTGGGTCATCTCTGCGGAGTGTACTGTTTTTTAGAATAGGTCTTATGACGGATTACTTTAGCTCAGTGGGCATGAATCCTTGTTGTAGTGATAGGTTTACTATGTGCGAGATGTATGGTGCTATGTCCTGTTTCACTGCCTTGATCCAGGTTGCTGGGCAGGGGTCTTCTCAGCTTTTTGTTGCTTTTGATTTTAGTCATTTGGGACTTCCAGTCTCCAAAAGAACTTTATCTAAATGGATTGCACAATGCATATCCTTTGCTTATGAGAGTAAGAATCTTCCTCTTCAGGACCATGTCACTGCACATAATGTGAGAGCCATGGCAGCCTCTATGGCTAACCTTCACTCTGTGTCTATCGATGACATCTGTCAAGCAGCCATGTGGGCTTCGGTGCACACCTTCACAGCCCACTACTGCCTAGAAAAAACCTCCCATCGGGATGCCTTCTTTGGCCAGGCTGTTCTTCAACATCTTTTTCAGACTTAATTCAACTCCTACCCACCAACCCTGGTAGGATGCCTGAGATCCATGGGAGGAAGCATGGCCCACCTTACTATAGGTGGCAGCTTCCTGGGGCCATCTCCCCGGCATCTTCAGCTAGGGAGTCCCCATATGTGAAGACTACATTCCTGCTTGTTCCTGGAGATAGTGTAGTTACTTACCTGTAACAGGTGATCTCCGGGAACAGCAGGAATTTAGTCTTCACAACCCACCCACCTCCCCTAGGAGTTGTCTCTCTATTTCTCTGTCTCTTTCCTCTCTCCCTCTATCCTTTCACTTAGCTACAAACTTAACTGAAGAGGGATAGTTGGAAAGGCGGGAAGGCAGTGCGCATGTGCTGAGGGATGCTCCCAAAAGCGTTCCTATTGGACGCTGGGAAGCGTTCCCACGCAGGCTCCGTCGGTACCGAAGACACTCATATGTGAAGACTAAATTCCTGCTGTTCCCGGAGATCATCTGTTACAGGTGAGTAGCTATGCTTTTCTTTCTCTATTAAATTCTCTGAAACAGTTTTCCTCTGTACTTCATAACTCAAAGTATTTTCCTTTTTCCATCAATACCCCTATCAGGCTGAGACAAGCATTTTAGCTTTCCTACTTCAGTCCTCTGACAGTTACAGCTGACCTGTTTGCAACAAAGTATCTATTGCAAATTACTTCTCTTCCCTTCTTGACTATCACATTTTTTTCATAAAATCTGGTATTTTATATCCATTACACTTTTATTATACCATTTTTTTATCACAAACTACTATATGAGCTGTGCACATCTATTACATATATATATATATACAGTATATATACTGTATATACAGTATATACATGTATATATTGTAACGCTCCTACCTGGGCCCGAGGGCTTCCAGGCAGGAGTGGCCTTTGGAATGTCCTTTTTGGAATAAAGCTGTGTCAGTTGTCACCAGGAATTCTGGGACCTGTAGTTTGCTTGTCTCCCTTAAGGACTGAGCTGTAGTTATGACTCGAGTAGTAAAGGCTACAAGAATATTTATTTGTGGGGATTTTTCTCTAGCGCATCAAAGTTCAGTACAACAAATGCAAAAAGGATGCAACTCCAACATAAAGGTTGAAACAGAAACACAGGAAATGCAACAGAAATTAACTCAGCACTATTTGGCTGTTTCACAGTTCCTCTGACTTCCCACTAGGCACTGCCTCATGTGGTCACTCGAGGAAAAACACATAAACTGAAACAGCTGCTTTTCTTTACAGCACGGCTTCTTACTTTCAATGGGTGATTAAGCTTGTTAAGCAACTTGTAAAGTTATCCAATTTGGCAGCAGGTATGGCAAACTTACTCTGTATTCCTTCATACAGTTTTCAATGCTCTTTAACACTGATGTCTTCTATTAGACATGTTGAACAGTCCATGGCAGAAGGATCATATTCTACTGTAGGCAAACAAACATCCACCTGCATACTTTCTTCAGAGCTAGAGTTAGTGGTATCTTTGTCAGGTTTATTATCTTTCCCTGGCTTCCTTTCCAGAAACTCCCGAACTTGGCTTAAAAGCAATTCAGCTTGTTTATGCACATTTTCATTAGGATAGCCATCCTCCTTTTCTGATAAAAGCTTGCTTATGGCTCCTACCCCAGGGGGTTCAGCTGTCCTGCTTTTATCAGAGGGATAGCTCTCAGCAAGGGTAAGTCCCTTCCCCCACTTGCTATTAGCTGACTGTGCTCGGTTTGTCTTTTGGACGTTAGCATGAGTAAAAGGCCGCTCAAGCAAGGAGTTGAAATAAGAAATATCAGCTTTACCTTTGACAGGGACTTTTAGATAAGTGCTGGTACCTTTTCTCCTGCTATCTCCCAGGCTCTGGAACTCAACTTTCTTATTGCTATTTCCACTGCCCTTCTGGTAATTGTTAGGCTGATAGCTTTCCCCTTTGCTTTCTCTGCTGCCGTTATAGCCTTGACTGCTGTAGGTCCAACTACCGTTACTCCACGTGTTTGCTCTGCTAGCTTTCTTGGTCCCAGGCTCTACCATGCAGTAACGTTTCTTCCAAGGTTGTTCCTTGCTCCAGTGTTCACTACTCCCAGGTTCTGCTCTTCTCCAAGGTTCTAGCTTGCTTATCCTTCTGGCAGTTCTTCCTGAACTCCTTCCAGAACTGCTTCCCGTCTCTCTCGTCTCTCTCTCTCTCGCCCTCGTGTCCCCTCTCTGTATTGCTTGAGGCTTTAAAAGGGGTTCACTTCCCTGCACTCCCTGACCTTCCCCTGGGTGTGACCAATCAGTGAACAAGCCTGTCTCCTCCCCTGAGCTGAGGTGTGGCTTGAGCTCAGCAGAGAGCTGTGTTTTTTTCATCTCTGACTTGAAAATCCTGTCTGTCAGTGCAGTGTTATTTACTCCATCAGGATTTTCCCCTATTTCCATCTCTTCTTGAGGGCATTCCTCACTACAATATACAGTATATATACATGTATATACACATATATACTGTATATACAGTATATATGTGCACATCTATTACGTATATATGCAGTATATATACAGTATATATACAAAGATCATGACAACTGGCATAATCAACAGGTTCATCGTTGAAGGAGAAGAAATTGAAATTGTGAACAACTTTAACCTACTTGGATCAACTATCAATAAAGAAGCAACAAGCAGTCAAGAAATCAAACGACGCATTGCTCTTGACAGAATGGCTATGAAAGACCTAGATAAGATTCTCAAGAGCAGAGATGTCTCTCTCCATACAAAGATTCGACTTGTTCAAGCCATGGTATTTTCAATAACATCGTATGGATGTGAAAGCTGGACAGTGAAAAAGACAGACAGGAAGAAAATTGATGCCTTTGAATTATGGTGCTTGCGGCGAATACTGTGTATACCATGGACTGCCCGAAGATCAAACCAGTCGGTACTAGAGGAGATCAAACCTAAGCTTTCTTTAGAAGCTCAGATGACAAGACTTCGACTTTCATACTTTGGACACATCATGCGAAGAGAGAGAGCATTAGAGAAAGACATCATGCTTGGCAAGATAGAAGGTCAACGCAAAACAGGAAGGCCAGCAATGAGATGGATTGATACAATAACAGCAGCTACGGGTACCAGTCTGTCAACAATGAGCCGCCTGACTGAAGACTGAACACAATTTAGGATAGCTATCCAGAGGGTCGCCATGAGTCGACTCCGACTCGACGGCACTTAACAACAACAACACAGTATATAGTAACATAGTAACATAGTAAATGACGGCAGATAAAGACCAGTAAAAAGAAAGCAATACATCCACAGTATGCAAAACAACCGTATTAAACAATGCAAAGTGAAGAAAGATCGGGAGCTTTAAATAACATACTTTGAAGTGCAAGTTACAGTCTCTGGGTGTACAGATAAACAGTGTCGCACCCCCAGGTGCCCTACCGGTGAGGCCTTGGTACTGCCTGAGGGTGGTAGTTGTACCTTCTCTATAAACCACAAAAGACACTTGTGTTCCAAACTCAGGGTTTTATTCCCCGTCCGTGAGGTATTTTCTCCTTGGCAAAACAAAGCAAACAACCCACTTCGGGCATATAACAGAAATAAAAAGGTTAAACAAAAATAGCTTACTTCAGCTTAAATGCAAAAAGAAAAGAATTAAACATTCTCAATGTTTTTCACAGGCTTTCCTTTTTGCTGACACAGCACATCTCATTCACATGGTTTTCTGTGAGACACGTTTTCCAGCCCACACCTTGTGACTTACTCAGGTTATCTTCAACCCTTTTCACCTTAAGGAAAACTCTGGGTCAATTACTGAGACTGAGCATTCCATGGGCTCAGGAACTGTTGCTAACTCTGTATTCTCATATTCCATAGATTCTGGTTCATTAACACTCACGTTTTCAAGGTCAGCTGTTTCAAAAGGATAATGTAGGTTTTCCTCGTCAAGCAGGAAGTTATGCTGTCCTTCTCTCTCAAAGCCTCCCTGGGAACTACCATATACTTTTGTATGAGGCTTATGAGAACTCAGCCCCTGCTGGTAAGCATAATGACATTCAGGAACTTCCCTGGCTCTGCTGTTAGAGTGATTACGGTAGACTCTGAGCGTGCTCGGGTCTAGCCTTTTCCTCACAGCTGCCCTGGATTGCACTGCTCTATACGGAGGTTGCTCAAACTCTGGGAGTTTAAAGTTGATACTAGAATCTCTAGCTTTTCCAAGTAAGTGAGCTTCTTTTCTCCTGGGGTTTCTAGCACAAGGGAAGGGATTATTTTCAAAGCTTATTTCTGGGTGGCTTTTTCTATTGCTGCAGGGTTTTACCCACTCGGGTAGAAAACAGCCACTGTCAACACTTCTGGCTTTGTTACCTTGTACTGCAACTCTCCCACGTCTCTCGTGCTCTTCACACATGCATTCAATATCTGGCTTCTGCCTTCCAAATGTTTCACTCTGGGTTTGAGACTCACTCAGACCTTCGTGTGAGCTTGCATGCTGTCCCAGTAATTCAGACTCTCTTTCATCCCACTTCCATACTTTTCCCAGCTTCTGCTGCGCTGACCGTTGTCTCCCCTGCTGTGAGACTTGCTGGTTCACCTCCTCTCCCTCTCTAACTATTTGGGAGCGTATTATATCTCTGTGTTTCTGGGCTCCACCTCTACCCAGCTGATTCCTATCAAGCAAAGCAGACTCCCTTTGCTTGCTATCTGGGTGTGTCTTCTCAGCCCTTACCCATGTGTGCCTAGGTTGTCTGTAGCAACCATCTGACAGTTTTTTGTTTATATTGTCATCTCTCCTCTGATCACTGCTGCTGATTTCCATTTTCTCAGGCTCCAATAGGTCCACCTTGTGACAACAGGCAGAAGGGCATGAAGTACAAGTGACCATTGAACTGGATCCCCCCCCAACTCTCTTTCTCCCCCCACATCTCACTTTCCTTCCACTTCCCTCCCTCCCCCTCTTCCCCCACCCATCTCTCAGTACTTTCCTCAACTGAAACATCTTCTTAAGCAACCCTTAGTATAGGGAAGATTGAGTGTACGTGGGAGGATGAGCATATAACTAGCAACTGTAATGGGGAGTAACCAATATGGCGGATGTGAGCGTGGTCGGGTGAGCTGCCTTCCTGAGTGTTGCCAATCTGTCGAGCCGCTGCCGTCGAAATGGGACGGAGGAAGCGAAAACAAGCCGCCTACCTCCGGGCGAGAAAACTTCAAGCTTGGCCGGCCAGCGAACGCTCGGGGAGTGCGGTTTTGACCCACGCGTTGGAGCTGCGTCTTTGGCTGGGGCAGTGGAAGGAGTTTCGCCCCAGAGCATCTCAGGTGTCTCGCTGTCTTCGGTCATCCAGGAAATTTGGTCTCAGCTGCTGCTCTGTCCTCGGCTTTGGTTTTGGCGAGTACACCAATTTCGGAGGGAGATGGAGGTGCTTTGGCTGAGCTAGATCCTCCCCTTGAGGAAACGGGCCAGAGTCGGTTGAGAGAAGCGGTGGTTTCAGCAGAACAATCTGTGTCTGGACCCTCAGTGGTGAAGGAAGAATTTCCTGACTTTCCCATTATGGTGAGACCCGCGGCATTTACTTTGCAAACGCTATGGGAAGGATTGGCGACCTTGAATGACTCCATGAATAGAGTTTGTGGGACTTTAGTTCAAATTTGTTTTATTGATTTTCCACCAGCAAAATACAACAGGCAGCTGAATACATAAAAGTACAACCGAACTGGTATGAAAGTTAGAAATAGGCATGCAAATGAAATACAATACACTGTAGACAGACAAAGGAAGGGAGCATTATTAAGAACCACAGGAGACACACAGACTGGCATTGAAGGCAAACCCCCCAGGGGCAAACCCACCAGCAACCCACTCCCCCAGATGGCTGCATACAGAAACTGTACAACAACCGCATAGGACAGCGGAGCACAGACAGACATCGGGGGCCCCCCAAAATAGGGGGGGACCAAGCAACCCTCACCACCATGTGCCTCCCGCCAACTCCCCCCCACCAACACAGTACGGCAGCCCCAGCCCCAGGACCTGGACAAGCCCAGGGTGAACTCTTCTCCCAGGCTCGACCACAGCCAAACAGCTGAGACGTGCCTCCTCCCTCAAGGGACAACATACACTCCTCACAGAATTTGCAACCGTACAGCCCTCCCCCCCCCCACCCATCCTTACCCCCCTCCCCCCCCCATGGCATACACACTTCACACAGCATCCAAGCAGGTAGACAGTTACCCCAACCAGCAGACGCAACCGACCCATCAAAGACCATCCAGGACCCTACTACGCACTCGAACTGGTAGGAGAGAGAGATGGTTCCCCCAACCATCCAAGAACCGCTGCCAGCGCCTCGGGTGCCCAGCAGCATGCAGCCGGTCCAAGAGCAAGAGTTAGTGAAGCTTCACTCTCCAAACACCATACGCAGGCCCTGAGGCATCCAGCCACTTCTGTAGGATTGTCAAACGGGCAAGCAGCAACACCAAGCGCAGCCAGTGCATCGTCCCTGGACAAAAGTCAGCCATCCACGTACCATCCCACACATCCAATACCACATTGCCAGCATTCAAGGGTAGGGGCCGCTGCAGACACTGACCTAAATGACCTACCACCCTCTCCCAAAATATCTGAACCCGCGGGCAAGTCCAAAACATATGCCCCAACATGGCCCGGGCCTCATCACATCGGGGGCAGCCAGGAGTTCCGGCGATCCCTGCCCGCCACGCCCGATGCGGAGCAAAATATAGACGACGCAATATTTTGAATTGGACATTGCGATGAAGCACCTGCACGCTTAACTTAGGAAGGTCTGCCAAGGCACGCAACAGCCCTTCTGCAGGAACCACTACCCCCAGTTCCGCGGTCCAAGCTACTGCCAGCTCATCCACTGACGTCGGCTCAACAGTCTCCCAGAGCATTTGATGGAGATATGAGACCTTCACACCCATATCCGCCCCCGGAGTACCGCCTCAAGAGCAGAACTGACCTCCCCCCGCAAAGCCTTCTGAGGGACCCCCTAATATAACTACGGACCTGCAAGTATGGGAAGACATCCCGCGGCTCCAGAGGATACTGCCGGCGCAGCTGAGAGAAGTCCTCAACTGCCCCTTCCAGAGTAACCACCTGTTCCAAATTCTCTATCCCCAGCTGAGCCCACCTTTCGAACAAAGACCCCCCCAGACCCGGCAAAACGTCAGCGTTCCCCCGTAGCAGGATGTAAGGAGAATAATGCACCAAGAGACGTCGCGCAGTGCAAAAGAATCGCCAGGCCTTCCGAACAGGGTCCATCACCACCTCCCGAAGGACTCGATGTAGGCCCCGCACCAGCCAAGCATGGAGAAGAAACTGTGGGTGAAAGGGTCTAATCGCCTCCTGAAACAGCTCCAAAGGCGAGCACTCCTCGAGGTCCCAAAGCCAGTCCCGTGCAATACGCAATAGACACGCTACATTATATTTGCGAAGGTCTGGGAGGCCAAGGCCTCCCAAAAGACGCGGTTGCTGGAGGACTGCTAAGCAGAGCCGTGGCCGCCGCCCCCGCCACAGCAAGCGATTAAGTAATACTTGTAACTTCCGTAGATCCGTGTGCTTCAGAAACAACGGGAGTATCTGAAGCATGTAAAGAATCTTAGGAAACAGGGCCATCTTATACAGCGCCACCCGGCCTCCCAGGGATAATGGCAGGTCCCGCCACTTGTCCACCGCCACCGAAACAGTGGCAATTAACTTAGAAACATTGAGAGAGTACAAGTCCTGTAGTCGCGCCGGCAGATATATACCAAGGTACTTAAAATGACCCCTAGCCCACTTCAGCGGAAATTCACCAGGCCACCCCCGCTGAGCCGCAGGGCCTAACAACATCGCCTCGGATTTGTCAAGATTCAAATGGAACCCCGAGGGCACCCCATACTCCTGGATAAGCTGCAATAAGTGGGGCAACCAATAAGTCGTCGGCAAAAGCCGCAACTCGAACTTCGGCCTTCCCCACAGTGACACCTTGGAACCTCTCGGCAGACCGGATCCGCATTAAGAGAGGCTCCAACGTCAGGACAAATAGGAACAGAGAGAGCAGACAACCCTGACGAGTGCCCTTCTGAATGTCGAACACCTCGGTCATGGTGCCATTCACCAGAAGCGCCCCCTTAGGCTCAGCATACAGGAGGCGAACGACCTCCACAAAGAACCCCGAGAAACCCATCGCGTCCAGGGTCTGATACAGGAAGTCCCAGTTAACCCTATCGAACGCTTTCTCAGCGTCAAAGCTAATAAGCATGGATCCATGCTCCGCCACTTGCTCAGCACACATAGAAAGCAAGATGTGCTGTACACTAATGGCAGCATGACGGCCCCGCACAAATCCCACCTGGTCCCCATGAATCAAATCCGGCAAAAACTGTACTAACCGATCCGCCATTATTTTTGCCAATAGCTTAATATCGACATTAAGAAGCGATATGGGGCGGTATGAACCAGGCAGAAGAGGGTCACGTCCAGGCTTGGGTAGGATGGTGATTAATGCTTTATTAGCTTCATAGGGAAACCTCCCCATGCGCACCAAGTCCTCAAAATAACCCACGAGGGGTACTACCACCTCCTCGCCCATAACCTTATAAAACTCGCTCCAGTAACCATCAACCCCGGGTGCCCGGCCCAGCTTTAAATGCTTAATCCCCTCCTGGACCTCCCGCCCCGATAACGGCTGACAGAACCTGCCTGTCCTCCTCACTTAGCCAGGGCAAACGGCAATCTTTGAGAAAGTCCCGACCCGCCGCCGCTGGAGCCCCCTCCCCCGCGTAAAGACGCCTGAAAAAGTCCGTAAAGACTGCTTCAATATCTGCGCCGTCCCGCCGAAGAGTCCCATCCGCATGCCGCACAGCCCCAATAGTGCGGGATCCCCCGGCAGGTCTCACCAATGAGGACAACAGTCTGCCAGCTTTGTTCCCGTGTTGATAAAGCCTATAGCGATAGTACAACAGTGACTTTTGTGCTCTCCTATGAAGGAGCATCTCCAGCTCTATCTGAAGTTCCCGTAGCTTACGTTGGTTTTCCGCAGTCCGACAGTCAGCCACCAGCCGCCGTGCTTTCCCCAAGTCCCGCTCCAGCCGAAGAATCTGCTGATTTAGCCGCTTACACCGCTGACTAGTATAGCTGATAATGTCGCCTCTGAGGACAGCCTTACCAGCCTCCCAGAAAAGAGCGGGGGAAATCCCAGGCTGGTCATTAAGGGCAGCGTAATCCTTCCAACGGTCCCGGAGGTACTGCTCAAAGTGCCGATCCCCACAGAGTTCCAGGGGATATCGCCATAGCTGGCCCCGACCCGGATTACAATCCCTAAGTTCCAAGATCACCATCGCATGGTCGGAAAGGATGGAAGGACCAACCTCTGCACCCTGAATCCGACCAAATAGTGAGGCCGAGACCAAAAAATAATCTATGCGGGACCACGATCCGTGCGCCCGAGATTGATGAGTGTATTCCCGTTCTCCCGGGTGGAGAGCCCGCCATATGTCTAAAAGCTGATGACCTTCACATAGTCCCCACAAACGCCAACGGGTCCGCTGGCTCCGACCTCCCGCTGGCCCGGACCGATCCCTATCCACATGCAGCACATCATTGAAGTCCCCCCTGAGAATGACCTGATATCCGGTAGTGCCCGCCAGAATCCAGGTGAGAGCCTGAAAAAAGCGGGCCTCGTAGACATTAGGGGCATAAACTGAACACAGCGCCACTTTCAAACCCTCCAACAACCCACACACACACACATACCGGCCCTCGTGGTCAGTCTCCACACGCTCCTCCACCCAATTCACTGAGCGGGTGAGCAAGATGGCCACCCCCCTCTTTTTCCCTACTGCCGGGGACCCATAGACCTTAGTAACATGACCTTTACATAACTTCCCGTGTTCCTCCATAGACTGGTGGGTCTCTTGTAGCATGACCACCCCAATCTGTTTATGTTTCAAAAGCTGAAGTACTTTATAGCGCTTTATCGGGGAGCCAAGGCCACAAACATTCCAAGATGCTATCTTAACACCAGCACTCATAACAAACTATGCCCAAAAGACCACCACAAAACATCAAACCAAGCTTCCAGAAGGTGAAGACCCCCCCAGCCCAGGGTCTCCCCCGCCAACCACAACCAGGACACACACATCAGCCGCATCCACTCATTCACACACAGACAGCCACCATCCTTCTCCAGCTCATCTACCATACCGGCTACTAGCCATGCCTCCCTCCTACACCTTCCTCCCCCCATCCCCCCAACCCTCCGCAGCCCCCCATCCCCCCCAACCCACCCAGTCCCACCCCCCTCCCCACCTCCACCCCCTATCCCAACCACTTCTAACCCCCAGCCCTCCTCAACCGCTGGCCACTCCATGACCTCCGATGCTTGTGGAACCCCCCCCTTCCCCCGGACAGATCAGGATCCTCCCCACTATCCCGGAGAAGGCCAGACCCCCAACATTATCCCCCGACCTCAATGACCAACCTTCCACTCCGAGCACAGGCAAGTGCAAGAAGGGGAACCAGCCCCAAGGCGCTGCCCCGCACCCCGAAGGCCCCTCGACAGCCAAGATCAACATATGCAGCATACACCTTGAGCAGGCTGAGCAGGGATACATAGTCCCCATCCCCCTTGGTGCTATCCTCCTCTCCCGCACCCACCAGGGTAACGCCCTCCCGTGGGCGATCTCCCAACCAAGCCCCCGATTACCCCTCTGCACGCCGCCATAGCCTGGGACACCCCCAGTGATAGGGGACAACTCCAGCCATTGCAGGACCGGGGCACAGACCAGTAGCCCCTGCAAGCCCCCAAGAGGTCTCAGCCATGGGAAGCACTCACAGTGGTCCTACAAACAACCCCCAAGGGCCGCCGCGAGCGCCACCCCCCCCCCCCACTCGCTGCACGAGGGCGGCACATATCCAGGCCCAGTCAGCCAAACCCATCAAGTAGCATTAATTGAGGAATAAATAAATTAAATACTTTGTGGGAGAAAAAGAAAAAATAAATTAAATTAAGAACTAAATAAATTAAATTACATAATTAAATTAAGTAATTAAATAATTAATAATTAAATAAGGTAAGAAATACTTAAAGGAAGAGAGAAAAAAAACCCCCAACCTCCCCCGGCATACAGATCGCATAGCCAAAAAGGCCCAGGGGCTAACCTGAAAGCACTCAACAAATTTGGCGTTAAGGAACCCCACCAAAGTGAACATACACCCAAGCCAAAACCAGTAACAATGGCATTGTGGAGTCAACGAGACCCTCCACCTAACCCCCCCCCCAGAGAAGAGGAAGAAGAAGGGAAGGAGAGAATAAGGGGGGAAGGAAAGGGAGAAAGGAAAAAACCTCTTCCAGGGCCGTAGACGCCCGGGGACCACTCCACCAGCCTCACCCAAGTCCCAGAGCTAGAGTCCAACGTCCACTCAACACATGAAAGAGCAGGAAAGTCCTCTGCAGCAAACTCCACCGGAGATACACCCGTCGCTCAACGCAGGCCATTGCAGAAATCCAAAGCTGCCACAGGCGTGGAGAAGGTCTGCCGACCTCCGTCGCTTTCGACGCGGAGAATCGCTGGGTAAGCCATCGTGAAGCGCAGACCACGTTCAATCAACCGACTGCAGACATCTTTAAAGGCACGCCGCCGCTGGGACACTCCGGCAGAATAATCCTGGAAAATCAGGACCTTGCAAGGCTCACCCCCGGAATGCCGCTTCAACCTGGAGGCACGCAAAACCCCCTCCTTCTGGGCAGCATTCAGGAAACGCGCGATCACCACTCTGGGCCTGTTGTCACCAGCCCTGAAGGGCCCCAACCGGTGCACCCTTTCCAGCAGGATGGCGCCCACCTCTGCCTCCAGGGGTAAATTAGCAGGCATCCACCGCTCCAAATAGCCCCTAAGATCTTTCTCCTGCACCGCCTCCTCAATGCCGATGAAGCGGAGGTTATTCCGTCGGCTCCTGTTCTCGAGGTCCTCAAGCTTTTCTTCATGCCTGACCAGGGCCTCCTCCAGCTTTTTAATTCGGGCCCCGTCCTGCCCGCACGTGTCTTCGAGGGCGCCGAGATGTTGTTCCACCTGCTCCACTCGGCGGGTAAAATCGGCAACCGCCTGAGCCACCTCGGTGATCTGGGACGCCAAACCGCCCAGACGGCCCTCCAGAGCTTCCACTACGGCCCTTGACACCTCCGCCACCATCGACGGCGCGGCCACCGGCAGCTGCTCATCAGGAGCTCCATCCGCCATCTTTGCTTCACCTCCTCGGGCCCGCTCACGGCGGGGGGGGGGGGATTTGTTGCCATGCAGACTATCTGCCTGAGGCTTCTGAAAGCAGATGCCCCCAGCGAAGGTAAGTGTGCACCCCCCGGCCGGTGAAGATTAGCGCTCGTTAGCAAGTTAAATAGCCGGGGGAGAGGGTACGGGCTCCGGAGCTATGTAGGAGACGTCCTTCTTAGCCCACCATGTCACCGGAAGTCAGAGTTTGTGGGACTTTAAAAAAAGACATTAATGTGGTTAGAGACTCTTGTGGGCTCCTTACTAAGGCTAATGAGGTACAATGCAGTAGAATAGCCAGCTTGGAAAGGGAAATGGGGGAGGTTCGGGATTTGGTAAATGCCCAAATAAAGGATAATAATGTCTCTGGTAGAAAATTGGAATACCTAGAGAACCAGGTTCGGAGATGTAATCTCCATTTTCTGAGTTTTCCTCGGTCACCAGTGCTATCAGCGGTTGAAATGGTTCGAAAATATTTTGGGGAGGTATTGAAAATCCCGCCGGAGCAGATCCCTCCTATGACCAGGGCTGTGTATCTATCCCTGGGTGGTAGGGGTGGGACAGTTGTTCCACCTCTCCCACAGCCTGGGCTAGAGGATCTTACGTGTCTCCTTGAGAGTTCTCTGGAGATTGTAATGGAGAGAACCACCCTGCTTGTTACATTTGCTTTAGAATCGGATAAAATGTTTATTCTTAGAATGTTTTTCGAAATGCTAATGAAGCTTTTTTGGGGTTTAGGGTGAGAGTATTTCCTGATCTTTCACGAATTACACAGTTGCGGAGGAGGGAGTTTTTGGCTCTTTGCTCTAGGGTTTTGGCCCTGGGCGCTTCCTTCCAACTTAAATTTCCTGTTAAATGTTTTGTTAATTATAAGCAAAAGATGTATTTGTTTTTTGACCCCAAGCAGCTGCTGGCTTTTCTGAAGACTAGGGAGGGGAGTAATATTGAGGTTGTTCTTTCTTCTCATACAGCTGACGTGTAAGTCTCCCTTCCGCCCTTAATGTATATTTTGTGTTAAAGCTAGGATTTCTTGGCAGTATATGAATTACCTAGTACTCCCCTATTTCCTATGGGGGCTTTTTGGGATCTAAATTAGATGGAGATATGATTTGCTATGTGACTTATTTCCTGGATAATTGTATTGGAAGAATTCCATTTATTTCTATGTCATTCATGGTATGATATCTGAATGTTAATTTGATAATTGATAAATAAATTTTTTTTTAAAAAAACCTAGCAACTGTAAGTCTGGAGATGGCTATTAGGCTCAAACCGGAATCCAATGTTGCCAAGGTGCTTACTCGGATATTGGAAGAAATTTTGACTGGAGGCTCACCACTTGACCCAGCTGTCCTCTCAAATTCGCCGTGAGTTTCTCCATCTTGTAGATGTCCCACACCTTCACCATACACTCCAATAAGGAGGGAGCAAAGACTCTTTTCCAGAACCGGCTGATGACAGAGCGTGCCGCCAAAAGGGAGCAATTGACCAAGCGAGAGGTATCTATTGGCAGAGCATCAGAAGAGAGGTATCCCAACACGCAAGTCTCAAGGGGGAAGTAGATCCCTAGAGCTTGCATAATATGTCTGTAAACTTGAGTCCAGAAGACCTTTATTTATGGCCAATTCCACCACATGTGGCAGAAGGTACCTTTCTGTCGACATAGTCTCCAACATAGGAAATCATCTGCCCTGCCCCTCAGAACAAATCTTCTGGTACCACTGAAATGTAATAAAGAATTCATAATTGGGTACTAATTAAAGAGAGTGATATAGAACATTTATGGGTACAGTGGTAAACCTCAAGCCAGAAGTCATCCGACTTGTCTGGGAGGTCCAAATCCCACTGAGTCTGGAAAGCCGGTTGTGAAGACTCAGAGGGGACATCCAGAGCTACAGCGTTATATAAGTGGGCAAGAAATGCCTTAAATCACTTGGAATCAAAAAGTATCTGTTCCCAAATTCTAGATGAACAGGAGCCGGCAGAGATTAACAAGAGCTTGTCAAACCAGTGCCAACATTGAAAATATTGAAAGGAAGAGATCGAGGCACCTAGTAGATGAGTCCAACATGACTGAGAAAGGCTGAGTGATTAAATAGCAAAGATAAGCACACCCTTCCTCCTAAAGCACAAACCTGACCACAAAAATCCCAAACAAAAGGGAAGGCACCTAGTGACATATAAGGAGAGAGTTGCGGTGAGAGTTGAGATCTCTTACATAGAAAATGCCAAGCCCACCAGACCAGACCTACAAAAATATGAGAGAGAACCAACTTTTTGTCAAAGGGGTAGCCATCAGCAGAATTGGCTCAAACCATGTAGCCTCAATAATTAGCCAGGGTGCACTAACATTGGCCTTCCAAAAATAGAGGAAACACAGGCAAGCACATCTATAATATAATTTGAAGTCCGGAAGTCCAATATCCCCTAGAAGTTTTGGATGAACCAGAATAAGCCAGCAGACACATGGACGACGTCCTTGCCGGATAAACTTAAGCAATGCACTGCAAAGCATTGTAAAGAAGGATCTGGAACAAAGATAGGAAGCTGAAGAAATAAGAAAAGCACTTTAGATAATAATAACATTTTGATCGTGTTGACCTGTCCTAACCATGAGACCGAAAGTGAATGCCACAAATTTAGATCTCTACTAATAGACTGTAGGAGAGGTTTGTAATTAAGCACATATAGATCGCACAGATTTTGCAGGATATTAATGCCTAAATATTGGAACTGTGAGACCTTCATAAAGCCATGAGTCTCCAGTACGGTGGTTACGCCAGAGACAGAGAGGCAAGGAAGAAGTGCCAATTTTTGTGTATTGTTGGTAAACCCTGAGATTTTGGAAAAATTTTGCAGGAGATCAACGATTATGGGCAGAGTGGAGGATGGGACATCAAAGTGTCATCTGCATAAACAGAAACAACTTTATGATGACCCCCTAACGTAATCCCAATAGTTGGGGCCAGATTCTGCAGATGTATCGTCAGGGGTTCAGTGGCCAGAGCAAAAAGGAGTGGGGAGAGAGTACAGCCTTGTCATGCCCCCCATCTCAATTCAAATAAAGGAGATGAGAAGCCATTCACTTGGACCGAGACCAAAGGGGCTTTATAAAGAGCCGCAATCCAGCCACTATAAGCTGGACCAAACCCAAAGTGCTCCATGACTCGCAATGCTTCAACTTCTAAAGTTACTAAATACTCAAATGATGGTATATCTTCAATAGTCTGTAAAATCTGAAGAAAGTGGCTAGTATCTTTAATATATGATTTTATCTTTGGTACACCGTATTTCAAAAATTAATCCAGATACTGTCCCACACGTTCTAATAATGATCCGTTACTGGATAAAATAGGTCTCCCTGGTGGACTATCCAAAGTTTTATGAATTTTGGGAAGGACATATAACACAGGTATCCATGGGAAAGGAGGGGTCAGAAATACCTTTTCTCTTTCAGTCAGATAACCCATTTCACATGCCTCCGAAGTTAAACGTTGTAGCTCAGCTAACAATTTTGAAGTTAGATCAACTCAAAAGGGACGGCAGCAATGTGTATCTGCCAACTGTCAATGAATCTCGGCATCATAATCACTGGTATTTAATACAACTATTGTCTCCCCCCCCCCCCCCCAATCTGCTCTTTTCACTGTTACAGGATCATCTTCCTTAAGTTTCTTCAATGCCATCCTCTCTTCTTTTGTTAAATTCGGTATGGAATGATATTTTTTATTTTCCACTTCTGCAATATCTTTAATAAGAAGTGATTTAAAGGTATATAAAACAGGATTTACAGAATCTGGAGATATGGTCAGATAGGAGTAGACCTCATAGAGTCCCTACTGCATTTTTTGATGAGACTGGCAAAGATGGCATTATGTGATAACTATTTTTTATATCAGCATCAGTTTTATGCATCAGTTTTATGCCCTTCTCATGACCTTTAAAGCGATAAATACTATCGCTCCTTCATCAATTTCAAAACTCCTCCATCATACTCCCAACATCAGATCTAGGAGATCAGCAGCGGCAAATACCCTAGCTACACCACCTGAGGCCACAAAATACAAACGTTCAACAACAGACAGGGCTTTCGCGTATTACGCACCCAGATGTTGGAACAACCTACCTCCCAACATTAGAGCTATTACCGACCTCAAGCAATTCAGAAAAGCCATAAAGCACCATCTCTTCATTCTACATTTCCAAAGCACATCATCAACCCTCCAACACTTACAGTAAAAGTGTAAATGCCTTAAGATAATAAGAATTTCTATACTGTGTATATAGGTTCTTTTCAAGTTACAAATATGTACAAAGTTCCCCAAAGTTATAATCCCAGTTGTATTATCCTGTTATATGTAAACTCAATAGTCTGTTGATTGCAATGAGTATTCCTGTTATAATGTAAACCGCGCTGATGAAAAAGAGTACGGTATAAAAGAACTATAAATAAATAAATAAATATCAGGGACAGCTATGGGAGCCGTTTTTGCTCCTTCATTAGCAAATTTGTTTATGCAAAAATTGAAGAGAAATGGGTCTATACTTCTAATTTTCAACCATATGCGAAAGGCTGGTATCGTTATATTGATGATATTTTTCTTCTATGGACTGGGTCTCAGGAACATTTGTGCGAGTAGATTTGATTTATTTAAATCAATATAATCCAGTTTTAAAGGCAATATGATCGTCATTCTATTCATTTTTTAGATGTGCAAGTAATAAAATTTAGAGATAATTTTTCTACATCAGTATTCTCTAAAACAACTGATCAAAATACTCTGTTAAATTAAGTGAGTTTTCATCCGGTGACATTAAGGAACAGTTTGCCATATTCACAAATGTTAAGATACTGAGGATTTGCTCTGCAAAATTGCAGTTTCATTCACAAGCAAAAATATTATGTGTTCGTATTCAGAAGAGGGGATACTCATGTGATCTTGTTCATAAATGGGGTTATTCTGAGCTACGAATAGAGGGGATGGACAGTCCGACGGGATGTCCATCCCTGCTATCCATGGCTTCTCCTGCCCCCACATAACTTCCCCGCTGGTTGTGTGGGGAAGATAGATGGGGGAGGGGAATGGGTGGCCCAGGGGTAGAGATTGGGTGGGCAGTGGGCAGTCACCGGCCCTGACATACAGGGCCGATTCTAATGTTGGCTCTGTATGTTCGGGGCCAGCGAAATGTCGAAGGGCGCGGATGGGGCAGGGTGGGCAAGGGTTTATTCCCCGCAGCCCAACCCTGGTCTTAGGAGGCCGGATCGGGGGTTGGGTTGCAGGGAATAAACACTTTAACTGGAAGGCCAGCATCGCGGCTTTTAAATGGAGCCATGGTGCCATGGCAACATGATGCCATAGCGCATAGCTCCATTTAAAAGCCCTGACTGAGTTAGTCAGGCTACTAATGTGCGTGCAGGCCGAGGTGCCCCGCGGGATCAGAATCGCGATCCCCTCTGTGCATCCTGTTCAGACCGGACACACAGAGGGGATCTACATCTGGGACAGAATCGGGCCCAAAGCATATAAGAGAGCTATAAATAATAATAGAGAATGGCTATTAGATCCTACATATGGACAATGTCTGCGATGGTCTCAGTGTATTACGTGTGTTTTACCATATTCATTACTTTCTTCAAAAATTGCTGCCTGTATAAAGAATAGATGGTCTATATTACAGGCTCTCCCATGCTTTGAAGATCAGTGTGTACGCATAGCTTGTCAATGAGGGAGAAATTTAAGAGACCACCTCTTGTGAGGCCCTGTTACTCACAAGAGACCGATTACTAATTATCACTAATTTCCTGTATAGTCCAGATCCAAAAGTCAGTACAGGTGCAATCAGAATCTCTGTTTATTAGATAACTGATGGACAAATACAGGCAGGGGAGAGGAGAGCTTCTGTCAGTCATCAGACACCAGACACCTCCAGAATTCCTCCTCCCCCGAGTACAATAATCATGTTACATATATATATTTTTTGCTTCCGCGTATGCAATACAGTTTCCAAATCTATTCCTCTTTGGGTCCTCTCCCCTCCTCCCTCCTTCTGTTTCCTGTCATTGACCTTTCTGTCCCCTCTATGTTCCTGTTTCAACATTCCCCAGGCCTCTCTGTCTTGCTTATACTCACCAACTGTCAAAACCATCTACTGTCTTCAGGACTAACGGCTCAGCTTATACTTTTTTGCATGGTTTCCTGTGTACGTGCCCTCTGCACAAAGCCTCTGCATGGACTCTTTAGTCCATGCATACACTCTGCTAAGGCTTATGATATCCTTATGCTGGCCTGGGGTTTTTTCTTTGTCCACAATATAGTAGTTTGGTTGACATATTTTATTAGAGCAGAATAAAGGCCATTGAGTGATTATGAACCAGGAACATATCCCTAAACCTTATAATCCCTACACTCTGTCCAGCAGAAGACTGCCTTATGTGTTAAAACCGGGACACGTTAAATGTAGCCAATGTCAGTGCTGTGGGTTGATGGTGGAAAGCGATATACTGATTATCGGCAATCAGACAATTCATATGCAGTTTATGACTTCTTGACTGACTGATGTAGTTTATGCTTTGAAGTATCCATGCGGTAAGTTCTATATTGGAAAAACTATGCGTCCACTGAGAGTGAGACTGGCTGAACACAAGTATTGTTTATTGAAACTGAAAAAATGCTCCTATGGTTTTGTACTGTCAAGAATTTAATCATAATTTTTTGGATTTTCATTTCTATGTAATTGATCATGTCCCCCGTAGTGAGTGAGGTGGAGATCGCGGGGAATTATTGTTGCAAAAGGAACAACGCTGGATCTTCGAATTCTGGAACCTAGAGGGCTTAATTCCTCAGTTGATTTGGGAGTGCTTTTGTAGAATGTATATTTAAATTTTTAGCTCCTCTCCCTTGCCGTGCATCAATTTTGATTGGTTCAGAAAGGGTTTAAAAGTGATATAGGACATCAGATGCTGTAGTGAGTAAAAGTATCAGAGTGAAGTAAATCCCTGATGAAGGGGAGTGTCCGCGAAATGGAGATCTTCATAGGGTGCTGGCTAATACAAACTTTCCTGGGAGAAGCTCTTGAAGCTAAGTAAAAAGAGCGGGTGTAGCTCATTTGAAGGAATACTGTTGCATTTAAGCTTTATTCTGTTTTGTTTCAGATATGAGCATGGGCCATTGAGAGTGTAATACAGCGAATCTGTTATATCATGCAGTGTTGTGCTGTGCTGTGAGCAGGATACTAATTACAAGAGCTGTAACTGGCCATTGATTGTGGGAATTTTCTTTTAAAACAGCTACCAATTATTTAGTTTAGTGCTATGTTTTGATAGTAAGTAATTAAGAGTATTGAAGAGATTTAATTAAAAGTATTGAAAATAGAAAATAAAATAAGAGAAGGTTTTTAGACCTATGATGGTAGATGGCACCAAATCCCCCTTAGGCATATAGTAAAATGCCGCATAGAGGGAGATAATAACGTATGTAGTCACTTTGTAGAGCTTAATTTACTGAATAGTAATAGTAAAATCTTTTACCGCTCTATCTCTCAACCACAAGTTTAGATTTATATTGATCCAATTATACAAACACTGTAGCAACAAGGTCTCAGACTGTTACAAAGCAGCCATTCAGACCAGACAAGCTGGGGTGAAGTGCCTTTTACTCGCATCAACGACCTTACAACGTTGCTAACTCAGTGATGCTGTTTTTATGATATATCTTTTTAACATTTATTTCAATTTCAATATCTTAACTTATTAACTTGTTTCAATGATTTTGACAGTCCCATGAATACAGCTCAGTGAGCCAGATAATTACGCTGGTCGCTGTAAAATAATTGCAATCTTCTCATTATTTCCATATCACTCAAAAATTATTTGATAAACAGCGCTTATCTGGTAGTAGATGATGAATCTTCAGTGCTATAGTAGTGCTGTAATATGATCCAAACAAAATGATGTTCCCATCGCCAAACCAAAGCGCCTCTACGTTTCACTGATCGTTTCTTCAGGGGTATGGATCTCTCGGCGTTTAATCGCACTGTTCGTATTGCATAGTCTGTTAATAAATGATGTGACAATATAAACTGGCTTCTTTAAATCAAACCCTCTATGTATATATTCTCGACTTTACCACAAGTTTAAGAATTGTCACCAAAAGCTATTCCAAAACGTTCTCACCTCTCTTCCAAACTATTGGAAATTCTCTTTGCCTTCACTGAAAAACGCCGCGCGTGCGGAGTGCATCTACCTGCAGCTTTATCAACATACGGTAATCAGCTATAGAAAACCTGAAAGGTAAAACATCTGGTTACCCTTAACACATATGCCAATCTATCTGAAGATTAAGACCGGTGGGGCATACCGCTTGCAAATTAAAAATCCATTTTTGTTCCTGAAAAATAAGCTGTTGTTCCCTTGAACGTCCACCCACTCCTGTTAAAATGTGTTCAATGCAGAAGCAACGGAGATCCTCAAAAATATGATTCAATTGAAGGCAATGTTCCACCATGGGAGCCTCCCTCTTCTGACATTTTAATCTACTACGATGTTCCTGCATCCGAATATAGAGGCAGCATAGAGGGAGAAGCAATTGCACTGAGGTCTTTTCTCCTCTATAGTAAAAGAAGTTGTTTTTCTGTCTTTATTACAAAGGGCTATCTTTCAGGAATTTTGATTATAGTTGTGGTATGCACAGCTGGGGGTTTTGGTATAGAATATGCCAATAAGTATTGCCATTCCACCTTACTGAAGGCTTTCTCAGCATGTAGAGAGAGGAAGGCAAAATTAGCCTTTACTCATCATAAGCTAAATAGGATATTCAACAAGCGGTGAACATTTTCAAAGCCATAACGCCCTTTAATGAAACCGGTTTGATCTGGATGAACGAATTCTTGAATCTGCAATTCCAAATTTGTTGAAAGAATATTTAAAAAATCTTATAGTCTAAATTAAGTAAAGAGATCGGACGATAACTGATGCAGAATAATGGGTCCTTCCCTTCTTTTGGAATCACTGTTATCGGAGCCTGATACATGGAGTTAGGTAGGCACCATTGGGACAAGATATCATTAAAAACTTGTATTAACAATGGAGTCATGAGATCCAGCATGGCTTTGTACATTTAGGCCAGGAAGAAATCAGGTCCCACAGCCTTGGTGTTTTTTAACTGCCAATTGGCCAAGTAAACCTCCGCAGATGTTATGTGGCAGGTGCAGGCCTGTGACCCACAGTGTCTGAACATAAGCAGGCCAGCATGGCTAGCTTGACCTGTAAATGAGGCCTGTGGAGAGGCATATAGGATTGCACATCCCCCAATATGCTGCTATTGTAAGATAGAACTCAGTAGAAGTATTGAATTAGCTTAGGTAAGCAGAACTGCAGTATTGAAAGATGGAAAAATACAGAAAAGACATGTTTAAAAGTTACTGATAAGAAAAAGTACATCTGCAAAGAAATAATTGGGAGTGCTGACAGATGAGTTGCAGAGCCCAGCTCCTCTGCACGTACAAATTGGTTCTATAACCTTGAGAGTGTGAAAGTAACAAGTTGATGAACTGACCATTGTAATTGGGACTAGAAGGGGGGTATGCAGGTGTCATGCCCACTGGAGGGACATAACTGGATAAACTTATCAGTACCGGGACCAATAGAAGAGGTACGGGAGGTACGGGAGGTTACCGGGACCAATGAAATGTTTTTCTATACCTAGAATGGAACAGAAGTCTATAAAAGTTGTTGTAATGCTTGAAAACTTGGCTCAGCCATTTTGAAATTGATTGGTTCGAGACTTGTGCACAAATAAATGATTTGGACCTTCTGAACAGACTCCTGGTATCATTGGTTTGTCTGCGCTTTGCTGCTACAGTTATATGTTGGTCTAATGTTTCTTGCACCTCATCAGATAATTGGGGCAGCGTTGCATCGGCTAACCAGCCATGGATAAGTTCATTGTCTGCCGATAATTGAGAGGCGTACAGATCGTGGTAAAATTGGGCAAAACAACCTGCAATAGTAGATGATTTTTGAGTCATCGCCCCCTGCAGTGTAGACACGGCAGCAATCCTATAGTTTTGACATTGTCGCTTCAGTTGCCATAGGAGCAAACGGCTTGCTTTATTCCCATGCTCGTAAAAATTGCAACAGATGCGCAGGAGTTGAGAGGCGATCTCCTCCATTTCCAGGGCTTGTTCTCCCTTCAAGGAGGTAAGTTGTCACCATACCCTAGGGGAAGATCCTTTCTGATGGCTCAACTCTAGTTACGTTATCCTTTTCCTCAGCATTTGAAGGCTGCCGAGAGCAAGATCAGCTGCCCCCGTAAAATTGCCTTCCCCGCCTCCCAGAGAAGAAACTTTGGTGTCCCATCAGTGTCATTAAAGAGCAAATGGTCCTGCTAGCTTTTCCTCATTGCTGCTAAGAAACCTTCATTCTTCAATAGATGTCGAGGAAAAGTCCATGAATGAGGAATTGTTTCTAGGTCCCTAATGAGCCAGTCCATAGTCACAAGGTGGTGGTCAGATGGCCCCATGGTCCCAATAGCGACACAGGGAAGCAGTGCAAGCAATGAAAGGGAGGCTAACCACATGTCTATGCATGAGTAGGACTGACGCAGAGGAAAAGGTGCAGTCTCTTTCCCCATCTCCAGACATCTCCTAGATCAAGCTCAGCAGCTAGAGATGCCAGAAGTCTGGAGTTCTTAGATGAAGTCCCCTTACAACCCGATCTATCCAGGTCCAAAAATACACAATTAAAATCCCCCATAAGGATCTTCCCTTGGGCATGAGTTTTGAGTGGCACAAGCAACTCTGATAAAGAGCTAGATATCTCCATAGGAGGGATCTAAACATTCACCAGAATAATCTTGGCATCATGTAGTGAGCCTGTTAAGATCAAAAAATGACCCTGAGGATCGCAGTATTGAGATGAAAGTTAGAAAGGACATTGCGAAGAGAACAGAGTAACAACACCTCATTTATGAGATGACAGACTCGAAGCAAACACTTGGGGAAACTTTTGAGAAACCAATCGAGAGTAGGTCCCTGGTGCTAGATGTGTTTCTTGGAGGAAGACCACATCTGTGTGCTCCCTGTGTAGTTAGTCAAACACTCTTCGCCGTTTGACCAGGTTGTGAAGGCCTCTGATGTTCCAAGAAAGAAATTTAACCATTGGTCCAGTGATACCAATGCAAAGTCAAGTCCTCTCTGCTACATCGGATGCAATCATAACATAAGTTAAGCAGAAGTAGTCATCTCTTCCCAGGTGTACAGAATAAGCCCATCTACAAGATCTCCAACCCCAAGACCTCCCAAGTACAGCCCATATCCCACCCCCTACCCCCCTCACTATCCCCTTCCTTACCCCCCCTCCCTACCCCCATCCCTCCCCCCTACTCTATAATCCCTAGTCCTCATTTTAAAGGACCAAGATATCCCCAACCATCTTAAACCAGAAAGGTGAGGCAGAACTACTTTGACAACAGGGACAATGAATGAGTCGAAGGATTCCGCCCAACTTATCCCCTTACTTCAAACCCCAACCCAAGCACCTCAATCAACTGCTGCTTCTCTGTTTTATCCTAAGTGTCTCCTCTATTAATCCCCATAAGCCACCCCCGTAACCCCCTGTGCCCTCAACATGGTCCCAGGCCTTTAACCGACCAGGATATCCACTGTCATTCTTCTACCTCTCAGGTAATTTTTCAGGTAAATAACTGAGTGTCTAGTAACATTGCATAGAGAAAGTTTAAACAGAATCAGAAATGTCCATTATGCAGCAAGAATACCAAGGTAAGACCAGGGTATATAGCAAGAACAGTTGCCAAGTTACAAAATCCCACAGTACAGCTACTCAAGGCAATGCAGTTGTATCCATCACTCTGCTCGTTGTCTCCTCTGGATCAGCCTCTGATTGATTGTGTGAACAGGCAACTTTCTGATGCTTTGGAGCAGATACATCCCAGTCACGTTGCACATTTCTTTGTTTTGGTGTGTGGCATTCTTTTTTGTAGAGCTGATCTAAGAATTCCATGCAGGCTGCAAACTCCGAGATCATTATTCCACTTGAACACCAGCGCAAAGAGAAAGTACAGCGATATTTAATGGATTTGGCCTACAGCACTTGAGTAAGTGGTTTAAAGCTCTGCCTTCTTTCCAATGTATATTGAGAGAGATACTAGTATATCTGAAATTATCAGTCGCAGAAATAAATGAGGCGTTTGCCATGTAAACCCTGCATTAGAGCCATCTTGTCTTCAAAGAAACTCAAACAAGCCACAATGGGACACAGGCTGGCATCTCTATCAGGTCGGAAGCTACCACCTCTATGAGCTCTCTCCAGTTTAATGGGATCCAATGTTCCTGAGACACAAAAGGCATAAATGTCCTGCACAATTTCAGTGATGTCTTACTTTCCTCCAGAGAGTTCAGGTACCCTGAGAATATAGATGTTATTATGCCGCTACCTATTCTCCAATTCGTTATGTTTGTCCTTCAAATCTTTAGTGAGTTGATCTAATTTATGAAGTTTAGATTGAAACAGCACAGTAGCATAAATCTGTTCACCTATATTGCTCTCATTCTGTGTTACCGATCTTCCAAGGTCTTCACATCAGAGCGCAGATCCAATATTGCTGTGGAGAAATCCATCCAAAAGGAGTGCAATTCCTGTAGCACCTCCAACAGAACAGCTTTGGTAGCGGGTTGTTCTGCCACAGCTCCCTCACACTGCATCAGAGGAGAGCTGGGAGAAGATGTTTTACAAGGAGGACTGCTGGTGCTAGCACCATCCAACTTCTGAGAATATTTAGACAATGCAGCTGCGTAGGTGTTCTTAGAAACATATTTCACAGTAGGTAAGGAGAATGCCTTCAAGCATGAAGAGAAGATGGACACTGATGTAGCTTTGAAAGAAGCTCTCTCATATAAAACAGCACCTAACACAGGAGAAACTCCTATGATCCAGCTCACAAGCTTTGAAGTGTGGAGAAACGATCTGTGTGGCTCACAAACTATTTTTGCAAAAGTCCCACTATCAGCCACTGGAGGGAGCTCCCAGCACACAGCTCAAAAAGCTACTGTAGGTATCCAACTGTAGAGGCACGGTAATCAGCATATAAAAGGTTAACCCGCCGAATGAAGACAGTGGTTCTGCACAGGGAAGTTGCCTCAACAAGAAGTAGAAGTCACAAAGCCTCAGGAATCTGAAAGGCATGGGGGAAGGTTCACGAGCTCACCGTTATGCCAGGAAACCCTCCACCGGATACAGGCACCCACAGTCACTCTGCAGCTGCTGGAAGAGGAGTTCATCCCACCTCCATAATTTGTGCTTGCGTGCCAATCGTGCATTCCACTGCCACGTGTTTATGGCCACTGATCAAGAGCTCCACAGGATGATCAGAGGTAGACAGCGGCTGCCGCACAGACTTTAGCAGCAACAAGCAGGGAGATGCCTCTTCAGCTGCTGCTCATATACAGCCCCGATGCATGACTCCCAGAAAGAGCACAAGCGCATCCCGAAACTCCTGAGGTGCAGAGCAGAGAAGACGTGACAGCGACAGACCCGCTTCCTACACAGGCATGCTCTTCACTAGCTCGGTAGGTTGGTAGCGAAGCGGAACACACGAGAGGCAGCAGGCACTAATGGATGGCTCGTCAGGCAAGTACTATATGCAGTAGATTTAAGGGAGGCTCACCAGGGCCATCGGAGGAATAGCAGCCATAATCAGCATCTGCTGCTCTACAAATAATCAGCTGGTAGACAGTTCAAAAGCAGCATGTCAGTCGCATATCAGTTGACGTAATCCGCTGCAGTAATTCATCAGCCTCAGAGCAGCATGTAGAGTTTATTTAGTGCCCCTCAGACACCAGGGCTATCTGGGCAAAGAAAACTGGGCACGAAGCAGAGCTAAGGCACAGCCATCTTCTAGTGGGCTTACTAGCACCCCCAGCATAAAGCACTTTAACCCAACTAATAAAGTCAGCTCCACAAACAAACCATTCAAGGACCTTAAAAAGATAGGTTCACTCAACCTGATCAAATGCTTTTTCAGCACCTAAGGATAGAGCTACAACTGGAGATCTGACAGTTCACATAAATTATGAAAAGTAAGAGCATTGCCATCTATATTTCTGCCTTTGATAAAGCCAGCATGCTTTATCAAACAACTGTGTGAATCAAGCTACTAAGTCAAGTAGCTAAAATCTTCACCAGAATCTTGTAATCTACGTTTAAGAGCGAAATGGGCTGATAGTTACGCAATAACCGAGTCATCTTGGCTGGGATTAGGGAAAAGCCTAACAGCAGCTCAATAAAGTTTAAGAAGGCTCCAAGGCTATCAAGCAAACTTTTGTATAGCCATTGTAATTTAGGAGCCAGACATGTTGCAAATTGATGGTAGTATTCAATTGTGAACCCGTCCAGTCCAGTCATCTTATTCCTAGAAAGACTCCTAACTGCTGTAAGAACCTCTCCAACTTGTATCGATGCTCCTTTGTAATTCTGAAAGTACAGGATGTGCAACAGCTTCTAGAAATGCCTCCCTTAAGTCAGCAGTAGTATCACTAGTCGAGGTGAACAATTTTCTATAATAGTCTGCAAATGCTTCTAGAATATCTTGAGAACTAGTTAATTTAAGGGGCATTCTGTGCTGCCATCTCCCCCTTGTACAGCTGATCAGAATCGGGCCATACAGAGGTAGACCCGATTCTGATCGCACGGGGGCTAGACATGCCCGTGGGATCAGAGTCAGGTGTACAGCCTGGACATGCAGGCCATGGCCCGATTCTGATTGACCACATGTCCAGCCCACATACCTGGCTAACTCAGCCAGATTCCTGAATGGAGCCGCAGTGTCATGGTGTCCTGAATGGAGCCACGTTCTCGTGCTGCAGAAAACAATCTTCATTCACCGCAGCCCGACCCATGGCCAGGATTGGGCTGCGGAGAACCCTCTACATCCCCTTGCCCTCCTTACCGGGCCTGGCCACATCATTTTGCACTGTCCAGGGGAACTTATTCCACCTCTGACTCTGTGGCCGACCCTAGATGTACAGGCCGACCTCGGAATCGGCACTGTACATCCAGGGTCACTCTCCACCCATCGCCCACCCTTGCTCCACCTCTGTCCTGCCTCCTCCCTCCACGAACTGAGCTCCCCATACAAATCGCCTGTTTGTATGGGAGCTCTATCCCTGGCAGGCTGCCTGGCCATTTAGCAGGTCTGGATGTCCGGATCAGACATAAAGACCCGCTAAACGGCGTTTAGCATGACCCCTTTACCTTTTACATTAATGGCTGAAATAAAATGCTTTTTTTTTGTACTTTTAAAAGTTGAGCCAGTAATTTACCTGCCTTGTCACCCCCAGTATAATACCTGACCCGCTGAACAAATATTTCTTGCGTAGCTTGCTGCATCAAGTTTTTATTAAGCTCATAATGTAATCTAGTCAAATGCTGTAAAACTAAATTATTATTGGACCTGACTTGAACTTTTTCCAGATGTGCAATTCTTCTCTCTAAGGAATTAACCTCTTTCATTTAATTTCTCCTTACCCAGGTGAAGAGACCAATTACCTTAAAGGCTCCCCCCCCCTCCCCCCCGAATATAGTGCTATAAAACATACTGTCATCTTCATTTCTCAAAAAAATCATCAATGAATAATTTCAGTTCTTCAACAAAGGTGGCCTCTAGAAGTAGTCTATTCTGAAATCACCATGCAGGTCTGTTAATGTTCCTAGACCATGACCAGAACTCCAGACATATGGCAGCCTGATCAGATACATGCATAGATTAGACAGCATATTTCTGGACTTCCGGCAATAATGATTTTGACACCATGAGATAATCATTTCTTGAGTAGGACCAGGGCCGGATTTACGTATACGCCATGTACGCCATGGCGTAGGGCCCACAGCTGGCAAGGGCCCACAAAAATGAACAAGATAGGCTTTTTTTTTTTAAATAAAATTAAAAAAAAAACCTGTTGGCTGCCGCCGCGGGGCCCCCTCTGCTGCCGCGGCAGCATGGACTGACCCGCGGGGGCCCCCTCTGCAATGTCAATTTCGATGTCGATGTCTCCCTCCCTCCCTCCCTCCGTGCAGGCTGTGAGACACGCGAAGGGAGCCTGTCTCCCTCGCGTCTCTGTTAAGCCCGCAGAGGCTGATGGGAAAGAGATGCGAGAGAGACAGTCTGCCTTCGCGCCTCTCGCAGCCTGCACGGAGGGAGGGAGAGAGGGACCGACCGATCGACCGACATTGCAGAGGGGGCCCCCACGGGTCAGTCCATGCTGCCGCGGCAGCAGAGGGGGCCCCGCGGCGGCAGCCAGCAGGTTTTTTAAAAAAATTAAATTTTACATTAGGCCGGGGGGGGGGGGGTAGGGGTAGGACTGGTAATGGGCTATTGGGGGGGCTGGGACTGGAAATGGGTTGGGGGATTAAGGCTGGAGGTGGGCTGATGAGGTTAGGAGTGGTAATGGGCTTTGGGGGGGGGGTTAAGACTGGTAATGGGCTGTGGGCTGATGGGGGCTGTCTGGTAATGGGCTATGGGGGGGCTAGGACTGGAAAGGGGATGGGGGGGTTAAGACTGGAGGTGGGCTGATGGGGTTAGGACTGGTAATGGGCTGTTGGGGGGGGTTAAGACTGGTAATGGGCTGTGGGCTGATGGGGGCTGTCTGGTAATGGGCTATGGGGGGGTCTAGGACTGGAAAGGGGCTGGGGGGGGTTAAGACTGGAGGTGGGCTGATGGGGTTAGGACTGGTAATGGGCTGTTGGGGGGGTTTAGAACTGGTAATGGGCTTTGGGGGGTTAAGACTGGTAATGGGCTGTGGGCTGATGGGGGCTGTCTGGTAATGGGCTATGGGGGGGCTAGGACTGGAAAGGAGCTGGGGGGTTTAAGACTGGAGGTGGGCTGATGGGGTTAGGACTGGTAATGGGCTGTTGGGGGGTTTAGAACTGGTAATGGGCTTTGGGGGGGTTAAGACTGGTAATGGGCTGTGGGCTGATGGGGGCTGTCTGGTAATGGGCTATGGGGGGGCTAGGACTGGAAATGGGCTGGGGGGGTTAAGACGAGGTGGGCTGATGGGGTTAGGACTGGTAATGGGCTGTGGGCTGATGGGGGGGTTAGGACTGGCAATGGGCTATGGGGGGCTGACTGGAAATGGGTTGATGGGGTTAGGACTGGAAGTGGGCTGATGGGGGGTTAGGACTGGTAATGGGTTATGGGGGGGGGCTTAAACTGAAAATGGGGTGATGGGGGGTTAGGACTGTAAGTGGGTTGATGGGGGGCTAGGACTGGTATTGGGTTGGGGGGTTGCTAGGACTGGAAATGGGCTGATGCAGGGACTAGAAGGGAATGGATGCTGGGTGAGGCTGGAACTAGAAGGGAGCTGATGTTGGGGGAGGATTAGAATGGGATGGGGCTGGAAGAGTAAAATGGAGAAGGGAAAAATATTTTGTGTGGGAGGGATAAAAAATCTACAATTGGCCGGGTATTGGGAGAGTAAGTGGGGATTGAGGATGGAGGGGAAAGGTGCAAGAGCAGGGTGAAAGAGCAAAAGGAGAAAGATTAGTATGTTAAAGCAGATGTAGAGAGAGAATGGAAAAAAACTAGGAGAGAAGAAAGGACAAATGGACAGCAGACGATGGAGAGTTAGCAGAAGACACGAAGAAACCAGAAGAAAGTGGCTGGAGCAATTGCAGCTGAAAAAAATGCACAAAAGGTAGAAAAATATCTCTTTATTTTGAATTTATTAATTGGAATATGTCAGCTCTGGTAAATGTGCATCATTAACGTCTGCGCTTTGTTTAGTACAAGAGCAAATTAATGTATAGTTTTATTTCTACAGTGTTGTACATTCCAAGTTTGGCTTTTGGGATTCCCAGTTTAATTATTGTCTTCCTGTTTCTAAATTGTGATTACTTGTTTGGTGATGGTCTATGTTCTGCATGTGTAACTGAGCTGAGGTGTTCTGTTTATATAATTCCTATTTGACATTGCCACTTGTTCTCTTTCCCCAGTAGGTCATGTATTGTTGTTCTCTGAAATGTATTGGTTTAATATTTGCAGTGTTGCCTTTTGATTGGTAGAGTATGGTGCTTTGTGAGTCCTGGTAGTGCTGTTAGGATACGGCGGGTTTGCTATGGGTTCTAAATGGGCAGTGTTTGTAGTAGTTCCTAATGTGTCTGGCAGTTGGCACTGGATTATAGTAATGTAGAAATTTTTTAGTCTTTCTTTATCCATACACTCATTAAGAGGCACGTTTACTAAAAGTTAGTATATGGTAACATTATGCAAATATTTATGCAAATGAGGCCCCTTATGCAAATGAGGCCCCGCACCCCCCTTGGGCCGCCCCTGCTGGGGGCCCACAATTTTTGTTGGCGTAGGGCCTCACTCAAGGTAAATCCGGCCCTGAGTAGGACTAATGAGGAAAGGAAAAAAAAAGGTGTATACTCTTGCTGAGGGATGCATACAGCACCATACATTGTTTAAACACATAGAGCCCGATATTCATCTAGGTTGGCCTTGCGCCGCTAGGGCATGCAGCCATCTGCACCAACCCCTAACCCTGGATATTTAATGACAGGGTCATATGCAGCTCTGGCATTGAATATCCGGGTTTGCCGCACAGCCTCCCAGCTGCAGTAGCTAACCAGGCACGGGCGATATTGAATGCTGCCCAGTTAGCTCCTGTGCCTAAAAGATAGGTGAGCTTCTTGCTTCATCTATCTTTTAGCTGCAGGTCACTAACCGGACAGCAGGCAATATCGCTGCTGCCCTGTAATCGACTGCTGCAGCCTCCGTTTCTCCCCAGAATGCCCATGACACACCCTGATACTAAGCGGTTAGCATGAGGGTGTGTAGGGGAGAGTTTCGGGGATATTCAGCAGCACTAACCATGAGTCTAAAAGATGCTAGAAAGCCCAAGATAACCTTTTGTGTGTACTCCTACAAAATGAGCTCTTATCAAGGGTATCACTAAGGACAGTGTTAAAATCTCCCCCAACACAAGCTCACCATTCCCATCTATTAGCAGAATTTGAATCAACCCTTCATAGAACAGAGGGGAGTCTACTACAGGCGCATAGACATTCATTAGCGTACATTTATGCCCATCAATCTGCCTTAAAACTTTCATAGTAACATAGTAACATAGTAAATGACGGCAGATAAAGACCAGTATGGTCCATCTAGTCTGCCCAGGAAGATGGCAAGAGTAGGTGCACCTGTCGCTCTGTGCAGGCCACCCCTTCCCATGTCTTTGTTTAGGGGTAAGCCCACCACTCCAGGTAGGACACCCCTATTTGTTGAGACATTATATATGCTTCAGAAGTTAGATGGTACCGTTTATTTTGTTTTTATCCTATTGCTGTAAAGCTGGGGTCACCAACCTCCAGAGGGCCGCGGGCCGCACAGCCGACTACCGGGAGCCTCGTGGGCCGCACCCCCCTTCTCCCCGCCCCCGCGAAAAAAAAACAACAAACGCAAAATTATGAAAACAATGGCTGATCACCTTTATTGAATTTAATGAGATGGCTGATGATTCATGCTAGCAGACAAACGCTTAAAGTCCGGCTTCACAGATGACACTGACAGGAGAAGGGACGCTTGCAGGTGGTCGTCGGTGAGCTGCGAGCGCGTGGATACAATGGCGGGAATCCTTGTCAGGCCGCACGTAATGTTAACCGGGGTAGAGCCTCGCGGGCCGCACGAAGGGACCTCGTGGGCCGCATGCGGCCCGTGGGCCGCAGGTTGGTGACCCCTGCTGTAAAGGGATCCACTGTGTTTGTCCCATGCCTTTTTGAATTCCGTCACCGTGTTTGCCCCCACCACTTCCATCGGGAGGGCATTCCAAGCATCCACCACCCTTTCAGTGAAAAAATATTTCCTGACATTGCCCTTCAATTTACCACCTTGCAGCTTCATGTTATGCCCTCTAGTTTTACAGTTTCCCCATCTTTGGAAGAGGTTTGTATGTTCATCATTTCTCTTTAAGTATTTAAAGGTCTGAATCATATCTCCCCTGTCCCTCCTCTCCTCCAAAGTGTACATATTTAGGTCTTTAAGTCTCTTCTCATAAGGCTTCTGACGCAGGCTCCAAATCATTTTGGTCGCTTTCCTCTGAACCGTTTCCAGTCTTTTTACATCTTTTGCAAGATACTGTCTCCAAAACTGAACACAGTATTCCAAGTGAGGCCTCACCAGTGACTTATACAGTGGCATAAGTACCTCTTCCTTTCTGCTGGTAATCCCTCTTTGTATGCAGCCCAACATCCTCCTGGCTTTTGCCACCGCCTTGTCGCACTGTTTTGCCACCTTGAGATCATCAGAGATAATCATACCAAGGTCTTTCTCCTGAACCGTGCATACCAACTTCTCGCCCCCTATCGTGTACATTTCCCTTGGATTTCTGCTACCCAAGTGCATGACACTGCACTTTTTCACATTAAATCGTAGTTGCCAAGCATTAGACCAGTCTTCCAGCTTTTGTAGATCTTTCCTCATGTTAGCCACTCCCTCGGGGGAGTCCACTCTGTTGCAAATTTTTGTGTTGTCTGCAAAAAGACAGACTTTTCCACTCAGTCCTTCAGCAATATCACTAACAAATACATTGAACAGTGCCGGGCCCAGGACTGAACCCTGGGGCACCCCGCTAATCACCTTCCTCTCATCCGAGTGAGCTCCATGTACAATCACCTTCTGTTGTCTGTCAGTCAACCAATTTCTAATCCAGTTTACCATCTTGGGACCCATCCCCAAGCTACTGAGTTTGTTGACAAGCCTCCTATGAGGAACAGTATCAAAGGATTTGCTGAAATCCAGGTAGATGACATCCATCGCATGCCCCTGATCTAGTTCCTTGGTCACCCAGTCAAAGAACTCAATCAGATTTGTTTGGCAAGACCGTCCTTCGGTAAAACCATGTTGCCTCGGATCTTGCATCCTGTTGGTTTTGAGAAAGTTCACTATTCGCTCTTTCAGGAGCGCCTCCATTACTTTTCCTGCCACCGAGGTAAGGGTCACGGGCCTGTAGTTTGACACTTCTTCCCTGTCACCACTGTTGTGTAGAGGTACAACATCAGCCATTCTCCAGTGTTGAGGAACCTCTCCCGTTTCCAAGGATCTGTTGAAGACATCCTTTAACGGTCCTGAAAGAACCTCTCTGAGCTCTTTCAGTATCCTGGGATGTATCCCATCCGGTCCCATGGCTTTGTCCACTTTCAGTTTAGCAAGTTTTCTAACACCTGGTCTTCTGTGAATGGTGTGTTAACTACTTCATTCCCATTTTTATATTTGGGAGTCACAGCTGGTCCATCTCCAGGATCTTCTTTAGTAAAACAGAGCAGAAGTATTTGTTTAGCAATTTAGCTTTTTCAGTGTCACTTTCCACGAGTCCTTTCCCAGCATTTTTTAGTCCTGCAATTCCAACTCTGATCTTCTTCCTTTCCTGAATATACCTGAAGAAAGTTTTGTTGCCACCTTTAACATCTTTAGCCATCTTTTCCTCTGCCTTTGATTTTGCTATCCTTATTACTCTTTTAGACTCTTTGAGTTGGATCCTGTATTCATTTCTGTGTTCTTCTGTTTGCAAGCTATTGAATTTTGTGAAAGTTGTGTTTTTTGCCTTTATTTGAGCAGCTACCTCTTTGGAAAACTAAATAGGTCTCCTTCTCCTCTTGTTTTTATTTACTTTTCTTACATATTTATCGGTTGCCTCTTTTATTGCCTCCTTTAGTTTAGCCCATTGCAATTCCACTTCCTTTATCTCCTTCCACCCCGTCATCTCCTCCTTTAAGTACTCTGCCATTTTATTGAAGTCAGTGTATTTGAAGTTTAGGACTTTGAGCTTGCTATGATTGGCCTGTACCATGGCTTTTATCTCATACCACACCGTGTGATGGTCGCTGTTGCTCACAGGGGAACTCACGCAGACATTCGGCACACTATCACCGTTTGTGAGCACTACATCCAACGTTGAGCTTTCCCTGGTTGATTCCATCACCATTTGTCTAAATAATGCATCTTGGAGAGCATCCACAATTCTTTTGCTTCTTTCCAGATGTGCAGAAGGAGTAATCCAATCCACATCAGTTAGATTAAAGTCACCCAATATGATCGTTTCCCCCTTTGTTGCTATCTTGGCAATATCTATAATCAGTTCACTATCTCTCTCTTCAATTTGAGTCGGAGGTCTGTAGACTACAGCAATATGGATGACAGTGCCATCTCCTCTTTCCAACACAATCCAAAGCGCTTCTTCTTTTCCCCATGTCCCCTGCATTTCAGTAGCTTTAATATTGCTTTTGACATACAAGGCTACTTACATAAGAACATAAGATATGCCATACTGGGTCAGACCAAGGTCCATCAAGCCCAGTATTCTGTTTCCAACAGTGGCCAAGCTAGGTCATATGTACCTAGCAGTTTCCCCAAGGGACACAGGCTCCACAATGCTTGTATTGGTTCAAACATTGATATCCTGGGTCCCTTCTTAATAATGGTTTATGGACCTTTCCTCCAGGAACTTGTCCAAACCTTTTTTAAACCCAGCTACACTAACAGCCTTTACTACATCCTCCGGTAACAAATTCCAGAGTTTGATTACACGTTGAGTGAAAAAATATTTTCTTTTATTAGTCTTAAATAGTTTACCCTGTAGCTTCATTGCATGTCCCCTAGTCTTTCTATATTCTGATAAGGTAAACAATCGATCTACGTTTACCCATTCCACTCCGTTCATTAATTTATAGACTTCTATCATATCTCCCCTCAGCCGTCTCTTTTCCAGGTTAAAGAGCCCTAACCTTTTTAGCCTTTCTTCATAGGAGCATCCTTCCATCCCCTTTACCATTTTAGTGGCTCTTCTCTGAACCTTTTCTAAAATCGTTATATCTTTTTTAAGATACGGCGACCAGAATTGCACACAATATTCAAGGTGCGGTCTCACCATGGAACGATATAGAGGCATTATAATATCTTTTGGTTTATTTTCCATTCCTTTCCTTATCATACCTAGCATTCTATTTGCTCTCTTGGCCGCTGCTGCACACTGGGCCGAGGGTTTTAACATGGTATCCACAATGACGCCTAAATCTTTTTCCTGGGTGGTAGTTCCTAATGTGGAACCTTGCATCGTGTAACCATAGTTTGGGTTGTTCTTCCCTAGGTGCATAACCTTGAACTTGTCCACATTAAATTTCATCTGCCATTTTGATGCCCAGTCTTCCAATTTATCAAGATCCTCTTGCAATTTTCCACAGTCCTCTTGGGTTTTAACAACTTTACATAGTTTTGTGTCATCTGCAAATTTGATAACCTCACTCGTTATTCCACTTTCCAGGTCATTTATGAATATGTCAAAAAGCAGCGGACCAAGCACAGATCCCTGGGGTACACCACTATTCACCTTTCTCCATTGGGAAAATTGGCCATTTAGCCCTACCTTCTGCTTTCTATCTTTTAACCAGTTCTTGATCCACAATAGTACACTGCCTCCTATCCCATGACTCTTTAGTTTTGCCAAAAGTCTCTCATGAGGGACCTTGTCAAAGGCTTTCTGAAAGTCCAGATACACAATATCAACCGACTCACCTTTGTCCACCTGATTATTCACTCCTTCAAAAAAACATAACAGATTAGTAAGACAAGATCTTCCTTGTCTAAAGCCATGTTGGCTGTCTCCCATTAGGTCATGACTATCTACATGCTGAGTAATTTTATTCTTTATGATGGTTTCTACCATTTTTCCCGGTACTGACGTCAGGCTCACCGGTCTGTAGTTTCTCGGATCACCCCTGTAACCCTTTTTAAAAATTGGTGTTACATTGGCGATCTTCCAATCTTCAGGTATTAGAGATGATTTTAATGATAGTTCACAGATTACTAATAGCAGGTCTGCAATCTCATATTTCAGTTCTTTCAACACCCTTGGATGTATACCATCCGGCCCAGGTGATTTGCTTCTCTTCAGTTTATCTAACTGTTGTAATACATCTTCCCGATGTATCGATATTTCCTTCAATTCTTCCACACCTTTAAATACCACTTCAGTCATGGGTAACATCCCTACATCTTCCTCAGTAAAGACCGAAGCAAAGAATTCATTCAGTCTCTCCGCTATCGCCTTGTCGCCTCTTAGTGCTCCTTTAACCCCTTTATTATCTAATGGACCAACTGATTCTCTCACAGGTTTTTTGCTACGAATGTACTTGAAAAGGTCTTTACTTCGCGTTTTTGCTTCCACAGCAAGCTTCGTCTCAAATTCTCCCTTTGCCTGCCTTATCAATGCCTTGCATTTGACTTGCCAGTGCTTGTGCTGTTTCCAGTTTTCGTCGTTTGGCTTTTTTTTCCATTTCCTGAAAGATGCTTTTTTGGCAACAACAGCCTCTCTGACCTCACCTTTAAACCATGCTGGCAGTTTTTTGGACTTCCTTCCACTTTTCTTAAAGCGTGGAATACAGCTGGTCTGGGCTTCCAAGATAGTATTTTTCAACAACAGTCAAGCCTGATGTACGTCTTTAACCTTTGCAACTGCTCCTTTTAGTTTTTTCTTAACTGTTTTCCTCATTTTATCATAGTCTCCCTTTCGAAAGTTAAAAGGTAGTACTGTGGATTTCCTTACTATCCCTCCTCCACTAATTAAATCAAAGGCAATCATGCTATGATCACTATTGCCAAGTGGCCCCAACAACCTTATCTCTTGCACTAGATCTGGTGTTCCACTAAGGACTAGGTCTAATATGGCTTCCCCTCTGGTCGGTTCATGAACCAGCTGCTCCAAGAAGCAGTCATTTATTTCATCTAGGAACTTTATCTCCCTAGCATGTCCTGACGTGACCCTGACCCAGCCGATACCGGGGTAGTTGAAATCACCCATTATTATTACTGCGCTGTAACTTTTGTTAGCTTCCTTGATTTCTTTGAACATTTCATCATCCATTTGGTCATTCTGGCCAGGCGGTCGATAGTACACCCCCACTGCCATCGCCTTCCCCCTTTTACATGGAATTTCAATCCATATAGATTCTCCAGCAGATTTTGTTTCCTGCAAAACTTTAATCCTTTCTGACTCAATGCCCTCTCTAACATAGAGAGCAACCCCTCCACCAATGTGATCAGCTCTATCATTACGATATAGTTTGTACCCAGGTATCACTGTGTCCCACTGGTTGTCCTCCTTCCACCATGTCTCTGATATTCCAATCATATCTAACCTTTCATTTAGTGCTATATATTCTAACTCTCCCATCTTATTTTTTAGACTTCTAGAATTTGCATACAAGCATTTTAGAGAATGTATTTTATTCATATTAATTTGGCTATTGCTAGACATGGGTAATTTGGGATCTTTAAGCTCTGTCTGCTCCATACTTGAGGGCATTTGGGCTAGTTTACTCTATTGTGGAACCTCTCTGCTTTTGGTAGTATCCTTCAAAGATACATTCTTCCGAACCATCCGCTCTTGGGCGACTGTCGGCTTTCCACTAATATCTAGTTTAAAAGCTGCTCTATCTCCTTTTTAAAGGTTAATGCCAGCAGCCTGGTTCCATCCCGGTTAAGGTGAAGCCCATCCCTTCGAAGAGCCCCTCCTTTCCCCAGAATGTTCCCCAGTTCCTAACAAATCCAAAACCCTCATCTCTGCCCCATTGTCTCATCCACGCATTGAGACTCCGGAGCTCTGCCTGCCTTTTGGGTCCTGCGCATGGAACAGGAAGCATTTCGGAGAACGCTACCCTGGAAGTTCTGGAGTTCAACTTCCTACCTAAAAGCCTAAATTTAGCCTCCAGAACCTCCCTACCACATTTTCCTATGTCATTGGTACCGACATGTACCAAGACAGCAGACTCCTCCCCAGCACTATCTAAGACCTTATCTAGGTGGCGCGTGAGGTCCCCTACCTTTTCACCAGGCAGGCATGTTACCAGGCGATCCTCACGTCCACCAGCCACCAGCTATCTACATGCCTAATGATCGAATCACCAACTATAACGGCTGTCCTAACCCTTCCCTCATGGGCACATGGCCCTGGAGAAACTTCCTCGGTGCGAGAGGGTTTTACATCACCTGGAGGACAGATCCTAGTTACAGGATCACTTCCTGCCACACCAGGGTGATGCTGTCCTGTCACGTGACCTCTCTCCTCCATGGCAACAGGGATGCTGCCAGACTGGAGGTGGGACTTCAGGACTATATCCCTGCAGGTCTCGTCTATGTACCTCTCTGTCTGTCTTATGCTTTCCAAGTCTGCTACTTTAGCCTCTAGAGAACAGACTCGTTCCCTGAGAGCAAAGAGCTCCTTGCACCTAGTGCACACGTAAGACCTCTCGCCAACTGGGAGAAAATCGTACATGTGACACTCAATGCAAAAGACTGGAAAGCCCCCATCCCGCTGCTGGACTGCTGTCTGCATCTTAGTTTTAAGTTTGTGTTTAGATCTAAGTTCTTTACTTACTAAGGGTTGCTATGGATATTTATACTAATAAAACTGTACCTAATACATGTAATATACCTTGTTCACCTGAAGCTTAACTAATCTCAGGTCCTTAGTGTATGATTTGGGTAACGAGCTTCACCTGAGTGCACCTCCTGCCTTTTAAGATGTGTAAGTACCTATAAAGCTACGATTATCCCAGGGGAGGGAGGGAGGGAAATAACACTTATTAAAAGAGGGCTGCTACACAGTACCCTGTCTTGTGCTGCTGAGGTAAGCTATATTCTGATTTGATTTAAATTATAGCTCTTAGCTGCTGCTAGGCTCTAACTTCTTATTAAATTTAAACTCTCTGCTGGGTTCTAAATTTAACCAGAAAGCTCTCTTCTGTGTTTTAAATTTAAGCTGAAGGTACTTTGCTGATGCTAGGCCCTGAGTGACTATTAAATTTAAACTACAAGCTCTCTGCTGGGTATGAAATGTAACCAGAAAGTTCTCCTCTGTGTTTTAAAACTAAAAGTACTTTTCTGATGCTAGGCCCTGAGTGACTATTAAATGTAAACTACAAGCTCTCTGCTGGGTTCCAAATGTAACCAGAATGCTCTCTTCTGTGTTTTAAATTTAAACTAAAAGTACTTTGCTGTTACTAGGCCCTGAGTGACTATTACATTTAAACTACAAGCTCTCTGCTGGGTATGAAATGTAACCAGAAAGTTCTCCTCTGTGTTTTAAATTTAAACTTAAACTGCTGCTACTTGGCCCTGACTGATTTAACAAAAAATGTGGGTTCACAGATTAATTAGCTTTAATACAAAGAATTCCTTTTAGAAAATTACCAGAAGTATATACTCACAGTTGCAGATCTCTCTCCAGAAGTAACAGTCCCTTTATCTAGTCTTCCTCCTCCTTTTCCATTTTCTCTGTCTCTTCTAAATAGATTATAGCCAGCTATGGCTATATCTCAATCATGTGATTCATTAAACCATGTTTCTGTAATTGCCACAATGTCCAAATCCGTTTCCACCATTAGGACTTCCAGGTCTGGAATTTTGTTGGCGAAGCTTCGAGCATTTGTGCTCATTGCTTTCCAGCATTTTCCTGGCTTGTGTGTATTTTGCATTGATTTTGTTCTGCCCACTTCTTCCCACATGTTTTTGATGTGTGGTTTAAAAGTGTGGCTGTGTCTGATGTTGTTCTGCTTTTGCTGGGGGTGGCATGCAGATGTTGACCTTCCACATCCGTCACCCCCTTTTCCTAGTTTAAATGCATATCCACATACTGCCTGAATTTTTCACGTAGGATTCTTTTCCCTGCGACAGAGAGATGTAGTCCATCAGCACAGTATAGTCTCTTGTTGGTCCATCTGTTGTCCGAGTTGCCAATAAATCTGAATCCTTCTTGTTTGCACCAGGTCTGGAGCCATGTATTAAAGCTGTTAATGCGATGCAGCCTTTTTGTCCCCTTACCAAGAACAGGTAGAACTTCTGAGAATGCAACAGTGTTAACAACGTGCTTGAGTTTCTCTCCCAGAGATTGGAAGTCCTTTTGGGCTGTAGAGGCACTGTTTCTAGCCAGGTCGTTTGTGCCTAAGTGGATAATAACATCAAGTTTGGAGTGTTCACTTTTTGCGCTAAGTAATTCAACAACTTACTTTGTATTCCTGCTGGCTGAAGAGCCTGATAGGCACATGACTATCTTCTCTCCTTTGAACTGTGTTCCCAAGTTAGTGCCTCTGATGATGGAATCTCCAAGTAGTAGTAGTTTTCTGTTTGGTGAGGTTTTCTTCATATTTGGTGCTTTAGCAGGGGATTGGGCATTGTCTGACTCATTTAAGGGCCCTTCAGTTTCTTTGGATTGGGCATCCTCATTAGCCAAGGCAGAGAAGGCATTGTGCAGGGATATCTCTTGATGTATAGGATGTCTCTGTGTTACAGGTCGCAATCTACCAGAATCCACTGTGATCCATTTGTTCCTGGGGCGTTAGATTCTTTGTGGGAGCGGTGGTGGACTTTGTTCGGTTTGTATCCTAGAAGAGGTGCGCTTCATTGCAGCCAGTTCCTCCCTCAGTAGAGACACTTCTTTATGAATGGCAGCTAGGTCTTTCCTTAGTAGAGTCAGTTCTTCATGCATGGCAACTGACTTTAGGCATATAGGACAAGCTCTTAGGCTCCAAATGATTCGTCTTTGAATGAAAGTACCACAGTTATTGCACTGAATACACGACATGTTTATGCAGTCCCAGAAGAAGAAGAAGAAAAGATGAAGATGATGTGGCTTTTAACCCAAGTTAGGATTGCCTTTCTGTTCCTTAAGAAGATTGCCTTTCTGTTCCTTTTCAAGAATTGTGAGGCTTTCACATTTCGAGTTCCATTCTTCTGGCTTCTGACGTGAAAACGGCGATGTGTTACTTGGCCACTGTAGTATTAAACAAGCGATGACGAGGAAGAAATCCAAATGGTGCTAAGCATTCCAGGAAGATGCAATACATTCCACATGATGATTGATATATTGCAGATAGATGACAGGAGTGTTTGCATTTTCCTTTGAGCTTCAGTGTGCACACCAAGATTTGATGGCACATAGGACCAGAACCTTTCAAGCCCACCGTCCAAGAGTAAGCTCTCTGCTCTGAACAACCATCTCCACCCAAAATCACTACCAATCACAATTTCATAGCCAAGGAAGGTGGTTATACATTATTGGATTAATAATTACTTTAAGATTTTTCAAATATGATTAAAGGATTGATTTGATTAAAGGATAAAGCGGTATATAAAACCTGTTAAATAAATAAATTAAATAAATGTTCTAGAATTAATTTAAATCCAAAACCCAACTCTTGAGTACATTCAGTTCCATATTCTTTGCCTTTTCAAACCCACAGCAAAAATTAAATTCCCAGGGCTGCACTCGCACCGTCATTCAATCCACATTTACATTGGACACCGAACAATAGAATGAGAAGAACAAACATGACAAACCCACTCACCATCCCGTCAGCAATAGGAAAGAGTTCCCAAGCTGCTAGGAACCGAGCTCTCTCGTTATACGCACCAACTCTCCGGAACTCCCTCCCTGCTCCAATCCACTCCATCTCCGACCTGTCAACCTTCAGGAAAGCGATAAAGACGCATCTTTTCCAACTGTATTATGACCATATAACATAGCTACGCTATGGATCCTGCCTTCCAGCCTTAACTTAGACCTTCCTACTTCTCACAGTCCACTAACCAGCCTGTAGATAGTTCGACCTATTACTACCCAAGATGACACCCCTGTTTAATGTAAGATGTTTTGTTGTTTATAGTGCAATATCTGACACGATTGCTCTGTTCTTTGACACTTGTTCTATATAAAGCCTGTTCTATGTAAAGCATTGATACTTGTTCTCTGCAAACCACACTAATTTCAACATAGTGCGGTATATAAAAATCAAATAAATAAATAAATTCACAACTCCACAACATATACCATCTATTCTTTCTCTGGATATATATCACAATTATAGTTAGCATTTAGGGGTTTGTTTACTTAGCTGCGGTAGCGGCTTCCAAGCAATATGGAGCCGCGGTCCCATTGAATTCAAGGCGGCCGTGACTCCAATATCGCACGGAAGCTGCTACCGCAGCTAAGTAAACAAACCCCTTAGTAAATATTACCCGCTAACAGAAACTTAGCATCCATCCTTTGCTGAGTGTTCTCAATCCACTTTTACACTTTCAATAAGTTGTTTTAAAAGCTTTGGATTATAGTAAACAATAGTCTTTTTCCTGTAGGTCACTTTCATCCCTTGGCAGGGAAGAACAATCCAAATTGTGCCCCAGTCTTCCTCAGTGGCTCATGCAGGGACTAAATCCCTTGCTAAGTCCGGCACCAAGATTAAGATATAATGTTTATAAATTAATTAATCTGCTTTGCTTCTAGCCAGGTCCAAGATTTCCAATACTTGTTTAAAACGGTTCAGACAGATCAAAATTGGTCCAGTGAATCACTTGGTTGACATTAATTTGCTAAATATATATGAATTCAGATAAAGGATAGGGAAGAGGAATGCTCTGAGTCCACCGGAGCTAACAGATTAAGCTGCCATCTTGTTGGGCTCCATTCTGGAACCCCTATATTGTTTATCTCCTTTTGAAGGTGTTGTCTCCAGAATTGCACATAATACTCCAAATGAGGTTGCACCAGAGACTTATACAAAGGTACTATCATCTCCTTTTTTTCTACTGGCCATTCCTCTCCCTATGCACCCAAGCATCTTTCTGGCTTTCGCCATCACCTTTTCTGCCTGTTTAGCTACTTTAAGATCATCAGAAACAATCACGCCCAGGTCACGCTCTTCTTTCATGGATAGAAGTACTTTGCCCCTACACTGTACTGCTCCCTTGGATTTTTGCAGCCCAAATGCATGACCCTGCATTTTTTAGCATTAAATTTCAGCTGCCAAATTTTTGACCATTCTTCAAGATTAGCTAGATCCCTCCTCGCGCTATCTACTTCTTCCTGGGTGTCTATTCTATTGCAGAGTTTGGTATTATCCATAAAGAGGCAAACCATATTCGACAACCCTTATGCAATAACACTAACAAAGATGTTTAAAAGAATCAGACCAAGAACAGATCTCTGCGGCACACCACTAGTAACCTCCTCCTCAGAGTGAGCTCCATTTATCTGCACCCTTTGTTACCTCCCACTCAACCAGTTTCTAACCCAGTCAGTTATTTTAGGGTCCATCCCTGGGGTGCTCAGTTTGTTTATAAGTCGTCTGTGCGGAATGGTGTTAAAGGCTTTTCTTAAATCTAAATACACCACATCTAGGCCTCTCCCTCGGTCCAACTCCCTGGTTACCCAGTCAAAGAAATCAATTGGATTTGTCTGACAAGACCTGCCTCTGGTAAACCCGTGCTGCCTTGGATCCTGCAATCCATTAGACTCCAGAAACCTCACTATTCTCTCTTTTAGCAGCATTTCCAATAATCTACTCACCACAGAGGTTAGACTAACCAGTCAACCTCATCCTTACTTCTGCTTTTGTGTAAAGGAACCACCTGTGCCTCTCTCCATTTCTCTGGGACCACTCCTGACTCCAAAGAAGCATTGAAAAGTTCAGTCAGTGGAGATGCTAGAATGTCCCGAAGTTCCTTCAGTATTCTCGGATGTATCCTATCCGGTCCCATCTCTTTGTCTACTTTTAGTTTAGCTAGTTCCTCACAAACATACTCTTCTGAAAATCATTCAAGATCCCCATCACTTCTGTTCCTATTTGTGGGTGTTTTCTGGGGTCCTGCTCCTGCCCTTTATCTGTGAACACAGAACAGAAATATTTGAAAAGCAATTCCACTTTATCCTCATCAGTTTCTGCATATTCATCCCCTTCATCCTTGAGTCTGATAATACCACTTTTGCCCTTCCTTCTCTCACTAAGATATCTGAAAAATGTATTATCCACCCCATTTTATTCCATTGCCTATTGCTTCTTCTTTTTGTATCTTTGCTTTCCTGACTACTTTGCTCGCTTCTCTAAGCTTTTCCAAATATAGATGCTTGTCTTCCTCTCTCTGTGATCTCTTGTATTTCGTGAAGGCAATCCTCTTTTTCTTCACCTTTTCAGCTACTTCTGTTGAGAACCATAGTGTCCTCCTTTTCCTTTTACATTTATTTACCTTTCCAACAAAAAGTTTTGTTGCCCTTTAAAATATCCCCTTTCAGTTTTACTCTTTGCTTTTACACATCCCCCAGCTGTTCCCATCCCGCTAACGACTCCATGAGGTATTGTTTCATCTTGGCAAAGTTAGTTTTCCTAAAGTCTAAGACCCTCCCTTTTGACTGGATTTTATCAGCCCTAGTCCTAATACTGAACCACACCATCTAGTAATCACTGGATGTGAGATGGTCTCCAACTATCACATCAGAAACACTTTCCCCCATTGGTAAGCACCAAGACCAGTATGGCCCCTTCATGTGTGGGTTCTGTTACCAGTTGCTGGAATAGTTCTCCCTGTAGAAAATCTAGGATCTCCTTACTTCTAGATGACAATGCAGCCGGGATGTACCAATCAACATCTGGCATAATGACATCACCTATCAGTAGCACTTCTTTCATGGCAATACTGCGTATGTCTTCCCAACTCCGGACACTACTACCTCAACCTACCACCAACAGGCCGACCAGACAGACCACCAGCAACACTCTCACTATCCTCCATGAATGAACTAAGTTCAACCAGCAAACCTGTAACAGAGCATTCGAACTGTACGCACCCTCTCTCTGGAACTCCATTCCACACCAGATCCAAAACAAAGACCTCTCCACATTCCGGAAACATCCTGTTTCATGAATATCTTGGATCCGAAAGAGACATCTCTCACTGACTGCCAAACAAGATCCCCCTACTTAAGTCCCCTACTACCAACTAAGAGACCCACGTCAACTGTCTAGTACTGTTTCCCCCTTGTTCAGATCTTCACTTCTGACCCCCTGGTGATGGCCCCTCCAATTTGATTATTGTCCCCCCCCCCTTTTTTTGTCTAAACCGCTTTGACCCGGTGAAAAGCGGGATATAAATGCAGCTAAATAAATAAATAAATATTAAATCCCCATCCACTTCTTCTCATTGTGAGGGAGATCTGTATATCACACCAATGCAAATGGATTCTCCTTTCCCTCTTTCTAGTTTAACCCACAGTGCCTCCTCACTCCCTTTTACACAGCTGCTTGAATTCTTAAAGACACAGCACAGGAAATACTTGAAAGAGCTAATTAGGTGAAGAATGGTGCTTGTATTAGGAAATTTCTGGATTTTTCCCCCACTGGATGGTCCCTGGGACTATTTTCATTTCTGCAGTGGAAGACTACTTTACAGTTGGGAATAGAATGTGAGTGAGGTGGATAAGAAACGCAGTCGGGGCTGAAGAGCAGGTTGTATGTGTGAGATGTAGAGTGTGAGAGGTAGACATTTGGTTTAAAAGTTGGGATTATGGAGAAAAAGGGTTACAGTGTGCTTGATAAAATTTACGTGAGTAAAAATTGGAAAGGGAGAGTTAGTAGAGGCTCTCTGGAGTTCCAACTGAGCACTAAATAAATAAAACAGGCTTTTATCTGCTAATGATATAATTTACCCTGAAAGCATCTTTTAAAGAAATCTGACAGATTTACAGAGCAGAATGTTCTGAATTGAAAGGAAAGTGGAAAAGAGGTGCCTGGAGAAGGAGAGGGTAATTGCGAGGAACTGTGTAAAAATACAATGATTGGTGACCAAATTGATCACAGATACTGGTTTTAAACCTAAAGAAGCTGGTGGTCTCTAGGGGAAATTCTGTTTTACCTCTCTTGGAGAGTAAAATAACAACAACAAAAAAAACCCTTGACTATTTAAATATTGGAGATCTTCTTTGTTGAAACTGAAGTAAATATTCCTTGGAAAGGGAGTTTTAAATCCTTTATCAGGAGAGCTGAAGATAAACTGTGCTCAGGATGCATGAAATGTTGAAACAGTGACAGTTTGGTGAGCTGTAAGGTGTTAAAGCACAGAGACGTTTTTTGATTTAAACTCCTGATTGCTGGGACACAGATAATTTCCAGTTGTGACTTTTGAAAGAACTCAAATTTGATTCCTAGAGGAATTATCCTGTAAGACTTTAAAAAGTGTGTGAGACTGGTCAGGATGTGTGTGTGTGTGAGAGAGCAAAAGGTATTTAAATAGGAGCATTTAATTATCTTTTATTTTTGATTAGTATAGGGAGAGTACAATGACAAGTCACAGTCCAAACGTTAATACAAAGGGACTGAAGACACAGCCTCAATATTAGCACAGGTTTTCTTGTTGAGTTTTAAAGGCAGGTAGTAGGGAAGAGTGACCATCACTGGACCAGAGAAGTTCCTGAACCCTAATTGACTAGAAATAAGGAATCCAACATCAAATTGGACATCTGGACATCAGATGGGGCCTCTTCCAAGAAAGTGAAAAAGAATTCCATTTCCATTTTCTGTTTCTTCACACTTCCTGCCTTTTTTGTCTTTTCCTTTGCTACATCTCTCTTTTACATTAATCCTTCTATTTATCTCATTTGCCTTTTACCAACATAAAAACATAAGAACATAAGAAATGTCGTACTGGGTCAGACCAAGATCCATCAAGCCCAGTATCTTATTTCCAACAGTATCCAATTTAAGTCACAAGTACCTGTCAGGTGCCCAAAAAGGTACACAGGTTCCACAACGTTTGTCCTGGGGTAAGCAGTGGATTTTCTGTGTACTTTTTAATAATGGGTTATGGACCTTTCTTCCAGGAACTTGTCTAAACCTTTTTTAAATCCAGCTACACTAACAGTTTGTTCTACATCCTTTGGTAAAGAATTCCCAAGTTTGATTACACGTTGAGTGAAAAAATATTTTCACTTATTACTAATAAATGAGTTACGTTATGGCTTCATTGCATCTCCCTTAATCTTTCTACTTTTTGATGGAGTAAACAACTTATCTACATTTACTCATTCTACTCCATTCATTAATTTATAGACTTCTATCATATCTCCCTTCAGCTGTCTCTTTTCCAGTTGAAGAGCCCTAACCTTTTAAGCCTTTCCACATAGGGGTATCCTTCCATCCCCTTTTTCATTTTCTAATTCTGCTATATCCTTTTTAAGATATCACAACCAGACTTGCACACAATATTCAAAGTGCGGTCACACCATGGAATGATACAGGGATATTATAATCCTTAGTTTTACTCTCCATTCCTTTCCTTATGATTCCTAGCATTCTATTTGCTTTCTTGGCCACCACTGCACACTGAGCGGAGGGTTTCAACGTATTATACGTATTATCCATGATGTCACCTAAGTCCCTATGCTGGGTGGTAGTTCCTAATGTGGATCCTTGCATCATGTAACCATAGTTTGGGCTGTTCTTTCCTAGGTGCATAACTTTGCATTTGTCCACATTAAATTTCATCTGCCATTTGGACATCCAGTCTTCCAATTTATCAAAGTCTTCTTGAAATTTTCCACAATCCTCTTGGGTTTTAAAAACTTTGAATAATTTTGTGTCATCTGCAAATCTGATCACCTCACTCGTTCCTATTTCCATGTCTTTTATGAATAAGTTAAAATGCAGCGGACCCAACATAGATCCCTGGGGTTCTCCACTATTCACCTTTCTCCATTGAGAAAATTAGCCATTTAGCCCTACTCTCTGCTTTCTATCTTTAACCATTTCCTGATCCACATTTTTAATTTCACCAATAGTCTCTCATGAGGGAACTCGTCAAAGGCTTTCTGAATAAACAGATGCACTTTATCAACTGGCTGACCTTTGTCCACCTGTTTACTCACACCTTCAAAATAATTTAACAGATAATAAGATTTCCTTGGCTAAATCCATGTTGTCTTTCTCCCATTAAACCATGACTATCTATCTATCATTTTGCCTGGTACTGACATCAAGCTCACTGCTCTGTTGTTTCCCAGATCATCCCTGGAACCCTTTTTAAAAAAATTGGCATTACATAGTCCATTCTCCAATCTTCAGGCACTACAGATGATTTTAACAATAGTTTACAGATTACTAATAGTAGGTCTCCATTTCAGTCATGGGTAACTTCCCTAAATCTTTTTCAGTAAAGATCGAAGCAAACAATTCATTGAGTCTCTCTGCTATGGTCTTGTCCTCCTTTAGCACCCCATTTGACTCTTTTTTTCCATTTCCTGAAAGATGCTTTTTTGGCTACAACAGCCTCTCTGTCCTCATCTTTAAACCATGCTGGCATTTTTTGGTTTTCTTTCCACATTTCTTAAAGTGCGCAATACAGCTGGTCTGGGCTTCCAAGGTAGTATTTTTAAACAATGCCAATGCTTTATGTAAATCTTTAACCTTTGCAGCTGTTCCTTTTAGTTTTTTCTTAGCTATTTTCCTCATTTTATCATAGTCTCCCTTTTTGAAATTTAAAAGGTAGTACTGTGGATTTCCTTGCCGTCCTTCCTCCATTAAATCAAATGCGATCATGCTATAATCACTATTGCCAAGTGGCCCCAACATCCTTATCTTTTGCACCAGATCCTGTTTTCCACTAAGGATTAGGTCTAAAATAGCTTCCCTTCTTGTCGGTTCATGAACCAGTTGCTCCAAGAAGCAGTCATTTATTTCATCTAGAAACTTCATCTCTCTAGCATGCCCTGCTGCGACACTGACCCAATCAATACTGAGGTAATTGAAATCACCCATTTTACTGTGTTGTAACATGTTAACTTCCCTGATTTCTTTTAGCATTTCATCATCGAGCTGTTTATTCTGGCCAGGCTGTCGGTAGTATACCCTCACTGCCGTTGCCTTCCCCTTTTTACATGAGATTTCTATCCATAGAGATTCCTACCATGCAGCCATCATCATTAGGCTCACAAGCGCCCCCCTAGGCTTTAGGATTCTAAGGGAGAGATAGGAGTTTTACTGTGGTTGGGATAGGGCTGCAAAGAAGAAAACAAAACATACCAGCTTGACTAGTGGTCACTGCCATAGGGCTGTGTCTGGGTACTGTACTGCAGAGTACAGTACCCAGACACACTTTCTGAGGCAGAGCAGCAATGAAGCTGGGAGGGAAGAGGACACCTCACTCTCTTATATATTCCATTCCATTCTTATAGAATAGTTAAGAGAGAAATAAAATTTTAAAATTAAAAAGCTGCAATACAGGCCCAGTCCCTGGGAATCCAATCCCATTGGAGCATTATAGCTGCATAGGCAGTGGGCAAACACATCCCCTCTCACCTCAATCCTGTCAAGAGTGTCAGCAAAGACACCCAGCCTTATGGGGCACTGTACTGCAGGGCCAAGCCAAGACATACATAATGCCTGGTTACTGATGCAACTGTATAGTAACAGATATCCAATGTCATTTCCATAGAGAGGCAAAGGGAAATTGATGCGGTGCTGGGTATGGAGACAAGACAGAAGCAGCTGGTGAAGGCAAATCAGCCTCGCAGCAGATTCACTGTAGTCCCTGCTGGAAAGTGCAAGGAGATGGTCTTGGCACTTACAGAATCTGAGGGATCCAAATAGGTGAGATTTACTTGTTACATCTTATGAATGCCAGAAAGAAGTTCTCTTTGGCATGATGCAAGTGAAGTTCATGACTATCATAGTATATGCAAAACTAACCCATTTAGAGAAATTGCCCTGAGTAAGATTTAATCTGCATCATCAGACAGTTCAAGTGTACAGGCCAAAAAGCCTGTTGAAGAGATTCTGCTAGTGTGCTAAATGATGAGGAGGTAGAAATTGATCCTGGCAGTGCCAAGATGGCGCCAAGAGCACTACGTGTAGAGGGAACAGTAGAGAGTGGGAAGGATGCTGCTGACCTTTCATCCTCAACTCTGCACAGGTCCAGCAGCAGTACCAAGAGCAGCGTCTTCCACCCCCCACCCCCCTTCCCAGGAAGTACAGGGGAAGAATCATAAAACCTCACACATGCAGAAAAATTTTAAAGCGCTTGATGATCTGCAGTATGCAGAATGCAATTATGGTAGGCAGCGCATTAGCAAAGGGAAGCAGATGGGTCATCTTATGGACAGTGGCATGCTGCATCATTTGAAAAAACAGCACTCTTTCCAACCCAGTACAAAGGAATGGGCTGATCCTAGGCTGAGGACTCTATCTAAGAGTGGAAATAAATAGCAGTGGTAGGAAAGGGACAGGAAAGATGAAATCCCTTTCCCAAGCAGATCCCCTATCCTCTTTTTTCTGCTAGCCAGAGGCAGAGCAGTAGACCCGACGAATATTGAAGCAAGCCACATGAAGGACACATGGTGGTGTTCTTTAGCACTGTCACGAGGCAGGCAGCAGGCAACATCGAGGGTGGTGGCCTGGTGCATCGTGGAGAAGATGGGTGAGAAAGTGGGGTTTAAGAGGCTACTGCATCTCTTAGCTCCCACGTACCGAGTGCCTTGCAGAGCAATGGTTAGTAAGCAGGAGATTGCAAAACCAAATTGAGAAACAATTCCAATGTGAAACACAAAAAGCAGGGGCAAAGATACAAAAAAAATCCCTTCCTAGAAAAAATTCAGAGCTCTTTCAGTAATATATGAGGAAAATGGGACAATTTTAGAAGGCAATGAAAAAGGGACTGGTATTCCCCTCAAATAAGCCCTGCAAATTATCAAATAAATACCAAATAATAAAATCCTTAACAGTAAATAAAAAATAAATTAGATCAGGAATTGGCAGAACATACATACATTTATTACTACAATAAAATTGTAAATGACTTTATAACAAATATTACATTCAACATCAACACAGATTTTATAAATTTATTGTTTGTAAAACAATCTAAGCACCCAACCTGTTTCTTCATAAAAAGTCTGTCTCAAGGAACTTGTTAGAAGTGCTGATGTAAAGGGAGATCTATAAGGAGCCACCATGCAGCCCCACAAAGGGACCACTAGCTGGAAATGAATGCATGGCTGCATGAATGGTGTCATCGAGAGCGTTTTGGTTTCCTGGACCATGGGATGCTGTTCCAAGGGTTGCAGAGCAGAGATGGCATTCATCTGCCCAAGAATGGTTGACATGTTTTCAGTAGCAGACTGGCTAATCTACTGAAGAGATTTGTTGGGGATGGGTGAAGAAAGCCCCCAGATAAGTGAAACATTAAATACCTTTACGGAAATAGGTAAAAGGGGCAACGTATGGAAAGCGGTATGTATAAATACCCATAGCATGGGAAATAAGATCCCTGGACTCCTCTTCGGCTGCTGGCAACACCAGTGAGTTCCCCCGAGCAATCGGGGTGGAGCGGAGGCCCGAGGCAGAGTCACGCCTCCCGCAGCCCTTTAAAAGAAGGGCGCCATTGTCCCAGGACTCCTCTTTTGCTGCCGGCAACACCAGCAAGCTCCCCCGAGCGATTGGGGTGGAGCGGAGGCCTGAGGCAGAGTCCCGCCTTCTGCGGCCCTTTAAAAGAAGGGTGCCATCGGGGCACCCCCGCGCCCGAGGGCCTCGCCAGAAGGCCCTTTGGTGTGGCCCTTAGGTGGGAGCCCTCTCCCTGGAGCACTCATGTGGGGGTGCTCTGGCGTGAGCCGTTAACCCTGCTCCTCCAAATCTCTGTAGCTGCATGGAGCCAAGTAGGCACGATCGCTCCACCACACTTGGCCTACTGACCCCAACCATCTCACAACCATCCCTTTACCTTCAAGTAACTTTCCTTGACTTACTTCCCACTGCTGGCACTGATCCTCCCTTCCACTACCCGCCTAGAACTTGCTACCCATCGCCTGCATAGAACTGCTACCCATCGCCTGCATAGAACTGCTACCCATCGCCTGCATAGAACGCTACCCATCGCCTGCATAGAACTGCTACCCATTGCCTGCATAGAACTGCTACCCAGTGTTTGCATAGAACTGCTACCCACCGTCTGCATAGAACTGCTACCCATTGCCTGCATAGAACTGTTACCCTGTGCTTGCATAGAACTGCTACCCATTGCCTGCATAGAACTGTTACCCATTGTCTGCACAGAACTGTTACCCATTGTCTGCACAGAACTGTTACCCAGTGTTTGCATAAAACTGCTACCCATTGCCTGTATTGAACTGCCACAAGTGTTTGCATAGAACTGCTACCCAGTGTTTGCACAGAACTTGTTGCCCATTACCATGGCCCCACATCACATTGTCCTTCTCTTCCTCCCCAACTGCCTCCCCTCCTACCAACACCCTCCCTCCTCTTCCCCCTACCCCCCTACCTTCCTCATTTCGCCCTCCATTCTGTCCCCTTACCTAGCATCTGCTCTTGAGCTTCAGCACACCATCCCCCACATTCAACCATCCCCTCTCTCTCTAAGGCAACCCCACCCTCCCTTCCGTCGTACTGTCTCTGCTTTACCACGCTCTCTACTACTCCTTCTCCTTCTCTCATCAGGCAACATCAACCCCAACCCTGGCCCCCCTCGATTTCTTTCTCACAATAAAAAGAGTTCCTCACGTACCTTATCTAATCTCAGCCACATCCCGCTCCTTCCCCCTTCCACCCTCCCTCACTAATCCCCCAATCTCTCATACAGAGATATCAACCCCAACCTTATCTCCAAAAGAAATCCTCACATAACCTAGCTGATACCATCAATATCACCCCTCACTTCCCTTCTCTCAAGTCCCTCTCGGAGGGCACACACATCCAGACATATCCACCCACACCCTGTTCCCTCTAAATCTCTGCACTTCTCTAGAAATAAAGCCTCATGTTACTCTGATAAGAAATCCTCACATAAGTTATCTAACCTTATCCATATCCCTCTCCTTCCCCCCTCCGCTCTCCCGTTCTCATGTGCCCTATGGAACGCATGCTCAGTCACTAACAAACTTCTTTTTACTCACGATCTCTTTATCTCTAATGCTCTACACCTTTTCGCCCTGACTGAGACCTGGATCCCCACAGATGACACCATATCCATTGCTTCTCTCTGCTATGGGGGTTACCAGTTCTCCCATACACCTCGATCTACTGGTTGCGGTGGTGGTGTTAGTCTCCTACTTTCTCCCTCCTGTCAATTCCAACCTCTCCTGCTACCTCAGTCACCATCCCCTCTCTCCTTTGAAGTCCACTCCATTCGCCTCCTCCTACCACTTCCCCTCCGTGTTGCTGTTATGTATCGCCCACCTGACAAATGCCAGTCAACCTTCCTCACCGACTTCGACTCCTGGCTCTCCGCCTTTCTGGATCCCTCTTCCCCCACTCTTATTCTTGGCGATTTCATCATTCATGTCAACAACCCCTCCGACCCCCATGCCTCAAAATTCCTCGCCCTCATCTTGTACGACCTCCAACTCTGCTCCACCCAACTACACAGCCACTGCCTTGACCTAATACTCTTCTCCAATTCCTCTCCCTCAAACCTCCGCAACTCAATCCTTCCCTCATCTTACCATCACCTTTTAACCTTTACTCTTCAGCTTCCGCCACCTCAACCTCGTCCTGTCTCATCAAACCTATTTAGAAACATCCAGAATATTGATTCCCTGACTCTCTTCTCCACCATTTCTCCATCTCTTTCCTCCATTATATCCTCCAAGTCCGTCGACAAGGCACTATCTTCCTACAATGCTATACTCTCCTCAGCTCTTGACACTCTTGCCCCACCCACCCCATGTCCAGTCAAACGATCTACTCCCCAGCCCTGGCTTTCGCCCACAACCCATTATCTACGCACCTGCACATGTTCCGCCGAGTGTGCTTGGTCCAAATCCCGCTCCCTGGAGGACCTTATACACTTCAAATTCATGCTTGGCTCCTTCCAATCAGCCATAGCACTTGCCAAACAAGACTACTACATCCACCTGACCAATTCCCTTGCCTCTGATCCTCGCCGTCTCTTTAATACCCTCAATTCTCTCCTCAAAGTCCCCCCGCCCCCGGTCCCGCCCTCCCTTTCTGACCAAACCCTAGCCGACTACTTCCATGACAAAATCCACAAGATTACCCTCCAATTCCCCACCCCCTCATCTACCTCCCCCCTTCCCAATTCTCCCCCCCATCCGTACTTCCTTTGCCACCCTCTCCTCCTTCCCTCCGATCTCTGAAGAAGAAACCTCACTCCTTATTACCTCCTCCAAACCTACCACCTGTTCACCTGACCCTATCCCCACCCATCTCCTACACCCCATCTCCTCCACCATTGTACCCACCATCTCTCATATCCTCAACCTTTCACTTTCTACTGCAACTGTCCCCGTTGACTTCAAACATGCTATTATCACACCTCTCCTCAAGAAACCCTCACTCGATCCCATATGCCTTTCTAACTATTGACTCATCTTCCTCCTTCCATTCATATCCAAACTAATAGAATGTGCAGTCCACCGCCGCTGCCTCGACTTCCTCACCTCCCAGGCCCTCCTGGACCCACTACAATCTGGCTTACGTACCTTACACTCCACTGAAACGGCTCTCGCAAGAGTCTCCAATGACCTGTTCCTGGCTAAATCTAAGGGCCTCTACTCCATCCTCATCCTTCATGATCTCTCCGCTGCCTTTGACACCGTTGACTACAATCTTCTCCTCACCACCCTCTCCTCCCTTGGCTTCAAGGACCTGGTACTATCCTGGTTCTCCTCCTACCTCTCCCATCACTCATTCAGTGTATGCTCTGGCGGCTCCTCCTCCTCCCCTACCCCGCTCCATGTAGGTGTACCCCAGGGATCCGTCTTGGGCCCCCTCCTTTTCTCTCTCTACACCCAAGCCCTTGGCACGCTTATCTCCTCCCACGGCTTTCAGTACCATCTTTATGATGATGACTCCCAAATATACCTCTCTACACCTAATATTTCTCCAGCAACCCAGTCCAAGATCTCTGCCTGCTTCTCCGACATCGCCGCCTGGATGTCTCATCGCCAATTGAAACTGAACATGGCTAAGACTGAACTCCTTGTCTTTCCCCCCAACTCCTCCCCTCCTCTTCCCCCTTTCTCAGTCTATGTGGATGGAGCTACTATCCTTCCTGTTCCCTCGGCCCGCAACCTAGGGGTTACCTTTGACACCTCCCTCTCCTTCTCTGCACACATCCAGCTTGTAGCCAAGACCTGTCGCTTCTTTCTCTATAACATTAGAAAAATCCACCCCTTCCTCTCTGAACATACCACCAAAACGCTTATCCACTCCTTAATCTCCTCTCGCCTCGATTATTGCAACCTACTCCCTGTCAGCCACCTCCTTCCCCTTCAATCTATACAAAATCACGCTGCTCGACTAATCTTCCGCCAATCTCGCCATGCCCACATTACTCCTCTTCTCAAGTCGTTTCACTGGCTCCCTGTCCAATTCCGCATCCAATTCAAACTTCTCCTACTGACCTATAAATGCATTCACTCTGCGGCCCCTCATTACCTCTCATCTCTTATCTCTCCCTACGTCCCCTCTCGGAACCTGCGCTCCACTAGCAAATTACTTCTATCTATGCCTTTCACCTGTACCGCTAACTCCCGACTTCGCTCCTTTCACCTTGCAGCACCTTACGCCTGGAACAGCTTACCTGTCTATACACCAGGCACCCTCCCTGGCCCTCTTCAAATCCAGGTTGAAAACCCACCTCTTCACCGTCGCTTTCAGAACCCCCGTCAACTCTCATGACCAAAATGTATTGACCATACTGTGCCTTGCACTAATCTGACCAATGCTCTGTAATGTTCTGACTAGATTGTAATTCCGATGAGCATGACTCTGACGGGCAGGGACTGTCTCTTGTATTCTGGCTGCCTCTTGTTGGTTAGCTGTACAGTGCTGCGTATGTGGCACTCTATAAGTGATAAATAGTAGTAGTAGTAGTAGATGTTGCAGCTTTAATGGGAGAGGCTGACTTGGATTTAGTGGCAGTTAAGAAACATGGTTCACAGAAAACCATGACTGGGATGTAACTATACCAGGCTATACTTTATTCAGAAAGGACTAGATAGGCCACGTGGTCTTTTTCTGTCATCATGTTTATATGTAACTTATAGAACGCAAGATGGAAAAAGGGTCTCACTAATGTGTAAAACACAATACCAGTGACCCTTCTTCCAGCATTTTTGTGTGCAAAAGAGCTACTATTTTGCATTTTGAATGATATTGTGCCATGGAGAATGTTTGAATATTTTGCGTTTATTAGTAGGATCATTTTTCCATCTTGTATTCAATAAATTGGGTGCTTCTAGCTGCGTGACTCTGCAACCAGCATGCTTTGGCTTTTTCGAGGCCACTCCTCTTCGTTCTCCTGCTTTGCACCTTTGCAGGTTCACTGCTTATGCTTGTCATTATATGACTTTTACCCTAATACTATGCTGGTTTGGTATCACCTTTTAAGCTGCATGGTTCTGCAACCAGTGTATTTTGGCTTTTCCTGGGCCACTTCTCTTTGTCCTCCTTCTTTACATCTTTGTGAGCCCCTTTGGCTTGTTATTATATGCCCCTGTTCTGCTACCAGCTTTGACATGTAGTTCCTAACTACAGAAGACCAGGAGAAACTGAACCCAGTGTGGTAGGGGAACACCAGCAGTCTACCGGCATTAATGAGTCTTGAGCTTTCTTTTCAAAATTCCATTACTGTACTTGTTTGGAGGTTCTAGCAGGGGCGCACAGCTATTATTATACCCTTGACCAAAGAATAGTATTTCCATCAGGAGGGATGAGCAATGAAGTTCTGATGGCTGAAGGGGGCACCTGTCTAGCCAGCCTGAGAGCCAGTCCAGTCCCAGCTATTATGGGGTGACAGATTGCACTCACACCCACCATCCTGCATTACTGTAATTGTCGACTATTGGTCTTCTGGGCTCCCAGTTTATCAGATCTAGAAAAAGGACCCAGCTCCGATGCCAAGAAAGGAACAAGTTGTTGTTAAGTGCCGTCAAGTTGATGACAACTCATGGCGACCCTCTAGATCAGTGGTTCTCAACCCAGTCCTCTGGGACCCCCAGGCCAGTCAGGTTTTCAAGATATCCACAATGAATATACATGCGATAGATCTGCATGCACTGCTTCCATTGTATGCAGATCTATCTCATGAATATTCATTGTGGATATCATGAAAACCTAACTGGCCTGGGGGTCCCAGAGGACTAGATTGAGAACCACTGCTCTAGATAGCTGTCCTAAACTATGTTCGGTTTTCAGTCAGGTGGTTAATTGTTGCTAGCTGCTTTTTTTTATTCTTTTCAGCATTTTTGCCATCTTTTGCTGGATGTTCCTTGCCTTCCTACTAATTTAAACTGCCTCTGTGCCTGGTTCCTTTCTACTTATGTTTTAGTTTTTTATTTTATTTCATCTCTAGGTTTCAGGGTGTGTAGCAGCGGCACCCGCGGATAACCATGTTAGTGCTGCTGAATATCCCCTTCAGCAGGATTTACACAGTTTGCAGGTCTGAAAACCATATAAATGCCTTTGAGTATCTCCCCCACCCCCACTCAGTATCTTCGCCAGCACCATAAATAGAAGGCATAGATTTTCTTCCTGTCAATCTTTATTACTGTCCAACTTTCACATCCATATGACATTATAGAAAATACCATGGCTTGGACAAGTCAAATCTTTGTGTGGAGAGATACATCTCTGCTCTTGAGAATCTTGTCTAGGTCCTTCATAGCTATGCATCATTGGATTTCTAGACTGTGTTTATTGATTATTGATCCAAGAACTTTAAAGTTGTCCACTATTTCTATTTCTTCTCCATCAACGATGAACTTATTGATTTTGCCAGGATCTTTGTCTTCTTCACATTAAGGTGTAGGCCCATTTTAAGACTATGGGCCCAATATTCCAAGAGATGCATAAGGAGCCAATAACCAGCTAAAGAAGCCTGCTCATAAAAGGGCATGAATCATGAGACAGCCGCTGGACATGTGCGCAAAGATGGAAAATGAACAGATATGGGATATTGCCTGGAGGTGACCAAATCCAGATAAGCGGACAGTACCCAAACGCCAATATTTAAGAAAACTGAGCAAAAACAGAGGTACATGCAATATAAATGGTTAAGAAGAGCAGGATGCAGTGGGAGGCCATAACCACGCAGTGATGAAAAGGTGGGCTGGGGCCAATAACCCATCATACTCGGGTAGTGGCGCGATAATCGTGTAGGATTGAATATAGGCCACTGGTGCCTTGAGCGGATAGCTCAATATACTAGCACCTGGTCATAGAGCATGTAACTGGTTATGATATCGCATGTGCAATTTGTGTACTGTATGTGCAGGAGCTCCCTCTGGCTAGGCAGATACACAACAGCAGCATGGCATCAGGGAGAAGAACGGTGAATATCAGCTCTGCTGCAGCTAAGGCCCTGATCAGAATGGTGCTAAGAAGTCCAACAGAGGCACATGCACTCGCAGGGCAAACAAACAAACAGGAGGAAGGCGAAGAGAGACTCGACCATTCGTAGGTTGAACCAGCCTTTATTGACCACCCCTACACTGACAGTGTTTCGGCACACAAGCCTTCATCAGGGGGCATGTTTTCAGCCTCCAACAGATGAAAATATAAAGAAATATTAAAACTAAAATAATATAAAACACTAATATAACAATAATTAAAAATAAAATTAAAACAAATAACTGAAATATAATAAAATGATGGGAGCAGCCATCATGTAAAAGATTATTAAAAAGCTTGAGTATTACAAATGTTTCATAACACAATATATACATAACAAAAAGATTGTGAAAATGACCATACTGCAAATATTGTTAAGAAACTTAGATACAGCATATGTTTTGTAACACAATATGTATGTGATGAGAGGATTACAGGAACTATAGCTCAGTCATATGAAAACTAAAAAAGTTAAGTAGAGCCTAATATATAGGTACTAAAGCATGCTGTTAAATTTCTAATTAGTTAGTAGATTAAACATACCAAATTGGTATAAGTAAGAAAGATATAGAACATGAGCAGAAAGCAGGTAGAAAAACCCATTACTGTTAAATGTGATACTAGGGATAAAAATGATCTAAAACCAGGATTGCAATAATGCCACACAGAGCGTCACAAGCTGTAAAAAACAATATACGTTGGGCCTGAGGTAGGGGCACATCCAGGCTGTTCATATGGCCCCAAGCAAGATGGGCCTGTTTGGACCCGATTCTGGACCAAAGGAACAAAACGTTCTTGCGGTAACCAGAATCGGACCCAAGGATGGTCCAGCATGCCCCTGCCACCTGCAGGGATGTCCTTCCCACGGGCGCCCCCGACTCCCGCGGCCTTGGCCTCCCTTTTCCGTGCAGCCTGATGCATAGCTGGCCTTCCGTGGCCTGGATTGGGTGGCGGGGACCCCCCCCCCCTCTGCACCTGGCCTTGGCCCCGAGGGGGGATCCTTGGGTCCAATCACCGTTTTTTTGCTGCTTATTCCACCTTTAAGGTAGAATAAGCAACATGTCCCCACGGGCCTGGCAGGACGTACAGGGCCATGACCTGAATCGGCCCTGTACATCCTGCTGGGCTGGCCTGCCCCTGCTCTGAACCAATCCTGCCTACTCCCGCCCCCCGATGGTTCTCCCTGTCCTGATGCTCAGAACGTATAGGGACAGCCAAAGGGGGAGTCGGGCCTGGACAATATGCGGGGCTGCACATACCGCCGAGATGTGCAGCCCCGCAATCTGCGTCCCAGAATCGGGCCCTTAATGTATTACCTCTATGGACCTATTCTATTTTATATAAAGGCCTCAAAGTGAACAATGTTATTTAAATACAAGAATGTGTTAACCAGTATATAGTGAAGTGCAGCATACTGTGATTAAAGTAGTAGATCATACCGGACCAACAAATTAAATTGTAAACTGCATTGAAAGCGGTCTCAGGTAAAATAGTAAAATATCATATGTTCCACAGCTGTATGTGCACATTTGTCACAGGTTCTGCATTGGTAAAAACCTGTAGATGACCTGATCAGGGAGCAGTACCATCACACTAGTTGTAAACAGGGATATTGGGGAACCCTGGTAGAGGTTACACAGAGTTCAAAGTAGTGACACACATGGTAAATTCCCCACTGTGAATGGGCACACATGCGACTACTGCTAGAGTGGCTAAGTGCCCTGGGAACAGCCGTGTAAATGGTAGCAGTGGAGAATAAAAGTGGGCATGAAAGGGCGGCAATCTTATCATATACCTCTCTCACACAATGACTTTGGCATGCACAGGACTCTGAAGGCACTGAAGTGCTGCTTCTCAACCATGCACTGGCAGAGGTCTGACCTCATCCAGCACCTCAGGTAGGAAGTAGCAGCAGCTGCAGGCAGGCCAGCCACATGCCATGGTACACATCCCCAGGAAAGATATCAAATGATGACATATTCGCCCTTCACTTGTTGATAACAGCTGATAGGTCTTCTATGTTCCTTTTGGGTCCAACAAATGCCATGCACATCTTTAGCCATATATCAGCCCACATCAGCTTAACCACAGATCTGTTGACTCCCACCCAAGAAACACATTTCCAGTAACACAGTGCATAGTTCTACATAGTGAATGAGGCCATACAGAGACCATGCCATCCAAATGCCTCACACACTGATGTCTCTGTAGGATTCAGCACATTACTGCTGGGAAGTGTGCCCTCAGGGGCTGCTGGGATATCTGGGAGCTGTGGTAGTCTTGCATCTATCCATGCGAACCCCATGGGGAGTGGCGATGAAGGTATATTCTGATGAGCAAAAGGCTGACCCACAATAGCAAGCTTTTACGCTTCCCAGTTGGTATAGCTATCTGTGCTGTACCACTACAACAGTGCTATGGACAGTGAAAGTGTAATAGCAGCTGTCAGGAGCACTGGCAGAACCAGGGTATCTGTAGAAAGATGTCAATAGAGGCCAACAGCAAAACCAGTCCTCTATGGACTAGGTACTTTGTTGGGAATTGTATGGGGACAACTAGACTACATCACTCCACATTATTGTATTGCCCACATAGATTTTTTATTTATTTATTTATTACAGGCTCTTATATACCGCTCTATTCAGCATCAGCGCGGTTTACAATATAACAACATACCATAATGAACAAACTGTTTGGTTTTACAGAGAACAAGGTCAGAGAACTTGGATAAAACATAGATGATAGGGCCTGGGCCATTTGTAGCACTACAGAGCAAGATGTCATTTGGTGAGGCTAGTCACCCACTGGGAGGGGGGCCTGGGGCCAGTACTGCAATGAACCAGGATGTAGTAGAGATGCACAATGTGAGATGCAGCATATATGCAAGGCATCCAGCACACAGATGCACATGTGCATGGACTGACAGACACCCAGAGCCACACAGGGGCTAAGTACTTGGGTGGTGAAATACCTACCACCACAGCAGTATGACACAATCTTTCTGCACATCCAATATGCTGTTTCTACATGTACACTTTGAGGCTGCAGCATATATGTTGGAGGCCACACTAGGGAGTTGAGACCCAATGCCCATCACAGATCACCATACAGAAGTACTGTTGGGTTAGGCAGAGGATGGCATTTGGTTGCAGAGATACTGCATCTAGCTAGTCTGGTGCCTAGACACAGTAACGATGACAGCAGTGGCTCATTAGAGGATAACATTCCATAGGGCACATGTGTATGATGCACTAGGTCTCATCAGCCTATAGTAGCAGACATCCCTAAGCTCCCAAAACAGGCATGGTCCCAGTCCCATGCAGTGGAATCATATTAGACAACCATACCTGGCCACCCAAGCATTCTGTGGCATGTGATGATAACCCTGAGAGATAACACAGCATGTTTGGGGAGGTTCCACCCACATGGCAGCATGTGTTAGGGCCATATATGCAGCACAGAGAGCACATACGTGGATATGTTGCTACCACATGTACTGTTGCCATTGTGTGTGTCATTCTATCTGCTCTGTCCCTCTCCTGCAAGCCCTATGTTGCACTCATGTAATGGCCTACTATCCTTCTTCACAGCCAGACATGCTGAAGAGGAGGAGCAGAGGGAAGCAGCCAGGCACCATCTCTGGAGAAGCCAGACCCAGCCACCAGCAAAAGGAGTGCCATTGGAGACAGCAAGCTCCAGCTCCAGCCACAGCCCCAGTGCCAGTGCCAGCACCACCACCACCACATCTGCAACATTGGAAGGAGGAAGGGGAGGCCCTGGATGAGGCTCCAGAGGTAGTGGAGGAAGAGGAGGAGCAGGCAGGGGATGATGTGGAGAAGGAGGCAACAGATGAGGAGGCAGAGCAAGAGAGGAGGAAGCAGATGAACAGGAGAAGGATGAGATCAAAGATAAGGAGGAGAGGAAGAGGAAGCAGAGAAAGAGGCCGATGATGAGGAGGAGGCAGAGGAGGAGCTTAGAGGGACCTGAGGAAGGGCTAGGGGATGTACAGGCAAAAGGTGTGGAGGAGGAAGATGGAAAGGGAGGTGAGGCAGCATATTCTGGGCCACATGTCCTGCCAAGGACTAGGGGGCCAGGATGGCCAGCAGTGGCAATAAGGAGGAGGGCCAGGAGAAGCACAGAGTGTTAGCAGTGCTTCCTGCATGGAAGCAAACATCTATGTCACTCCTGCGCCATTAGACACCAGCATGGGTGAGGTCAGGTGGGCTGGGAGGCTCTGAGGATACCCAGAACCCTTGGCCCACCAGGCCCCAATGATATCCCCTGCAGACCCTGCCCCAGACACTTCATCTGCCCCTCTTAGATGCTGGTGGCCATCATGGCCACTGTGGTGGATGAGTTGTGGCTCCTGAGGGAGGAGTCTGCAGGGGGCGTCTGCACAGGGCTACAGGCCATTGCACAGGCCCTGCAAAGCCACAGGTAGGATACCCCAGGGGCCTAGCCACTTTCTGGAAAGGGCGAGGTTGGCATGTGCTGTGTGGGTGTCATCAGGGAACTGTTGGGGAGGGGAGATCTTGCCAGGGTTAATGGGGGGAAGGATGGAAATTGGAAGGGAGTCTTGAGGGAGGCCCGTGTGCATCTGGGTCTGGGTTGTTTGATAGCATATGCTTTGTTGTAATGTTTCTGTAGAATAAAAGCTTTTTTTATACTTCAGTGTCATTGTTGTCTCCAGCAACATAGGTGGGTATCTGGCACATTGAGGGGGGGGGGAGGGGGAGGTTGCACTGTACAGGTGTACCTTTCTGAGGGCTGAATGCAAAACCTAGAGAAACATGCGTTCTGTGTAGACCTGCTTGACATACTACTCATGTATGCATCTTTTCCAGTGCACGCAACATACTGTAATTATACCTCTCACTCCTATCTGGTATGGGGATACAGCTACAGAGGCAAGAAGCTGCATCAGGGCACACTCACTGCATTCCCTCCCCTTCTCCCTTGGCTAGTGCTGAGGCCTGACCTGTGTAACTCTTGTTCTCCTACAGACCAGCCACAGCCAGGAACATCGTGACCGGTAGTGCCAGAAGCTGAAGGCATGCACTCAGGGAGTGAGGGTTGCAGTGCTCCTGCAAGCCCAGCACAGGCATCTGAGACAACCCCTATTGGTTCTGGTGAAGAGCAGCACACCATGATCATCAGGGAGTTGCAACTAGACCCTGCACTGCCTGCAGCTGATGAACTGCCCTTCCCCATTCAGGAGAACATAGGAGAGATTTTTGCAGATGAGCTGCATCAGCAGATGTTCAGGGAGGGAGTGTGTTTGCTGGAGTGCACAGAGAGCATCTATTCTTAGTTGCAAGCTATCTGGCAGGAACTACAGTCAAGCTCTCAGATATTTCATGACCACCACATGAATGAGCAGAGGCACAGAGAGGATCAGCTTCGGCTCATCAGGGAGATGACAGCATACATGGCCTCCATGTCCCCCACCTGTCACTAGTTGTTGGCCTCCTGCCAGCTGGCATTCAAGAGGTTCACCCTGCAGTAACACCATAAGCTGATGAGGTGACTGATATAGCTCCATCAAAGGGGATGGTGATGATATGGCCAGCAAAGCCTCATAGACTGTGCCTTTGCAATGCAGTGCCTGGCTAGGGAAGTGGGGAGGGCTTGATTATGAGTTAGGTAGTGGGAGTGGTAAGAAGGCACTATTTCTATGATGTTTGTTTGACTGCACTGTAATATAAGAGCCATGGTTGAAGAAGGTATCCACAGTCACCTGTGGGAGCAAGGAGACAGGCACACATCAGTATAGCAACTGTGCCAAGTGTGTTGGGCCTGGACAGGTGGGTGGTGGACATCTTTATGGTGCCTTTCACATGATAGGGACATAATGAAGTGCATTCTGGTGACAGTTCCTGCAGAGTCATGTGCAGCAAGCATGTTATTACTTGGCTGCTGTTGAGGCTCTCTCCATGTCTCCAGAATGTACTGCTTCAAAACATTCTGATCCTAATTTCAGAAAAATCACTCCATACAAACAAGTAATCATAGTGGAAAAAATGTTTTCTTCTTTTATGCTTTATTCCTTTATAACCAGCAGGGATAACTGGAATCTATATTTAACAATTAAAATGCAGCAAAACGTAGTTTGTTATCACACCAGGAGGTTTCAGACCAATACCGCGCTCAAACATCTGCTTATTTGTAACAAAGCATTAGCGCACAGGTGACATCAATAACCTTCCTGGATTTTTTCTTTTTTAAGTTTGCAGCTATGAAACACCTGTTCTCCACCACCAAAAATATATCAAAAGCTATTTGAGAAAACTATGTTAAAAACAAAGAAAGTCTTAGCTTTTTATCTTGTGTCACTTCTGCCTCTACGCTTCCCTCGATACCCTTATAGCGTTTCACTCCACGTAGGAGTTTCTTCAGGAGGGTCTGTAAGATAGACACAGTAAATAGCAATATACTTTCAACATCTCACCCACTGTGATTACAAAATATATATATATGTAAATACAGAATGTCAGGAAATTACTGTCCATTGAAAAGACACAAACCAGTGTCACTTACAGAAATGTTGCTGCCCGCGTTTCCTCAATCTGAACTGATGTCTCAAAAAACGCCGCGCATGCGTGCTGGTAATCACTGTCAGCTTTTTATACTAAACTGTCTCATTTCAATTGTGTTGAACCGACCAATTATTAATCTCTCTTAAAGTAGCAAAGAAATTTCTAGAGGCATACCTGCCATTCAATAGAAGAATTCAGACCATATGGCTGTAAAGTGTTTACTACAAAAATCCAGCGCTGTTCACAAAATAGCAGAGTCTCTTCTAAAGTCTTGCCTCTCATCGGCCGTTGAATGTGGTCAATGCAAAAGCAACGTAATTGGTCAAAATCATGCTGTAACTCAACACAATATTGGACTATCAGAGCCGTCAGTACTGCACAGCGCAAGCGGCTTTTATGTTCGAGTATCCGAGTCTTAAATGATCGAATTGTTTTACCTATGTATATTTTACTACAAGGGCATTTGATAGCGTAAATAACTGAATTGGTATTACATGATGTAAAATGTTTCAAATGATAGGTCTTCCCCAGATACGTGAATTCTTGAACATCTTCAGACACAGGGCAAATCAGGCATTCTCCACACCGCATGTGTCCTCTTATTTCACGGATATTGTCATCCCCTGTCTTGACCTTGGCCTCAGCAACCAGTCTCGATCATTAAACAATGCTCGCTTGTATGCCCTGTTTATGATGTTACGAGGATATCCCCAATCCAAAAAGTCCAAAGATAACTGTTTAGATTGACTTTTAAAATCCACTATGTCTGAACAATTACGTAATTGCTGCTATTTTGTGAACAGCGCTGGATTTTTGTAGTAAACACTTTACAGCCATATGGTCTGAATTCTTCTATTGAATGGCAGGTATGCCTCTTGTTGTGAGTACCACCCCCCAATGGGCCCTCATCCCGTCACTCATCTGGGACAGATAGACAAAAACCACCAAATCTGCAAGGCAAAAACAAATATAGTCTTTACAGCAGCAAAGGGCACAAGTAATGGAACCACAAGCGATCATGTCATTGACAAAGTACAGATGTTTATACCTTTTCTGGTACAAGGAATGTAGGTGGGCTAGAATACATCTTAGAACCTTTCTGATGAACAATGCAAATTCATTTTACAATCTGTTACCTTGGGAATAAATGCCATATTGAGGAAAGGCATTTGTTCCCAAGGCATTGAGATAAGGATGTGGGTGATGGAGGTGTGGGAGGAGGGAGGGGGGAAAGTATCACTTTGGCCACAGGGACTCAGCTAATAGATCCCCTCGGGAATGTATGTGAGACCTATAGGCATTTGGTGCTGGGTTATGAAGCTCCCCCTAAAGATGGGGAGATGAGAACTGGACCATATGGGTGACATCCTAAACATACGTGCAATTACAGCCAGGAGGGGAGAGAAGGGGGTCTAAGGAGCAGCTCCAGTGGTCTCTGTAAGGGGAAACAGTCTGTCTGCCCTTGACGAGATGTTCACTGTGAATTGCTGTTTCCATCACAGCATGCAGCTGTGTCCTTATCAGAATCAGGTTGAAAGGAACAAAGGACTGTCTGTTAGGCCTACTGTAGCCTGCTATCTAGGCCAGCCAGGAGAAAAGGGAACAGGCATGTTAGGGAGCATGGGAGACAGACAGACCAGGATAGCAAATATGTCCAAATATGGTGGCTACGCTACTATACTAATAAAAAAGCAGCATATATAATACAAAACATAGTGGAAGCTTAGAAGAACCTGTCGATATCCCATACCCCTACTCCCAGGATGGGAAGGCTGCCAGATGGTGGCAGGATACAGGTATGCACAACAGGTGATAAGGTTGCGCCAACTGAGTCTGTATGTGTCCCCCCTCTCTCTCACAGGGAATATGGTGGGCAATGCACTCTCAAAGCCCTGAAGTGCTGCTTCTGCACACTGCACTGGAGACCGAACCAGCTGCAGCAGATCAGGGAGTGGCTGGCAGCCGAGGAAGGTCAGTGGGGTACACAGTGGAGCCCAGCAGATGCAGGGGGCAGCATCCATGGCTGCCGGACTGGTGCAGACAGAAATCCTGGTGGTGGTCCCTCTTTGTACGCAATGATGGGAATGTGGTATGGGCAGCTGTGCCATCCCCCAGTGCCACGATCCCATGTGTGCACCATCCAGCAACTAGGACATGCAGGTGTGCACACACATGGCTGGGGCATGGTACAGAAGGGCAATACAGGGGCACCCCCCCTAGTGATGCCCCCAGGTGCACATTGTGCACCTGCCCACACTGCCCCCTGCACATGCCCAAGATCTGGGGGGTGCTGTCAGGCTATGGGTCGGCATGTGGGGGGGGTGGGGGGAAGAGCTGGCTGGAGACAGGCAAAAGGGAGGGCATGCAGTGTGCACTTTGGGGAAGGCATGCCCCTGTGGGCAGAAGGTGTGTTGAACGAAGCATGTATGGGCCCCCCAGGGGTATACCATTCCCACCCCAGGGCCATGCCCTTGTGGTCCATTAACCCCCTCCACTTTCCCCACAGTTGTCTCCTGGGGGGACGGGGAACAGGACACCACTAGCCCAACATGCCTACCACCCAAAAGCGGCAGTCCAGCACCACAGGAGCAGCCCAGCACCAGTACCACTAGCAGTGCTGGGGACGAGGAGGAGGAGGAGCCCAGCAGCAGTGTGTCAGAGGACACATCATCAGTGGGGGAGGGCAGTGAGGGAGCCAGGGAACAGTGGTGGGATGGGGAGTCAGTTGGGGAGGGATCATAGGAGGTAGCAGGGGGTGGGTTTAGGAACCACCCACCAAGCACCCCAGGTACAGTGGTGTACAAGGTGCCACAAGCAGTGGGAGGCCCAAAGGTGGAGCTCCACCACATGGCCATGGCCCACTACCCTACCAGAAGTCCATGTGCATGCTGCATGGTTCATAATAGGACAGGTGTGACAGGTAGCAGGGCCGCAGTCCACCTTCCACAGCTGGGGGGCCCCACTGCTACATCAGGCCTCTCTGAACCACTACCCCCTCATCCATCCAGTGACTGGGCTCTGGCTGCCCTGGCAGTGGAGATGCGGCTCTTGAGGGAGGACGTGTGAACAGCAGCAGTCTCCATCTCCAAGCACATAGGCGCCCTTGCCAGTACCATTAGAGGGGACAAGCAAGGCCCCCATGCACCATAGGCAGTCTCCCTGGCAGAGTATGCCATGCGCTGGGACGTTCCGCATTTGGTATATCTGTATATTGTCTACCACTCTTGGCATTGTTGTACATGTTGGCGCATGTTTTACAATACAACGGTTCCTTTTTGCAAACACACTGTGTCGTCCATTTTGTGGTGGTAGGGCATCATGTCTGCATGGGTGGTGTGGGGGAGGGGTCCAGGTGTCTGTGTCCATAGGGTGTGTGCATGCCTGTACTGCCTGGGTATGCAGACAGGCTTGGTCCAGAGATGCTACCCGTAGTGGGCAGTGCCCATGATCATCTGCACAGGTAGTGCCCTCTGCCATGCATGAACAGTATGGGCTGAGGCAGAATGGGTTCAGCCCAATGATGCTGCACACACAGGGTGGCCCCTGCCCCATGGTGGCACACTGTCAGAGTGAGGGCATGCGCCTGTCCGTATGCCGTGGTTGCTATGTCCACATATGGTAATATCTGCCCTAACCAGGTATAGCAGTCTGGTGACCCTGTGTGCCTGTGTTGACATCATTCCATGCTGTGTGGCTATGATGTCCTACGGTGGTGAGCTGTGATGCAGATTTTCAAAACATCAGCACTCAGGGTCCTACTCAGGTACCGGGTATGCCTTTGGACAGGGTGTGGCACCACTGAATGTCATAATCCTGTATGTCTAAAGGGAAAGGCTACATGGGTAGCCAAACTCTGCCATAGCGCCAGGCTATACGATAGCAAACAAGTCACCGGGAGTGGCAAGGCATACACAGAAGGTGGGGAGTTCAGGGGCAAGGTATAGATGTGGGGGAAATAATCGGTTACACTGCACACATAAGATAGTAATAGGCAAAATTTATTGTTCTATCTGTATGTCCCATGATGGAGCTGGTGCGGGATGGACCCCTCAGAAACTGTCCCATATCACCCTCACATGGTGGCCCAGTGCCCAGGCCTGCTGCTGGCTCCCGGACTCTGATGCATCACCATACGCTGCCTCTGCAGTCTCCCATCCCTCTGCAACCACTGGCTCTGGGTCCAGCACCCCTCACATCAGTGCCAGGCTGTGGAGTACACAGCATGCTGCAAATATCAGGCACACTCACTCAGGGCTATACAGGAGTTCCCCACTGCTCCTGCCAAGGCACCGGAAGTGGCTCTTCAGCACCTCTATTGTGCACTCCACAACTGCCCAGGTCCACTGATGGGTGACATTGTATCACTCCTCCTGCTGGCTCATAGGGTGCACACTGAGATCAGCAGGTAAGTCCTCAGAGGATAGCCAAGGTCAACTGTGGGGCAATGTGAGATGTGCACATGAGCATGGGACATTCTTAGGGGAGAGTCTATGGGCAGCTATGGTCAGTATGCGGCACATCATCTACTGGCAGGCCAGGGTGCATGATCTACCAGTCAGCGACACTATGGCAGTGGGATGGCACCATCCTGTGGCTTGTGCAGCTGTCAGCCATTTGGGGAGGGGTAATGGGTGATGGTGACATGGGCTGGCCTGATGGGAGGGGGTCAGGGGCATGGCATGGGGATGCACTTGTGGGGTCTGTGGACTAGGATGGGAGTCAATGTAGCTGTGCCCTGCACATCTGCTGCCATGTGGCTGCACTACATGGTGCCAGCCCATGCCCTTCCACATTCCACATGTTGGTGCAAGCTGCCTGCATTCAGCCACATGGATTCCCCTGGTCATCACCATGATGTGCATTGCAGCCCACAGTGCACATGGCTTTGCGGGGCAGCAGACCATGTGCACACAGTTGTCCCCATCTGTTGCATTACATATGTCACATGTATATCACCACCTGTCTGCACTACACATACTGTAGCATCATACTACCGCATGCGTATGTTCAGGCCCTGTCCTGGAGCTCACACATGTGCCTAGTCACCTAGCAGCCATGCATCTCCAAACTGACCCCAGCTGCTGCCTGCCCCATGCTGGACTGGGCGAGGACAAAGGCATCATGGCAGGACCCTGGATAGCAGGCACATACATCTGTGAAGGACATGTTGGCATCCTCAATGACCTGCAGATTCATGGACATGTACCCATGCCTGTTCTAGTATGCTCTCTGATCCAGCTGTGGTGCCTGCAGTGCAATGTGGGTGCAGTCTATGCCTCCTAGCAACGATGGGAACCCTGCAACATTGTAGAAGGCCTGCATGGTCTCCTGCCACATCTGTTCTGTCTGGGGGAAGGCTATGAGGTAGCACATCCTCCGCAGCAGGGCCCTGGTGAAGGTGCTTATGCAGTGGCTGGCGATAGACTGCGTAACCCCAACAGTTGCATCGATCACATGCTAGAAGCTGCCAGTTGCAAGGACTCCCAGGGTGGTGGTCACCATCATGGCCTCTGGCAGGGCCTGGCTTCTGGAAGTGGAGGGCTCTAGGTCCATGCTGAGAATTCTGCACAGCTCCGTTATTGTTGCCCCATCCAGTCGGTACCTCTGGTAGACCTCCACCTCCGTCAATTGCAGGCAACTCACCCTGGCTCTGTGTACACATGGGGCATGGTACCTGCATCTCGAGTGCTGGGCTGCGGCCTGTTGCTGAACACGCACTGCCTTCCACATCCTCCACTGTGCCCGGACATGGCAGGCATGGCCCACATGGCCTCTCTGCCGGTCTAGCTTTGCTTTCCAAATGCACGGTTAGAGTACAGGTCTGCACGCGCTTCCTTGCTCTACTATACATTGTTCCGCCTCTCCACGGGTTCGCCGGACCCCTTCTGAGGTCTTTTGCACCGGGAAACATCGCTTAGGCTTACATGGTTTGTGATGCCCAATGTTGGCGCATACGGATTTAAAAAATCCGCTTTACGTGTGTTTCACGGTGCCACACTCCTGTTTCACTCCCGGGCCTCGGCGCATGGCGCTGTACGGGTAGCTGCAACTCAACGAGTCAAGCTGCCTTGTTGAAAATCTGGTTTATGTGGTTAAGGCAGTTTTACATGGGTAAGGCTCTGTTTTCTATGTATAACTCACGCCTAGCATTTCAAAAATTGGGCCCTATGTCCTTATTTCCCCTTTCATATCCGTTCACAGGGTAGTTCATAGGTTTACTTCCCCACTATCTGGTCCAGGAATTCTTGTAGTGCTGCAGGTGTCTCAAATTGGAGTGTATGATTCTCATGCTGCAGTCGGAACCGCACCAGGTATTGGAGGGAGAACCTCATTCCCCTGATCACTAGTTAGGAGCACAATGGAGCCATTGTCCACCGTCGTTCCGCCACTCTTGTGGAGTAGTAATTAAATAGCAAACGTTTGTGCCTGGGTTACTCTAATTACTGTTGGGAGCGGAAGTTTTTCATGAGCTTGTCTTTATCCGTAAAATTTAATACTTGAGCAATAACAGGCTGCGGCCGGCCAGCATTTTCTTGGTATGGTCCCAATCTGTGCAATGTTCCGCCGTCATGCGGTCCCCTGGTATTTCTAGGCCCAGTTGCCTTGGCAACCACAATTCGAAAAGCTCCCAGAGCTCACCTTCTTTATATCTTGGGGAGGCCAATCAGTCGCACATTGTTGCACCTGTTGTGATTTTCCTGGTCATCTAATTGCTCTAGGTGTTGCTTTTGGGTGCTCTCGAGCCAGCTGACCTGTTGCTCCAGGGCCTCTATTCTGTCATTGTTCTGCATCACCCTGCCCTCAATCTGCTGCACCTGCGCTTCCAAACTCCCCCTCATTTCTTCGAAGGAGACATGCAGATGGGAGAGATGCTCATCTAAGACTGCCATAATTGTGCAGGTGATATCCTGCACCGCCTCGTTGTGCATGGTAGGTTGCAGGGCTTTGCTGTCTGCCATTTTTCCCTCACGGTCTTTCCCAGGCCTCGTGTTCTTCACGGGCATTCCACAAGATCCTCCTGCCGATCAGCCGCTCCCTGCTGCTATAAGCCATCTATGCCTGCAGTCCAGTCGGGAGAGTGAGGATTTTGCGGAAGTATAACCTTTGCCACTTTTGTTTAAGCCAGTTTTAGCAGTTTTAATCATTGCAGGGACAAAATTCAGCACCGAGGCATCTGCTCAGCTCTGCCTCATCATATGACCTCTCGCCATGGAGGTATTTAAACATTTCTATCATATCTCCTCTGCCCCGCCTTTCCTCTAAAGTATACATATTAAAATCTTTAAGTCTATCCCCATGTGACTTATAACAAAGACCACTAAACATTTTGTTAGCCATCCTCTGCTCCGACTCCATCCTGTTTATATCTTTTTGGAGCTGTGGGTCACCACAATTGCACACAATATTCCAATTGAAGTCTCACCAAAGACTTATACAGAGGTACTATCACCTCCTTTTTTCTGTTGGCCATTCCTCTCCCTACACATCCAAGCATTCTTCTTTCACTGTCACCTTTTCTACCTGTTTAGCTACTTTTAGATTATCAGACACAATCACGCCCAGGTCCCACTCTTCTTCTCTGGACAGAAATACTTCACCCCCTACATTGTACTGCTTGTATGGATTTTTGCAGTCTAAATGCATGACCCAGCATTTTTTAGCATTAAATCTCAGCTGCCAAATTCTGGACCATTCTTCAACTTAGCGAGATCTCTCCTCATGTTACCTACTCCTTTGTGGGTGTCTACTCTATTGCAGATTTTGGTATCATCTGCAAACAGGCAAACCTTACCCAACAGCCCTTCTGCAATATCACTAACAAAGATGTTAAAAAGAATTGGACCAAGGACAGATCTCTGTGGCACACCACTGGTAACTTCCTTCTCCTCAGAGTGAGCTTCATTTACCAGTACCCTTTGCCACTTTCAACTTGAACTATTTCTAACCCAAACAGTAACTTTATGCTCCATCTCTAGGGTACTCAGTTTGATTATAAGTCGCCTGTGTGGAACAGTGTCAAAGGCTTTACTGAAATCTAAGTACACCACATTTAGGGCTCTCCCTTGGTCCAACTCCCTGGTCACCCAGTCAAAGAAATCAATCAAATTTGTTTGACAAGATCTACCTCTGGTAAACCCATGCTGTCTTGGATCCTGCAAAACACTGGACTCCAGAAACCTCACTATTCTCTCTTTTAGTAGCCTTTCCAATAATTTACTAACCACAGAGGTTAGACTAATCGGCCTGTACTTTTCAACCTCATCCTTACTTCCGCTTTTGTGTAGAGGGACCACATGTGCCTCTCTCCAGTCATCTGGGACCACTCCTGACTCCAAAGAAGCATTGAAAAGGTCAGTGAGTGGAGCTGCTAGAATGTATTCTCGGATGTATCCCATCCGGTCCCATCGCTTTATCTACGTTTAGTTTAGCTAGTTCCTCAGAAACAGTCTTCTGAAAATCATTTGAGCTTCCCGCCACTTCTGTTCCTATTTGTGGATGCTTTTTGAGGTCCTGCTCCTGGCCCTTCATCTCGGAACACGGAACAGAAATATTTGTTAAGCAATTCCACTTTATCCTCATCAGCTTCTGCATATTCATCCCCTTCACCCTTGAGTCTAACAATACCGCTTTTACCCTACCTCCTCTCACTAACATTTCAGAAAAATGTCTTATCCCCCCATTTTATTGCATTGGTTATTTCTTCTTCTTTTTGTATCTTCGCTTTCCTGACTACTTTGCTAGCTTCTTTAAGTTTTTCCAAATATAGATGCCTGTCTTCCTCTCTCTGTGATCTCTTGTAATTTCTGAATACCTCCCTCTTTTTTTCACCTTGTCAGCTACTTCTTTTGAGAACCATAGTGGCCTCCTTTTCCTTTTATATTTATTTACCTTTCTAACAAAATGTTTTGTCGCACTTAAACTATCCTCTTTCAGTTTGCCATTGCTTTTCTACATCCTCCAGGAGTGAAATGACTTTTCATTTCTAGCTGTTAAACTGTGCTAATTCTTCTAGGTTTCTTCTTTTCTTTTTTCTTGTTTCTGAGGGGGAGAGATTTTAGCCTATTCAGGCTGGGCTAGGAGGTGGTGCTTGCTGCTGAGGATGGAGGGATTTAGAGTAGCTATCTCCTTTCTGGTATCCCTTATTGTAGAAGAGGTTTACACCCTCCCATAGTATATTTTGGTTTAAGGGTAGGGATAAGGGGGGTGGTGAAAGTGAAGAGAGGGTTTCATAGAATGTGAGTGCGTGGAAAGTGAGTGTGTGGTGAAAAAAAGCGAGGTGTGTGTGTGTGTGTGTGCGGGGGGGGGGGGGGTGGTAACAGAGGAAGATAGTTAAAGGGGAAGGGGACATTTGTCTTCCAATGAAGTTTAGGATGAAGGGTTAAGCAGTGAATTAGAGAGGATTGTTAGGATAAGGTTATTTTTTTATTTTATTTTTTTATTTAAAGGCAGCACATAATTACAACAAGCAATAGTCGTATGAGCTATATGCAGAATACAATAACAAGAAAAACAATGCAAATGTTGCATGCAACAGAAAATGAAACCATCAAAGCCCTTTTATTTTTTTCCCTCTATTAAAATTTTTTTATTTCCCCTACCCCAGCAAACAGCCTATATATCTCCCAGAACGCACTACCCACCCCCTCTACCCTCCAACCCCCCACCCTCCTCACAGCCCCCCCCCACCCCCCTCCCCCCTCCTATAACTTCTATGCCATCTAAAAGTGACGAGAATACTCCAGTGGACCAGACCACACGGGGAAGAGGATGAACCCAGGGACTCCACCGCACCGGAGAGCACAAGGCCAACGCCTCCAATGGATATATATATTTAACACCCTAGGAATTATGAACCGTAATTTAAAACAAAAGCTTCCCACACTTGCTCAAAGTGTGGCAACTGCATCCTTCCAACTGCCACCCCACGTTCCATAGTGTACGTATCCCACATCTGTTCCAACCAGCTAGAAAAGGCTGGAGGCAGAACTTGTTTCCAAGCAGCAGCCAAGGCCAGCCGAGCAGCATTCAAACCATGTCGAATCAAGGCCAACTGAGGAGTTCGAGCACTAGAAACATTCACACCGAACAGGAAAATGCCCGGATCCCAAGGAATGTTCAACCCGACCAATTGTTTTAAACGGTACTGAATCCCCCTCCAAAAAATTTGGATACGTGGACAGAACCACCAGACATGCACCCAAGTGCCCCTCTGGCCACATTGCCGCCAGCACAAACCCGATGGCCCTGGATACACTCGAGCAACACGCGCAGGTGTCATGTAAGATCTATATAGTATTTTATAGTTAGTTTCACGGGCATTAATCGCCACCAAACATTTCCAAAGCCTACCCTCAATCTGTTCCCATCGCTGCCCAGAATAATTAAGACTCAAGTCCAGATTCCACTGCTTTCTGTGCTTGCCGAGTCCCAGCTGTTGAGCCTGCAAAAAATGTGCATACAAGGCAGCAATAAGACCCTTCGTGGTGGTACACTCTTCACAAAAGCGCTCAACATCAGACAGGTCACATGCAACTTGAGACCAAACAGCTCGATCCCGCACCCAGTGAGCTACCTGAGTATACTGGAAAACATGACAGTCGGGAAGATCAAAATCCCCCTGAAGTATACTAAAAGAGCGCAACCTACCCTCCTCAAATAGCTGACCGGCATGGCTAGGACCCTTATGCCCCCACAGCCTAAAAGCCGGATCATTCATCCCAGGGAGAAATAAAGCATTATCCACAATGGGCGCCAAAGGAGACAGGGCTGCCCTCCGAGGCCAAATAAATTGGTCCCAGAAATGGACAGTATGTAAGATATATGGGTTACATAAACGCAAACCACCTCGCAACTTGGAACTGAGCCACAACCGATCTCCCAATCCCGCCCCCCCCCCCCCTGAAATATGCATTTCCATTTGTACCCAATGTTTTGTGCTGTCAGTATTCATCCACTCCACCCCGGCGCAGCACTGCACCGCCGCATAGTACCAATGAAGGTTAGGCGCCCCCATATCCCCACAGCGTGTGTGCATATAAAGAATCCGATGCACTATGCGGGGACGACGAAACCGCCATATAAACTTCATAAGCAGCGTTTGCCAAGCGACCAAGATTCCCCGATGCAGAGGTATAGGAAGTACCTGAAAGAGGTACAGAAACCTCGGAACAACCACCATCTTAACCACTACTATACGCCCAAACCAGGACAATATCAAACTGGCCCAGGACTCCAGGTCTCACCGAACCTGTTGGATTAAGGGTCCATAATTAGCCTTATATAGCACAGCCCGTTCGACTGTCAGATTCACACCTAAATAACGAAGAGCACCCGTCACCCAACGAAATGGATAAGTAGCCTTCAATTGTAAGCAGATCGCCCCCGGGACCCCAACATTTAAAATCTCGGATTTAGTATAATTGATTTTGAACCCAGAAACCTGCGAAAAGGCCTCAAAGAGCTGCATGGCAGCTGAAAGAGATACAGCCAGATTCACCAACGATAATATGATATCATCTGCAAAAAGTGCAATTTTGTAATCAGAAGAGCCCACCCGAAGGCCCAAGATGTCCGGGTGTTCACGAAAGCTTTGCGCCGGAGGCTCCATCACCAGTGCAAACAACAACGGCAACAGAGGACACCCCTGCCGAGTTCCCCTGTCCAATGCAAAACTCCCCGACTGACCCCCATTAACCCGGACGCATGCTGTAGGACCTTGATAGAGGCAATGAACCCAATGCATAAAGTTAGGCCCAAACCCCATCTTATCTAACACACACCAAAGATAGCCCCAGCTGACTCGGTCAAAGGCCTTCTCAGTGTCAACTCCCACCAAAAGCGTTGGCTGAGAGTCCTGCCATGCAACATGAATCACCTGTAACATTCGCCTAATATTATCCGCCGCCTGGCGGCCCAGCACAAAACCAACCTGGTCCGGATGCACCAAAGCTGGGAGAACCCGATTCAATCGAGCAGCCAGCACTGAAGGCAATATTTTAACATCCGTATTTAATAAAGAAATAGGATGGTAGGAAGCTGCCTCATGTAATGGCTTACCCGGCTTAGGAAGTACTGCAATAAGAGCCTCGAGCTGAGAAGGGGGCAACGACCCCCCCCTTCAGTACCTCATTAAAGAGCACCATCAGAGTTGGTGTTAATTGAGCACTAAATTTTTTATAATACTCTACAGGAAAGCCATCACTGCCCGGCGCCCTCGCAGCTTTTAAGCGTCGGATTGCAGTCTCCACCTCCTCCGTAGTAAGTTCGGCGTCTAATTGCTCTCTATCAGAATCGTTTAGCCACGGCAATATAACAGCCCGCAGATAGTCCTGCACACAGATCAAATCGAAAGGCTCAGCCTTATACAACTGTTCCAAAAAAGCGCGAATACCTCACGTATCTCCTGAGAAACCACCCGCATATGTCCCCGGAAATCCCGAATTTCACGTACCACCCTCGAGGTATGCTGCTGACGAAGTCGTAGAGCAAGATAACGACCGGCCTTATTCCCTCTTTCATAAAAGGTTTGTCGTAGTTTCCGATGCATATTATCCAATTCTCTCTGCATACACGTATCTAATTTAGCCCGTACTACCCGCCACTGGCTCCAAACTCGTTTAGAGCCCGTCCGAGCAAGTTCTAATTGGAGGCGCCTATTTTCCTCCACCAAGTGGCAAGATTCCTGTTTCCAGGCCCTCCGAGTACGAGCGGCCTCAGCTATCAGACGACCCAGAGCTGTGGCCTTAAAAGCATCCCAAACTGTAAGCAACAAAACCTCCTCAGAATCATTTAGTTCAAAGAATTCGCTTATAAAGCGTCCATGATCATGAACAGTGCACTGCCGCCGAAAAAAACGATCATCTAACCGCCACAGCCAATGCCGCTCTCTGCACAAATCTGCAGGAAGAGCAATCCAACACGGAGCATGATCCGACCACGTCAACGTCCCATGCCCAGCCTCCACTCTCCCATCCATCAGACGCTGATCCAACAAAAAATAATCAATACGGGTATGCACCCGATGAACAGGTGAGTAATAGGTATAGCTTTTTTCCCCAGCATGTGTATCTCTCCAAACATTGCGCAAGCCTAAATCAAGCATAAATTTCCGCAATGCCCTACTAGGCCCACCATTCACCCTCCCAGCACAGCCCGTCGAATTCAAATGAGGTACCATGTGGGCATTACAATCCCCACCCAATATAATAGGGCCTTTCGCAAACTCAGCCAGCAGAGCCTTCAGCCGCACAAAAAAGGTCACTTGGCCTTCATTGGGGGCATATATATTAGCCAACGTTAATAAATGGCCCTCTAAACGAACATTCATGAAGAGCCACCGCCCCAAAGTATCCCTCTTAACCTCCTCCACCCTGAGAGACAAACACTGATGGAACATCAAGGCAACTCCACACTTCTTCCTTCCATTCACATCCAACGCTACCCACACCTCGGAGTAAAGCTTACGTTTTAACCAACCCTGAGTGCTACTACGGAGATGGGTCTCCTGCAAAAACACAATGTCCCCTTTCAAGGATCTCAATTCCGTAAACAGCAAAGAATGCTTCCCAGGGGAATTAAGACCCTTTACATTCAGAGACACCACTTTCAGCATGGAGATCCAACTTCCTTACCACCGCTGTCCTTCTCCCCCCCTGCCCCGGGTGGTCCAGCCCCCCCACTCCCCTCATATTCACAAACCTTAAGCACTAGAAGTTTCCTCGTACCCAACAACCCCTGAATATTATGCGTAATAACACCCCACAACCACATCCGCTCCCCACCCCATGAAATTATACAAGAACCCCTCCCCAAAACTCGCCCCCCACCCCCTTCCCCCAAAACAACCCCCAATTTAACCCCCCCCCCCATCCCATCAGTATCACCTGCCTGCCAGAAAGACAGGACACGGTAAAACTGACCCCCAACCCAGCTCCATCCGGGCCTCCCTGCACAATAAATACTACAGTGTAATGTGTTGTTATATCCCCCTTGAAGAGTTAACCAGTAAGCTACCATACCTAATATACCCCCCTCAACATTACAACCTCATTCAATTCCACCCCCACATTGACAAAGAACAGTTTCCAAAATCCCCATAATTTTGGAAAAACAGTGAGGACATTAATAACAAGAGTAAGAAACATCTAACTCATACAAAATTGTTATAATAAACCCGGTCCCCTAACAAAAGAATCACTGAGAACTCCCCCGGGTCATGAAGACTGTGTCGCAGGATCCAGGCAATCTTAAGCAGATCTTCCCACCCGAGTCCACTTTGAGTGCTGTGGCTTGGGGACCGGAAGCACCGGCAACTCATTGCCCTCCACAAGACCCGCCTGGCGCAACACTCTCCATGCTTCCGTATGGTCTTTTGCTGAAATTTTTTTATTTCCCAAAAGGAAGTTCATCCGGAAAGGAAAGGACCAGGAGTATCGAATCCCTTTGTTATTCAGCACCATTATGATTGGCTTCATCTCCCTCCGGCACGCCAAAGTAAAAACCGAAAGATCCTGATATACTGATACCGCCGCCTCTTGGTACTGGATCACTTTTTTCTCCCGACCCCTTCACAAAAGAAGCTCTGCATCAGCATACCGCAGAAACCTTGCAATAACATCCCAGGGTTGATTGTTAGGAGGCTTTCCCAGGGCACGATGCACCCTTTCGATCTCCATCCAAGTCCCACGGGATTCAAATTCCTCTGCCGTGAGAAGTTCAACCATCAAGGTCTTGAGCACCACCACCAGATCTTCAGCACCCCCCACAGCCTCCGGAATGCCTCGGAAACGCACATTATTACGACGTGACCTGTTTTCTGTATCATCAATTTTATAAGTCAGTTCCATCACTTGCGAATGCTGTCGATCTACAGCACACTGTAAATCCACCAGAGCACCATCATAATCTTCTATTTTTGTCTCGACCTCTTCCACTCGAATGCCTAGGTCTTTTATATCACCTCTGAGTTCTGCAATCGTGCTCATAACGTCCTCTCGCATGGAGCGGAATTCACAGGCTAAATCCTCAAAGCCCCATCGAAGCTCCCACTGCAAAAGAGCATGTGTAGAAGACGCCGCAGGACCCTGGTCAAGCTCACTCAATGTCTCATCACCGGACCCATCTGATGGCTGCTTTCTTGGTGGGCTGTCCTGGGATCCACTCTTACCCAGCAGACGCTGAGAAGCCCACAACTTTTCCCTGGCTTCAAGCCCCTTGGCTTTGGCAGCCATGGGACACCAAACTCCCCCACCGGCAGAGCAGGCAAAGAAATGTAGAGCACCTCCAATGTCCAAACTTGCCCATGTGCAGCAAAAGGGAATTTCAGCACCCTACAGTCCAGGCATATGCAAAAAGCTGCTACCAGTTAATGAAGGGCTGTTGTTAATAAAAAGAAAAAGAAAAATCCCACTCCTGAACAGCAGATGGCGCTCCAAGCTCACTGCAAATAGCAATGTCCAGCAAGCACAGAGAAGCACAGAGACGGATTCTTTTACGACGGATCCGGCTGCACAGAGGAGACAAATCAGCTAACCAAACTCAGAAGCAGATCAGAAGCGAGGATCCAGCAGTTGAGGCAGCAATTACTGGGAACATGAAGATTCAAAGCGCAGGTCTCAGATTCGCTGACAGCTCTACATATGACTGTTTCCCGCTGAAACTAATTAGAACGCAGACAGTATCGTGCGTTCCACGACCGCGTGGCAATGGCCGCTGTACCTCTCAAGCAGGCCACTTACACACAATCAGCTTCTCCTCGAAGGAACTCCTACAGCTCCCACCTCCTCCTACAGCACCCTGACATACCAACACCACCAAAAAGAGGAGTGCAGATTTCGCCGGGGACCCAATCTCTCCCGCTTCTCCAGCACCCGATATGAAGATATTAAGCCGGCCAGCAGCACACAGTCAGCAACTCACTGTTTCCCCTCCGATCTCTGGGACAGGTAACATATGGGGCATTCCAGTGTAGATCGCATAGACAGAAGCCGCACACAGAACTCCACCAGCAGCAGGATAATGAAAGCGGCTCCAGCCGCGGTGATTCATACCGCGTGCCCCAAACACAAGGGAGACCTCCGATCTCGCTCCTCGGCTGCCAGAAAGGGTCCACCTAGTACCGCAAACACTGATCGGGTAAGCACGGGGAATTTCGCGATTTAAACATAGAAACATGATGACAGAAAAAGACCACATGGCCTATCTAGTCTGTCCTTCCATATCAACAACTACAACAGTCCACTTTTTACCTTTAGAGATCCTCTGTGTTGGTCCCATGCTTTTTTGAATTCAGTTACTGTCCTCATTTCTACCACCTCCACTGGGAGACTATTCCACGGATCCACTACTCTTTCCGTAAAGAAATATTTCCGCATATCACTCCTGAATCTATCTCCCTTCACCCTCATCCCATGTCCCCTCGTAGCAGAACTTGCTTTCAATTGAAAGAGGCTCTCTCCCTGAACATTTAGTAGCCACCCTCTGCACCGACTCCATCCTGTTCACATCCTTTTGAAGGTGCGGTCTCCAGAATTGCACACTATACTCCAAATGAGGTCGCACCAAAGACTTATACAGAGGCATTATCACCTCCTTTTTTCTGCTAGCCATTCCTCTCCGTATGCACCCAAGCATCCTTCTAGCTTTTGCCGTCGCCTTTTCTACCTGTTTAGCTACTTTAAGATCATCAGACACAACCAGGCCTAGGTCCCGCTCTTCTTTAGTGGACAAAAGTACTTCGCCTCCTATACTGTATTGCTCCCTTGGATTGCTGCAGCCCAAATGCATGACCTTACATTTTTTAACATTAAATCCCAGCTGCCAAATTCTTGACCATTCTTCAAGCTTAGCTAGATCCCTCCTCATGTTATCTACACCTTCCAGGGTGTCTACTCTATTGCAGATTTTGGTATCATCTGCAAAGAGGCAAACCTTACCCGACAGCCCTTCCGCCATATCACTAACAAAGATGTTAAAAAGAATCGGACCAAGGACAGATCCCTGGGGCACACCACTGGTAACATCCTTCTCCTCAGAGTGAGCTCCATTTACTTGTACTCTTTGTTGCCTCCCATCCAACCAATTTCTAAGCCAAGCAGTAACTTTAGGGTCCATCCCTAGGGTGCTCAGTTTGTTTATAAGTTGCCTGTGAGGAACAGTGTCAAAGGCTTTACTGAAATCTAAATACACCACATCTAGAGCTCTCCCTCGGTCCAACTCCCTGGTCACCCAGTCAAAGAAATCAATCAGATTTGTCTGACAAGACCTGCCTCTGTTGAATCCATACTGCCTCGGATCCTGTAATCCGCTGGACTCCAGAAACCTCACTATTTTCTCTTTCAGCAGCGTTTCCAATAATTTACTCACCACCGAAGTTAAACTAACCAGCCTGTAGTTTTCAACAACATCCTTACTTCCGCTTTTGTGTAAAGGCACCACATGAGCCTCTCTCCAGTCCTTTGGCACCACTCCCAACTCCAACGAGGCATTGAAAAGGTCAGTCAGTGGAGTTGCTAGAACGTCCCCAAGTTCCCTCAGTATTCTAGGGTGTATCCCATCCAGTCCCATCGCTTTGTCTACTTTAAGTTGAGCTAGTTTCTCACGAATACAGTCTTCTGAAAATTGTTCAAGATGTCCCTTGCTTCTGTTCCTATTTGTGGGTGTTTTCTGAGGTCCTGCTCCTGGTTCTTCATCTGTGAACACAGAACAAAAATATTTGTTAAGCAATTCCGCTTTATCCTTATCAGCTTCTACATATTCCCCCCCTGCACCCTTGAGTCTGACAATGCCACTCTTGCCCTTCCTCTTCTCACTAATATATCTGAAAAATGTCTTATCCCCCCATTTTATTGCATTGGCTATTTCCTCCTCTTTTTGAATCTTTGCCTTCTTGACTACTTTGCTAGCTTCTCTGTTTTTCCAAATACAGATGCCTGTCTTCCTCTCTCTGTGTTCTCTTGTATTTCATGAAGGCCTCCCTCTTTTTCTTCACTTTTTCAGCTACTTCCTTAGAAACCCATAGCGGTCTCCTTTTCCTTTTGCCTTTATTTACCATTTTAACAAAAAGGTTGGTTGCCCTTAAAATATCCCTTTTCAGTTTTGCCCACTGTTTTTCTACATCCCCCAGCTGTTCCCATCCCACTAACGACTCCCTGAGGTATTGGCCCATCTTCGCAAAGTTAGTCTTCCTAAAGTCTAAGATCCTCACCTTGGAATGGATTCTAACAGCCGAAGTCCTAATACTGAACCACACCATCTGGTGATCACTGGATGCAAAATGATCTCCCACTACAACATCAGAAACACTTTCACCATTGGTAAGCACCAAGTCCAGTATGGTCCCCTCACGTGTGGGGTCTGTTACCAATTGCCTGAATAGTTCTCCCTGTAGAGAATCCAGGATCTCCTTACTTCTAGATGATACTGCAGCAGGAATGTGCCAATCAACATCTGGCATATTGAAATCTCCTATCAGTAGCACTTCCCCTTTCCTCGCAATGCTGCGTATGTCTTCAATTAACTCTCTGTCCACCTCTTCCTCTTGTGAGGGAGGTCTGTATATCACACCAATGCAAATAGATTTCTCTTTCCCTCTTTCTAGTTTAACCCACAATGCCTCCTCTCTCTCCCTTTTAAGCTCTGTAATTCCAAAGCTTTAATAGTAGTTTTTACATATAGTGCCACTCCTCCTCCCCTTCTTCCTACCCTGTCCTTTCTGAATAAAGTATAGCCAGGTATAGTTACATCCCAGTCATGGTTTTCTGTGAACCATGTTTCTGTAACTGCCACTAAATCCAAGTCAGCCATTCCCACCAAAGCTTCAATATCAGGGATCTTATTTCCCATGCTACGGGCATTTATACACACTGCTTTCCATATGTTACCCCTGTTTCCCATTTCCATAAAGGTATTTAATGTATCACCTACCTGGGAGCTTTCACTTACCTGGGGGCTTTCTTCACCTATCCCCAACGAATCTAGTTTAAAGCCCTCTTCAGTAGATTAGCCAGTCTACTACCGAAGATGTGTTGACCTTTCTTGGACAGATGGATGCCATCTCTGCTCTGCAACCCTTGGAACAGCATCCCATGGTCTAGGAAACCAAAACGCTCTCTAGCAACTGCTAGCTAGATATAGGGAGAGCCCGGATCCGAGCTGGTTTAAATTGTGGCCATTCCTTCACGAGCTCACTAGCGCCCCCCCAGGATAAGGTTATTTTTAATATGCTTAAGGGAAAATCCCCAATGATTAGTTTATATGTGGAGGTTTGGAAAAGAGGGAGGAGAGGATATAGTGAGAGATTTAATGTGGTGATGCAGGAGTAAATTTGAGGTGGACTGGTATGATATTTTGGGTCTCATACCTGGTACGTCTGTGGGATAATGCGTTTGGAAACTTTAAATATCAAAGGGTTAAACATACCGAGTAAGAGGCAGTGGCTGTTTAAATAAGCTGATTGGTTGTGATGGGATACACTTTTATGCAGGAGACTAATTTGTTGTGGAAGGATGAGCCCATGCTGCGAAGGGTGCAATTCTTGCAACAATTCTCTAGCTTTAAGGTAGGGAAAAAGAAAGCAGGGATAGCCATCCTAATTTGTAGGGGTTGCACACTGGAAGTGAAGGACATATAACAGGATTTAGAAGGGAGGATCTTGTTGTTAACCCTGGAATTACCGAGATTTTTTGCACATACTGAATACCATTGGAACGAATTTTAATTGAAAATTTTAAACTAAACAGACAAAATATTATTCCAAATTAATTATTTATTATATGAAGGTTAAATGTTTTGAAATATAATGCTTTATCATAAAATTACATGAAGAAGAGTTGCCATGAAAGCAGTTTTTGCATGCACTTGATGAACACAGTAAAGTACTACAGTCATTTGCATGAGACACAGACAATTTCTGAATGTTCTTTGCAAACATTGCTCTTGCAGGAGCTGCAAACTATGTTGCTTTTCTTGTCTTTTTCTCTGGAACAGCAGTGACATCTTGCCCTTTTCTTTGGGACCCTGACATTGCAAACAGCAGCAGTGGCTTCTTCAATGCTGGAAAAAGTCTCGCTGCAATTACTCTGAAGCAGCTGCTTTCCTAATTCCAAAAGGAATAGACGTCTGTGCTTTGACTTGGACTACCATTCTGGATTTAGTGACATCCAATCAATGAAGGCGTTCAAAGCAGTGATGTCCACCATGTTGTAGAAGATTGTCACTGGCCAGCGTCTTGTCATTCATTTTGTGGTATACATGCGCAACATTTGATCTGCAGTATCTACTCCACCTTTACTAGAATTATAGTCCAAGATCATGCGTGGCTTTTTTGTCTGGACGTGTGTTATCTACTTCTTGATCATGCAAACTGCTCAGAAGAACAACCACTTTTCCTTTCTTCGGGCAATAGGAAACCAGAGTGGCGTCATCGAGAAAGGCAAACACTGAAGTGAATACCTCTCGGCCCTTTGCTGTTACAAATTCTGGAGGTAATTCTTTTCTGTTCTTTCGAATTGTCCCCAAAAGTGTCATTTGTTTTTCTAGCAATTTCCGTGACAGGGATAAACTGCAGAAGAAATTGTCAACAGTAACATTTCTGCCAGATCGCGTCAATCCTTCAGTGAGTTGCAGCACAAACCTTTCACCCTGATTCTGTTCCCTGTTTTGTCCAAGTTCCCTTCCTGTATATACTTGAAAACGCAGAACATATGATGTTGCACTGTCACACAACATCCATAGCTTTATGCCATATTTCCCAGGTTTTCTGGGAATATATTGTCTGAACGGAACACGGCCACGAAATGTAAGCAGTTGCTCATCCACGGTAACATTTTCACCAGGAACAAAGGTGTCACTTAGAGTTGCTTCCCAGGTATCAAAAACGTGTCTGATTGGAGCAAGCTCATCCACGCCTCGTTGTTCACGTCTGTTGGTTGCATCATCAAATCTGAGAGCACAAGAAATTTGCTGAAAACGGTTATGGGCCATATTTTTGCCAAAAATAGAACGACCATCTTCAAGGTTCTACAACTGAACTATGGATTCATTTCGTGACTTGTACACGCCTGAGAGGATCAGAAGTCCAAGAAAACGTTGAAATTCTCCATCTGTCAAATCTTTCCAGGTGTCGTCATCAATGTGTCTTCCTTGTTTGCTCGTCCACATCATGATTTCATTCAATAAGTTCTTCCTCATAAACAATTGGAATGCTGCGAGAGGGCCATCAACATTTTGTACAGCATACCTTGTAGGACCTTGTTGTACGGGCATGACATTAGCTCTCGCGTATCTTCCAGCAGCTTGCTTTATAGGTTTCCTGTTCCATGATGTGGCATCCTTAGATACATAGGCTTGAATGGCAACATTTGTGCTTATAGTTGATGACCTCTTAGCTCCTCTATGACCACAACTAAGATTCCTCACAGATGATACTGACACCGAGGACTCCTGCCTTCTTCCCCGTCCAGCACAGCCTCGACCTTTGCCTCGACCTGCAACTTGACTCTTTGCTGCAGGCGATGTTACCGACTCAACATCATTCTCACATTCACTTGGCGACCAACTGCTGTTGCCATCTGAATCATGACTGTCATCATCAGATTTATCGCCCGAACTTGACTGATAAGCTTCTTCGCTTGCTGAATATGCTGCATCATCAGACGACTCAGAGCCGTCACTGTCAGCATCTCGTTGCAATATTTCTCTTACTTGGGCAGCTGAATACTTTCGTTTTGACATCATAAAAAATAACCTAAAATAAATAAACAAAGATAAAGTTGAATAAAACGTAAAGCAGTTTTACTATAGGTGTACAATAATCGTGATGAATGAGCTGAAAGCCTTTAGATTTCATCAGAAATAATGAGAGAACGTATGATATCAATTACAGAAAATGTGTACTTTTCATAAAATAAGAGTACAAAAAATGAATGATCCATAATTAATGATAAATACCTTTGTTAGATCAAAAAATTCACAAAACTGCAAATTGTATCACGATCCAAACCGGACGTAAGCAACTGCGGTCAAAAATGATCCCACTGGTACTCTGTGCTGCAATTCATTACTAGCGTCACCGAGAGGATGAAAATTATTCCTCTCATGGTGCAATATAAATAGAATATTGACATGTGAAAAGTCATAAAAAGATTGCATTCTTGAACAACTAGTTTCCGAGATATGTGTTGTGAAACTTGCAATGGGGTCACTTTTGACCCCATCGGTACTCCCAGGGTTAAGGGGGAGTTGGGGGGAGAAGCCGTCACATTGGCTAATATATATGCCCCAATGAGGGGCAAGCATCATTTTAGAGGGTAGTTTAGAACATCTTGGAAACTTGGGTGCAAGAGGCACTGTGGATGGAAGGAAATTTCAACCTGGTTTGGATCCCCAGAGATAGAAACTAGGGAGGAAAGTGTAGAGTACTGAAGGGATATGTTAGATTCTTGGAGAGCATTACACCCGAATAAGAGGGATTATAGTTTTTATTCTCACCCTCATCATAGTTATAGTAGAATTGACTTGATACTGATGGATTGGAAATGGGTTGAGGATATCCAAAGTGTTTCTATAGAGAATATAATGTGGTCGGATCATGCCCCAGTTTGGGTGGAATTCCAAGGGGGGGGGGGAGAAAGGGTACACGGCTTTGGCGACTCAGTGACAGTTAAAAAAATATGATAAAGTAGTAAAGGATGTTAAGAAGGTAATCTTGGATTACTGGGGGTTAAATGATACAGTGGAAATTAGCAATGTGACCCAATGGGAGGGTTTGAAGGCAGTGGTGAGAGGAAGTAGCTGCACTTGCAGGAGGACACTAAGAAATTGGCAGGAGAGCACAAGTGCACAGGGTCCAAAACAATGTTGTGTCATTTAACTCAATTGTGCATTGAGTTATAAGAGATGCAGTTAGATAGTATAGCCTATGGCCTGCAACTGGTGTGGCAGCGCCATTATTAATTTGGTAATAAGGCTATCAGGTTATTAGCCAATACTCATTCAAACTCAGTACCTGCTCCTCTGATCCTATTCACACCTGTCTCCTTAGCTCCATCTCCTCCACTGTAGTCCCTTCCATCTCTCATATTCTCAATCTATTGCTCTCCACTGCAACTTTCCCTGCAGCCTTCAAGCATGCTGTGGTCCTCTCCTCAAGAAATCCTCACTCTCCTTCTCACTATCGACCCATCTTCCTCCTCCTCTTCATTTCTAAACTACTTGAACGTGCAGTTCACCACCTTTGCTTTGACTTTCTCTCCTCTCATGCCCTTGTGGATCCTCTACAATCTGGCTTTCGTCCTTTATATTCTATCGAAACAGCTCTTGCCAAAATCTCCAGTGATCTGTTCCTGGCAAAGTCCAAGGGCCTTTAATCGATCCTCATCCTTCTTGACCTTTCTACTGCTTTTGACACTATTGACCACAACCTTCTCCTTGATAGCGTGTCCTCACTTGGTTTTAAGGGCTCTGTGCTATCCTGGTTCTCTTCTTATCTCTCCTCTTGCCCTTTCAGTGTTTGTTCTGGTGGATCATCCTCTACTGCTATCCCGCTGTCAGTTGGTGTACCTCAAGGATCAATCTTGGGTCCACTCCTTTTCTCTCTCTATACCCAGTGCCTTGGTGCACTCATCTCTTCCCATGGATTTCAGTACCATCTTTATGCTGATGACTCCCAGATCTATCTCTCCAGACCTGAAATCTCTCTGGCAATCCAGGCCAGGATCTCTGACTGCCTTTCTGACATTACTGCTTGCATGTCTCACCGCCACTTGAAATTGAATATGGCCAAAACTGAGCTTTTGATTTTTTCCCCCTAAACCCTCCTCTCCCCTTCCTCCTTTCTCTGTCTCTGTGGATAACTTTCTACTCCTCTCTGTCTCCTCAGCTCGCAACCTTGGGGTTGTCTTTGACTTCTCTCTCTCCTTCTCCACACACGTCCAACTGATAGCTAAAATCATCCATCTCTTTCTCTACAACATCAACAAAATTCACCCATTCCTTTCTGAACACACTACTAAGACAATTATCCACACAGTCATCTCCCGTCTCGGCTATTGTAACCCGCTACTTGTTGGTCTCCCTCCCTTCAATCTGTTCAACACTTTGCTGCTTGGCCAATCTTCCGTCAGCCTCATCTTGCTCATATTACCCTTTTCTCAAGTCTCTTCATTGGCTTCCTATCCATTTCCACATCCAATTCAAACTTCTCCTGCTGATCTATAAGTGCATTCACTCTGCAGCTCATCGCTACCTTTCCTCTTCTTATCTCTCCCTACACTCCTACCAGGGAACTCCGCTCTTCTGGCAAATTGCTTCTATCTGTGCTCTTCTCTTCTACTGCCAACTCTAGACTTTGCTTCTTTCACCTTGCTGCTCCTTATGCCTGGAATGAACTACCTGAGTCTGTATGTCAGGCACCTTCTCTGACCCTTTCAGATCTAGGCTGAAAACTCACATCTTCACTGCCGCTTTCGGATCTTGACTCACTTGATGTCCTTTGTGTTTCCTTACCATCCCCCCTAACTGTATCCCATGTCTACAGCTACTGTATTTTCTGTCTCTATTAGATTGTAAACTCTGATGAGCAGGGACTATCTTTTACATGTGTCTGTGCAGCGCTGCTTAAGCCTTGTAGCGCTATACAAATGTTCAGTAGTAGTAGTAGTAACCACGAAATTGCAAAAGAAAATCTCACAGAACCTGATTCTGGGTATTCAGGATCAGATGGGAGTGGTAGTGACCAAAGATAACCAAATTAAATAACATTATTTTGTTCTATAAGGAGTTATACAGTAAGCAAAAGGAGATTTTATATTGAAAGAGAGAGAAATATTTGGAAGCTATACAACTTTATCAGCTGGAGCCCAACACCAGGTAGACTGCAGAGGTGAAGCTCATCTGGCTAGAATTATGTCAGGTACTTAAGGAGCTACTGGTAGGGGGAAATCATCTAGTCTGGATGGTCTCACAGCTAGTTTCTACAAGTTGTTTGCTGGGGAAACTGTGGGGATGATGGAGTGGGTTTTCAACCAATCATTGCAAGAGAGTAGACTGTCCTCTGTAATGCTGACAGCAGGTATCATGGTTATCTCTAAGGCTGGAAAGGACCCCTACCATTTGTGGGTCATATTTCCCCATTTCTTTGCTGAATGTAGATATAAAAATCTATAGGTTAGTTAGATGGATACCACTGCTGGTTGATATATGGTAGACGGAGTTCATATCTGGGAGACAGGCCACAGATTAAGAGGGTGATAAATATAGTAGTGACTGCAGAACAACAGAAGGCTTAGGCTATGATACCCTCTATCCATGCTGAGAAAGCATTTGATAGGGTGCACTGGGATTTTTTTGTTTGCAGTTATGAGGAATATGGAGTTTGGGCTGCATTTTGTGAAACGGATCCAGGCACTTTATCAGGAACCAAGAGCTTGGATAATAATCAATGGGAACTATTCTGATTCATTCCTACTGGGAAGGGAAATATGCTAGGGGTACCCATTATCCCCACTACTCTTTGTATTGGTAATGGAGCTTTTGGCCCAGGCCATCAGGACCAAGAGTACTAGAGGGCTTGAGGGGAAGGTGAAGCAACATTTGGTATCACTCTTTGCAAATGATTTTATGTTATCTTTGATTGACCCGCCTAGTTCCCTCCCAGCAGTTGAGGGTGTTGCAAGAGTATGGAAGGGTGTCAGGTTTTAAAATAAACATAGACAAAACTGAAGCCTTAAGTAAAAATATGGGAAGAGAGCGGGTGGAAGCTTTAAAGAGCACACATTCCTTTAGATCAGGGGTCTCCACATTTTTTTTACTATTGACCCCTTCAAGGAATCCTTGACCTTTTATCGACCCCTCAATTCTTTTAATAAAACTTCATACAAGTCATCATTAAAAGATATTTGTTTCACCTTATAAAAATATATAAAATAACGATATATTATCATAAATTAAATAAATTGAATAAACCTCCTTAGTACTTGCCTGACATGGGAGGGATGTGATTGATGATCTCTGACAAGATCACTAATATTTGGTTGTAGATTGGTGAGCTTTAGTCTTAATTTACCTTGTTCTTCTATGTTCAATTTGTTCCTCTGCTTTGTTAGGACCAAATTTACATGGCTAAAACCAGATTCAACCACATAGCAACGGGAATGCAAGTAAGAAAGGGTTCACCGCTGAGCAAAGTTTGTGATATTTATTGACAATATTTACATTATTCCAGAAGTTACTAAGGCTCATACTTTTGAACAGTGATTTAGCGTCGAGATGCACCGAGAGTTCACTGAGTTCATCTTGTAAGTTAGATTGAATATTTACATTTATGAATAAAATGGTGTAACAATCCAGTTAGTTTTGCACATTTTCTCCAAAGTCCTCAAAGCGTACTTTAAAGTCTTCACTCAGTTTTTCAAGGTGTTTTATGTATATATCCAAGTCATCATCAGAAAGAACATGGTCTTCATCTTCCAGTTGCCATAGGTTCGAAAAATACCGAAAATCTCTTCATAGCAATGAAGATTTAAACAGATCTAGTTTGATTTGGAAGCCTAAAAAGGATTGTTCGAGTCTGAATAATTGTTACATCTTTATCTTGCAGACCGGTCTGTACATCATTAAATTTTGAATATAGGTTTGCCAAATAGTAAAGATGCTTCTTATTCTTTTTCAACTTATCACATAGAAGGGAATCAATATCTGTAAGAAATTTCACTGTTGAATCATACAACTCAACAAGTCTTTGCAAGCTCAACAAGTCAACAAGTCTTCGCAAGAGTAATTGGTTCACTAATTCATCTTTTTCGTCACATAGTTTGACAAACAATCGTGAATTAAATGGATGTGCTTTAATTTTATTTATAGTTCTAATGCACACCTTTTGGGCATCTTGCAATTTGTCACTGAGATTTTTTGCAACAAGGTGGTGTTTGTGTAATACACATGAATGGTAAGCACATCTGGAACCTTTTCCTTAAGAAAGGTAGCAAATGCAGATTCAGCGGCGGCAGATACCAGGGCTTGGTGGCTGCTTATTATCATCTATTGGCTGCAGGCTGGGGATCTTCCCACTTCCTCTTGACACCGAAGGCTCCTGCACCATTTAAAAGCAAGCTGCCTTTCGCGGCCGCGGTCGCGTGCCTGAAGGGGGCGTGACCAAAGGGGGAACGCCCCTTTGGTGCCAATTCAGGGCTTAGGGCCCCAGTCGCTTGGGAATGCCTAGAGGACATGCGAAGTGGAAGAGTAAGCCAAAGAAACAGTCTTCTAAGTTAATTTCTTCTTCTACTCCTACTGTGATGTCTGGTCCTATGGATCAACACGTGGTTGTACTATCGAATGCCACCCCTGTAGTTCCGGCTTCCTCTTCCCTCACCTCTGGTGCTTCCTTGAGTTCCATCAAGAGGACTCCTCTGCCCAAACCTGGACTTTCTTTGCCTCCTGACTTGGACTCATCCTCTTCCGAGACATCTTCTGCCTCTGAAGAGGAGGAGGGGGTTTCTTTGTCCATTGCAGTTCCTTGTTGTGAGGCACTTTCTCCTATCCCTATTCCAATAGTTAGTTCTGTGGACGCTCAAGTTTTACCTCAGCCTCCTAATCTCACTGATATTACATTACTAGATATTTGGAAACAAGTATCTGCCACTAATACATTATTGTCTAGTTTCATGAATAAGACCACTACTTTTTCTCAAAAAGTTGTTAAGAGGGTATACGATATGGAAGTGTCTGTTAAGGCTTTGTCTTGTCATGTGGACAAGATGGAGGCACATACCAGCTCTTTGCAGTCTGCTAGTGCTTCCACCTTGAAGGACACTTTACTTCTGTATAATCGGATTGAATCTTTAGAAAATAATTCCCGTGCAAAAAATATTCGTATTCTAAATTTTCCTAGGACTCGTTTATTGTCATCGGATTACTTATTTAAACAGTATTGTAAGGACATTTTGTTATTATCAGAAGTTGATACTATTATGATTGCCCACTCTTTTTACTTGTCGGTGCGGACGACATCTGGAGTTTCAGAAGTGACACCAGGAGAGGCTCAGAATGATATCGATTTGACTGATTTCTTAGAAAATTCTCAGGTTATGGTCTCCTCCCATGCCACTCTGGTGATCACTTTAGTCGATTTTGCGGATAAAGCCCTAATTATGAAGGCTTTTTTCTCTAAAAAGAATTCTCTTTTTTATGGCCAGAAAGTGTCTATTTTCCCAGATGTCTCCCGACAAACGCAATTTCGGAGGAGGTCCTTCCTCCAGCTTAAACCTCATGTTTTGGCTGGGGGGAAGCCTTTTTCCTTTGATTTCCCTGTAAGTGTTTAGTCACTATCCAAGGGATTAATTATGTATTTTCTGATTCCTCCCAGCTCGATACCCTCCTGACTTCACTTCAGGTTTAATAGTAATTTTCGGTTTAACAGTAATTGTTTCTCTTTTTCTCCTTTTGTTGTGGTTGGGTAAAGGTAGCCTTAAATGATGTTGCCTTGGGTGTCTTTTCACTGCTGTATTCTCCATAATGTGGGCTGTGTAGCGGAAACGTATGTTAATTGTTTGCTTGTTTTTGGATCTTGCTTTGTATCGCTTATTTTCTTCGCAATTTGTGTTTGGACTGTATCAATTGAAATAGCAATAAAAAAAAAAAAAAGAAAGGTAGCAAAACCTCTGTAACAGCCAATCATTGAAGGTATGCCATCTGTGGCCACTGCAGTTATACTGCTGAGTGGAATATGGTGCTTGTTTAAATATTCCTCAAAGCTCTGAAAAATCATCATTCCTTTTCCATCACACTTAAGTTACCTTGCGAACAAAAACTTGTCAGTAATCGCGAGGTCGCGGGCAGGGTCCCGGGGGCCGACTTTAACCGGGCGCGCGGCCCAGCACGGGGACCCTGCGCGCGGCCCGGGTGGGGTGCGCGCGTGCGGCATTTGAATTGATTGGCTCCCGTCGGTCACGGCCGTACGGGAGCCAATCGATGTGGCTATTGTTGGGTGGGGGGGGGGGGGAGAATACCAGCTGGCAGCCTCCGCGTGTCCAGTTGGTGGGGAGGCTGCATTCCGGGTGCCAGCGTTTTTGAGGGCTGAGGATCGGCGGGGCTTACATCAGTTTCTCAGCGGATCCGGGAGGCGGTCAGTGTGGGCAGGCTGAGGGAAGTCCGGCGGGCCTGCTTTCAGTGGGGGATTTGTGTTTGGGGAGTGTGGTGTGGGTCTATGGTGGTGGCCCGTTTGGGGTTAGTGCTCACAGCAGGGCCAAAGCAAATTATTTTTTTAAACCTTCCAAGGCTCGGTTCTGCTGCTGTGGTCTCTGCCCAGGGAGTTTCAATTCCTGGTGAGGGATGCCTGCACCGCGCGGTCGGGCAAGAACAAGGGGTTTGGCCCCTGCAGGTGTTGCTGGGTTGGGGGTGAGGGGGTGGGGGGTCACGGTCGCGTGGGGAGGCTGGGACAGGCAGAGGGTTGCCCAGTCCTGGGGGTGGGAGGGGGTGGAGGGGTCGGGGGGGTGCTGTGCGGGGGCAGAAAGGGGCAAAAGGGGTTCGGCAGCTGGGGGGAGGCGTCGGAGGTGGAAGGGGTGGCCCGTCCCCTGCTGGAACCCTGGGGGTGAGTGAGGGGCTTAGGGGAGCAGCCGGAGAGGCGGGGGTGCGAATGTGGGGGTGTGGGAAGTGGGGTGGGGCCGGTGGGGGGTGCGGGGGCAGCGGGGGGCGTTTTGGGGGTACAGGGCCTGGGGGGAGGGTTGTGGCCGGATGGGGCCCAGTGGGGCACTGGCTACGGTGGGGCCACAGGTTGGCTCCTGGGTACCGGTAGCTATGGTACGCCGGGGGGTTCTTCACCTTGGGAACAGTGGTTGAGTGGGGGGCAGGGTCCATCTCGGGCTGACTGGGGTGGTCCTTGGCCTCAGGCTTGGTTGATGGCAGTTCCCCCCCATGTTTTTCCTTTTATGTCTCCGCAGGGGCCGGTTATGGCGCAGCCAACATGGACTTCGAGCGCTGCTGGATGTGAGAGCTGGTTGAGTCCGGTGGCGGGAGCGGTGACACAGCACGGAGCGGCAGCGGAGTCGGCGCGGGGTCGTCCCCTGGATGTCGCGAGGGCCTGCGGCGAGGACAGTTCGGTGGCAGCTGGGACGGATGCGGCGTCGGCACCTACTGGTGGGGAGCCTGGTGAGTTGCTTGGGGACGTGGGTGAGGTGGGGGTGCAGTCGCAGGGGGGGAAGGCGGGAGGAGGTTCGCATAAGAAGCGCAGGCGGTCTTTTCGGCGGCGTTGTAGCTCTGAATCATCCTCGTCTTCTTCCTCTTCGAGTGGTTCATCCGAAGGGTCCGGAAGGGAGCCGGGTCGGCAAGTCGGGGAAAGTGGGGGGGGGGGGTGATGGGCCCCGGTGCAGGTGGGGGGGCCACTTCGGTGGTGGTTTTTCTGGAATTGTGGGAGGGGGTGCCGCGTAAGCTGCGGCGCAAGATTAGGAAGCGGTGCTACATCGATATCTTCCGCTTGCTGGAGGGGAGGAAACATTCAGGTGAGAGTCGGAAGAAGAGGAAGGAGGATGAAAAGGCCTGTAGGGTTAAGAAGGTGGCGCGTAATGTGGTGAACTGGACGCGTTCCTTTCTGCGGTTGGCCAGCGTCTGGGGTCACCACGACCCGGGGCAGTATGGTATGTTGTTAGCGTATGTCGATTCCATCCTGGAGGCGTCTCAGACGCATGACGGATGGGCTTGGCTGAACTATGATGAAAAGTTCAGGGACAAGATGGAGGAGAGTAGATTGCTTTCGTGGGGCACACAGGACATTAACCTGTGGCTGACTCAGATGTCGGCTAGGTCGGGTGCCGGTGGGTGGGGGTGGGGGGAAAAGTAGTGGCGGGGTGGTGGGGGGTGGTGTGTTCCTTTCGAGCGGGGGCGGTCGGGGTGCCGCCGAAGGCAGGCATGGCCGGGAGCAGTGACGTGTGCTGGCGGTTCAACCGGTCCACTTGCCCCTTTCCCGAATGCAAATTTCAGCACACCTGTTCCTTGTGCGGAGGTCCTCACTCCGCCACCAAGTGCCTTAAGAAAGGCGCCGCTGGCGTTGCCGGTCCCGCTCCTAAGGGGCAATGAGTGGCATGGGCGTGCCCCCTCCCCGATTCGGGTGGAGGCCTTCTGGGGGTGGCTGAGGCGCTATCCTCGTAGGCGGGAGGCGGTGATTCTGTCGTTTGGTTTCCGGTTCAGTTTTGTTATCCCGGTGCGGGGTGTGGTGTCAGCGCCGAGTGCGAGGAACTCCCCATCAGTCTGACGTTGGGCCGAGGTCGTCCAGGACAAGTTGTTGGGGGAATTGCGGTTGGGGAGAGTGGCGGGTCCCTTCACAGAGCCCCCTTTTCCCGACATGGTGATTTCTCCTTTAGGTATAGTACCCAAGAAGGAACCGGGGAAGTTCCGGTTGATTCATAATTTGTCCTGTCCGATAGGTGCTTCCGTTAATGATCGCATCCCACGCGAGTTTTGTATGGTCCGCTATGCGTCCTTTGATAAGGCGGCTCTGATGGTGCGGGGGGCCGGTCGGTCTGCCCTCATGGCGAAAGTTGACATTGAATCGGCGTTTCGCTTGTTACCCGTCCATCCATCCTCCTTCCCTTTATTAGGTTTTTGCTTTAAGGGGGGTATTATTTTGACAAGTGCATGCCGATGGGCTGTTCAGTCTCTTGTGCTTATTTTGAGATGTTTAGCACCTTCCTGCAGTGGGTGCTGGTTCAGGCATCCGGCTTGTCCTTGGTGGTGCATTACCTGGATGATTTTTTGTTTGTGGGTACGGCGCAATCGGGGGAATGCCAGGAGATGTTATCCGCATTTGTGCGGCTGGCGCAGGAGTTCGGGGTGCCGTTGGCTGACGGTAAGACAGAGGGTCCGACTACGCGATTGACCTTTTTGGGGGTGGAGTTGGATTCGGTGGAGATGGTGGCGCGTTTGCCGCAGGACAAGGTTGCTCGTTTGCGGATTTCGGTGGCTAATGTGTTGTCGGCCCACAAGATTTCCTTGAGGGAGTTGCAGGCGCTGTTGGGGTCTTTAAATTTTGCGTGTAGGGCGATTCCAATGGGGAGGGTGTTTTCCCATCAGCTGGCGTGTGCCACGGCCGGGGTGCGGAAGCCTCACCACCGGATTAGGGTAACGGGGGCGATGAGGGCGGATTTGATGGTGTGGAGTCATTTTTTGGAAGACTTCAATGGGACTTCTGTTTTGATGGAGTCCGAGGTGTCCAGTGATGCCTTGCAGTTGTACACTGATGCGGCGGGGGGAGCGGGATTAGGTGTTTATTTCAGTGGGGCCTGGTGCGCGGATCGTTGGCCGGAGTCTTGGCACATGGCGGGCTTGACCAAGAACATCACCTTTTTGGAGCTCTTTCCGATTCGTGTGGTTTTGGAGCTCTGGCCGGAGCGGCTTTGAAACCGAAGGGTGCTCTGGTGGTGTGATAATGAGGCGGTGGTCAGTGTGGTTAATCGCTACTCCCCTAGGTGCTTGAAGGTGGTGGGCTTGATGCGGGAAGTCGTATTAGCCTGTTTGCGGTTGAATGTGTCGGTGAAGGCACGACATATACCGGGGTGCACTAACGAGATCGCTGATGCTCTTTCTCATTTTCAGTGGGAACGATTCCGGGCTCTGGCCCCCGAAGCGAACAAGGACGGATCGGTGGTCCCAGAGAGCTTGTGGAGCATTGGCCTCGAGAGATGCTAGATCTGCTGAAGAACTCGGTGTCTGCGGGGACTTGGTCTGCGTATCAGCGGGGCTGCGACCGGGTGGTCGCCTTTTTGGTAGTTCATGGGTGGCAGCCGGGAGGGGTTCCAGTGGGCTTGATTGGTCAATACATTGTGGAGGCCAAGCGCGCCGGCTTCTCTCGATCGGCGGTGCGTGCGCACTTGGCAGGGTTTAACTTTTTTGCGAGCGCGGTGGGTTTGGGCTCGCCTGCTGGGGGGGTTTGCCACGACGGCTTTTGCAAGGTTGGGAGCGTGTGCAGCCTACACCGTGGGACTCGTGGTTGCCCATCATGCATGGGCTCCTGGTGAGGGTTTGCGGGGCCTTAGAGCAGGTGGCGTCGTCTGTGTACGAGGCTACTTTGTTCCGGGCGGTGTTTTGCCTAGCCTTTTTTGGGGCGTTTCGAAGCGGTGAATTGGTCGCGGGCTCCGGTCTGGGGGGAGGTGTTGGGGGGCTGCAGGCGCGTCACGTTCGGGTGGAAGGGGGGAGGTTGCAGATCCTTTTGGCGAGATCCAAGACGGATCCGCTGGGCAAAGGTTTGTGGGTGTTGCTGGGCGAGGTCACGGACCCGCGGGCTTGCCCAGTTCAGGCGGTGCGGCAGTATTTGTCATTGCATCCGGGGAGAGCGGATAGATTTTTCGTGCACTCGGTCGCGCGGGTTTTAACCCGTTTTCATGTTTCGGCGGTACTGCGCCTGGTTTTGTGTGCGGTGGGGGAGGACCCGCTGCGTTTTGCGCTGCACTCCTTTCGTATTGGGGCTGCCACTAGCGCGGCGGCAGCTGGGTTGCCTGGGCAGGTGATTCAGGACATAGGTAGGTGGCGTTCTACGGCTTTTAAGGGATATGTGCGGCTGTAGGAGCGTCGGTTGGGGGGGTCGGGTCTTTAACTGTTTATTTCTTTTTCAGATGGGGGTGTCGGGCCTGGTGACTGTTGGGTTGCTGGCCACTCTTTTGTCCACTGGGCGGGTTGGCGTGCGGCTGCCCGGCCTATTGGAGTTAATTTGGGATTGGACCCGTCGGTGGTGGCTGTGACATGGCTGGGCTTGAGAGGACTTCGGTGGTCGCAATTGCTGGCTTTGCTACAGCGCCACGGGAGGACGTCACGGTGGCCGGCCGCCCTGATGGTGCATCTGGGGGGCAATGACCTGGTGTCCTGGTCCTGTAGGCAGCTGATCCGGGCAGTGCAGGACGATCTGGGAATGGTGCTTTGGATGTTTCCCGGTGTTATTTTACTGTGGTCAGACATCATTCCAAGGCCGGCTTGCTGGGACCAGCGTCGGTGGTCTCGGGGCTTGACTAAGATCAATCGCCAGATTGGTCGTTGGGTCTGTGAGAGGGGGGGTTATCAGATCTTGCATGACTGGGTGGATGTTGGGTGTTCGGGGCTCTATCGGGCTGATGGGGTTCACTTGTCACCAGTTGGTATGGACCTGCTCCTTAACAACTGGCAGGAGGCCTTGGAATATATGCCTGTCCGTGATGTGCGCTGGTCGCAGCTTGGGGCCGGGGGGGGGGGGCAGCACATGAACAGAGTTATGTGCCGGTGGCGGGATCCCGGAGGTTTCCGGGGTCCGGAGCAGCAGGCTACGTTTGGGCGGGGGCGGGGCGCCCCTGACCCGGTCAAAACCTCGGCCGACTTTTGCTAATAGCATGGCAAAGTAGAGGAGAGGGGCATGGCAACTTGCCGGGTGGCAAGTTATAGCATTAGCGGTGGCAGGCACTTTGCTAAGGTATGGCTGGTGCAGCCGGGTGCCGCTAATGGGGGCTAGGAAGTTTGATGTTGGTTTGTTTTAATTGTTGATGGTTAATAAAAGCTGCGACCAGTTGTGTTCCATGAAGTTATGGTGTGATGTCTTTTGTTGGGGGGGGGGTTGGAGGGGGGTTGGATTGGTCTGCGGGGGGGGGGGGGGAGGAAAGGGTGGGGCCCAAAGTGCAGGGTCCGCCTGCCTTGGTTATTTGTTTTTTAATTTGACTAAAGTACCTCATATACTCGTAGGCCATGAAAATGTTTGAACTACCAAAAGTTGAATCATTAAGTTGGATGGAAAACTTACAATGCATAAGTTCAGATACCAAAGTTTGTTCCACATCGTTAGCCATCTCATCAATTCGTCTTTGCACTGTATTTGCACTTAATGGCAAGCATTTCAAAACAGGACCAGGGTCCTTTTTCATAACGGTTTCAAATGCTTCTTTAATTGCTGGAATTATGATCTCCTCTGCAATAGTATACGGTTTTCCTTTCTTTGCTATATTGAGAGAAATATTATTTGATGCCTTTAGCCCTCCTTCATTATCAGCTTCAGCAGGTGCTTTCATAAATGACATTATATTTGGTTGATGTTTGTATTTTTCTTTCGATGTTTTAAGAAAATCAAGGTCTTTATTTTTCTTATCAGGATGAATTCTTTCAAGGTGATCTTTCATCTTTGCTGGTTTCATCGCATCATTACTAAAGGTCTTTTCACATAGGAGACGCATAGGCCTCGTTTCATTTGTAAGTGAAGGTCTGAATCCAAGTTTCAAATTTCTAATGAATACTGTCGGCATTTCTTTTTATGATCTGCGGCTGCCATTATGGTTTCTGGGATTCTACCTAAAATTAAAGTAAATGTATAAACATGTTACAAGAAGCACAGATCAATGTTTAAAAATTTTAAAACGTAAGCAAAAGTGGATAAATTGCTATCGAATTACAACATTAGGCCTACCTACCTACCAACCCAAATTCACACAAAGAAACACGAACAAAAACTATCACCAGTAACCAACACTAATGGAATCCAGAATGAAACTGATATATATGGAGTGAATACATCATGCTCACAATGCTTCCATATTGGCACAGCCATCAGCGGGATGGGCCGTGAATATGTCGCATTCACAATGCCTCCTGATTGGTACAACCATCAACAGGGTGGGCAGAGAATTGTCACTGGTCTGTCCTGTAAGCAAATCTCTTGTCCAGATGTGTAAATTACTCATGCATTTTTGTATAGTTGAGTTACAGCTTTTTTTATACAAGAGTCCAGAATCCTAAATTATACGACTCTAGCTGATCGGCACAAGATATTATGCTGAGCTGACAAACAATTTTTAATGAACCGTGCAATGGTGTAATGTTGATCAACCCCCAATCGACCCTTGAGTGATTTTCAACTACCAGAAATACCTCATTGACCCCAGGGGTCGATATGGACCACATCGGGGACCCCTGCTTTAGATGGATGGCTACTGGTGTGAAACTCCTGGGGGTGAGAAAGCCAGACTATTGGAGACTGTATCAGGCAAACTATCCCCATCTGTTTAAGGCCCTGATTACAGATTAAAGTAAGTGGCATGAGGTAGAAATGTTGGGCCTGATTTTTGACTGGGCAGGCTATGCGCCACTACGGCATAGAGCCCTGCCCGCTGACTCTTAAACCTGGATATTCAATTCTGCGGTGATAGCATTGAATATCTGCTGATCATCGCAAAAGCCGGAAGCCGGCGGAGCTAACGAGGCAGCAGGTGAGGGTTTTCCTCACCTGTCTTTAAGGCGCAGATTGCTAACTGGGCAGCATTCAGTATCGCTACTGCCCAGTTAGCGCCATTCTCTGCTCTGCCCCAAAACACCCCCAACATGCCCCAATGCTAACCGGATAGCATCAGGGTGTGTAGGGGACTTAGATGGGGATATTCAATGGCACTAACCATGTAAATGCCATTGAATCCCCAGCTAAGGCATTTACATGATTTACTGGGCTGTAAAACGGGTAAATGCCTTTCAAATATTGGGTCCGTTCAGGCAAGGAAGGGTGGTAGTGGTGAAAATGAATATCTTGTTGAGGCTGCTTTACCTCTTCCAAGCACTGCCTGTGACTGTCCTTACAGGGAAAGGTGCTCCAGTTTATCTAGTTACCCAACTGTTATGTATTACACTAGGGAAAAGGGGGTCCTGGGGGTAGGAGATCTGTGTGCATACTACTGGGCAGCACAGTTACGCCATCTTATGGATTGGCAGGGAAAAGGGAGGAGAAGAACTTTCTCCTTCTTGAACAAGTGGGGTCAGGGCCATACCAAGCCATAATTGTACCCTGTGCGGCTTGCACATTTGGCGTGCCCTTCCCCATGCACCTCACCCATACCTCCGTGTCATGCCGGCTGCCTGCCCTTGCCCTGTTGCTGCCACTTTTGGTTTTCTTGGTGGCAGTGGTGGCGGCAGCAGCGGAGCAGATCTGACTTCAAATTAAAAAAAAAAAAAACACATGGGTCTTTCAGCTCCATGTTTGTATGCAGATCTGATCCTTCCCTGCTCCGACGTAGGTTCGCGTCACCGTGTTTTTTTTAAAAATTTGAAGTCAGGTCTGCTCCACTGCTGCCACCAAAGTGCTGGTGGCAGGGCAACAGCAGGCAGCATGGGAGGGAGCCGAATCCAGCAGCCCGAAATGCGCCCCTAATTTTTTGCGCCCTGTGTGGCTGCAGTGCTCACACAGGGCTAGGTATGGCATTGAGTGGGGTATCAGTTTTGGCTGTCATGGTGTCTGCTGTGGGCTAGAAAAGAGATACGACATAAGGGAGGGGGCAAAACTAAAGCTTTTGTTGAATACGTGTTAATGGTCTGGGACAAGGTGTGCAAAGCTGAGAATCCCCATGGAACCTTGTCCCTGTTGCAGGCTTTAAGATATACAGAGGTGTTTGCACTCAGGGGGGAAACAGAGGTATTTTTGTGATAGGAGAGGGTTGGCTTAAGATATTTTCATCAGTTTGTGGATGATGAAGATTTTGTGGAATTTTGATGAGTTCAATGAAGAGTTTGACTTAAAAGATATAGGCCCAAATGCTTCATTTTCTTAAGGGTTTAGAAGCTATTTCGTATGGGAGGAAAAGATCCAGGGGCCTACTGTTGGCTCTGTAGTTTGTTAGTTTGTGAAATGTAGATATATGGAGTCCTTGGAGAGGGACGTGAGTGGGGAGGGGGAAGTGAAACAACAGAAAATAATCTTTGATCATATTAAACGTACTTCTACTGTATATCCATAGCAATAAGAGAAAACTGTTATAAAATACCTATGCGACGGTATCTAACCTCAGAAAGGTTGAACAAAATGCTTCCATCAGTACCGAATCATTGTTGGAGAACCTGTGGGGGTATAGGCTCCTTTTACCATATATGGTGGAGTTGTCCAAAAATTTGGCAGAATGAATAAGGACTGGACTGAAGAGATCTTTGCTCTGGGGCTCCATTTAGATCCCAAATTATTCTTACTGGCCCTTTGGCCTCTGGGATAATGAGAAGAAATACAGAAGGCAAATACAGGCATGTTCCAGTGCAGCCTGGTGTGGAACTGAGTACAGTTGGAAATAAATCGAGCCACCTACGATGGATCAGTGTACAGTACGATTTTAATAACTGTGATATCAATGGAAAAATCAACAGCATGAAGACACCAGAGAATGGACTTGTTTGATAAAGAATGGTCTGTGTTGAATAAATACTTATAACAGGACACAATACAACACTTGAACATTGACTCAGAGGACCTGGAGGAACAAGTTTCCAACTGGAACAGCGTTCTAGCTAACGCCGCCAAACCATCCGATGACAGGACCGAGAAACAACACCACAACAAGAGACAGAACAAGCCATGGTACTCAACAAAAATACGACAGGAAAAGAGGGAGCTCAGGAAAATTGAACGGAGATGGAGAAAAAAACAAAACTACTTCCGACCAACATCTTTACCTAACAAAGCAAAAACAATACAATGAACACATCAACCAATCAAAGAGAGAATTCCACACAAACCTGATAAATTCTTCCATCAACAAACCCAGAGAACTTTTCGAAATAGTAAAAACTCTGACAAAAGAGCAAACAGCAGAAAGAGAAGTACAAGTGGATCCACAGAAATTCGCTGACCACATCAAAGACAAATTCCACTCCACAGAGCGCACAACACCCAGTGGAACCACAAGAACGAACGTACACCCCAAAACCTGGGGCACATTCTACTCTCCCTCAAAAGAACAGATATCCCACATCATCTCCACAATCAACACAAGTACTGCCCCTACTGACCCTTGCCCAGTGTCATGGGTCAAAGCCACCAAATCAAGCCTGATACCAACCATTTATAAAATGGTACACAACTCACTCACTCAAGGACTCATGCCACAGCAACTAAAGCTTGCCTCAGTAAGACCAATCACAAAGAAAACTACTCTCGACAAAAAGGACCCAGCAGCATACCGACCAATCTCCAGCATACCCTTCCTCGCAAAAATAATCGAAAAGACGGTTCAACTACAACTTCAGGAACACATTGACGAACACGGAACTCTCGACGACAACCAACACGGATTTCGTCCCAACCATGGAGTCGAAACTCTACTGATCTACCTCTTCGACAGCATCATAAGAATAATTGACAACACCAGGAATGGAATTATAATGATCTTCATCGACATCTCCTCAGCTTTCGACACAGTTGACCACAATATGCTCCTGGAGAGACTAAAGAACACTGGTATACACGGTACCACTCTGAAATGGTTCCACTCGTACCTAACCGAAAGACAGCTACAGGTCAAGGTGGGACATGACACCTCCCGACCCATAAACGTCCAACAAGGAGTACCGCAAGGATCCGCACTCTCAGCACTCCTTTTTAACATCTACATCCAACCAATATGCAACATTATGAAAGAGAACAACATCCAATACACAATATGCGCAGACGACATCATGGTATACTCCCCGATATCAATCGACAACCCGGACTTCTCTAAGATAACAGACTGCCTTACCCAAATGACGAAGTGGTGCCAAAACAACAACCTCGCAATAAACTACAACAAGACCGAAGCTTTAATCATCACTCGGAACCAGAGCTTCATACACCCACCAAACATAAAGATACAAAGCACTACGATACCGATAAGATCAGAGGTGAGATACCTTGGGGTTACTCTGGACAGTAAACTCAACCTCAAACCACACATAGACAAAACAATCCAAAAAGCCTACTACAGGATGCGAATCATCAGGAGACTGAAACCACTCCTCGCCCCAGAACACTTCCGTACCGTCTGTCAAGCACTGATAACCCCAATACTGGACTTCTGCAATCCGATATACCTTGGACTACCAAAACAAGCTCTCAAACCACTCCAGCTGGCACAAAACACTGCAGCTCGAATCATAGCCGGAACCGCAAGGCAGGAGCACATCACACCTACATTAAAGGACTTACACTGGCTCCCAATCAGTGCTCGCATCAGATACAAGACTATCATAAACCTATTTAAGATTAAAGAGCACACATCAGCCAACAGCCTCCACACGCTCATACAACCGGAAATCAGCGCACGTCCTAGAAGAAGTCAAACACGCAACCGAGTCAGTACCCCAAATGAATACAAGCACACACGCAAGGATACAACAAACAGAGCTCTCTCCATGGCTGCTCCAACAATATGGAACAATCTACCGGACGATCTAAGGGCAACTCCAGACCTCAAAGACTTCAGAAAACAACTGAAAACCATGCTGTTCATAGAGCACTATGGTCACATCACATAACCTAAGAGAATGGATAACAGCATTCCAATCCTCCTAAACAACTGTATGTATATAAAATGTGTTTTTAGCACCACTGTAAATAGCCCACCTTGTACATAGCTCAAACAAATCAAGCACCCAACACCGCCATCACACAACCAAGTTTCATCCTCACTGCATGTACAACACACACACTTTACCTGATTGCTTGCTGTGATACCACCTTGATTATTAAGATAAGGCGGTTTAGAAATACTGTTAAATAAATAAATAAATAAATAAATAAATAAATAACAACACAGGGGGTAAGGGGGAGGAGGAGGGATGATTATTTTTTGTTTTAGGGGCTTGTTTACAAAGCCGCGGTAGCGGTTCGCGGTCGTTATCGGAGCCGCAGCCCCATTGAAATCAATGGGGTCGCGGCTCCGATAACGATCGCGAACCGCTACCGCGGCTTTGTAAACAAGCCCCTTATTTTTAATGTTATGATTCTTTTTCTTTTTCTTGTATTATTTTTATTAGTAGTATTTTTTTTTTGTAAACCACAGAGATCTTATAGGATTTGCAGTAGATAAGTTTAAATAAATGATTAAATAAATCAATTATGTAGATATTGTTAAACGTTTCTTCTTGTAATTGTTGAGATATAAGGGATGTGCTGAATGAATTGTTTGATGTGTATTGATTTTATGACAATAAAATTTTAAATGAAAAAGAAAAAGAAAATAGATATTAATGAAACAATTAGCTATGCCTCTGCGATGCAGAGAAGTGCGTAAAAGAGTGAAAAGCTGAACTCAATGAAAGGACTTTGACACCAGGTGGGAGGAGACGTAAAAGGTCTGCAGTAAGTGCCAAGGAGGAATTTATACCTTTCTTGAGCGGACATCCCTGCATCTTTTGAGAGGCTTTTCTGAGGCCTGAAAAAAATAAAATAGCAGGGGAAGCATACCGGAACATGCATACAGTGACGTAAATTACAATGATGGGCCCCCAAGCAAAATTTTGCTGAGGGCCCCCCATTGTTGTGGAGGTGGCCCTCCCCATTGTGCACCCCCATCTATGTGACAGCGCATCCCCCTTGTGCGGGGACCTCCCCATGCGGCGGAGGCAGCAGCAAACTTTCTTCATTGTGGTTGCCGCGCTACTCTGCTATTGTAAGTTCCTTGCAGGGCTGTTCCTTGCAGGGCCAAAGTCTCATGGTGTGCTGTTATTATGAGACTTCAGCCTGTGCAGCAGACTTATAAGAGTGGAGCAGCATGGCAAACGTGATAAAGTAAGTTTGCCGCGCTACTGTTGCCGCCGCCACTGTGTGGGCCACCTTTCTGCCCTGGCCTCCCCGCATTGCAGGGGCTGCTTAGGTGGAATTTACGCCACTGATGCATGCACATATGATGGAATGATAGGTGGCGCATAAGAGCAATCATTCTGCTCAGCAGTACAGCTCGGGATAATATCAGTGTGAACAAAGCAGAACATCTGAAGAGAATGATTGTTCTTTGTGCACAGAACATAGATGCTGCTAACACAGACCACTGTGTGCATGTGCCTGGCTTGCTCTCCAGATTTAGCACAGACAGTGGGCGGGAGGGGGCAGAATGGGGGCATGGTCATTTGCAGAGGTATAGAAAGCATATTCAGGAAAGGCCCTTGTACATCTTCAGCGTTTCCCCCAGACATCCACGTTATACCAGCGGCAACGTGGAATAAGGCTAGGACTTAGACATATTTCTACTCTGTACCTCACTGCGTCCCATATTGATACATAAGTGGTGCAAGTATGTTTTGAACTAGTGTGTCTGCAGTATGGAAGAACACAAGATGTAGTTGTAAAGAGCAGAATGCAGAAGTGAGGGAAAGTTGTGTTATTAATCATCCCTACAGAAATATGCAGATATGCAATGGTGATTATTCTGGCTATGCTAACATCTGCCGTTAGTGTAAAAGAGCAAATATAGGGGACAGTAACAATTTCTATGTTATGAAAAAGGGAAATGTTACAGAATAAACTGTATGTCAGTGTGCCTGGAAAGGACTCTCCTATGATAAATTGCAGCATATCAGATATGCTTAGATCAGTAGTCAGTACACTCATCACCCCTCATTTCAACTACTGCAATAGTCTCCTTATTGGTCTCCCACAAAAAACTACCAACTTATTGCAAAGAGCCCAAAACATATGTGCTAAATTAATCATGAAAGCCAATTTAACAGACCACGTAACCCCAATACTGTTTGAACTGCATTGGCTCCCTATCAACAGCCGAATAAAGTATAAAATCCTATTAACAACCTTCCAGCTCCTCTATGACATCTCACCTTCACACCTATCCACGCTACTACATACCCCATTAGTTACAAGAATGCGCAGACAAAACGCTACGCACTCCCTCATCATAGAAGCAAATATTAGGAAGATGAAGTCAACAACAAGCGCCAGGGCCTTCTCCTTTGCCGCCCCCACACTATGGAACGAACTCCCATTAACACTCCGCTTAACGAAAGACCTTCACCAATTCAAAAGAGACCTCAAAACCCACCTCTTCACGAATCACTTCGAGCTCCCCCACCAACAGAGCACCCCCCCCAGCAATCACAAAAACACGCCTGCATGTCACAAGATACAACAAATGACTAACACCGCCAGACCTCTTACTAATAACCCATTTATTTTTCTGCAAATGCCTTAAACAAACTGATACTGATGACCTTTTGTGAATAGTTTTTTGTAAATAGTTACAAATAGTTGTATTACTGTTCCATGTAGCTCTGCTGTACATAGTTAAAACACCGTTCCATGTAAAGTATACTCAGATATACATAACTGTTACTTGTTTAATGTGAACCGCCCTTGATCTCTGGAAGGGGCGGTATAGAAGAAACTGATAAATAAAATAAATAAATAAAATATGTTGTAACTATGGGAATTCTGACTGTATATTCTGGACTGGGAAAGATCAGAAACATTGCATAACTATGATAAAGAGTTGCAATTATCTTGGTCAGGGCCGGCCTGTTCACTCAGTGAACTTAGGCAGTCACCTAGGATGGCCCAGCCCTGAACACAGTTTATGTTTCATATGTTTTGGCTGCAGGATATGTCATGACCTACCTGGTCATATTTAAATGCTTTTATAATATATTAGGGTGCAATGTGCAAACTTAGCACTTTTGTGGGCATGTCAAAGACTACTATGTAGTCTAGTTTGCATCAGCTGTCATTTCACATTGTTTTTTCTGTCTGGTTTGTATCAGTCAACTACTGTCAGACAACACAGCAGCATACAAGATGCATGTTTTACAGAGGAGACGTGGCCACCACTGGTACCTTGCAGAGACGGGTAGGAACGGAGACATATAACTTTACAGAATATGGTGAGCACCGACACGTCCATACCCAATGGCAGCATCTACCCTTGCCCCGTGGGATGGACATAGCCATGTTTATACCTGTGGGCTCCGATTCCAGAACATCCGGCATGTCTAGCCCCGTGAAAGCGGAATCATGTTTAAATTGGGCCCATCTTCAAATTAGACATTTCTGCAGGCCGGACATTGATGTTATGGAATCGGGCTCTATGCCAGCAATTCAAATCACTAGCATTTCCAGTCCACAACAATTAAAGCGGTGCTCATTTTCAGTGGTCCGGATGTCATTTAAATGGGAATTCATGCCAAATTAAACAGTGCCTGTCTGACTAACTCAACGAACCGGAAGCTCCTCTCATTTCCTCTGTTCTCTATGGTTGGCTGAAAGTTCCCTAGCAGTGCATCACAAGAAGGGAGAGGTGGGAGATCTGGCCTCTGGTGATCTGATCGGCATGTTTGATGAGCTGAAAAAAAGCTTTATTTTATATGTTATTTGTCAGATGCTGCAGATTTGAGGCCTCAAAAATTGGTGCCAAGGGCAGCAGAATGTCTCTTTGGTTGGTAGGGCCAAGCTCCACACCCAAGCTCTGCCCCCAACAACTAAAATTGTTTTTAAAAAATCACACTGTATGTAGAGTAACTTCAACTGTCATTTATACTGATCAACACACGGGGAGGTCAAGACTTTAAAAATGAAATGTACACATAAAAATTTAAAAAATGTACACACCAACTGAAAAACATCAGATTATAATGCACCAATCTATTAATGTCTTGCTTTTGAATTCGAAGACATTTTTTATTGTCCATTTTTATCAAATTTTCCAAAGAAAGCCATTCTGCCCTCATTTTGTTGTGCAAACTCAGCTGCTATTGCATGAGTATTTGCCTGTTCAAGGGCCTCCTTGTGAGTGTGGGCACACATTAAGTTATTTAATCTCATCTGAGTCACTGCAGATTGCAGGTTATTTTTAATATGACATAATGTAGAAAAGCATCTCCCTGCTGTTGCCGCAGTCAGAGGTATTGTTAAGTACCCTCATGTTAAAAGTAACCCTCCAATTGTGCTGTCTAAATATTGTTAAGTACCCTCATGTTAAATGTAACCCTCCAATTGTGATGTGACCACCCCTCCAATTGTGATGTGACCACTTTGATTGTAGGATAAGGTGGTATACAAATCTGTCTAAATAAATAAAATAAATAAATAAATAAATAAACAAAGCAGTTTGTGCACCTCTGGTAGTAATATCATTTCCCCAGGCACAGCCTTCATTGCCTCTGTTATCTTTCTGATAGTTGTTGCCACTGTAAGATCTTTTCTATACTCTCTTACTGTACTGGACAGCATTTTCAACTATGTATACAAATGATTAAAATCAAAATCGTTAACATACAATTCCAAAGTTATGGGAGCAAAGATGATATTGTCTCCTTTAGTTGCAGTGAGCAGAAGCTTCTCCTGGTCAATTGCCACATCAATGTCTTTCTAATCAAACTGGTGAGCCAATTCGCATACAAGAAGATCTAAAACTTCATAGTACTATCTACTGTAATGTTCTGCTGGATTCTGAAAGGTGCATCACAGACTAGTAGAAACTTTCATTGGCCTGTTCTGACTACTGCTGCAGGTGAAATCCCTGTGTTAGATTTACTGCTTTTTGTGCGTTCTGTTAACTGTTTGCAGTGTTTTAGGTAACTGCTCCGTGGCAGAGAATACAAGATAGGAGAGATGCACACCATAAAATGTATTGAATTTTTCTACCATTGCCAAAATGCCAGCAGCTCTTCCGCCATATTCATCATGTGACTCCTCGTTGATCTGTGACATCACAGTACAGAGAACACTATAGTCATCTAGGACGGATTTCAGTGCATCAGTGCGGACAGTCCATCTTTTCGGACAGACAGTACACAGGTTTTAACTCTGAGCTTAATTCTTTCTTTAAAGATTCAAAAAGATGGTTTCTCTTTGGGGACAGCTTGATGAGATGGATCACCTCTAACACCATATATATATTCAATGCATCTCAAACTGCTTTACATTTTTTCCCTGCATCTTGCAGGCACAGATTTATGCAGTGTGCCCATCAATGAATATGAATAGCTGCAGGATTTTTCTGTTTAAACTGAGCAGCAACACCATGTATTTGACTGGACATATTAGCTGCAACATCGTATGCCTGTCCCTTGCACAGAGTCACAGGCATGCTGCAACATACCAAAACATAGCATAGTTGCTTACCTGCAACTGGGGTTCTCCATAGAGAGAAGAAATGGCTCTCAAAACACATATATAACTCCATCACACATCTGCAATACAAATCAATGCACCAGCACTAGAGCCTTCTCTTACGTGGCCCCAATATTGTGGAATTCACTCCCCAACGACCTAAGAGCGACAAAAGACCTCCGCAGGGATTTAAAAACATACCTATTCATCAAACATTTTGGTGATCTAAACACTCTCATTAACTCCCAAGATACCTAAAGAATTACCAAATACCTCTATACTATAACTTAAATCTCTTAAAACTATGCAATAACCTTAGACTAAATAACCAATATAAACAAATTGGTCATAGTTATATGTATATAGTTATAACATGTTAAATGTATATACTTCTAATGTACAATGTAAAACCTGTTGTAATGTTCCATGTAAACGGCCCCTGATCTCAGGAAGGGGCGGTATATAAAACTTTGTTAAATAAATAAATAAAATAGAAGGGTATGCAGCCACACTCAAAGGTGAAGTCCACAGACTACAAGGTTTTCCTCCTGCACCTCCGCAGCTAGGGAACATAGAGAGCCACGAGTGAGGACTGTTTACACATGTGGCATAGGGTTGCCAACTGCCTCCAGATGCGCCCAACAGGCTTGATCCAGTCTTGGGTTTACTCCATTGCATGCAGGGACATGTAGTTCTGATTTCCCCATTGCACTCCATAAGAAAACTTGAACCAGATCTCCCAGAGGCTTGAACCAGATCTCCCAGAGGCTTAATTACCTCCTGGAGCATGCGTGCCAGCTTCCTGCCTGCCTGTGCCCGGAGAATTAGCTTGTACCAAAGCAGAGAAGAAGAACATAGAGAAAACATCTTGTGAAGGAACATCATGGAAGTGCTGAGGACAGCCATTTAGACAAAAGCAATTGCAGTGGTTTAGGACGTAAAGACTGCTTTTGATTTAGCTATCAGAGTTGAATTTGCTTTTCCTGGAGTTATTTTCTTTCTTCTTTTTTTTCTGGGGAAGGAGGGCGGGATAGTGTGGTTGCATACCCCTGCTGTCTACGGGGAACCCCCATTACAGGTAAGCAACTGTACTTTCTCCGGAGACAAGCAGGGGGATTCAGATACACTCAAGAGGAGAGCTGAGGGTTCCTCATATGTCACAGTGTTGGAAGTTGTTCTAAACTGGCCGGCCCCCAGATGAACTCGGGTGAAGGAGGGAAATCAAGTAGCAAAAAGATTGCGGAAGACTGCCTGGCCAAAGGCAAAGTCCATTGCGGATAAGCGATCTAAACTGTAGTGCTTAGTGAAAGTATGAATGGATAATCAGATGGCTGTTTTGCAGATATCCAGGGTGGAGACAGAAGCCAAACTAGTTATAGAAGTGGCAATAGCTCTGAGCTTGTGAGGAGCAGTACACCCAGGAGAGGGGAGAGCAGCTTGCTTGTAGCAGAAAGAAATACAGTCCACGATCTACACAGAAATGGTGGACATTGCTGCTGGGAGTCCAGGATTCTTAGGATTGAAGGTCAAGAATAACTGGGACGACTGTTGGAGAGGCTCAGTACGATGTAGATAGTAGAAAAGAGCCTCTCTGCAGTCCAGCATGTATAACCTCTCCTCCAGAGATTCAGGAGGGGTTTCAGAAAGAAGGCCAGAAGTACAACGGGTTGGTTGATGTGAAACTCAGAGACCACTTTCGGGAGAAAGTTAGGATGAGACCAGAGGGCCACTTTGTCATGAAAGAACTGCGTATACAGGGAGTGATGCACTAGAGCTGAAATTTCCCCTCTACGCCTAGCTGAAGTGATGGTGACATGGAAGGCAGTTTTCCAGGTAAGATATTTGAGCGAAGCAAAAAGGAGAGGCTCAAATGGCGGTTATATCAACTAAGAGAGGATGACATTCAGGTCCCAGGTCGGCATAGATGGTCGTATAGGCAGATTCGTGTTCCAAAGTCCTCTGATGAATCTGGACACAAGAGGATTACTGAGATGGGTTGTCCATCAACAGGGTCATGAGATGCAGCTATGGCTGAGAGATGAAAATGAAATGAATTAGTCTGTAGTCCTGAGTGGGAAAGATAGAGGAGGTAGTATAAAAACTGACCCACAAAGCACTGGACTGGATCGTAACCATTTGCGGTAGCCCAGTGAGAAAAATGGGACCATTTACCCTGATAAGAGCGTCGAGTAGATGGTTGTCAAGAGACAGCAAAGACAGAAAGGACATCTTGCGACAGCAAAGAAATCAAGGTACGGTGCCCTGAAGCAGCCAGGCTGTGAGAGATAGGCTGTGAAGGTTGGGGTGCAGTAGATGGCCCTGAAGCTGTGTCAGCAGGCCTGGCTGAGCCCCCAGTGCAATCAGAGGAGCCCGTAAGAGTGCAAGTAGATAGGGGAACCAAAGCTGTCAGGACAAGCGGGGAGCTATCAGAATGACAGACCCTCCACCTTGCTTGATCTTGAGCAGAACCCGTGTGATGAGCGTGAATGAAGGAAATGCATAGAGAAGGCAGTGGGACCATTTCAGAGCAAAGGTATCGGGCACCTGTCTTTGCAGACATGGTTGGGTGAAGCAGAAGAGTGGATATTTGGCATTGTTCTTGGAGGAGAAGATGTCCAAGACTGGTTTCCCCTATTGAGCAAATATGTCCTGGATCAAGGGACCACTCATGCAGATCCAGCTCAACTTGTCAGCTAGATGGTTTTGAGTTCCTGGAAGGTAAGCTGCATGAAGTGTGGCCTCTATAGAAAGGGCATGTCCATAGTCATGTGGCCTCACCGCACAAATGAAGGGAACCTGTACTGCTTTGTTGTTGATGTAAAACATGGAGACTTGGTTGTCAGTACAGACAAGGACAATCTTGTGTATCCAATCATAAAAAAACCAAAGGCATAGTAGATTGCTCTTAGCTCAGGCACATTGATATGCAAGGAACATTCGTGAGGGGACTATGTGCCTTGTGTGGAAACACTGAGCAGATGGGCTACCAAGTCACATGTGGACACATTGGTAGTCAGAACAATGTCATAAGGTGGCATCTGGAAGGAACATCCCACAGAAAGGTTGGAGGAATTAGTCCACTACCTGAGGCTGTCAAGAAGAACTGTTTGTTGAGGACCTTCAAGTGATATCCTGGTCTGAAGAGGATGGGAGCACTGGCACCAGTTGAGTCTGAGATGGCATTGCAGGGGGCACATGTGTAACTGGGCAAGAGGGATTACATGCACTGCTGCAGCCACATGCCCCAGTAGATGTAGGATAATACCGGAAAGGGACATGGACTGAAAACCATGCTCTCCACACTGTTATATCCTATTTAATCATTTTTTTAAAAAAAGAGAACTCAATAAACATTCTCAAAAATAGACGTTTGTTACTTAGCTGATTCGAAGAACTAGAGTTTAAAAAAATGATTAAATAGGATATAACCGTGTGGAGAGCATGGTTTTCAGTCCATGTCTCTTTCCGGTATTATCCAACAAAAAAAGTTGAGTGAGTTTCATAGGGGGTTTGGTGATATAATTTCTTTTGGAGAGATCATTTGGATATCACTAATTTGGGGGCTTTTTTTGTTCCAGTAGATGTAGGAGCACATGTGCCAGTGCTGAGTGGCATGCAGCAAGGGTGCTGTTGAGGAATGCCAAAGTTTGAGTTCTCTGAATGGGAAGGAAGGCTTTGGCTTGAAGAGTGTCTAGATGCACTCCAGTGAAATCCAGATGTTGCTGAGGGATGGGCTCGGACTTCTCTATGTTGAGGACAAAGCCAAGGGTCAAGCTGCAATGGCTCAAGCTGCAATGGCATAGGAAGTGCATGAAATGAGCCAGTCGTCTAGATAAGAGTAAACACAGTGGCCCTAGCATCGAAGCTAGGCCACTATGACCACCAGACACTTGTAAAGACACGAGGGAGAGAGGAAATGCTGAAAGGAAGGACTTTGTACAGATGGTGGTCTAGGAAAATGAAGCAAAGGAGCTTCCAGTAATGAGGATGAATGGTGATATGGGTATAGGCACTTTTCAGATCCAGAGAGGCAAGCCAATCCCAAGGACTGAGTAGGGGAAGGATTGTGCTCAAAGAATGCATCTTGAACTTTTTCTACTTGATGAAAAGATTGAGATGATCTAAGATTGAACAAAACCCCCCAGATTTCTTGGGAATCAGGAAGAAGCAAGAGTAAAATCCCTGACCCCTCTCAGGAAGCAGGATGAGCTCAATGGGCATCATTGAGGAGGAGGAGCTGAGTTATCTCCAATATCAGTTGGGGGACATGCTGCCTTGGGGGAAGGCCGAAAGTATCCGGGAGCTGAGGTGGTGATGTGGCAATGAAGTCGGTACCCCGACTGCACAATGGCGAGGACCCAGCAGTCCATGGTAATGGATTGCTATGCCTCTGCAAACTGTCAGATGTGCCCCTCCAATGGCAGGTATTTAAAAAACAGGAGAGGGTTTGAGCAGGGTAGTCTGTGGAAGCACTTGAAGTTTTCTTTCTCGGAAGTGACTCTCGTTGAGGATATGATTGGTAGGACTGGCCCTAAGGATGCAGAAGGGCCTGCTGTGGGGAGGGCTGGTAGCGGCACCACAGATAGAATTAATGAAAGTATTGATAGTGGAAAGGATGGTGATAAGAAGGCAAGGTGGAATCACAGGAGGAGGAAGCTACCTCCATAGATGGAGCCGAGAGCTCTCGGACGGTATTAGGATGGTCTTTAACCTCCGAGACTGTGTCCTGGACTTTGAATCCAAAGAGGCTGTCACCCTGGGAGGTGGCATCAGCCAAGCAGTCATGAAGGTCCTCTCAAAACCCGGACATACAGAGACACATGGTCCTTCTGGCAGAAATAGATGTAGCTGTGGAGCGAGCCACAGAATCATAGATGTCATAAGTAGCCAGGAGATCGGGTCAGTGGGAGCCCACACACAAACACGCACGCACTCCTGCCCGATCGGGGTAGTGGGAGGCCAACACACACTCACTCCTGCCCAATCGGAGGCAGTGGGAGGCAAGCCCGCAATCACTCCTGCCCAATCGGGGGCAGTGGGAGGCACACCCGCACACTCCAGAACCACTTAAAAGTGGCGTCCCTACCCCGAGGGAGCCGCTGCTGTTCCTCCAGCCCACCAGACGTCCCCGGTTCAGCTCCTGCCCAGATCGGGGCAGTGGGAGCCCACACACACACACGCATGCACTCCTGCCCGATCGGGGTAGTGGGAGGCCCACACACACTCACTCCTGCCCAATCGGAGGCAGTGGGAGACAAGCCCGCAATCACTCCTGCCCAATCGGGGGCAGTGGGAGGCACACCCGCACACTCCAGAACCGCTTAAAAGCGGCGTCCCTACCCCGAGGGAGCTGCTGCTGTTCCTCCAGCCCACCAGACGTCCCCGGTTCAGCTCCTGCCCAGATCGGGGCAGTGGGAGCCCACACACACACACGCACGCACTCCTGCCCGATCGGGGTAGTGGAAGGCCCACACACACTCACTCCTGCCCAATCGGAGGCAGTGGGAGGCAAGCCCGCAATCACTCCTGCCCAATCGGGGGCAGTGGGAGGCACACCCGCACACTCCAGAACCGCTTAAAAGTGGCGTCCCTACCCCGAGGGAGCCGCTGCTGTTCCTCCAGCCCACCAGACGTCCCCGGTTCAGCTCCTGCCCAGATCGGGGCAGTGGGAGCCCACACACACACACGCACGCACTCCTGCCCGATCGGGGTAGTGGGAGGCCCACACACACTCACTCCTGCCCAATCGGAGGCAGTGGGAGGCACACCCGCACACTCCAGAACCGCTTAAAAGCGGCGTCCCTACAGGGCGGGCCCGCGCCTGGTGGGCCCGCGCCTGAGGGCCCTTTGGCATTGGTCCTTAGGCGGTGGACATTAGGCACAGAAAAACTCTCCCACTCGACCGCAACAAAACCGGAAGGGTCATCAAATCCCGACCCACGCGAGCAAAAGCCCACCAGCATACAAAAGACAAAAGACTCAAACGAACAACTCACCGATGGCTTGAGCTCCCCAGACTGGGTCTGAGCTCGCCACTCACTATCAACACACACCACGAGCTCACCGTGGATGGACCGAGACTACCATCAAGAAATGTCAACGCCAGACGCACCACCCAGGTAAACATGGAACAATCTATCTGAAACCAAATCAGTTTTTCTTGCCAGCCAGTTGCTACACTACAAGACTGTAACCTTCACCCAATAACCTTACTACAGTATCACACAATATTGTATCTGTTTACCTAAAGCTTACTTAGTATGTAGAAACACTACGCTACATTACCTTCCATGTTTATGATAGAAACACTGCGTTACACTGTATCCATGTCTATATAGAGCATGTTTGTATAGAGCAATAAGAAACTCTGTGTCCCAAATCACTTTACCCTCCTAGACAGTTGATACCCAGAAACCACCTCCTAGCTGTCTCAACAACCCCCCGACACAGTACCACACAACCCCAACTAATCACATACCTTAGACAAGTCGTGAAATGGAGCTTGTCCACACATTCCTAATATTGTACATGTGTACACTGACTATAGCACATGGACCTGTCACAAACCCGCAATACCTGATACCACTTCTATATACCCCACTCTACCTTCTCCGCCCCCTCCCATTACCCATCTTGCAACAACGCAACTTAAAACCCACCACCGCAACACAAACAACAACAACCAAACTACCCCAGCGCCTCACCCCCAACAAAAGAAATAAGTCTCAGAAGCACATTAAAGCTAAAACAAAGAGCAACAATAGAACACAAGAACACCCCACAAGGGATTCACAGGCATCACACCCAACACATCTCACATGCACCATTATCCTTATTAATGCAAGGTCAGTAAGGAACAAGACGCATATCATCCACAACATCCTTTCTGATGAACAACCGGACATCCTATGCATAACAGAAACATGGCTCACTGACACTGACCCTGCAACACTAAATCAAATCCAGAAACCCGGCTACAAACTCTACAACTGCCCACGCACTAACAAAAGAGGAGGTGGAGTCCTCATAGCAGCCAAAACTAAACTTCAACTTACTAACACAGCCATGATCACTAACCCCGATCTCGACTTACTCAAAGTTGAGAACACAACATTATCCATCTGCCTAATCTACAGACCCCCCTCGCCTCAACACGAAGCACTAGATACAGCACTAGAAAGCATCACCTCCACTAAAAGTAAAAAATTCCAAATCATTCTGGGAGATTTGAACCTAGCGACAATTCCCACAACCCACTCAGAGTCCTTCTTTGAAGCCATGGACCAACTAGGCTTCCAACAAATAGTGAATGACCCCACCCACGATAAAGGAAATACCCTAGACATGATCTTCACACCTAATAATCTACAACCAAGCAACGAGGCACCTATAATAAATATAACCCAAGTACCTTGGTCTGACCACCACCAAATCAATTGCAAGATTAAATTACAATGCCCACCCAAAAACACAAAAGAAATGAGAATGACCATTCCAATCAGGAAGTTCAACAAACTCAATGAAGAACACCTCATAAACACCATCTCATCCCACATAGACCTTGTTAACACAGACCTCGTTGAACTAACGAACAAGTGGAATGCAAGCATTCAAAGTGCATCTAACCCAACATTAAAACTCTCAGCGACTTCACGTAAGCACAACTCAGAACCCTGGTACACAGAAACCCTAAAAAAATCAAAGAGGGAACTCTGGAAAACAGAGAGAAAGTGGGGACAAATCAAATCCAACGAGCTCAAAGCCAAATACATGACCCTTCTTGCAAAATACAAAAACGACGTAAACAACGCCAAGAAGGTGCACCACACCAACCTCCTAAACAAGGCGATAAACCGTCCACGAGAACTATTCGAACTAGTCAAATCACTAACCAAGACAGACCAGAACGACAGCCCCATCAACGCCATCAAGGCCCAAGCATTGGCATCCCATTACGCAACTAAACTGACGGCCACTAGTCCCACACCCCCCACAGGCCCTCCCTCACAAACTCCTCTAAACAACTGTGAAACCATCATACCACAAAAACAGCTATGGAATCACTTCCATAAAATCGGTACCCAACAAATTACAACCATTATCACAAGCATAAACAGCACCACCTCCCCGCTAGATCCCTGCCCTGCAACCTGGATCAAGGCGGTTAAACAACACATAACAGCACACATCTCACACATAGTCAATCAATCTCTACAACAAGGAATCATGCCCTCAGCACTAAAAAAATCAGTTATAAGACCAATTCTAAAAAACAATACACTCAACAGGGAAGACCCGGCCTCCTACCGCCCCATATCAAGTATTTCATTTCTAGCAAAGATCATTGAAAAGGCAGTCCTTCTACAACTCCAAGACCACCTGATCAACAGTGCTCCTCTAGATGACCAACAATATGGTTTCAGACAACATCATGGAGTAGAAACACTATTATTAGTTCTACTTAACAACCTACTTAAAGGCCTAGAAAGCAAAAAGAAAATGTATATACTTGTATTCATTGACATCTCAGCTGCCTTTGATACAGTAAACCATGGAACCCTAATAGACAGGCTAAAATCAATAGGAATATCAGGTACTCCACTAAAATGGTTTTCATCATACATCTCAAACCGAACGCAACAGGTTCAATTCAACGGCGAAATAGCAGAACCATTCTCCCAAACACAAGGAATCCCACAAGGCTCTGCACTCTCAGCACTCCTATTCAACATATACATGCAACCACTCTGCAAAATTTTTAAACGGCACAACATCAATTACCACATCTATGCCGACGACATTATGTTATACACACAACTCGACTCTCAAAACCCAGACTACAACCCACTTGAGATTTGCATAGACGAGATGCAAGACTGGTTAAAACAAAGCAGCATGTCAATTAACCACAAGAAAACCGAAGTAATGTATATCTCCAAAGCACCGAATTTTGTCCCACCCTCTTCAATAACACTATGCAACAACACATACCAAACAAAAAACGAAATAAAGTATCTGGGAGTCACATTCGACTGCGACCTAAAAATGGAGAAACACCTCCAAAAGACCAACAGAGCAGTATTCCACAAACTGTGAGTTCTTTATCCCATTCGAAACATCATTGACCCCCAGGACTTCAGAACCGTTGCTCAAGCACTCATCATGCCACATTTTGACTACTGCAACGCCATCCTTCAAGGTCTACCCAAGAAAACTCTGAACATACTGCAAATGGCACAAAATGTAACTGCCAGGGTCATTATGAAGAAAAACATAAGTGACCACATCACACCAGTACTAATTCAATTACACTGGCTACCCATAGCAGCTCGTACAAAATACAAAATTTTGACAACTACTTTCAAATTCATCCATCCTTCCTCAACACCCTCGTCAGTTCACAACCTCCTACCAGAAACAGACGAACCACCTACGCCAACATCCTCCACACACCACCTGACTTTAAATCTACCAAAGCCAGCACCAGCAACAGGGCTTTTTCATATGTAGCACCAACACTATGGAACCAACTCCCACCAGAGCTACGAGCTAGCAGTGACCTGACAGACTTTAGAAAAAAGCTCAAAACACACATATTCCAAAACCATTTCAATCTGATCTAATCACACATATGCAACACAGGAAGCCTATCTTGTATGAATGTAATATGTAAAGACTTATATGTACATATGTAAATGACTTCCCCTATAACTAAGAAAAGTTAATTCTGTGCGTTCTGTAAATAACTTCCCCATAGCTAAGAATTGTTAACTCTGTGTGATCTGCTTCTATAACCAATCTATATGCATACAAAAATTGTACCTGCCTTGATTCGGCAGTTTCTCAATGTAATCCTACCCGCTTCTGATCGCTGGAAGGAGCGGGATACAAAGGCTTGCTAAATAAATAAATAAATAATGTGATAGAGTGATTCATGTAAGTTCACAGCTAACAGAACTGGGTCTGCCAAGGTGGACTCATCCAGCTGAAGGAAGAGGTCATGATGATAGTGCAGGAAATGCAGCTGGTGAGCTAGGATGCGCAAAGTGAGAGTACTACTCTGGTTAGACTTATTCCCTACAGCTTCTAAGGTACGTTGCTCCTTTCCTGGAGGCAACTGTGATAATGGCTTGATGCTCTTGGACTTCTTAAGGACAGCCTCAGAAACAACTGACTGATGAGGGAGCTGAGGATGATGGAAGGCCAGTGCAAGCAGGACCTTGTATTTAAGATCAATGTGCTGGGATGCAGCACTGCCCGAAGATGGCGTCTTCCAAATGGAGGATTGAAGATCCTGAAGGATCTGGGGGACTGGGAATTCTGGGACCTCCTTAGGAGCCTGCAAGCTTTCAAGATGGAGTGAAAATCCCGCTTGATGGTTGTGGCAAGATTAGCTGAGGGGAGCCCCCAGACCCTGCAGCCAGAACCGGAGATTGTAAAACCAGTACTAAGGCTGCCTTTAAGGCACCCCCTCGAGCATGTGGTTGGTCTGACGTGGGGAGAGAGGAGGAGGAGTCAGACATGAGAAAAAGACCCACAGAAGCAGTAGACCACCGAACAAGATCTATCGCACAGCACCAGAATGAAGCAGCTGTTGCTTGTGAAAAACTCCTCTTGCTGATTCCCATGATAGCAAAATGAAACAGCTTCTGCCTATGAAGAAACTGCCTTGCCATTTCTCACTTTTCCCCCATTTTTTTTCTGACAGCGGAAACTCTTTGGAGGTAGCGCTGAGGAGAGAGTCCTTAATGCGAAAAAACCACCCCTGCGGTCATACGGTGAAGAGAAAAATAGCTCCGGTTGCCTTTTTTTTAAAGTTTTGTTTTAAACGTAGAGAGAATGCCAATGGAGGGAAAAGCCGGTAGTGATAACAAATGGCAGAAAATGCAAGAAGAAGAGAAAATGCAGGCAACAAACTGAAGAGAACAAGTAGCCCTGTGCAGGCAGCTGTGCGGTAAGATAAAAAACGAATTCTCCGAGCATAGGCAGGCGGGAAGCAGGAACACATGCTCAGTGATGTAATTAAGCCTGTCTGAGCTCTGGGAGATCCAGTTCAATGCTCAATCCAAGGCCTTCACCTTTGAGTGTGCCTGCTTGTCTCTGGAGGACATTTAGTACACTGTGGATGGTAGAGAAGTCTGTTTTAAGCATGTCAACAAGGCCAATGAAGTCTTCATGTATGATATACTTTTCATCCACCCAGTGAAATAAAGTAACCAACTGTTCTTCTTTTGCAATACCTCTTGTTTCATCAGCAAGAAGAGAGTGAATTCTAGTCTTATGAATCTTTGAAAGCAATCTCTGTATGATTTCCATGACAAAGAGATGAATTAACTCATTGATTATGTCACGGGACATGTATTTTTTCAGAGAAAACCAATTGTTAAGATTGGGATAGTCTTCGGAGTGAAGTTTCATGAGTTGATATAGATTGCCATTTTCGATATCATGACCCTCATTTGCCAGTCCTTATCCCATTAGAAAACGAAGGGAGGTTAACTGTTTAACAAGCATTTCTTGATTAGATTTCTGTTGAACCTTGGGGTATGTTTACTAAACTGCGGTAAACGTGAATAACGCGTGTTGTACGACATTAATGATCGTTAGCATGCTATAGCGTGCGCTTTAGCGCATTAACGATCGTAAATGCGCTATAGCGCGCGTTATCACGCGCTAATGCGCGTGATGCTCCGTGGCGCGGTAAAACAATGCAGAAGGCAGAGAGAGGGCGGAGAGAAGGGGTCAATGGGTGGAGAGTGGGCGGGGAGAGGCTCCCATTACACTAACGTGCTGAATTTCAGAGCTGAATTCCAACGCGAATGAAAACCTGCCATTAAAGGCATATTAAAGGGGATAGAAACCATTTAAATGTCAGCAATGTACAGCCTAGGCAGGGAAACCAAAAAAAGGTGATAAGTGTGATACATGTGCACAAAACAAAAGGGCACAGAAACACTGAAAATGACCCAACAAACTGGAAAAAAACAGCAACCAAGCTGGCCAATAGTGGTATCAATGAGAAACATCAACCCCCCCCCCCCCCAGAGTAAGCTCCATTGAACAGATATGTATGTATTTCTTTATTTTAGTTATGTATTTATAAACCTCGGAAGGGTTAATACCCCGTCCCCATACAAGGTGCATGGGCCCACAGTGAAATAGCACTGTCCAGGGACTTCCCCACCATCGGACAGGGTTCCTATGGCATGCACATGTCCCGCAACATCAGGGCGGGCATGTCGGAACGGGCAACCGGTCAGATGCTGGAGAAGGGGATACAGAGGGCTGCAGGCAGCACATGCTGTGGTGCAGCTGGGCCACAGTGGGGACTAGGGTGATGCCTAGCTGGCCCATAGGAATGCTGAAACAGTAGAGCAACCAGACAGCAACTGCTGAGGGCCCAACATGGGCAAGAGTGTGCTTCCCACAGTGTTACAGGGAATAGTACCCAGCAGGTACCCCCAAAGGCACGGAACATTGGCAGGCGGTGCTGGGGGAAAGCGTGGGCAGCTATGCGGGCACCCCACCCCAGAACACGCACCATAGGCAGCCGCCTACCTGCACACTGGATGGATTGAGACCGCACACCACCAGCACCACCAGCAGAAGGGCATGTCAGCATGGTGGCTGAGGGATACTGTTGGTGGAGGGGGCAGTGGCAGCTGCCCAGAGCAGACCGTGGCCTAGCCCCCTTCACGTGGGTGCAGTGCACTCCAACAGACAGGCCCTGTCTGACCAACAGTCATGGTATCACCAGGGAACACACCATCTCTGTGAGAACATGGTGGTGCAGTGCACAGAACCAGTGTATTCAGAAGCAGAGGGTCACAGGTTCAAGTCCCAGCTGTGGTTTCTGCCAACCCAGTCCTCATGTTTTACCCACTACTAGAACGGGCTAATACAGACAGAACCGGTCTTGCAGATGACGTAAACATGCCCAAAACACCCACATTTTACCCTACAGAGCACAGATACCATAAACATGCACATTACCTAGAGCAGAGCCTCCCAAATTCAGTCCTGGAGGGCCAAGCACCATCCCGGTTCCATGCTGCCGCTGATAAAGATGCCTGTGCTGCATTTCTATGCGCCACCCCCATGGTATGCAGATGTTTCTCATGCATATTCATGAGGGACAGCATGAAAACCCGAACAATGTTTGGTACCGCAGGACTGGAGTTGGGAACCTCTGCCGTAAATCAGCAGCCAACAGGGGCAGACACACACGCACCCACAGGCCCCATTATCCAAAGCCTCCTGGAGAGGCAGGACTTTGGGCTCTGCGTGCATCTCCCAATATTAGCACATGCATACCGTAGTAATGCCACCCTAAACCTGGGAATATGTTACACAGCTATCAGAAGGTTGCTATGAGCACTGGCAGATAGCAATTCCTAGGTTAAGTACAATTTCCTGAGTGAGCTGCATCATAGCAACCTTTCTGATGTCTGTGGAGTGTGCTACAGGTCCTGTGTCTAACAGTGTTTACCAACCTGGGGAGTGACTCCTACAGTATTGCGTACCATAGCCATGCCTGCACTGTGCCCAGGCCTGGTGTGGTGGCCTGAACTGCCCAACACCTCTAGTGTTGCACAGTGTTTGCATTGGTGTGGGGAGTGCCTGTCTGTCTATCCAGTGTGTGGTGGCTTCCAACACCCTCCACAGCCCACACTGCTAGCACTGTTGCCAGTATTGGCCTGCCAATGTGCATAATGAGGAGCAAGGTACCGTGGGAATAGCCTGGATAGGGTGGCCTGGCCTGTCCGCATCTGCACAGGGCATCGGGCAATGGCCGGACATTGTAGTGCCCGGTACCACCTGCACGGACAGGGTGGCCATAGTATGTCCTGCTGGGAGGTCACTCTCACCCTGACTGAGCAGTGACCATGGCATGGCTAGGTTCCACCATAGTGCTATATAGCATTTCTCTTATGTGATATTTATGGGTTTCCTTTTGGGGCCCAATCACGGACTTATCTGCTTGGTGTGTATGCTGATATCCCCGTTCTGGGTACATGCATCTCCTCCAGGACCATGCACTATGGACTAGCTGGTGGACTGTCTGCAGCTAGTATGTGTCTTGCTGGAACAGGGTGCAGCGGCTGGAGGCTTGCTGCTGGAGAATGTCAGATAATGGTGGGGGGCAGCTGAGCATTTCCAGACCTGCTGTCTGTCTGCTCTTGCTGTATGGGTGTGTACTGCTCTGCATTGCCTGCCCTGTAGGGTGTTTGATCCTGAGTGGGACTGGGGTGATGGTCCCCTCTACTGCCACCATTGCAGAGGGTTGAAAGTGGATCTGTGGGCGGGAGATCCTGTCCCCCACCCTGAGACCTAAAGGGTGCCTTGGGGGGTGGTATGTAATCTCCCTGGTAACCACAGCAGAATGTGGGTGTGGTGCCATGCAGTCCTCCTGTAGCCAGCCATGTGTTTATTAGTAGCTCTAGCCCACTGGTTACTTCACTGCCCATGGAGTCAGTGGTCATAGGTTCACAACCCACAGTGGGGTTCATTGATAGGGCTGTCTTAGGCATTGTCTATTTTTACTGTATATTAGTGCTGCCAGCAGAACCACCCTCAGGGTACTGTCACCTTAGGGTAGCTCAAAAGGCGCCCTATAGGGCGCCTTATAAGGCGCCCTATAGGGCGCCTTATAAGGCGCCCTAGTGCCTTATATGGCGCCCTATAGGGCGCACATTACACTTCGCCCTATATTATATGTATTATATGCCATTTAAAAGGAATATTTAGGCGCTCCCTATAGGGCGCGCCTTACACTTCGCCTTATAGGGTGCACCTAAATATTCCTATCATCTGGTATATAATACATGACCATGTCAGAGAGAACGTCACTATTGGAACATATTTCATAGGAAGGGTACACCTTTCCTGACATATGCAAACTGTAACCCGCCTGCAGACTAAAATATTATAGTTGGCTTTCAAAGGGTTACATAGGATGCCTCAGCCAGCCTTACTCATTAGGCACACTGGGGATTCGAACCCATGACTCTTGCACCATCAGTCTGTGTAGTAACCATTGTGCTACAGCTCTGTTTCTGTCTTTGGGTGTCTGCGCGCTGTCTTAAGCGTGTGCGCAGTAGTGCGCGCTGTAACAATCGTTGCTGCGCAGCACGCAATAACGCGCGTAACTGCGCGTTATTGGTTACGATGTCCCGCCCATGTCTTTTTTGGCTTTCCTTTCACTAATGCGGCTCCTAACGCGAATTGCACTAACGCAGTTTAGTAAACATACCCCCTTGTGTATCAAGTTGAGTAGCAATGGTTGGTTGATGTGACATATAGGTTTGCATCTGAGCTGTGGCTTCTCAGTGATATTGTGTTTTTTCATGGTCCCGGAAGCACTGGACAGCATGGGCCTGATATTTGAAAGGCATTTGCATGGCTTACAGCCCTTTGCCTGTACAGAAACGACACTTTGTGTAGAATCGTTTTCCTTGTGTTTCACGCAGTTTACGAACTGAATTCTTTGGACCAGTTCAACTGAACTGATCAAGTTTGTTGCAATGATCCAATTCCCTGTACCTTTTTAGTACCTTCCAACACTGTGGGATTTTCTGCTTGATTAGGCCTGGCAAGATCTATGCAGCATTCACTGAAGCAGTGGGCTGTGGCAGGACAAACCGAGAAGGTAGACAGGACTGATTGTATCTTCTCAATCTCATTAGACAGTTGTGTTTTTTCTGTAGTCAGTTCTGGAAGTGATGCTCCATCCACCGCAACATGCTCCCCTGCAACATGCTCTCTTTCCTGCATCCAGCCCCCAACATGCATGCCCCTCCCCCCAACATGCTCTCTCCCCTCACATGCTCTTTCTTTACCTGTTTTCCATGGTGGGGGCAGAGGCAGCAAAAGAAACAGCAGAGAGCAGGGCTTGGTACTGACAATCTCACGGTGGGGTCAGGCAAGCCCGGGCGAGCTGCAACAACAGCAGGAGAATTGGAGGTGCTTTGGCGGTACAGCCTTAGTAAGAGGAAATGCGGTGAGCAAGCTTTATACACAAGCTGGATCATCTGTCAGCAGGAAGCTAAAGGTCTTAACTTCTGGCTGTCTGTTGTGGGGGCTGGGCTGGTGGGAATGTTTGGTGGGGCCATGGCCCCTTTGGCCTACCCTGTTCTGATGCCTCTGGTCTGTGGTGCTGAAAAGCTCCATCGCTTTAAAGCATCTTTCTCCTCTCAGCCCTTGTTCAGTTCATCTGAACAGTGAGTGGGGGGCAATATCATGAGGTATTGGAGTAGAGGGCTATGAAGCAAGGAAGCCCAGTTCAAATCCCATTACTGCCCCTTGTGACCTTGGGCAAGTCACTTAACTCAGGGGCCATAGAACGCCTCTTTGACTGGGGAGGCCCCCCAAGCTCCACTTTTCTGCTACAAGCTCTGCCCTATCTCCACCCCTAGCCCCCACAGCCTTTCTCTCCTGTTCTGTCTGCTGGGATCCAATCTCCCGTGGGCTGGAGTAGGCCGCTGCAATCATAGTAAAGTCTACCTGTAGAGATCCAATCTTCCATGAGCAGACAGGAGGAATCCTTGCCACATTCACAGCTGCTCTTCTCTCTGCGGCTGGCGGGCAAACTTTTGGTGGGCCAGGGCCTGTGTGACCCACCCCATTCCAATGCCTATGATTGGAGCCCAGGGCCAGTGCAAGGATTGGAGGATCCCTAGGCAGGCCCTCCATCCTGCCACCCCCTCTCCCATTGCCATCCTTCTTCAGCAGTTGGAGGGAGGAGTCGCCTAGTGGTTGGGGAAAGTTACCTCAGGCCAGGGGTTCAAATCCTGCTAGAGGACAGCAATTTTGAGCCAGAAGGACTGGGGTTTCTAGTCCCACGGTTGCTCCTTGTGGCATTGGGCAAATCAATTATCCCTCTGTTGCCTCAGGTGCAAAAACAGATTGTGAGCCCTTGGGGGATAAGGGAAAAATATATATGTAGTACCTGAATGTACGCTGCTTTGACTGGTAGAAAAACAGTATATGAGTCTAGTTAAATAAATCAATGGGTAGGAAACTGTGACACAACACTTACCCTATGGGTCTGGCACTGTGCTATGGTTTCAGTCTTTCATTATCTATTACATCCAATCTACCCCTCCAATGAAACCGGAACTCTGTGTCAGAGTGGGGTGGAAATAGCATAGGGAAAGACTGAAACTGCAGCGCAGTGCCAGAGCCATCAGGTAAGCACTGCATCGTGGTTTCCTAGCCATTGCCACCACTGCAGGCCCTGGAGAGGGGTGGCAGCAGTGGCAATGGGTGCCCCCGGAGGGCCAGTGCTCCAGGTAACTGCCTAGCTCGCTTAAGAGTAGCATTGGCCCTGTTGGCACCCCCTAGAGGAATTACTATGCATTACAGGTAGGGCCGGCCCTCCCCCTGACATTAGCGCCCCCATGCTGCCCGAATTGCACTTACCAGGTAGTGTCAGCCCTGACCTCTCTTTGATAACGACTTGCCATCTGAGCCAGGCTGCCACCTCTAACACTCCTGCTGCTCCTTCCTCCTTCTCTTCTCCCTTTTGCAGCTAGTCACTATTTTACTGTTGCCAGCAAATGACCATTGCTATTTGAATTAATTTACTGTTGTCAGTAGTTTTGCTATTTAAATTGCTATACTGTTGTCACTATACCGTTACCATAACATGGCCATCTACTTAGCTGCTATATTTAGCTTTTACCTCCTAGCTGACACCATTCAATATACATCAGCTTATTCATCCATCTATAACTATATCCCTATCCTGCATAGTCTGGGAAATAGAAACAATAGTAGCCACCATCACGCACAACCACATGCACATCATATCAGGCATTCACATTTACTATATGTTTCTATTAACAACTCCTATAGTCCAGAGCCTAAAAATGTTCTCTTACAGGGCAACCTAAAATGTGCTCTCATGAACTCACGTTCAATTCGAAAAAAATGGCCAGCCATCACAGACCTTATCACAAGTCAGAACCTTGATATCCTCATGGTCACAGAAACCTGGCTATCAGACACAGATACTGTTGTCATGAATCAACTCATCCCCCACGACTATGTGATGCATGCTTGCCATAGAAGCAACCGGAAAGGAGGAGGAGTCCTCATCCTATCAAAAAGTAATCTCCAGCTCCAATCGTTATCTTCAATGAGTACCCTGCACATGGACACATTATCTGTTGCCAACAAATACATCAACATAAATCTCATTTACAGAGCTCCCTCTTCACCTTCAGAAGAGCTATCCAACATTATAAACCTTGCATGTAACCCAGGAAGCCCAAGTAAACCTAATTGGCTGATTGAAGATTTTAACCTTGCTTCATTGCAAACTACCTACTCTAACGCATTCCTCGATGCCATGAAGGACCTTAGTTATATTCAGTTGGTGAGCTCTCCCACACACATTAAGGGAAACGCCCTTGACCTCATCTTTGCCCCTCAGTCAGAATCAACCAAGAATATCAGCCTATCATTCACTCCGGTCCCATGGTCAGACCACAATTTAATCTCCTTCCAAATCCCAAACCAACATACCCAAACTCTTACCAACCAATCAAATTCAGCCTCTTCTGGATCAAAAACTCGCTTCAAATCCCTAGAAAGAGATGACTTCCTCACCAGCACTCTTCCAACACTCCGTCAACCAGCGCAGAACCTTGACGACATGATCCATAGATGGAACTCCACTCTCATCTCTTACTCACAGCTACCTTCAGCTAAAAAATCACCAACATCCGCCAAACTACCACGAAATAGAAAACCAGCCCCTTAGTTCTCTGCTGAATTACGTGCATTGCTTCAGCTTTTAAGAAGGCAAGAAAGGAAATGGCGCAAATCTCGATTTACATCAGAGAAATCAACTTATGAAAACACGCTAAAGCAACACCGTGAGAAAATTTACAAAAATATTAGAGAGCACCACACTGAAACCCTCCTTCGATCATTAAATAAACCACATGACCTCTTTAGCATTGCTAAAGCCTTAATCAAGATACCCTCCTCCAATCAAGCAGTAGCTATCCATCCCCAGCCCTTTGCTGAATACCTACAATCTAAAATCATAAAGACAAATATTACACAGAACACACCCTGCTTCTTCCCCCAGATACAGCAACCATTTATAAAATTCACCTCTCCGCCAGAGAAGTACATTGCTGACCTTATTGCCACCATCAACACTACCACAGCTCCTAATGATCCTTGTCCTGCTCATTGGATTAGATCGATGCGTGTAGAACTCAGTTCAACTCTATCCTACATCATGGAGCTTTCCTTCACAACAGGAACATTCCCAGAAACCCTGAAACAAATTTCAATACGCCCTCTCCTGAAAAACAACAAACTTGACCCAACAAAGACAGACTCATACCGCCCGATTTCAAGTATACCCTATCTAGCCAAACTTATAGAGAAGGTGGTTCAAATGCAACTACAACACATCAATATATCTGTCAGCATACATTTCATGCAGCTTTGGACTCTGGTGACTTCAGTCTCCAAAGGTAATAGGACAGTTTACAAGATGAGATTAACTCTGACCCCCTGGTGATTTCAGTCTCCAAGGCCTGTCTGAAGCCCCTCCTTGCTAAATCAAGAATGGCACACCTTAAAGGGAGTGGCTAGCAGACCTCAAGGGGAAGTGCTAGAGAGGATTCAATTCACTATAAAGGACAGAAACACTTCCTCCTTCTCTCTCTTCCACCATTCATCGGACATGAAGGACAGGAGGCTCTGATAATCAATTCCTTTCACCCCTCCCCCGCTCTCTCTCTCTCTCTTCCACTACCCACATGTTCTTACCTCTCTCTCTTCCACCATTCATTGGACATGAAGGACAGGAGGCTCTGATAATCAATTTCCTTCAACCCTCCCCCGCTCTCTCTCTCTCATCCACTACCCACATGTTCTTACCTCTCTCTCTTCCACCATTCATCGGACATGAAGGACAGGAGGCTTTGATAATCAATTCCCTTCACCCCTCCCCCGCTCTCTCTCTCCCTTGCCAAGAGGCTCTAAACACATGTTCTGACCTATCTCCCTCTCACACTTCACACATGCACATGCACACACAGATTCATTGATGCACGCTGAAACAGCTCTGTAACAATCACTATATACCTCTGTTCAATACCTATGTATTAAGCCTATTTCTACATAAAAAAACCTTTTTCCAAGCCACACCTGTTTGGTTGTTTTATTTCAAACCCTACTGCCTCTGTGAAGTGAAATGAACCCAGGACCTAAAGGAAAGTAACCTGACCAAATCTTACAATATCAGCCCCTCTTGATCCTTGTCAGCATGGTTTCCGAGAGTCACATGGTGTAGAGACCCTACTCACTATACTCATCAATACATTATCCAGAGGTATTGACAAAATTGAGAATGGGTTTGTACTCATATTTCTTGATATAGCAGCTGCATTTGATTCAGTTAACAATGTACAACTCCTCTACCGCCTTCAGGAAAAGGGAATTCATGGTCTTGCCTGGGAATGGTGCAAATCCTATCTCACAAACCGCTGGCAACAAGTACAGATAGGTTCCTCAACTTCGGAACCATTCCATCAGCAACAAGGAGTACCCCAAGGATCATTCCTTTCGGCTCTACTCTTTAACATTTATATGCAACCCATTTGTGATATCATACGTTCTTTTAACATCTCCAGTCTGATCTATGCGAATGATGTACTTATCTTCGCTTCAATTAAAATCAAGCACCCAAACCTTGTTCCACTCATTGAATGCTTCAATTCAATTACTGATTGGCTCATGTCCCAAAATCTTCGCATAAACTTTAAGAAAACTGAAGTCCTTTTCATAACCAGGAACGGAAATTTCTCTCCCCCTGCCTCATTGAAAGTTCGTGACGCCGAGCTCCCATGCAAGTCTGTAATACAATATCTAGGGGTTACAATTGACCAGCAGCTCAACTTCAAAGAGCATATAAAGAATCCATTTACAACAAAATACGAACTCTACGACATCTGAGACCTCTACTAACCCCAGACGACTCTGGACAATATTCCAGACACTCGTAATGCCACACTTTGATTATGCCAACATCATCCTACATGGACTCCCCAAGAGCACCCTCAATCCCCTTCAGATGGCGATGAACACAGCAGCCCGTATTCTCTGCGGCATTTCCAGGAAAGATCACATAACACCCATACTTATGGATCTACACTGGCTACCATTGCAATGCAGAATCACCTACAAGGCGTTAATCCTATCATTTAAAGCAATTAACCGGATATCTGCCACATCCCTCTCTTCACTCCTGACCAGTACCCTGACTAACAAGTTAAGAAGGTCAACAACTAGCAACACGCTATCTATACCACCTGAGTCCACTAAATGTACCCAAACAACTAGAAACAGAGCATTTACATTATATGCTCCTAAGTGCTGGAACAATCTCCCACCTCATATACGAGCAATAGCTGACCTCTCACAATTCAGAAAAGCTATTAAACATCACTTATTCTGCCTTTACTTTACCCACCCTAACCTAACACATTCACATCCAACACCTCATCTCACCCACACAGCATCTGACGTACCAACAATATAATTCTCATGATTTACAAAAGAAACTCAACAGTAGGCACATTCTCAATGAGCATGATTACTATGACTCTATTAGATAATATTACTTAAATAACTATAGCTCCTTTGTTTTGAACTGTATATAGTTACCCTGTTACTTCCAAGTTACAATCCTTGTTACAATGTAAGCAAAAGATCTTGTTTCTAATGCAAAATGTTATTATGTAAACCGCACTGATACTAAATAGCACGGTATATAAGAATTTGTAATAATAATAATAATGTTTAAAAGCACAGTGTGTTACAGATGTTAACTTACACTGATGCCATCTAGTGGTTCATTATTATATCACACTGTTTTCCTATTCCTTGTGCCCTATGATTCAAACAGGCACCATAGGGCACCACTAGTCCGAGCTGCAGAAGAGAGGTGAGAGGGAAGAAATGCAGAGTTGCTAAGTTACTACACTGTTGCAATGCAAATTTTAAATCAGAATTTGCTTAAAATCTCTCTCATCGAAATGGGTAATTTGGCATCTTTTGTAGCACTACAGAAATGATCAGTAGTAGAAATGGGAGCAGAAATAGTGATGACATGTATTAGATGTGGCAGCCCGAGGAAGAAGTAAGGTGACAAGCTGAGAGGCGTGGAGGAGAGAGAGCAGGATTTGGGCATGTCAGCCGCTCCTACTTCCCTAGACTCCTTGTGGAAGAAAGACATACAGAGCTGCCAAGTTACCCATTCCAGGAGTGAGATTTTAAACCAACCCTGGATTTCTGACAATCTCATCCTGATGCATTATGCAAACTGCAGCACTGATTCCAATGGGTAACATCAGAGATTGCAAATACAATACTGCATTGCAATGCAAATTTAAAACCTGAACTGGCGAAAAATCTCAGTCCTGGAACTGGGTAACTTGGCAACTCTGCATCCCCTGAACCCTCCAGTCCTAGAGGTAACAGAGTCTGTATCCCTTCACTCATCCCTTGAACCTTCCCGTCCTAGAGGTAATGGCTCTGTATTGCCAGCATTGCCAAGTTACCCATTTCCAGGAGTGAGATTTTTTGCCACTTCTGGTTTTAAATTCGCTTTGCATTGCAGTATGGTGCTTGAAGACCCTGATTTTACCCATTGAAATCAGTGCTGCAGGTCCCATAGTGCATCTGCATGAGATTGTCAGAAATCCAGGACTAACTTTACATCTCACTCCTGGAAGTGGGCAACTTTGGCAACTCTGTACCCCTGCACTCTTCCCTTGAATCCTCCAGACCTAGAGGTGATAGGTTCTGTATCCCCTGAGCCCTAGAGGTGGCAGGCACTGTGTCCCTGCATCCAGTTCCTGAGCTCAGTGCTGCACAAGCTATAATTGCACCCTATGAGAATTGCAAATCTGGAACCCCCAACCCCCCTCCCATTATGACATGATGTATCAGACATATCAGACTTCAGCTTTACAGAGGCCTATTGGCTAATACAATCATGCAGGGCTGGTGCAAGGATTGGAGGTCCTTAGGCGGGCCTCTCCATCATGACTGCCCCCTGCCATGCCCTCCCACCCCTATTGCCTCCACTACAGACCTTCTCCAGTGCCAGCAGCAGCAGGAATGGCAATTGAACCGTGACACAGCGCTTACCAGAAGTCTGCATCAGAGGCATATGGAAGCAGCTGATGATAGCAGGCAAGAATTGCAATGCAGCGCTGGAGCCTTTGGTAAGCGCTATGTCGCAGTTTCCTTGCCATTGTTGCCGCCACCTCTGGCAGCAATGGCTGTCCCCAAAATCTCAGCGCTCTAGGCAATTGCCTAGTTAGCCTAATGGCAGCACTGGCCCTGCAACCACATGAAAACACTGCTAGGAAGTTGTGCAGGCAAGAATTTCTCGGTTCTCTGCTGGTTATTGCACTCTTCCATTATTCATGCCCCATGAGGCAGCACCACTTGCCCAGCTCTTGTTATGGTGCTGCCAGAGCTTTCCAGTTCTAGATTTACCAAGCTACTCAAATTGGTAGCTCTGAGTCCTAGAGGTGACAGGCTCTGTTTCCTCAGAGTTGCCAAGTTACCCAGTTCTATGAGTGAGACTTTAATCTAATCCTGGATTTCTGACAACTCCATTCTGATTCTTTATGGGGCCTACAAAACTGATTGCAAATAACTCACTACTTTGCAGAGTTGCCAAGTTACCCACTTCCAGGAGTGAGATTTGAAGTCAGTCCTGGGTTTCTGACAATCTCATCAAAATGCACTATGGGACCTGCAGCACTGATTTCAATGGGTAAAATCAGGATCTACAAGCACCATACTGCAATGCAATACAAATTTAAAACCAGAACTGGCAAAAAGTCTCACTCCTGGAATTGGGTAATTTGGCAGCTCCTCAGCTGTTTCTGTTATCCCAAACGGGATTAATATGTGAGGTAACAGAAACAGTGGAGGAGCTGCCAATTGCCCAGTTCCAGGAGAAAGGTTTAAAGCCAGTCCTGGATTTCTGACAAGCTTGGTGCTTTTGGGACTTGCAGCACTGATTTCAATGGGTAGAATCAGGGGTCACAAATACCACAGTGCTTTGGAATGTACGTTCAAAACCTGAACTAGCTACAAGGTTTTCCTCCTGCACCTCCGCAGCTAGGGAACATAGAGAGCCACGAGTGAGGACTGTTTACACATGTGGCATAGGGTTGCCAACTGCCTCCAGATGCGCCCAACAGGATTGATCCAGTCCTGGGTTTACTCCATTGCATGCAGGGACACGTAGTTCTGATTTCCCCATTGCACTCCATAAGAAAAGCAAGACTACAAGTCCCTCCATGCAATGGGGTAAACGCAGGACTGGATCAAGCCTGTCGGGCGCATCTGGAGCCAGTTGGCAACCCTAATGCGGCAGCATACAGCAAAAACATTAATATTAGTTACAATGAAGGCTGTCAGCTGGCTCCATATTTCAGGACAGTTTGATCCAATCTTGGCCTTACTTATGCTAAAGTGCAGTGTATAGAATTGTGTTTTTTATTTCCTCAAACAGGACAGAAACAGGAACCACAAGTCCCAGGATGCAGTGAGGGAGGGGCATGATCAGCTGCCCTCTTACCGATCCTGGTGTTGGATATTAAATGCAGCTGCTTTGCTCTCTGCAGGTTGTGAATTTCTAAAAATGCTCATAGAAGGCACCGTTTTAATAATGTCAGCCTGACTTAAGCTGCCTGGGGGGTGGGCTTGTCTGGAAAGCATGTGACAGGCTCTTCGTGTGATTCCTTCCAGCAGCCCAGACACAAACAGCTTGTTCCTGCCATGGATGTCGACACAGCTGCATTTTTACTTCAGCCACCGGTTTTCTACCCAGTAAGTGCCTCTCTGTTACAGAGTTTATGGCTTGAATCAGACAAGGGAGGGGGGAATCTGCTTTACAGTTCGCGAGCACCGTGTGCTCAAGTATTTGGCCTGCAGAGTTAGTTAGAGGGATTTGATCTAAGCTTGCTGGGGGGAGGGGACGGTTATGCTTATCCCCAAATGTAGGGGGGGCCAGTTGCCCGCACTTACTCTGACATCTTTCAGGTGGTTCCATACATCACAACAATTTTTGGTGGCTTGTACCATGGCAAAATAGTCCTGCTCCAAGGAATGGTACCGAAGGATGCAGAAAGGTGAGCAAAAGGTCTCCACTAACTATCTAACCCCTCTTCGCTCGTGACCTGTTTAAACAAAGCTCAGAAAACCAAGCAGAATTTTGAATGTATCCCTCCAAGAATATTATCAAGTTAAAATTATCTCTCTGGTTTTAATCCTGGTACTGTAAATGGAAAACAGGGTTTGCTTTTTGTGAAACTATATAATAAATTTTGATATGTGTAAGGGCCTCTTGCCGAGGGTGTCCCCAGAGGCACTACATACTTAGTTAAAAATGCAATGTGTGCCTTCGAGTCAGTTCTGACTCCTGGCGACCCAGAAGCTCCTGGGTTTTCTTGGCAGTATCACATACTTAGTTAAAGTTAGATGTTTATTCGTTTTAGATAATTTATCTTTGGTTCTGTTTAAAATCACATGTGGCTTGTGAATTGTTTGTAAACTGCTTTGACCGCTAGAAAATGTGGTATAGAAATGGATAAACAAAGAAAGGGGCACTCTGAAACCAAAGGGCACAACAGCAGAAAATGTAGCAGTGCAACAAATTAAAGAGTCCTAATGGGACAGGGGTGTGGAGGAGTAGCCTAGTGGTTACAGCAACTGCCTAGTACCCAGAAGATCAAGGGTTCAATTCTCACTGGCACAACTTGGGCAAGTTATTTTACCCTCCATTGCCTGGCAATCTACTTCTGGTGATACCTTGCCCAGAAAACCCAGAGGCAGCTGGGTCGTTGACGACACTAAAAACAAAACAATGGAACAGGAAATGCAAGGCCTAAGCTGAAATGAAAGACATTCAAAAATGCTAAAACAAGATGTTTGGGCAACAAAGGTATCTGTAGATAAACTGCCTTTATTGGTAGTCAAATCCTGAGACTAGAAGTAGTTCCTCTGGATTTCTTCTCTCTTCTTTGGTCTGAGCTGCCACAGGGGGAGGGGAGGGGAGGGGGAGAGGGGGGTGAAGCAGTGTCTCACCCTGAAAATGTTGATTCTGTAGGTAATTGCCTAGTTTGTCTAATTGGTAGTTCGGACCCAGCTCTGGATCATTATCCAAAAAAAGCACAACTTCTTCCCAGTATACCTTCTATCTAAAAATGGGAAAACTCTCATCACCAAAAGAGTAAATTTAGAGAAAAATTAAAAACTACAAAAATGTAAAACAATCCCTGGACTGGTTGTTTAGGATGCATGGGGGTTAGGGTCAGTGTAATGTTGTTAGATGTCCTAGGCAAACTTTGCTTTGCACCCCCTCATAATTTAATGTTTAGATCCCAGTACATATATTCATGCATATAATGCATGCATTATATGTGATTTTGCAGAAACCATGCCCCCACGCGTTACACATTTGCATGTTTTATATATGTAACTTTCAACACAACATGAAAAGTGTGTTTCTGAAATGCTAGATTAAAACAAAAAGTTATAAAAAAGTTAAGACGACTCAATGAGACTGTTCCCCCCTCATTGTCATCATTGAAATAGCTGAGTCAACTGCAGACGCTCCTTTGATTTCTGAAGTGATGTCACTGCTACTGGCATCTTCTGTATCCGAGTGTGTCCTGCTCTGCTGATAGACTCCCAACCTTTCTGAAGCCGTTGTGGATAGTTTTTGGCGTTACTTGACCCCAAGCAGAAGACACCCACATGCAGATTTCCAAAAAAACCCCACACCTGCTTGTGAATTCGGGAATCCTAGACCGTATCCATTCATCCTATGCTCTTTTCACGAATGTCTTGAATGGGTGGTTAACTGCTATATCTATTGTAGCTTGCAGGTAAAACCACCGGGTATTATAGCTATGTGGGCACCAGCAGAGTTTATATAATTTCTGGCATAGTCGGCAGCAAAAAGGGCGTGCGCATGTGTGTGTTACGCGTGGGTGCATTTATCCAAAGATTTGCCTCAGAATGGCATCATTTCTGTGTGTTACTATATGTGGGCATGTTATTTGCATGAAAATACAGTACATCTCTCCTCCCCTCTAAGACTTTGATAATTAACCACATCATCTGAACACCATCCCTCTCGGAGCAATCCTATAAAAACTCATATTTGGACATCATACTTTTAGCAAAACAAAAAAGTTTATTTAAAACATACATATTGAGGGAGATTTCCAACAGCCACTTACAAGGGTAAATGACTGACTGACTGTTTTCAACTTGTCCATTTTTCCTGCATGTAACAGTACGCATTGAGTTTGTGTTTGTGGCCGTCAGGACCCAATGTTTTGCTTTAATTGTAGTTTCTCTTGGCTGCCCTCAAGAAGCTGCTATCCTATGCAACCACTTATTCTGCTTGGAGGTTGGGTTGGCACCTCAGCTTTGGGTCTCTTACCATACTGAGGGGAAAGAACCTCCTATAGCAGATGGGCCTTCTGCTCCTGGGATTCCCTCCTTAGGCTGCACTTTAACACGTACTCTTCCAAACTGTGGCTAAGCCTACTGGTTTAAGGATAACAGCAATCCCTGGTTCCTATAACCTAAGCGACTATCAGGGAGGCTGCTTCCCAAGCTCCGCAGGAGACTCCTCTTAGACACCAGGTTTATAGATAAAAGGCCTTTTATTCCTTTCCTCCAAATGCAATGGAGACACCCCCTGATCAGTGACCATCCTCCTTTACTTTGGATCAGAAGAAGGGACTACAGAATGTTCCTGTGTCGGAACAGGGAGGGCACATTGTGGTCTCCTGCTGTATGTGTCCCCTATACCCTAAAACTTTAAGGGGATTCATTAGGCAAATGTAAGTGTCCCCTAAACCACTGGGTCTCTAGCCACAGGTGATAAATGAGAAAAGCAGAGGCAGATACAAGAAGCATGAACTAGAGACATCACAAGCTAAGGCAGGGGGAGCTGGGTTAGTACCAATAGACTACAGCTTCTTAGAAACCAACTGGTAGCTGAGTCTAGGCTGGATGTTCATAGAACATCCTTGCAAATTTTTGGAACTGTTGTACAAAGCTCGACTGGGGATGGATGGGACACTGGGTGTTGGATTGCTATGAGGAAGACCTTAATACCTGTCTTGGATAAGCAATGAGATCTACAAGCAAACAAGCCTTGGTCTGGCCTCCTGGATTATGGTATATCCTTGGCAGTGCGAGCTAGAACAATGGGGCAATTTGAGGCTATCACTTACCATGTTACTATGTGAGATAGACACCTCCCTTCTCTTAAGTGTGACACTTCTGCTACATGGTAGAGACCTGTTTCCTGCTGTGTTCTTGTCCTCTATTGTGTAAACCTTTTTGTTTTGCTAAGTGAACGGGGTGTGAAAATAAAGGCTAACACACTTTGTAATAAAGATAACTTATCTTTTCTTTATTTTATAAATAAACTGTTTATCTACCTATAATTAGTTAGAAAAGATAGCTAGAAAGCAAGTAATTACAGGAGAATGATACATCACCGACAAGAGTTATGAACGTCATCTCATGCCACACTTTGACTAAATGGATCCCAGATTCAGCCAGGCAGGAGAGACTTCTCAATCAGGATACTTTCCAGGCAACGCATGTGCTCGTTCCATGGATGAGATCCCTTCGCTTCCTCCCCGGCTGAAAAAGGCACCCATTTTATCCTGATGGCAAGAGCAACCAGTAATTTTCCATCAGGTGACACACACACAGAGAACAGGATCAGCTGTCATTAAACATAATCAAGACGCTGGCCAGACGCCTGAGAATGCTCAAGGAAGGGCATTTCCCATCCCATGGTTCAGAAGACCAAAACCCTGTCGGATGACCTTCACTTTATTTTGTATGTATTTACCAGGTGCACCATTATCTCTCTGTACCAAGACTCCCTATTAGAAATTTCACACGGTTCTAGCAAAACAGTTATGCAAGAAGATGTTTTTCACAAAATTGTACAGGAATCTTTCTCTTCCGCAAAACTGAGGTTCAATTAACCCCTAACTCACTACTGATGCATGATCAGTAGTCAACGTTAATTCATTTGTACTACAATTATTTAAAAAGATTGTGATTCATATGGTATAGAGCAGTGGTCTCAACCCAGTCCTCTGGGACTCCCAGGCCAGTCAGGTGTTCAGGATATCCACAATGAATATGCATAAGATAGATCTGCATGCACTGCTTCCATTGTATGCATATTCATTGTGGATATCCTGAACACCTGACTGGCCTGGGAGTCCCACAGGACTGGGTTGAGAACCACTGATTTTATAGAGAATGCCGCTTCCCAGATATCTTTAGGGCTCGTCAGTGAAGCCAATTGCTGCCACGTGCCATTACTTGCTGCAGATTTCATACCCTTCTGAAGTGCTGGCACTATGACCTGTGCTGTGTAGGTCTATTGAAATTGGCAGCTTTCTGTATTTGCTTTTCACAGCTCTGTATTTGTTGCTAAATCTGTCTTCAAATGAAGGCAGCACAGGTGCTGGGAGAGCTCATTTCATTAGTATGTCTCTTGATAAAGCCAATCTCTCTCTTCCACTCCCCTCCCCTCCCTTCTGACAGGTTTCAGGTAGACTTTCAGTGTGGCTGCAGCACAAAGCCACGGGCTGACATCGGCTTTCACTTCAACCCCCGTTTCCATTCTGTGCCGCACGTGGTCTGCAATACTCTGCAGGATGAGAGGTGGATGGAGGAAAGGAAGAGCCCTAGCCTTCCTCTGAAAGGGGGAGACCTCTTCCAACTCCTTTTTCTTTTTCTGGATAAGAAAGTCCAGGTGAGTAAAAATGCCAGGCTACACAGGGTGTAAGTGGCCATGTGTTAGGTACAAAAGAACAAAGACAGGAAAACCACATTCTGAGCTTCAAACTCCATTTTCCCTCCACAGTACCCAAGTATAAAATTAATGATTTTTAGCCAATAAATTGAGCAGCTCTGAGTTGGGAGTTGCAGAGCAGCTACGAACACGTACTCAAAGGTGTTATTTATGCACACATACAGTGATGCTTTAGCACAGAAATTAACATCTGTGCATGTATTCCTGCCCCTCCAGGTAAACGTGAATGGACAGCCCTTCCTGGAGTACTGGTACCGGCTGCCACTGGCGAGGATGGACACTTTGGGTGTCTCAGGAAATGTCTCAGTCCGATGCATTGCCTTCCTGAACAATAATGTAAAGTATCTTGAATTATGGTGGGTCGCTGATGTATGCATTATGTAATTCTTTTTCTGGACGTTTCCAACCTTGTCTCTTCCCTTTTAGCCATTTGCAGAAAGAACAGCATATCCTGTCTGTGAGGTAAGGGCTGCGGGAGTGAAGTATATAGTGGCAGCTTAATTGGATAGATGTGGGCCTATCATCTACACAGGAGATGATGATGTATAAGGAATTCCATAGGCCTGGGGCATATTTGCCTGTAGCCCATTTTCTGTGTCACTGTGGAGCTCCTGGGAACCACTCCCAGGATTTTTGTGTTCAGTTTTTTTCTAAATGGCATGAAGGGGGAGAATTCTGTCCTAGGCCTTAGGCTTGTAATCTGAAGAAGATTCCATATAATCACTCCCCTAGCATAAGATATGTCATACTAAGTCAGACCAAGGTCCATCAAGCCCAGTATCCTGTTTTCCACCATGGCCAGTCCAGGTGCCCAAAAATGTACAGATTCCATATTGCTTGTCCCAGGATAAGCAGTGGATTTCCTGGTCCTCTTTAATAATGGTTTATGAACATTTTTCCTCCAGGAATGTGCCCAAATCTTTTTAAACCCAGCTACACTTTTTTTTAATCCTCTGGTAACAAATTTCAGCGTTTGATTATGCATTGAATGAAAAAAATATTATCTCCTTTTAGTTTTAAAATGTAGCTTTGTTGCATGTCCCCTAGTCTTTATATTTTGATAGCATAAATAGTCGATCTATATTTACCATTCCACTCCTCATTATTTTATAGACCTCTCCCCTCAGCCGTCTTGAAGCCCCCCACCCCCCATCTCCCCAATTAGAAGAGCCCTAACCTTTTTAAGCCTTGCCTCATAGGGGTATCTTTCCATCCCCTTTACCATTTTGGTGGCTCTTCTCTGTACCTTTTAATGATTCTGCTATATCCTTAAGATCTGGCAACCAGAACTGCACACAATATTCAAGGTGCGGTCGCACCATGGAACAATTTAGAGGCATTATAATAACCTTGGTTTTATTTTTGATTCCTTTCCTCATTATTCCTAGCTTTCTATTTGCGTTCTTGGCCACAGCTGCACATTGGGCAGAGGGTTTCAACATGTTATCCATGACTCCTAAATCTTTTTCCTGGATGATGGTTTCTAATGCGGAACCTTGAAACATGTAACCATAGTTTTGGGTGGTTCTTTCCTAGGTGCATAACGTTTTGTACTTTTTCCATATTTTTCATCTGCTATTTGGACATACAATCTTCCAGTTTATCAAGATCCTCTTGTGTTTTAACAACTTTGAATAATTTTGTGCCATCTGCAAATTTGATCACCTCATTCATTATTCCTGTTTCCAGGTCATTTTATGACTTATTTTTTTAATTTATTTTTTATACCGCGCTCTTTAGAATCAGTACGGTTTACATGTATACTAACAGGTACTTTTTATTCCCTTGTTGCCGAAAGGCTCACAAGCTAAGTGTACCTGAGGCAATGGAGGGTTAAGTGGCTTGCCCAAGGCCACAAGGAGTGGCCATGGGACTGGAGACCCCAGTCCCTCCGGCCTGAGATTGCTTGTCCCCATGCGGGACTTGAACCCCCGGCCTGAGGTAACCTGTCCCAATCACTGAGCCACTCCTCCTTAAAAAGCAGCAGGCCCAGCACAGATCCCTGGGGTATTCCACTATTCACCTTTCTCCGTTGCAAAAACAAATAAGCCATTTAACCCTACTCTCTGTTTTTCTATCTTTTAACCAGTTCCTGATCCACAATAGTACGTTGCCTTCTATCCCATGACTTTTTTTAATTTCGCCAAGTGTCTGTCTGAGGGACCTTGTCTAAGGCTTTCTGAAATTTGAGATGCACTTTATCAACCGGCTCACCTTGATCTACCTATTTGTTCACACCTTTTAACAAAATATAGTGAAGAACACCTGCAGTGGTTGCTATTCAAAGAAAATAATCCATTTACTTAAATCAGAATGCTTAAAGAGATGACAGTTTGACTCTAATATGATGAGAATTTTATAAGAAGATATCAGAAATGCAAATAGTGTGCCTGTTTTTATCCTTATTTTCTAAAGGCAGCATAGGCACCTATGTTGCTGTTATAAAATAAACATGTAGGAGCTGTGCAAATGCTCAAATTTACACCTGTTCCAAGGCAGACAGAACTGCATGTGTGGTGACTGTGTATATTTTAGTGTGTACGTACATTGCAACACCATCCTCACCCCTCCAGAAGCACCTATGCATAGCGCATATATTAGTGCACATATTATTGCTCCTATTTATATTCACATCTATAGCTGCAAAGTTCTAGAAAAGACTGTTTTCAGCTTGTGAAAGAGAGGCTTTACACATGGGAAAAGTCTTTCTAAAGTAATCTCCATAGTACTGGAGGATGACTCCTGTGTTCGTACAAAATACTTGCAAAATCCCTTGTCAAGAGTTTATGGCAATGATCTCTCAGTAAGTGGTTCTAGGGTTCCCTGCTCCCCTCGGATAATCCTTTGCCTGTATTCCAGAGGTGTAGTCGCACACTCTCCTTGCTTTGTCTCCTTAGTGACCCCACTAGATTCCTTCTTGACTCCTGGTTGAAAGTAGTAGGTTTGTACTACTCCTTTGATTCCGCAAAATGATTTCTGGCACCTGATACAAGAACCGGATTAGCTGAGGTAAAACTACTTTTTTTTTTTTTTTTTTTCCCTCTAGCAATCCCCCCAGCAAGGTGCTGTAGTTTCCAGACAGTGTTCTGGCAAGCTTTGACCAGCCCCAAAACGCTCCAAAAATGAACAGGAAAACCAGGAACTGGAAGCCTCAGCCTAGGAAGTAGTCATCTCACTCTTATTTTCAGGATGTCCTCCTTATGAGGTACATGCTTTCTAGAAATAACCCGCTGGATCCCCACATGCTCAGTGCCTTGGCGAGGGCCAGTACAAGGGTTTTAGGTGCCATTTGTTGATCTTAGGCTGTGACACCCCACAAGGCTTAAGATATTTGATTCTCGCCAACAACGATCACCACTGTGCTATTCCCTAGCTGACAAATCCTGCAAAATGTGTAATATGGGTCCTGGGGTGGGGTGATTTGTTCCCCCCCCCCCTCTTGCTGGGGCTACTTGAGGAGAAAGGTCTGGTGAGTGGGAGGAAGAAAATGCCCCAAGGCCCTTACTGCCCTCCACTCCAAATTCGGTCCAGTCTACTGTGTCCATTTTTCCTAAAAATCACCTTTATTTGGTGCTTTTCCCCAAAAACAAGAAGCATCCGCATCAAAAAGGAATATAAACACAGGAAAACAAATCAGTTTGGTAAACAAAAAACAACAAGAACAATATAAGCTCACAGTCCTTTGTTTTCTACGCAGTCTTTTTTTAGCAGAGAAATCCTCCTTGCATCTATTTTGGCCAGGCAGGCTGCCCTGCCTCCATACCAGAGATTCTCAACCCAGTCCTTGGGACACCTAGCCAGTCAGATTTTCAAGATAACCACAGTGAAAATGCATATGAAGAGATTTGCATATAATGGAGGTATTGCTGGATCTCGGCATTTCTAAAGTTGGTAACAAGCACTTCCTGTTTCTTGTGATGTCCAGCGGCCTCTAAGGTGGCAAAGCTGTGGGAGCAAAGAAAAGTGCCCCTGTGGCTGTTTAAACCAGCTGCCAGAGGAGGTGAGACGCTGGGACTGCAGCTGAGGCGGGGGAGGATGGGACTAGAAGGCAGACACCTGGGGATGGGAATGACTGGATGAGGGGAGGACTGGAAGGGAACTGCCACTGTTTGGGGAGGGGGGACTGGAAGGGAGCTGATGGTGGGGGAGGAACTGGCACCAAAGGGAGCTGACACCTAGGGATGGGACTGGAAGGGGGGGTGGGAGTAGGGAGCAGTAATCTTGAAGGGAGCTGCCACTGGTGAAGGGGGGGGGGGGAGACTGGGACTTGAAAGAAGTTGATACCTGGGGGATGGTACTGTAAGGTGCTTGATAGTGGGAGAAGGGGAATGGAAGGAAGACGATATGGGGGGGGGGGGCACTGGAATTTGAAGAGAGCTGACACCTGGGGATAGGACTGGGACTAGGATTAGAAAATGGCTGGACAGTGGGGAGAGGACTGGAAAGAAGCTAATATTGGGGGGGGGGGGCGCTGAGAATGCAAGGGGCCAACACTGAAAAGTACTGGAGGTGATTGACACTGGAGAGGGAGGTTACTGGGACTGGAAAGAAGCTGATACTGGGACTGGAACAGGAAATGGGCTGATAGAAGTGGGGGGGGGGAACTGTGAAGGGGCTGGGATTGGAAGGGAACTAAATGCTGGTAGATGCTGGGGTCAGGGTAGGGAAAAGGAGGCAGAAACTGGGCAAGGGAGAGGGGCAGATATTGTATGTTTTGGTGGGGGTGAAACGAGAATTTATGGGGGAAGATTGAGATGGATGCTGGGAGAAAGAGGAGGAAAGGCAGGGTTAATGCATATTGACAGACTTATAGATCTTAATATGTACAGTATATGTTGGAGGAAAGGCAGGATAGAGGAGATATGACGGACATTTTAAAAACTTACATGGCATAAATGCACAAGAGGAGAGCCACTTTTGATTGAAAGCAAGCTCTGCAACAAGCAGACATAGGGTGAGGATAGAAGGGGATAGACTCAGGAGTAATATGCAGTAAGATTTCTTTATAGAAAGAGAAGTAGATGCATGAAATAGTCTTCCAGTGGAGGTAGTAGAGACCAGGACAGTATCTGAATTCAAGAAAGCATGGAACAAATACCGAGGATCTCTAAAGGGGGGAGGGGGGTGGAAAGGGGACTATAGTAGTTGGATATGGAATGGCAGATTAGATAGGCCATATGGTCGTCTTCTGCTGTCATGTTTCTAAAGATGAGTGAGTGCTGGGAAAGGGGATTAAGAGGCAGGAGGGCAGCTACTGGGAATGCAGGAAAGCAGGAACTTAGATGGGGATTCTAAAATTGGGTGGGTGAACAGAAGATGACTGACTTAGATGGTTGGTCTGTCTGTGTGGGTATTGGGCGTGTAAGGGTGAATTTGAGTATTGCTGGAAGGTGATCGAGGACTAAGAAATTGCCCAGAGATTAGGAGTACAGTGGGGACTAGGTGGGTGTTGGGTATGATTAAGGCTGTGAGAAATATGGGGAGGGGAGAGGGTTTGAAGGACCTGGAAGGTGTTGGGGGGGGGGGCAGTTGGAAAAGGGGTGAGATACAAAGGAAGGGGTCAGGGCTTTAAGTAGAAGTGGGAGAGGTGAAAGGGGGAATGGAAGGCTAGATAGGGGGTAAGATATAAGAAAGGTACTGGTGGCGGATAGGGAAGGGGCGGGGGCTGATTAGAGAATGAGAAACAGAAGAAAAGAGATGAGGGGGTGAGTACAGAGGGAGGGAATTGGGGAAAGATGGGTGAATAGGAGGATAGGAAAGGAATGAGACGGGTGGGAAGTGGAAGGACTAGGGAGGCTGCAGTAGGAAGTGGAAAGCTGGTAGGTAGCGAAAGGTGAAAAGAGGGAGACTAAAGGGCAGAGATGAGAAGAAATGAAATCTAGCCACAGGTGTGGTAAAAAGGCAGATTAAAGAAAAAGCCAGAAGGATCGAAGTCAGAGATATAGGGAAGAAGACAGGAAAGTGAGAAAAACCACACCAGAAAATGGTAGAGAGACCAGGACCAACCCAGTTGGAAAAAATAAAATAATCAGAAAACAAAAGAATGTCTGTCAGTCTTTAGAGAATGAAATGTGTTAGCTTTGCAGATGTGCGTTTCTTATAGCTCACTATGAGAGGAAATACATTGCTCCTTCTCTTTTCTTCAGTGTTCCATTGCTCAATCTGTTTGTTTGAGTTTTCTATTTCATTTTTTGTCTGCATGTTTGTTTCTAACTTGTGGTTTGTTTGGTCTGTTTTCCATATGCAGCTGAAGTGGGGGGGGGGGGGGTTTCTGGGTAGGAATCTGTAGCAGTTCAACTTGCTGTCCTTCCCTACTGGAGGTGTGCTGATGTACTATAATATTTGTACTACTGATTTTTCATAGGTAGGATTGGTACAGTTTGACATTTTGGACTTGATGCTGGTGTAGTATGCTCAGCCTTTTTCATTTGCAACGTTAAGTGTTACCACACACACACAATGTGTTGCAGTGGGGGAAGTTTGTATTGTCACACTGACACCAGAATTTGAGCAATTTCTATGTTGTAATGTGAAACGCCCCACTTCAGCTCTGCATCTGTTGTTGGGAGTTTTATCAGCCCCATGAGTGAATAGTCTGCCTAATTGTGCAGTTTCAAAAAATATATTGACAATATGAAGTCATGTAAAATAGCTAAACAGTCAGATATTATCTATATATTTGTAGGCCATGGTAAAGGAAGAGTGAGGACAGGCCAAAAAGCTGTCCAGCTAGTAGTGAGATTCAGCCACTATTTGGATTAAGTTCTACGTTTGGTTTAGGCCTGTTGAATAGTAGCTGTAAACTAAACATAAGTGGCAAAGGTCACGGTACTATCCATTTATTAAGCACTACTGCCTATATGGATAGTGGCGCTGAAGATCTGATTAAGTTAAATGGCAGCACAGTGACGGCGCTGGATGAAAATTTACCCCCTTCTGTGCAGCTCATACTACACGACTTGCTCCAAGGGGGGAGGGGTGATAAAGCAAAGGTTGGCTCAGTGCACCACAACAGTGTGAGCTGGCCCTGCAGATAGCTCCCAGACCACCTCTGGTCTAAGGTATGAAATACTGCTTTTCCTCGGTTCAGGAACTCCTAAGGCAACTCCTTAGACTATACCTACAACTAAAAAACACTGTAAACAATCCACATGTAACAGGACCTTTTCCCTCTATGCTCCATCCCTTTGGAACTCCCTTCCGCATGAGCTGCGCAACTGCGTGAGCCACACTGATTTCCGGAAGAAGTTAAAGACACATCTCTTCCTTGATCATTTTTCTCTCCCACCCTAAGACCTAAACCCCTTATTTTTTACCCCCCTGCCCTTGTTCCTTCTAACTTTACAATACTCCCCTCCGTAGCTTTGCACACACATATGTAAATAGTTGATCATTGTTCACTGTAATTAGTTGTATAATATAATTTAGTTCTTCATGTTTTTTATTCTGTACCCTGTTATTGTTCCTTGTAAACAGTTGAAATACACTGCTTTTTATTGTTCTATGTAAACCGTTTTGATTCGTAGAAAGACGGTATATAAAAAATGGTAAATAAATAAACTCCTCTCCTGGTTCTGGGCCTAGGCAGCTCCCCACTGCTGCTTATCAGCACAGTCAACCAGGCTGCTCTGTTCATTCTCTCTACTCCTTTTGTTCTCCAGATTTCCTTGTTAAGGGTCTTTACAGTTCCTCCCAAACGCATACAGGGAGTACCATTCTTTGACAGAAGCTTTAGCCCACCCTAAGTTATGTCACTTTATTAATCTCAGACTAGGAACAGTGCTCCCAGAAAGGGTTTTTTTTTTCTTCTTTAAAACACAGGGACATTTTAGGATTTCTGCTATAAATGCATAATTGGATATTAAACTTGTATATGAAAACAAAGTTTTAATATTTACAAGTATAATGAGAGCACTTTCTGAAAGCTATTTACCCAGATGAATGGGTTATATAAAAATTATCCACATGCCCTGGTGGTTCTTTGACTTTGTGGCTGCTGGGACTTATTTTGTTTTGACTGCAGCTTCTCTAGGCTGCCTAATAGTTAAGCAACCCAGCTCTCAATTTCATCAAGGAACAAGCTTTTAAAAATGGGGCACGCGTGACACCCTTTTAACTTTCTCCAGTCATGATTTTGGAGTGTCTTGAACTTGGGGTGATGATCTGAACTTGTTTAACAGCCTGCCATTTATTCATCCTTCAGAAATAACTGATCCCTTTTATTAACCTGGTTACAATATTTGTCCTTGACAAAACTGATCGTGAATCATCCATCCCAATAAGCCTCAGTAGCTAGGAGACGACAACCTGCAGTACTACCAAAGCCACCAGGTGTCGCTATTCCTTCACTATACAGTGTAGGTACATTCCCACGCACCTTCTTAATCCTTCTTTGTTTTCAAGATTACATTCTCCTGCAGATAACAGCACAGTACCCTACCCTCCTCATGCCAAATTTTCAGATTGCATGTATCTTTGTTTTTCAGCCTCTGCACCTGAACAGCTCTGACCTGGTAGGTAATGTACCACACCTCAAAAATACCAGTAGTAAGTCTTTCCACTCACTTGTATTGCTTTTAATGCTGTTTGATAAAGAACTATTAAGGAACGGATGAAGCTAAACACAGTATGCTTTATACATGGAGTTCTTTCTTAAGAACATTTCATTGTTCCTTAAGTTATATTTCAGTCACTAAAGACATCTGAAATGATGCATAGGGATACAGTCGGCATAGCTTTCTGGGTGATGAACCATGTATTACTTGGTTTCCTTTAGGCACTGCCATTTTCACGTCTGCTCATTGGTAGGCTGGCACCAGGCCATATGATCACCGTGCGAGGCTTGGTGCACCAGAATCCAGAAGAGTAAGTATGAAGGAGTGGACCGGAGCTGCATGAGGTGCTTCCATTAATCTGCACCGGCTTCAGTAGGTTGCTAGGAGTTTGCTGGAGGATAAATTCATGCTATTTTTACACTCTGCAGTCGCTCAGATTTCATCTGTAGTGGTTAACTGAGGCAGAAAAATGGCCTTCATTGGGAAGGAGCATGGAGGAGGGATTGGTGCCAGCTCTAGAATTGGTTCAAAGTGTTTGCATTCTGAGCAAATTTTAAGCATTTATCTCTTTCCCCCCCCCCCCTCCTCCCGCTGCCTGTCAGAATCTGTTTAGCTTTGAATGTCCTGCTCTGTCTCCCTTCACCCCCCAAGCTTTCACCTTGGGCAACCACCTAATTTGCCTAATGGTTGGGCCGGATCTGTGGGGTATTTATCTGTCTTGTGAACATCATGGGTCTTGGCTCTGACTTTGCCTCTGCTCCCTCAAGGTTTTCTCTGGCATTAACCCCAAAGTCTGATGGGGATGACGTGAAACTCTTAGTCTGCTTCCGAGAGCAGGAGCTACGTTGGACATCTGGCCCACCTGGACGATGGGAGGAGAGAGTCTCACTCGCCTTCTTCCCATTTCACCCCCTGCGCTTCTTTGAGGTAAGGAGCCTGGAGCCATCACTGTCTGGAGCATTGTAGAGCTCAGAAAGCAAATGCCTTTGCTCTACCGGTTTATTGTATGAGAGGAGCATACCTGATGAGAGTTAAATGGTGAGTATTAAGGATAGTGCCTCATGGGAGCAAAATCTCTGATGAGAACCTTAGGGAAAGATGTTAGGAGGAGATGATCAAGAGATTCTCTGGATGGAGAGCTAGTTTGGACCCCTGAGGAGGTTGGCAAATATGTTCACAGTACATTGTTTGAGATGTCTCTGTCTCTTTCCTTCCTCTAACCCCCCCCCCCCTTAGATTCGACTGCTATGTGAAGCTGAAGGCTTTAAGCTTGCCGTGAATGGTGTCCCTGTAGGCGAGTTCCATCCCTTGGGCTTTAGCCTGTGGCAGATAGCAGGGCTAAAGTTGTTGGGCAGTGTTGATCTGTACAGTGTCCAGTGCTGACCGTCAAACCAAAGCCAAGACTTGCCCTCCAGCTTGGGCTGAGGACAGACCTATAGCACCTGCGCATTTGATTAAAAGCACTGCTGCATTATGAGAGATGGAGTTTCTGCTACCTCAAAAGAGTTTCAGGGTCTGGACTGTGCGCACAGCCTGCTCCACTACAAGCAGGTTAACTGATGGGATAGTGCCCAGCTCTGATAACAGAAGAAGCTGCAAAATGGTTAGATCTGTTGGATGTAAAATACCAAATGAAACGACTGGATTTGGGAGCTTCTTGGACTTTTGCTCCTTAAAAAAAAAAAAAAAACACCCTTGGTCAAATGACACTTTTTTTTTTTACAATATTTTACCCCATGGAAGGGGATGAAAAAGGGAGGTCTCTTGCAATAGAGTAAAGATAAGGTGGGATCTAAAAATCTGAAAGAATGCATCAAAAAGTGATTCAAATTAGATTCTGAAAATTATTGTGCCTTGATGATGGTGGCTCCCAGTGCTCACCTGTATAACAAATCATTCAATAAAGAGATTTGCTGATTCAGCAGATTTGCCCTACTTGCCAAAACCTTGTCTGGATACAGCTGCTCTCTTACATGATTATCTCTGGGGCTTTAATAATGTATGTAATTAAAGATGTGCCTCTTAGCAGACATGCAGCCCGCCCAAGTCTCTTTTTCCGGCCCCACCTCATCACTTTCTCATTCACATTCAGAAAACTTTCATTGCCTGACAATTTGTACGTATTTCCAGATAACATAGGCAGTGGCAAAAATAAATTACCAAATGGAGGAGAAAAAATGGGCAATTCTGTGATGTTCAATGGCATCTGTGCTCTGCAGCCCTTATTTTATGCATAGACAACATAATTATCTGCCTCCCGTACCATAGTTTGAAAGTACAGTCAGAGACCTGTACTTGAACTACAGATTCAAGTGGTCTTCAGAGGAGGGGAGGTGCTAGAGAAGGTAGCATATAGATGGAAGCAGGAGTGGAGGAGTTATAGCAGACTTGGCTCAGCCTGCAGCTGTCTGTGATCCCTGCATGTGGGACTCGGCTGAGGACAGAGTGGGGGAAGAGGAAGGAGAGCATCCTGGAGCACAAATCTGGTGCCTTGTGGGATTTGAGGGGTGGAGGGAGACTGCTGGTGTTGGAAGAGTGAAGGAAAAGAATGGTAGGTTCTGGCCTTTGAGGAGAAGGAGAAAGTACTAAGGATTATACTTTGAGAAAAGAATTGACATACTCTCCTCTTCCCCACAGCAGTCAGTGGACCACACTTCAAAGGTTTCTACATCTGTCTCTAGTGGTAAAGAAGGGGATTAAAACCCAGTTCCAAGCTGCTTTAATGTTTTAAGTAAAAACAATACAAATCTTTTGATGCTGACAGGATTGAAATCCAAATCCTTCTGGTGATAGCACCTCCCCTATTTGTGAGAGATCGGATTCGGGGAAAACTCATTAACATGTCGATTAGGTCCTATGTTATCAGAATAAAACTTAAAAGGTGGGTAGCATGATCAACTGAGACTGCTGAGGTGTGGTGCAGTGAGCTTTAATCTTCATCTGCAGAGATCTTCCCTGCTTTTCAAAACAAGGATGATTGGTTGGTTTGTTTTATTTTTGACTCTGGACTGGCTCTGGACAAAAGTGATAGGTGGAATGGGAAAAAGGAGAATCACCTTGCAATGCTACATCTGTCCAAAAGCAACTCATATAACTTGAACAAAGTCTGATTTTTTTTCCCCACCCCCACACTTTCTCCAGTTAATCTCCCCTCCCCTGACACTTTCTTTAGCGCCTCACCATCACAGTACACATTTCTCTCAACTCTCACCTGTCTGCTTCCTCTCTCATCCCCTACAAGCCAGTTTCCTCTGGCAGTTTTGTAATCGCCCCCTCTTCCTACCTTATCTGGAATTTTGCTGCTGGTGCCACTACTGGAATGGCTGTTCTATTTTCCTGGAGCACAATACGGTCCTTCAACTCCTGTGTAGGACTTTGGATAGCATGTGGGTTGATCTTGCTGAGCTGTGCCTTGCCATAAGTAATTGGAATGTCTGGGTCAGTGGCGGTATGACAGCAAGCAACTAGTGTGGGTAGGGCACAGAGGGGGAAGTGTGTACTCTGTGGCTATTGATGAGTCTTGCTGATAATGACGATGGTGGGTTTGTTTCTTGCATGAAAGATATATGGGTAATAGCTTGTGCTTGGAAGTGCCAAGTCTTACCTGTATCCCCTTGTCTTTTAGATCTTAATTTTTATGCATTTCTGTAGTTCAGAGAAGTACGTTTCCTTTAGGCATTTACAGGATGTTTTACTGCTAATGATAGTCTGAGTTGAGAGTGTCCAGTTCTCCTCTTTCCTCGTCTTAGACATCACCCTTTCCTTCCTCTTATTCTAGCCGTCACCCAGACATAAGAATCATCACAAATAAATTGAGCTGACTGGCACAGATGCTGGTTTTTACTCCTCCTCAGACAAGGGCTTAAATTTCCAGTCTTAAAAATCTAAAAGCCTAGGTTAAGCCTATCGGGGTTCTGTGTACTCAAGCCTTCATTAGCATAGAATGGAAATGCACTCACATGTTTTTGGCAAAAGTCTGTCCTTCAGATATGAGCTGGGTACAAATGCCTTCTGTCTCAGTCCTTTACTTTGACCCTGCTGGCCCTATGTCACATTGACATCTGTGTGGCTGTCTTCTTGGAGCCCCGCTGGAGAAACATGCACCCTCCTACCCTATGCTCCCAGACACAGGATTAGGAGTAGTGCAGGGAAGGTGTAAATTACTTCCCTAGAGCAGGCTCTACTGATGGCTGTGCAAGTAGGGAAAGGGTACTGATGTCATCACTGGGCTTCCATAAAGACTGAGGACAGCAAGTTCCTGCTATCAGCTGAGAATAAGATGTGAGCACTTCCGCCTTCTGATTGCCTTTAGGAAGCTGGTAGATGTTAAGATCATCACTGTTTGTCCTGCTCTGTGTATTAGTGAGATTAGAGGTCAGACTCCAGCTGGATCGGGTAAAGGTCTTGGACCTGGCCTCCAGTGCCCAGGCAAGCAATGAATTTTTGTACAGCACCCTTCCATGTTGCATGTTTTCTGCCTCATTGCTATAAAGGCTGATTTATCACCTAGCTGTGCATCCTGGAGATGGCTGCTTGTCCCCTCTCTTGACATTAACATATAACAGAGAGGGACGTGCAGCCATCTCCTGGATGCACAGCTAAGAGGCAGAAAAAAACAAAACTGATAACCAATTACAAAAGGGACAAGCAGGGAGATAAATGACTCGACTCAAAGTCTCTCTCCCACATGCACATAGTGAGGGATTGGTAGAGCTGGGGCCTAGAACTGAAGCACAAGGAGATAATTTGACTTGCTCTAAAATCACATGCAAAGACACAGGGATCAAGACAGATGTCCAGAAAGAGTAGGAGAGAGAAGTCTAAGGAGAGAGAAGAAAAACAGGGAGGACAGACAATAAGCAGGGAAGGTGAGGGACCATGAAACAGACAGACCTCGGAGACGCAGGGGACTACTTAAACCCTGGAGATGTTTCTGCAGGCTTCTCTCTATCCTAATAACTATTTCTACCTTCCCCACCCAACTAGGGCTTAGAAGCTCTGCCCTCTCCCATGCTCCCCTGTCTCAGACATCTGTTAATCTTTCAATAATCCATCTAAGATGGATGTACTTTGGGAGCTTTGTCACAATCTCCTACATTTACCAAAGGGGAGGAGGAGGAAGTGCAGACAAACTTATTTCATTTTGTGATATTTTCCTCAAGGTCACCATTGCAGTGTGAGAAGATTAAAACCAAGCACCATGGGTTTAGTTTGAATGTTTTGCAAAGGATTGGGTGATATTTGCATATTATCTTTAATAAAAAGATAGGCCAGATGAGAAGCCAAGGGGCACGGTTACCCCCGGAGTCACAGTGACCTCGCCCTACAGTATTATACCAAGCATCAAAGGGGCACCATACCCCCTTTGTTCTTAGTCACTGTATAAGCCATCTCAATATATATATCTGTGCAAACCTCAGGCTACTGGTATAGCTAAACTGCAGCAAGAAAGAAAAAGCCAGTGCATTCAAAAAACAGCATCAAGGTACAAAGGTTCTTGAATCCCCACACAGGAGGTGAAAGACCTCCAGTATAAGTTATCAACAAGCTGATGCAACGGCCCCTTTTATGCCAGCATAGCTAAACATACCATAGATAACACCAGCCACACAACTTACTATCATAGGTCACCACCCACCACCCATGGGACACACAAGACACTGTGTTATAAATCCAACAAAAGCAGCAATGGCCGTAGTATTAAAACAAAAATAGTTATGGTGCTGATATCTGATCAACATCAAGCCCATCCTCCGATGCCAGGCATTTTGCCCTCAGGAATCTTCAGGGAGAAAGACCGCACCCCGCATGCCAATATCTGTCTGCAACTGCTAATATCATTATGCAACTATGCAGTGCTCATATTCAACATTTGAAGACATTGTTGTTTGTCCCACCATACAGTCATCAATCAAACAGAAAAGGGCACTGGACCCCACCATACCCTTTTTCACCCTACAAAATAACAAAAGGGCCATTGCGGGGGTGGGGGGAAGAAAGAGAGCAGCATGGTGGACCCATGGGGGAGAGAGGGAAGAGAAGGAAAGATGGTGGACCTATTGGGGTGGGGTAGTAGTGGGAAGAGATGGGAAGATGGATTTGTGGAGGGGAGAAAGGGTGAGAAGAGAGTGAAAGATACTTACCAGGCAGCCGTCAAGCAGATCTAGCAAAGGCAGCAGGGGCCCCAGAGATCAATGCAAGCCTAGCTAGCAGCGATCCTTGGCGGTGGTGGCATTGGTATCAGCAGCAGCAATCTCAGCAGCTGGGCCCAGGAAAGAGAGAGATTTAAATCTTCCCTTGGCTGGCTGGGATAGGTTCCCCCAGTACCACCCTCTACCACCCCAGATTGGTTGCCCTCAGCACTGCTCTCTGTTGCCCTGGATTGACTGCGCCAGTGCTGCCCTCTGTTGCTCCAGGCTCCTCTAGAGCCGCTGCTTCCTTTCCTCAGCCCATTTGGTGAGGCAGTGCCCCCCTATGCACCTCCTAAACTACGCTCCATGCCAACCACAGGGTTGAAAGTGATTTTCTGACATTTCTCATGTGTTCAGATAATTTATTTTGGGCCTGATAAGTGATTTTGTTTATCTGGATAGGGTTCTGCTGTGTGAATGAATGGCACTGACCAGGGATATCCACTGATACCCAGCGGCACTATCCTGAAAGTGCTGAAGTGGTCTGGAAGCTATTCTATGGGCTATCTAGATAATAACAGGATGCTCCATGGGTGAAGCTGTGAATTCAGCACCACTATCTGGATAATTTGGGACGGAAAAAGACTTTCTCCAGGAACAAGCAGGAAGCCGGTCCTCACATATTGGTGACATCTGCACCGATGGAGCCCACGTGAAACATTTCCCCAGCTTTCAAAGAAAGCCTTTGGGAATGCCACCACGCACGCATGGTCCCCTTCCCAACCAAAGGTGTCATCTTACTGGGTCTCCCTTTTTCCACAGACCCCTTCGGACGTGCGTCTCGTCCCCAGAAAACGTTTTCTCTGTTTCCAACCTGTTTTGGCTATCCAGCCTTCGCCAGTCCTCTTCCTGCCTCTCGAGCACCTCTGCTTCGGCCTCGATCTTGGGTTTTTCCCCTCCTTTTTGCCTTTTTGTGTTTTACCATGCTTTTGCGCTCTTTTTAACCACTGGCTGCGTCAAGGGTCTTCGACCTTGCGGGGTCCTTTTCCCCCCCAATGATCTCTGGTTTTAAGAAATCTGATAGGTGTTCAAAAAAACATGTCCCTTACGGACACCCATGATTGTTGTCTCAGGTGTCTAGGAGCTGACCATGACCCAGAGCTATGCTCCCTCTGTAAGATGTCCTCCAAGGCCATCCAGAGTTGAAAGCAGAAGCTGGATGATCTCTTCTATAAGGCAGCCCCAGTAGCCTCCCGCTCTTCGGCCCCGCAACCCCTGAAGTCTCCCAAGGCTCCTCCTCAGGCCTGGTGGTACTCTGACTAGGGGTTGCCCGAAGAAGAAGGCTGCAAGGACTCTGTTGGGGGCACCAGACTAGCGTGAGAGGTCACGCGCCTGGTCTCTCAGCCCCCCTCGGCAAACTTTGGAGTCAGAGAGGGAGCGGCCCAGTAAGGTACTGCAAACTGATATGGAAGCCTTAGGCGAAGGCACCCGGTCTCCCAAGGGTCATCCTGGTAAGGAACCCCTTTTCTCCTTGACACCCAACCCGGTCACCCCAGCATCGATGTCACAGGGTCCCACTCCTGAGTGAGAGGCCTGGATGCAGGCCATGGAGCAGAGCATTTCTGCATTCCTTGCTGCCCAGCAGGCGCTGGTGCCTGGCCTTGCTGGCACGTGCCTCGAGACCACAGGGATCTCGACCTCGGACTGCTCAGGCTGCCGTAGTGACCCCTGAGAGCCAGAAGCCTCGTGAGGATCCTCGGCATGGGTCTCGATCTCCGTCCCAGTCCTCGGGCATGAGATTTTCTTGGGCGAGCGCCTCCAGCTCTGGCCAGGTTTTGGCCTCGGAAACTTGGCATAGGTCACTGACCCATCTCGAGCTGTCCGACCTCGAATCCTCCATGGACTATTCAGAGTGGGAATCAAATGGGGAAACCTCCCCAGAAACTCTGTCCCACCGAGACCTCCCCTTGGACCCCTCTACACCGACCCAGAGGCGGCAGTCACCTCCTGGGGACACCTCCTTTTTGGAGTTTGTTCGGGACATGGTGCGGGCCCTAGTGCTCACCACCAAGTCGGAGGAGGAGCCCAACATGGAGGAGCTCGATATTCTTCAATATGAAGCCCCTCTAAGGAAGCCCATTCACCTCCTGGAGCATCTGGGGTTCGTGATCTATTACCCAAGGTCCTACCTTACTCCAGCTCAGTCCCTGGAGTTCATTGGGGTTCTCTTGGACACCCTGCGGGCCATGGCTTTCCTTCCTCAAGACAGGGCAGACTGCCTCATGTCCCTGGTGTCTGAAGTGCGGTGCCATAGTGCCATTCTGCCCGGACGATGCTTCGCCTTCCCGGCCACATAGTCGCCACAGTCCATGTCATGCCCAATGCCCGTCTCAACATGTGGGCAGTGCAGTAGTGTCTCTGAGCACAATGGGCGCAGTTGAACTGCTGCCTCTGAGACCCCATCTCTGCCTCTCCCAGCACAGTGGAGTCTCTCGCTTGGTGGCAGGAGTCTCTGGAACCTGCTTCGAAGTATGCCTTTCCAAGCTCTGGCGCATCAGGTGATCGTGACTATGGATGCCTCCCTGGTGGGTTGGGGAGCCCACTGCGAGGGACAGTGCACTCAAGGGACCTGGTCCTCAAGGAGTCCCAACAGCAGATCATCCTGCTGGAGCTCCGGGCCAACAATCTTGCACGCAAGGTTTTCAGGGACCACCTGCAGCACTGAGCAGTGCTGATCCAGACAGACAACCAGGTCACAACGTTCTATGTGAACAAACAAGGAGGTACCAGTTCCTACAGCCTCTGTTCAGAGGCAACAGCCCTATGCTCCTTTGCAGTGAGCCAGGGCATGACCATTCGGGCCACTTACCTCCCGGGCCAGGACAATGCATTGGCCGACCGCCTCAGCAGAGACGTCCAGCGCAGCGGCTCTCCCAGAATTGGGGGGACTCCAGATTTGGACCTCTTTGACAGTCCTGCGAATTTGCAGCTCCCCCAGTTCTCTGGTCCCCTCCTGTGCCCAGGCAGGATGGCCCTGGATGCCTTCCTCATCTCATGGGAAATGGGCCTGCTATATGCTTTTCCCCCATGCCTCTCATTGCCTGTACCCTTCTCAAGGTCTAGCAGGATATGGCCTTGATGATTCTCATAGCCCCGAGGTGGCCCTGCTGCTCTGTCTCTCTGGTTTTCACCGGAGCTGCTGACGCAGGAGGATGGGGTGAAGTAGCAGACCTATCTGAGGTCCCTATCCTTCACAACTTGGCGGCTGAGTGGGTCGCTCTAGCCTTCTACCACCTTCCCGTGGAGATCGAGGATATTCTTTTGGCCTCACGAAAGGACTTGACTAGACGGGCTTATGCCTTCAAGTGGCATCTGTTCTTGGTGTGGTGCTTGGAGCTTTGAGTAAACCCATTTTCATTCCCTACCAGTTTGGTTTTGCAGTACCTGCTCCACTTCTCGCAGTCTGTGCTGAAGTCTAACTTGGTCAGGATTCACCTGAGTGCCATCTCGGTGAACCACCACCCCATTGAGGGCAAGCCTCTTTCGGGCCAACTGCTCTTTTCATGCAAGGCCTGCTCCTTTCCAGGCCCCCTACCTGCTGTTCTCCAGCGGAATGGGACCTCAATGTGGTCCTCATGCAGCTGGCTAATCTGCCCGCTGCGGCATCTGTCGTGGAAGATGGCCTCCCTCGTGGCTCTCACCTTTGTCCAGAGAGTTGGCGAATGCCAGGCGCTGACGGCCGAGGTTCTATAGGAACAGGGTGGTCCTGCGGACTCATCCCAAGTTAACATAAGATATGCCATACTGGGTCAGACCAAGGTCTATCAAGCCCAGTATCCTGTTTCCAACAGTGGCCAATCTAGGTCATACGTACCTAGCAGTTTCCCCAAAAGACACAGGTTCCACAATGCTTGTACTGGGTCAAGCATTGATATCCTGGGTCCCTTCTTAATAATGGTTTATGGACCTTTCCTCCAGGAACTTGTCCAACCCTTTTTTTAAACCCAGCTACACTAACAGCCTTTACTACATTCTCCAGTAACAAATTCCAGCGTTTGATTACACGTTGAGTGAAAAAATATTTTATTTTATTAGTCTTAAATAGTTTACCCTGTAGCTTCATTGCATATCCCCTAGTCTTTCTATACTCTTTTATAACGTAAACAATCGATCTACGTTTACCTGTTCCACTCCGTTCATTAATTTATAGACTTCTATCATATCTCCCCTCAGCCGTCTCTTTTCCAGGTTAAAGAGCCCTAACCTTTTTAGCCTTTCTTCATAGGAAGTTCCTTCCTAAGGTCATATTGGATTTTCATCTCAATCAGGAGATAGTACTGCTCACTTTCTTCCTGAAGCCCCACATCAATCGGGCATCGCTGATTCTCCACACCTTGGATTGTAAGAGGGCTTTCTCTTTCTACCTGCAGCAGACTCGAGACCACTGCAGATCCGGGCAGCTCTTCGTCTCCTTTGATTCCAACCATCTGGGGCTGGAGGTCAACAAGTGTACCTTGTCTATCTGGATGGGGACTGCATCGCCTTTGTCCAGGCTGGGTTTCCCTGGACTGCTGAGTCACGGCTCACAATGTCTGAGTGATGGCGATGTCATTTGCCAGCCTGCGCTTGGTGCCACCTAGTCCTCCGCTCACATTTTTGTGGTACATTACTGCCTGGAGAGGGAGTCCCATCGGGATGCTGTCTTCAGCCAGGCTGTACTCCATAATCTGTTTGGGGTTTAAGCAACTCCTGACCTTCGACCCTTCTTGTTCAGGCTACCAGGCACGTGGCTATCAATGGACCCAGGGTCCTCGGGCTGCCTTTGGCTTTCACTGGTGACTGCTCACAGCGCTGCCCAGCTTTTTCCTACAGGTCCTCGGTAGCCTGTAGCTAGGGAGTTCCATATGTGAGTACTGTCTTCCTGCTTGTTCCTGGAGAAAGCGTAGTTACAGGTAACAGATGTTCTCCAGGGGCACCAGGAATCATTCCTCACAACCCTCCCTCCTCCCCTTGGAGTTGCTATATGTATGTATATATTTTATTTATTTATTTTATTGTCCTTATATACCACACTCTTAAAAATCAGCGCAGTTTACATATAACGGTATTGTGCCGATAGGGCACTTACAATGAACAGGAAAATTAACTTGGATTTCAATTTGGGAATAACTATGTACATCAGTTTCAAATTATTTACAATCTGTATCTACAATATGTACATCCATTCACAGTGATTCATGTATCCGTGGTTGGGTGCATGCTAGAAGGTGTTAGATTGGGGGGTTGAGAGTAGTATAAGAGAAATAGATGGTGTGTTAGCGCGTTTCTGAATTGGGCTAGATCTGTTATGGCTCTGATGGGTGCTGGTAGTGCATTCCAGCAGCTGGGCGCATAACACTTAAAAGCTCTGTTCCTTGTTGTCTTGGTACATTTTGTTATTTTGCTGGGGATGAGTAGGGTATTGGCTGTGCATGTTCTCCTTTCTCTGTTTGCCGACATGGGGTGGACAAGGTCCATTAGGGTTGTGGGGGCTAACTTGTTGATGACCTTGAAGGTTATGATGATTACTTTATAGGATAGTCTACAGTGGATTGGTAGCCAATGTAAATTCTTAAGGACCGGGGTGATGTGATCAACTCTGGCGGCTCCACTCAGGACACGTGCGGCAGCATTCATAGCTAACTGTAGGGGGTTTAAGGTGTTTTTGGGTAAGCCCTGTAGGATTACATTGGCATAATCAAAGTGGGGGATCACTATTGCCTGAAAAACTGATCTGAAGTCATCAGGCTGCAGCAGGAGTCAAAGATGTCGTAGGGTTCGTATCTTGTAGTAGATTTGTTTGATAGTGTTGCTGATGTGTACCTTGAAATTGAGCCGTTGGTCTAACATAACGCCTAAGTAGTGGATGCTAGGTCTGCTTGCGAGTTCTGCATCTCTTGTCTTTAAGGTTGTCGGAGGCGAGAAGGACTGGTTTCTTTTCACAAATAGTACGTCAGTCTTGTTAAAGATGATCCTGAGGCCTTGGGAGAGGAGCCAGTCAGTTATGGCATCGAAGCAGATTATCAGTTGGGTGAAGTCCGGACTTCAATCATGAATGGGGTAAAGAGTAACACGTCGTCCGCATAGAGCAGGCATGATATGTTAAATGAGTGGATTATTTCGCATAACGGTTGTATATAGATATTGAATAGGAGTGCAGAGAGAGACGATCCCTGGGGTACCCCATGTTGTTGTTGGAAGGGCTGAGAGGTTGTGGTTTCATTTCGAACCTGCTGCCACCTATCGGTTAGATAGGATTTGCATCAACGCAATGCTGATTCACTTATCCTTTTTTCTTGAAGCCGAACTAGGAGTTGTTCGTGGTTTACGCAGTCGCATGCAGCAGCGATGTCCAGGAAAATTAGCACGTACCCTTGTTTGATGTCGATCCCCGGTGATAAGTGTATTGATGAGGGTGGTGAGGAGCGTTTCGACACCGTGGGATTCTCTGAAACCATGTTGGCTTGTGTCGAGGGGGGCATTAGTCGATATGATCCTGTATCTGTCGTTGTACCGCCTTCTCGATTATTTTTGCTAGCAACAGGATGCTTGATATGGGTCAGTATGATTCAACCTTCTGAGCGTTTAGTTTGGCGTTCTTTAGGAGGGGCCTGATGGATGTCTGCTTAAGGCTTGAAGGGAATTGTCCAGAGGAGAAGGAGTGGTTAATGATTTTGGCTATTATTGGGCTGACTTCATGGTGTAGCAACCTTATCCAGAAAGCTGGACAAGGGTCATTAGGGGCAGTGGTGGTGTTGATATTTGCTATGATGCTCTCAATGCTTGTTTATATTTGCTGTATATTTTGCCATATTCTTGAAGGGGCTATAGCTATGGCTCCTGGCTGAGTAAAATGGCACCTTTGGGTGGGAAGGGGACCACGCATGTGTGGTGGCATTCCCAAAGGCTTTCTTTGAAAGCTGTGAAAATGCTCTGTGTGGGCTCTGTTAGTGCCGATGTCACCCATATGTGAGGATTTATTCCTGCTGTCCCTGGAGAACACCTGTTACTGGTGAGTAACTATGCTATACAGAGATATCTGGACAGTAAAGCAGATAGTGGTGAAGAATTTCTCTTTTCAAATAATGGCACTGGTCGCTGCTTTACCTGGATACTAATTACCAGTCATTGTTTGGATATTGGTGCTGTATGTCCAGATTTATTTATTTATTTTTCACCACCGCGGCTGACGTTCAGAAGGAAACACCAAGCATGGTGGCTCAGTATCAGCCCATTTGTATTAAGCTTTTTCTGTGGTTAAATCCTGTTTTTATACATTTAAAAGGCCTCTTATAAAACTGCACTATGGATAATGCCGAGGTATGCATATAATTTTACCAGAGTTGGCAATTTACCCATTTCCAGGCGTGAGATTTTTTTTGTCAGTTCTGTTTTTAAATTTGCAGTGCAGTGCAGTATGATACTTGTAGTCCCTGATTTTACCCATTAGAATCGGTGCCGAAGGTCCTATAATGCATCGGGATGAGCATGTTAAAAATCTAGGACTGGTTAAAAATCTCACGCCTGAACTGTTCAATGTGGCAGCTCTGTTTTATGCATGGATAATGCCGGGGTGAGCCAGTTAGGTTTTTATGGCCTGCAGGGTGTCTAGCTTGTCACTGGGCCCAAGTTCTGCCCAAAGTACACACAAAGTTAAAAAAAAAAAATGTGCATGGAGCTCAGCTGCCAAGCAGGTGTGTATATGCAATGACATTGTGTGCTGTTGAGTCAATGCTGACTTCTGGCTGTCTACCAAGGTGTGACCAGAAGTAGGTTGCCAGGCCTTTCTTCCAAAGAAATGAGGGGTAAAGTGACTTGCCCAAGGAGTGCCAGTCAAACTCAAATGCTGGTTTCTTGGTTACCAGGCCACTGCGCTGCTACTCCACTCCAGATGTGAATATACACTGCTGCATTTTAGCCGTAATTGTGCAGTTTTTGAGGCAATTTTATAGGACACAGAGGTGTTATGATTCTTTATAAAATAGCCTCAAAATAGGTACATACTTGACCTCCTAATGTAAGATACTTATTATATAAAATATCTTTCACATGGAGAAAAGGTGTCTTAGTAGTTGTGCTAGGAAGAGAGCATTGGGATAGAAATGGCAATAAGGGAGGCAGAAGGATAGGAGATGAAGGAAAAAGGAGAATCAAGGATGGAGGGAGGAGAGAAGAGAAGACAGGGAATCTGAAGAAGAAATAATAATAAGAAAAAACTAAGTGCCTGCTTCAGGAGCCGATCAGGAGAGGGAGGAAGGATGGATCTACTCTCACACACCCCTTCTTCCAATGCTAATTCTTTCATGCACAAACTCCGCACCCCTCTCATCTCTTCACCTGCACACCCTACAACCCCTCCAAATCATTGAAAAAGCCATACCCATCGGTCCTCTTATTCACTTACACACTCCCCCCTTTCAGTCTCCTGACTCACACTTACCCTGTAACTTATGCACTCTGTGCCCTCATAATTCCTTCCTTTACACACACATCTTCCAATGATTGTCCCCTCTCTGCCTACATAACCTCCTGCCGGCCCAGGCTTGGTAATCCTAGAACAGGGGTTCTCAACTCAGTCCTTAGGTCACACCTAGCCCATCAGGTTTTCAGCATAACTACAGTGAATATGCAAGAAAGAGATTTGTATACCTTGTAGGCAGTGTATGCAGATCTCTCTCATGCATATTCATGAACCCCGGCCCTGTATTGCAATCCCCTAGTCCCTTGTTTCTCTCTTGACTAGATTGTAAACTTCGTTGAATTTTCTCTTAGGTGTATGTGCGCAGTGGTGGGTGTGTGCATGGCAGCCATGTAAAATGGCATGGCAGCCTTAAAAAAAAAAAAAACAGCGCACCTCGCTGCGAAGACAGCCAGCAGCCCAGCACCATCCAGGAGCTGTTGCAGCATCGGGGAGTAGAGTGGAAAGGAGCGCTCCTCCCTGATCAGCTCCCAGAGGCCCAAGCAGCACACCGCCTCCACATTTAAAAATGGCGCACCTTGGCGCGGCTGCATCTGGCGGGCCCATGCCTAAAAGCCATGCCAAAGGGCCCTTTGGTGGGGTCCTACAATGAAGCTGCCTACACCCCACACCGGTGACTCCATGGAATCTTCACCATATCACGAGGACAGACCTTCTAACCGCTACTGTGGGGCGCACACAAGCCTGGTGGGCCCACGCCTGAGGGCCAGAGCGGGACTAAGGAAACTGCTGTTCTATGGTTGGTTCTGTTTTCCGGTATGCTTATTGTAATATAAATTTTATGCTATGCATGTACTGTACTGTATTCCCTGTGTTATGTACTTCCATTTGCTACTGTTTTGATGTAATGATAAAGTAGTGCATGTTTCCCTTACCTTTGTATAACCTGGTGTTTATATTGTGACCGCTTTGATTAAAGGAAAAAGCGGGATACAGAAACTTGTTAAATAAATGTACAAAGGATAAGTATTAGTAATAATGAGAGGACAGTAAATAGATTATAAGCCCTCAGAATAAATTAAGTAAGTTTGTACCTAAGGCAATAAAGGGTTAAATGACTTGCCCAAAATCCCAAGAAGCAGGAGTGGGTTTTGAACCCTGGCTTCTCTAGATTGCAGTCTGCTGCTCTAACCATTAGGCCACTTCTCCATTTTGTGATATTAAAAAATTTTTTGAAGGGATTTAGAACTTTTTATTAAAACACACATCTGAAAACTGGTAAAAATTCCAAATGAACTGAAAATGTTAGTTTTGTGCTCGTCCCTAGCAGTTAGCAAGAAATACCATGGAAATGGGAGGATTTTGTGGCTCTCCCTGCAGCTGCATCCCCATGTGACAATGCAGGTAAAGAGTGAAAAGAGAGGAGATTTGAGGAAGACCAGTAAGGACAGCAATTGAGGCAAGGAACAGGGCAACTGATGCAGGGGCGGCTCTATAATGAGGCAAAGTGAGGCAGCTGCCTCAGGCGGCAAAGTTTTGAGGGTGGCAAAAATGCCCCCAAAACAGTCGCCTCACTTCGCCTTCAAAAATTAAAAAACAAAAAACACCCCAAGCGCACAAGTTGCTGCCGCTGCTGCGTCTGCTTCTCGGCAGCGGCAGACTGACTCTCTTTCCTATAGCAGCCGTGGCTCCTGCTTCTTAGAGCTGCGACTGTGCTGCTGCTAGCGATGGTTGTCCGTTTAAACCAACTTCATACCGGTGCAGAGCCTTCTTGCTGCCTCTGTGAAGGAAGATGTGCAACTGGGTCCCGCCCACAAAGGAAGTACTGGGGTGTACTTCATTTGGGGGGGGGGACAGAGTTGCACGGGTTCCTTCACAGAGGTGGCAAAGGCTCCGCACTGATAAAAAGTTGGTTTAAATGGAAAACCAGCGCTAGCAGCAGCAGCACAGTCGCAGCTCTAAGAAGCAGAAGCCGTGGCTGCCATAGGAAAGAGAGAGCCAGTCTACTGCTGCCGAGAAGCAGACTCGGCAGCGGCAGCAACTTGTGCACTATGTGTCTCTTTGGGCTGTGATCTCTTACATTGCCCTGCCTGCGGAACACACAGTTTCTCTTGGGCTGTTGCCTCTTGCACATTACCAGGGAGGGGGGAATGGACCTTGAGGAGGGTATTGGGAGTGGTCATGGGGTGCATTGGGGGTGGACAAGATATGCTGGATGTGGAGGGGCACAGACTGACAGACAGGAGACTGGGTCAGTGTCACGGCAGGACATGCTAGGGAGATAAAGTTCCTAGATGACATAAATGACTGCTTCTTGGAGCAGCTGGTTCATGAACCGACCAGAGGGGAAGCCATATTAGACCTAGTCCTTAGTGGAACAGCAGATCTAGTGCAAGAGATAAGGGTTTTGGGGCCACTTGGCAATAGTGATCATAGCATGATCGCCTTTGATTTAATTAGTGGAGGAAGGATAGTACGGAAATCCACAGTACTACCTTTTAACTTTTGAAAGGGAGAAGAAGCTTGCTGTGGAAGCAAAAACGCAAAATAAATATTTTTTTCAAGTACATTCATAGCAAAAAACCTGTGAGAGAGTCAGTTGGTCCATTAGATGATGGAGGAGTTAAAGGGGCACTAAGAGAAGACAAGGTGATAGCGGAGAGACTGAATGAATTCTTTGCTTCGGGCTTTACTGAGGAAGATGTAGGGATGTTACCCATGACTGAAGTATTTAAAGGTGCGGAAGAATTGAAGGAAATATTGATACATTGGGAAGATGTATTACAACTATTAGATAAACTGAAGAGTAGCAAATCACCTGGGCCGGATGGTATACATCCAAGGGTGTTGAAAGAACTGAAATATGAGATTGCAGACCTGCTATTAGTAATCTGTGAACTATCATTAACATCATCTCTAATACCTGAAGATTGGAGGATCGCGAATGTAACACCAATTTTTAAAAAGGGTTCCAGGGGTCATCCGGGAAACTACAGACCGGTGAGCCTCACGTCAGTACCAGGGAAAAATGGTAGAAACCATCATAAAGAATAAAATTACTCAGCATGTAGATATTCATGGCCTAATGGGAGGCAGCCAACATGGCTATAGACAAGGAAGATCTTGTCTTACTAATCTGTTATGTTTTTTTGAAGGTGTGAATAAACAGGTGGACAAAGTTGAGTCGGTTGATATAGTGTAGCTGGACTTTCAGAAAGCCTTTGACAAGGTCCCTCATCAGAGACTTTTGGCAAAACTAAAGAGTCATGGGATAGGAGGCAGTGTACTATTGTGGATCAAGAACTGGTTAAAAGATAGAAAGCAGAGGGTTGGGCTAAATGGCCAACTTTCCCAATGGAGAAAGGTGAATAGTGGTGTACCCCAGGGATCTGTGCTGGGTCTGCTGCTTTTTGACATACTCATAAATGACCTGGAAAGTGGAATAACGAGAGGTTATCAAATTTGCAGATGACACAAAGCTATTTAAAATTGTTAAAACCCAAGAGGATTGTGGAAAATTGCAAGAGGATCTTGACTGGGCATCAAAATGGCAGATGAAATTTAATGTGGACAAGTGCAAAGTTATGTACCTAGGGAAGAACAACCAAAACTATGGTTACACAATGCAAGGTTCCACATTAGGAACCACCACCCAGGAAAAAGATTTGGGCGTCGTTGTGGATAACATGTTAAAACCCTCGGCTCAGTGTGCAGTGGCAGCCAAGAGAGCAAATAGAATGCTAGATATCATAAGGAAAGGAATGGAAAATTAAAACAAAAGATATTGTAATGCCTCTATATCGTTCCATGGTGAGACCGTACCTTGAATATTGTGTGCAATTCTGGTCTCCCTATCTTAAAAAGGATATAGAGTTATCAGAAAAGGTTCAGAGAAGAGCCACCAAAATGGTAAAGGGGATGGAAGGATACTCCTATGAAGAAAGGCTAAAAAGGTTAGGGCTCATTAACCTGGAAAAGAGATGGCTGAGGGGAGATATGATAGAAGTCTATAAATTAATGAACGGAGTGGAATGGGTAAATGTAGATCAATTGTTTACGTTATCAGAATATAGAAAGACTAGGGAACATGCAATGAAGCTACAGGGTAAACTATTTAAGACTAAAAAGAAAATATTTTTTCACTCAACGTGTAATCAACCTCTGGAATTTGTTACCGGAGGATGTAGTAAAGGCTGTTAGTGTAGCTGGGTTTAAAAAAGGTTTGGACAAGTTCCTGGAGGAAAGGTCCATAAACCATTATTAAGAAGGGACCCAGGATATCAATGCTTGACCCAGTACAAGCATTGTGGAACCTGTGTCTTTTGGGGAAACTGCTAGGTACGTATGACCTACCTTGGCCACTGTTGGAAACAGGATACTGGGCTTGATGGACCTTGGTCTGACCCAGTATGGCATATCTTATGTTCTTATGAGATGAAAGATGCAGGGGGGAAAGGGAAACAGTGGAGACAAGATAGAGGTGGGGGTTAGGAGAAGAAGAGAAATACTTGACATGGGAAGAGGCATGGGGGGGAATCAAGGAGGGGAGATGGAGTGCTGGATGCAGGGAGATAGGAAGGGAGAGGACAGATATGGAAGGATAGGGAGAGAAAGAATGGATACTGGATGGAAGGAAAGAGAACGAGACACTGGATGAAGGCTGAGAAATGGTAGACATCAGGGGTGGTTCTTCTATTAGGCCATCTGAGGCAATCGCCTCAGGTGACACTCTGACGGGCGTGGCACTCCCAATGCTGGCGGCACTCCGGATGTGTTTTAATTTTAGATTTTACAGCCTCTGGCCTGCCTCTGATTTCCTACATGGTAAGGCAGAGGCAGGGCAGAGATGGAAAAATCTAAAATTAAAACAGCTGGAATGCCCCCGCTGCCACTGGATGAGAGGTGCAGGTGGAGGGAATGGGGACAGGAGGAAGACAACAAGGAGAGACAACGGTGGGAGACGGGACATGATGCTAGACAAGGGGAGATAGGGGGAGACAGGGGAACAAGTGCTGGACAAAGGGGGAGATGGGACATGCTGGAGAAAGGGGGAGACAGAGGGACAAGTGCTGGACAAAGAGGGAGACAGGCAATTTTGCTGGACAAAGGGGAGAGACAGGGGGACAAGTGCTGGACAAAGGGGGAGATGGGACATGCTGGAGAAAGGGGGAGATAGGGATATGCTGGACAAAAGGGGGAGACGGGGATAAATAGTAGACAAAGGGGAGTGACAGGAGAGAAGTGCTGGACAAAGGGGAGAGACGGTGTGGGTTAGGATTATAATGGGATGATGGGGGGCTAGCACTGGTAATGGGCAGATCAGGGGGGCTAGGACTGGTAATGGATTGATTGAGGGGGCTGGAACTGGTAATGGGCTGATCAGGGGGGCTAGCACTGGAAATCAGCTGATCGGGGGGGGGGGCTAGGACGAAATGGGCTGATTAGTGGTGGTTTGGGCTGGTAATGGGCTGATGGGGGGTAGGACTGATAATGGGCTGATTAGGGGAGGCTAGCACTGGTAATTGGGTTGAGGGGGGACTAGCACTGGAAATGAGCTGATTAGGGGATGCTTGGACTGGTAATGGTCTGATGGAGTCGGGTAGGACTGGTAATGGACTGATGGGGGGGCTAGCATTGGAAATGAGCTGATTGGCGGGGCTAGGACTGGAAATGGGCTGATGGGGGAGTAGGACTGGTAATGGGTTTGAGGGGGGACTAGCATTAGAAGTGAGCTGATTGGGGGGCTTCGACTGGGAAAGGGCTGAGGCTGGAGAGGGGAGGATAGAGCTGCTGGCCCTGGAAGAAAACTGGGGGCTAGGGCTACAAATGGGCTGATGTGAGGGAATGAGAGAATGGAACTAGAAGGGAGTGGATGCTGAGGGGCTGCCGTGGTATTTGGACTAGAAGGTACTGGACAGTGGGGAAGGAGGGGGACTGGAAGGGAATGGACACCAGTGGCAGTCATGTGAATGCAAGTTAACATTGAAAGGTACTGGGAGGGAGGACTGGAAAGGGGCTGATACTGGGAAGGGTTATTGGGACTGGAAATAGGCTGATGGAAAGAAGTGAAAACAAAAGAAAAGATAAGAAATGGCAGATGGACCATAGACCATAGAAAAAAGAGCTAAGAGAAGACTGGAAAGCAGAAGCCTCAGATGGGGACCAGCATGATCAGAGAATAAAATGGTCAGCAGACAAAGGTAGAAAAAATAATTTTATTTCATTTTAGTGACTGAACTTTGTGTTATCTTTTTATATTTTATACTTCATGGAGGAACTGCATATTTATCTGATATTTCGATTTTGCAAATACAATACTTAATGGTATTTCGAAACAAAATATTAAAAAGATACAAATAACTCAGAACTTAGCTGCTAGAACAATTATGAATATAAGCCCACTTGAACATATTACACCAATTTTAGCTGAACTTCATTGGCTACCAATTTACTCCCGAATCAAATATAAAATTCTTGTCACTACATTTAAACTTATAAATAAACTTGCACCATCTGCACTAAATACACTGATTAACATTGACATTGATAAACGATCTCAAAGGAGCAGAAACATAAATACTTTAACAATACCAAAAGATTTTACAAAAGCCAGAAAACAAACCAATAAGAGAGCTTTCTCACACTCTGCTCCAATACTCTGGAACAATTTACCTGACAACATTCGCCTACTGTCTGACATAAAAGAATTTAAAAAAAAATTAAAAACTCACTTATTTACATTACACTATAATACACTCCCAAAACAGAATTCTCAAAGGGATACAGGCTAACATTTATTTTTAATATTATATACCCTATTTTCAAAAATAAACGACACTAATACACTAATTTAACCATACTACACACTCATTTACATGATGATTAATAATTTAACTAGCAATGTATATATGTTCTAATATGTTATACTTGTAATGTTACAATTTTCCTTGTAATTTATAATTATCTGTTCTATGTAAAATGTCCTGGTATATCTCATACCAATTAACCTACTGTTACATGTAAACCGCACTTGAAACATGGGAAAGAGCGGTATATAAATAACTGTTAAATAAATAAATAAATAAATAAATATTGCACTGCTTGAAGAGTCTGGTTTCTTGGAGTTTCAGTTTTAAATTTTGTCTTTTTTTTTTTTTTTTTTTTTTTAAATTCAGTATATTTACATTTTACACTGCAAACATAACACAACATAACCAAACTCCTAGTACACATACACTTACTCAGGCATTAAGTACCCTCCCACCCCCCTCCCCCCGACACCTTGCAGGCCCATACTACCCCCACCGCCTAGCACCCATCCACATTCGAATACCTATCTAGTGCAGACCACTTTTTGCCTTCCCCCACAATGCCCCTGGAAGTATAAATATTGTCGTATGCCTTTTCATATCGGCTATATAGACAGACTAAATTCCACCAGTGCAGCCAGCTTAACTTCGCAGGATCTTTCCACCTCATGAGAATTACTTTTATAGCAAGCGCCAACATAAAGTTTAGCGCAAAGAAATTCTCCTTATCAACATTGGGTATTCCTGCTGTAGCTCTCAACACTATCTTCCAGGACAGTGGTTGTGTAAAGTTTAACACCTGCTGAATCTTCTTCCAAACGGCCCCCCAGTACGTCTGAAGGCTTGAGCAATCCAATATCATATGTCGTAACGTTCCAAGCTCCTTGTGACATGTCCAGCAATACTGGGATGCTCCTTTGCTCCCCTTAGCCAATCTGACCGGTGTGAGGAATGACCTATGCGCCAAGAAAAACATTGTGTAAGGGAGGCCGATCTAGATGTCCGCACCAGCGGCCCCCAATTGTAGAAACATTGATCCTGAGGTAGACATATATCCAAATCTTCTTCCCATACTTTCCGTAATCCCAACGTTTGGGCTGGCATCTTGCTTCTGAAGAATCCATATATATTTGATGCTCAGCCTTTCTGCAAAGCGAGCTCTCCGACAAACTCCTCCAAACCCCATTTGTCCATCACTAGCCCAGGATTTTTTATTTTCTGCCCCACACAGTGCTTTAGCTGAATCCATTGATAAAAGCAAGAAGTTGGCAGGTTCAACTCCTCGTGCATCATTTGGAAGGACTTCCACTGAGCATTTCGTAGCATCTGTCCCAGTCGCCAAATACCACATTGTTGCCAGACTTTCCAAGCAACTGTCCGATTATTTATTTTAAAGTCAGGATTATTCCAGATGGGCATTCTTCTAGATATGGGGTTATTAGCACGCAGGCAGAGGGAGAGACCGTAAAAAGCCCTTTGTGTAGATAGAATGACTCGCCGCACCTTAGAGGTCTCCAGCAGATTTATCCCCATAGCCAGATTAATTGGACGCGGAGAGATCAAACGCTCTTCTACCTCCAACCACATAGGTCTCTGGACACCTTCGCCCTCAGCCGCCCACAAGACACCTTGGCTTAATATTGCTGCCTGGTGATACAAGTAAAAATCCGGGAATTGCACACCCCTGACTTCTTTGGAGGCTTTCAACTTCTTCAACGCAATCCTAGGTGTCTTCCCCCTCCAGAGGAAGCGACAGAGAATCCTCTCAAGCTCTTTGTATAAAGATTCCTCAAAGAATACTGAAACCATCCCCAAGATATAATTTAGCTTCGGCACTAGCACCATCTTCAGAGAGTCCAATCAACCCTGTCTACATATTTTTATTTTTACTTTAGATTGTAAGTCACTTTCTCTGTACTTGGTGAGGGTCTGTGTTCTGAGTGTGTGACTGAGCCCAGGTGTTCTGTTAACATAAAATGTGTACATAAAGATCTATACTGTACTGTAGTAATTTGACTTGTTCAGCTTTTCAAACAGATGTATGGATATTCCAGGGTCCACTGTAAAATCTGCAGTGACGCTTTATTTTGGTGGGCTCCTTATGTGAGTTTTGGAAGTTGGTGCTAGCATGGTATGGTATGGTAGATTTGCTCTATAGATACTCAGTGACACTGTTGTAGGATTTTGTATTAGTTCACAATATGCCTGGTACTGGAGAATGTTTGTTGTTGTTAGATGATCAGAATCAGATTTTTTTTGTTTTGAGATATTGAGTTCTGTGGGTGAATGTCCTCAGTTCTGCTCTGCAACCACTGTTGAAGGGGGTTCTGTTGATGCAAAATATATGTTGAAAAAGAAAAGGTAATAACCATAACGCAGTTTATAACAACAAAATAAAAATTAGTTATAATTTAGTTTTATGAACTGTGCTGTGGTTCTTACTCTCTTTTAGTTCCTTGGTGTGCAATTGCATTTCCTCCATATAATCTAATCCAGCTTTTTGGTTTGGAGTTTTGTAAAAGTCCTGCCCACCTCTACGAGAGGGGGGTGGGGGGCGCCATCTCATCCTTCACCTCAGGCAGGCAGATTGCCTTGAGCCGCCCCTGAACTGATGTATTGAGTGCTCCTTTAAAATGTTGCTGATTATAGAAGGAAGGGGATGTGGATGTGGTTCTGAGAAGTCCTCATGGTGCTAAACAATATGGGACTGATGCCATTGAAAGCAAAAGTTCATGCTTGATAGGGTAACATGTTCATTATAAATCATGATTTAGGAGCGCCTACTCTTGTCACCTTGCTGGGCAGACTAGATAGACCATGATGGTCTTTATCTACCGTCATATACTGAGTTACTATGAGTTATGGCAGACAGAGGCTCTAATTCAAGAACAGCTGTTAACAGAGTGATTAAAAATGTAGCAGTCAAGCTAAATCAGAATTTAATGCTCATTAGCATCAAAACCTCCCCACCTCTTATCCGAGTATCACAGTGGTGTCTCGCCATAGCTGGGCGAATCAAATGCATACTGTTCAATTAGGGGACGCGCAACTTTCCTATTCCCTGAGGTTCTTGAAGGCTTGCAAGCTGATTTTCAAAGGGAAACTGTTCTGCGGAGTTTCTCTTGGAAAACTCATGGCAGGCCAGTGCTTCACACTGACATGCCATGATTTCAGCCTCCACCGTTTGCAAAGGCAGTGGGGTAAAGAACACAGGCATAGGGATTTCTTTTGAATGCCCCTATTTTACAAGGTTTGCACTAACCCACCCACCCTCCTTCCCTCGTGCACCTCTCTTATTCCCGCAGAGATGGGACAGTTTTCAAAGGGTTTCTTTTTCTACCTATGGGAATCACTTCGATAATTTCCCCCTTCATCTATACAGATGCTTTAAAGGTGGCAGAAAAATAATTTGCATGTCAATAAAAGGCTTCTCGTCTTTTGACATTTTGGGGTAGCTTGTTTACTTCCCTGCTTTGCTTTCGCTGTTTTCCCTCTTCCTGCCCTTCTCTCTCCTCTCTGTTTTCTGCCTCTTTTATTGTTCCTGTCTGCCCCTTGGCAGTTACTGCCACAGCTTTGCCGTCTTCTGCCCCCCTCCCCCACCCCTCAGTCTCCTCAACAGTGTCTAACTGCCTGTGGATATTTTTGGTGGAAGAAAATGAACCGGGAGGCCACCCTAATACTGTGAACAGGCAACAGAAAGGATGAGCAGGAACCTTGGAGGAAAGGGACAAACAAGGGCCAAACCTTTTCACTGGCTACCAAAAGAAGACATAACACTTCAGAAGCCCAGAAATGTAAAAACAATCCGGCTAATATTCAGCCATCTTTCTTTAAATGCTGCCCATGGTATCCCAAAAAATCTGGATATTGATCACTGGAATCTGAGTAGTGACTGGGCCCATTGTCGGGACAGTGGCGTTATTCAGTCTGTTATCCAGAAAACCATCTGGATAAATGCAGAGCAGCCTTTTTGCTGCCCCAATTAGCCAGATAACAGACTAAATATTGTCACTAACTGGATAACTAACAGCTATGCCCTCGTTAATCCAGACAGTGGACAGTGCCGAGGTGGTCAAAATGATTTTCCATGGCACTGTCCAGATAGCAGGTGCTGCTAAGTGCTTCTAAATATTGACCCCCAGTATTTCTATCTGAGAATCGCAGGGATTTGTAAGTTGATCTTCTCACTGTTCATGGTGGAGGGCTGGGGATTACCGATGGAGATGGTGCTGCACTTCTTTCCTTTCCTGGGCTGCATTGTCTTCCTTTATCAGACGTCACAGTTGCTTGCTCAGCTTCCGGACCTGCCTCTCTCTGGCTTCAAGGGCTACTTTGGTATCCATCAGCTCATTGATGGTCTTCTTCATTTCAGCCATGTCATGCTCAACCTTTTCCCATCTCTGTGCCAGCTGGCGGTTCTCCTGCCGCAGCTCCTCCATGACCTGTTTTGCCTCTACATTCTGCTGCTGGCAGTCAGTCTTCAGCTGTTCTGCCTTGGCCAAGAGTGTCTCCATCGTCTTCACAGCTGCTTCTACCTGCTCCCTTGGCATAGCTGTAGGTAAGAGACACGGGGCCAAGAAGTAAATTGTCATGTTTCCAGCCAGCAAACCTGGTTTTAATCAAAGCTCTACCACCCATATGAAAAACAAAATAGTTGAACTGAGGCTTAAAGAGAGAGTGTGATTAATCCAAGGATGTGTACAGGGTGAATAACGAAGAAAGATTGCACCCCCCCCCCACCCCCACCCCTTTGCCAATCTCACACACACAGACAGTGAGTGGCAGAGCTGGGAATTAGACTTTTGAGACCTGACTGACTGTCCCCATTTTTTTCAAAGGTACAAGAGAAAAGTCCTCTCAAAATTAATCAAGACAAAAGAACTTAAAAATATAAAGAAATTTCAATGTAACGTGCTATAAAACACAGTGCTATTTACATAAGAACATAAGATATGCCATACTGGGTCAGACCAAGGTCCATCAAGCCCAGTATCCTGTTTCCAACAGTGGCCAATCTAGGTTGTACATATCTAGCAGTTTCCCCAAAAGACACAGGTTCCACAATGCTTGTACTGGGTCAAGCATTGATATCCTGGGTCCCTTCTGAATAATGGTTTATGGACTTTTCCTCCAGGAACTTGTCCAAACCTTTTTTTAAACCCAGCTACACTAACAGCCTTTACTACATCCTCCGGTAACAAATTCCAGAGTTTGATTACACGTTGAGTGAAAAAAGATTTTCTTTTATTAGTCTTAAATAGTTTACCCTGTAGCTTCATTGCATGTCCCCTAGTCTTTCTATATTCTGATAACGTAAACAATCTATCTACGTTTACCCGTTCCACTCCGTTCCTTAATTTATAGACTTCTATCATATCTCCCCTCAGCCGTCTATTTTCCAGGTTAAAGAGCCCTAACCTTTTTAGCCTTTCTTCATAGGAGTATCCTTCCATTCCCTTTACCATTTTGGTGGCTCTTCTCTGAACCTTTTCTAATAACGCTATATCCTTTTTAAGATACGGCGACCAGAATTGCACACAATATTCAAGGTGCGGTCTCACCATGGAACGGTATAGAGGCATTATAATATCTTTTGTTTTATTTTCCATTCCTTTCCTTATGATACCTAGCATTCTATTTACTCTCTTGGCTGCTGCTGCACACTGGGCCGAGGGTTTTAACATGTTACCCACAATGATGCCTAAATCTTTTTCCTGGGTGGTGGTTCCTAATGTGGAACCTTGCATCGTGTAACCATAGTTTGGGTTGTTCTTCCCTAGGTGCATAACTTTGCACTTGTCCACATTAAATTTCATATGCCATTTTGAAGCCCAGTCTTTCAATTTATCAAGATCCTCTTGCAATTTTCCACAATCCTCTTGGGTTTTAACAACTTTAAATAGTTTTGTGTCCTCTGCAAATTTTATAACCTCACTCGTTATTCCACTTTCCAGGTCATTTATGAATATGTCAAAAAGCAGCGGACCCAGCACAGATCCCTGGGGTACACCACTATTCACCTTTCTCCATTGGGAAAATTGGCCATTTAGCCCAACCCTCTGCTTTCTGTCTTTTAACCAGTTCTTGATACACAGTAGTACACTGCTTTCTATCCCATGACTCTTTAGTTTTGCCAAAAGTCTCTGATGAGGGACCTTGTCAAAGGCTTTCTGAAAGTCCAGATACACTATATCAACCTGTTTATTCACACTTTCAAAAAAACAACAGTTTAGTAAGACAAGATCTTCCTTGTCTAAAGCCATGTTGGCTGTCTCCCATTAGGCCATGACTATCTACATGCCGAGTAATTTTATTCTTTATGATGGTTTCTACCATTTTTCCAGGTACTGACGTGAGGCTCACCGGTCTGTAGTTTCCCGGATCACCCCTGGAACCCTTTTTTTAAAAATTGGTGTTACATTGGCAATCCTCCAATCTTCAGGTATTACAGATGATTTTAATGATAGTTCACAGATTACTAATAGCAGGTCTGCAATCTCATATTTCAGTTCTTTCAACACCCTTGGATGTATACCTTCCGGCCCAGGTGATTTGCTACTCTTCAGCTTATCTAATAGTTGTAATACATCTTTCCGATGTATTGATATTTCCTTCAATTCTTCCGCACCTTTAAATACCAGTTCAGTCATGGGTAACATCTCTACATCTTCCTCAGTAAAGAGCGAAGCAAAGAATTCATTCAGTCTCTCTGCTATCTCCTTGTCGCCTCTTAGTGCCCCTTTAACTCCTCTATCATCTAATGGTCCAACCGACTCTCTCACAGGTTTTTTGCTACGAATGTACTTGAAAAAATCTTTATTTTGCGTTTTTGCTTCCGCAGCAAGCTTCTTCTCAAATTCTCCCTTTGCCTTCTTTATCAATGCCTTGCATTTGAGCTGCCAGTGCTTGTGCTGTTTCTAGATTTCGTCGTTTGGCTCTTTTTTCCATTTCCTGAAAGATGCTTTTTTGGCAACAGCCTCTCTGACCTCACCTTTAAACCATGCTGGCAGTTTTTTGGACTTCCTTCCACTTTTCTTAAAGCGTGGAATACAACTGGTCTGGGCTTCCAAGATAGTATTTTTCAACACCCAAGCTTGATGTAAGTCTTTAACCTTTGCAACTGCTTTTAGTTTTTTCTTAACTATTTTCCTCATTTTATCATAGTCTCCCTTTCGAAAGTTAAACAGTAGTACTGTGGATTTACTTACTGTCCCTCCTCCACTCATTAAATCAAAGGTGATCATGCTATGATCACTATTGCCAAGTGGCCCCAACATCCTGATCTCTTGCACTAGATCTGGTGTTCCACTAAGGACTAGGTCTAATATTGCTTCCCCTCTGGTTGGTTCATGAACCAGCTGCTCCAAGAAGCAGTCATTTATGTCATATGGAACTTTATCTCCCTAGCATGTCCTGCCGTGACACTGACCCAGTCGATTCTGGGGTAATTGAAATCACCCATTATTATTACCGAGCTTTAACTTTTGTTAGCTTCCTTGATTTCTTTGAGCATTTCATCATCCATTTGTTCATTCTGGCCAGGCGGTCGATAGTACACCCCCACTGCCATCGCCTTCCCCTTTCTTACATGGAATTTCAATCCATAGAGATTCTACATCAAATTTTGTTTCCTGCAAAACTTTAATCCTTTCTGACTCAATGCCCTCTCTAACATAGAGCGCAACCCCTCCACCAATTTGATCAGCTCTATCATTACGATATAGTTTGTACCCAGGTATCACAGTGTCCCAATGGTTGTCCTCCTTCCACCATGTCTCTGATATTCCAGTCATATCTAACCTCTCATTTAGTGCTATATATTCTAACTCTCCCATCTTATTTTTTAGACTTTTAGCATTTGCATATAAGCATTTTAGAGACTGTTTGTTTTTTATTCATATTAATTTGGCTATTGGTAGACATGGATAATTTGGGAACTATGTCTGCTCCATACTCGAGGGCATTTGGGCTACTTTACTCTTTTTTGGAACCTCTCTGCTTTTGGTAGTATCCTTCAAGGATACATTCTTCCGAACCATCCGCTCTTGGGCGACTGTCGGCTTTCCCCTATTATCTAGTTTAAAAGCTGCTCTATCTCCTTTTTAAAGGTTAATGCCAGCAGCCTGGTTCCATCCCGGTTAAGGTGAAGCCCATCCCTTTTGGAAGAGCCCCTCCTTTCCCCAGAATGTACCCCAGTTCCTAACAAATCCAAACCCCTCATCTCTGCACCATTGTCTCATCCATGCATTGAGACTCCGGAGCTCTGCCTGCCTTTTGGGTCCTGCACGTGGAACGGGAAGCATTTCGGAGAACGCTACCCTGGAAGTTCTGGATTTCAACTTCCTACCTAAAAGCCTAAATTTTTAGCTTCCAGAACTTCCCTACCACATTTTCCTATGTCATTGGTACCGACATGTACCAAGACAGCAGACTCCTCCCCAGGACTATCTAAGACCTTATCTAGGTGGCGCATGAGGTCCGCTACCTTCGCACCAGGCAGGCATGTTACCAGGCGATCCTCATGTCCACCAGCCACCCAGCTATCTACATGCCTAACGATCGAATCACCAACTATAACGGCTGTCCTAACCCTTCCCTCATGGGCCCATGGCCCTGGAGAAATGTCCTTGGTGCGAGAGGGTTTTACATCACCTGGAGGACAGGTCCTAGTTACAGGATCACTTCCTGCCACACCAGGGTGATGCTCTCCTGTCATGTGACCTCTCTCCTCCATGGCAACAGGGATGCTGCCAGACTGGAGGTGGGACTTCAGGACTATATCCCTGTAGGTCTCGTCTATGTACCTCTCTGTCTTTCTTATGTTTTCCAAGTCTGCTACTCTAGCCTCTAGAGAACGGACTCGTTCCCTGAGAGCAAAGAGCTCCTTGCACCTAGTGCACACGTAAGACCTCTCACCAACTGCGAGAAAATCATACATGTGACACTCAATGCAAAAGACTGGAAAGCCCCCATCTCGCTACTGGACTGCTGTCTGCATCTTAGTTTTAATTTTGTGTTTAGATCTTAAGGGAGGGAGGGAAATAACAACACTTATTAAAATTGGGCTGCTACACAGTACCCTGTCCTGTGCTGCTGAGGTAAGCTATATTCTTATTTGATTTAAATTGTAGCTCTTTGCTGCTGCTAGGCTCTAACTTATTATGAAATTTAAACTACACGCTCTCTGCTGGGTTCTAACGTTAACCAGAAAGCTCTCTTCTGTGTTTTAAATTGAAACTAAAAGTACTTTGCTGATGCTAGGCCCTGAGTGACTATTAAATTTAAACTACAGCTCTCTGCTGGGTATAAAATGTAACCAGAAAGTTCTCTTCTGTGTTTTTAAATTTAAATTTAAACTTAAACTGCTGCTACTAGGCCCTGACTTATTGAACAAAAAATAGTGGGTTCACAGATTAAATAGCTTTAATAGAAAGAATTCCCTTCAGAAAATTCCCAGAAGTATCTACTCACAATTGCAGATCTCTCTCCAGAAGTAACAGTCCCCTGTTCTAGTCCTTCAACAATATACAGGAGATATATTGTTTACCCTTTCTTCACTTGACTTGTGCTATATCTTAAATTTAAGGGGGGTGATTTTATAAAGGATTTTTTTGTGCATTTTTAAAAGAAGCTTTTATGCACAAAAAAATTCTTTATAAAATCACCCCCTTAAATTTAAGATATAGCACAAGTCACGTGAAGAAAGGGTAAAGTTAAGTTTTAAGTTTCCCAGGGCTTATGTGCTTGAAAATACTTGTAGGACAAGAAGGCCCCTGTTTGATCTCAGAAACGTCCTGGATGTCTGGAGTCATGTCTAAGGTTATAGTTGCTCCAGGCACAAACAGGCATCTGAAAAATGATTGTTTTGTCAGGCAAATATCTGGAGATTGTGGAAAAGGAACTGCACTAATATCCCCTTTATTTTACTGTGTGACAATAGCCAGCGATGGGGAATGGGGGTTTATGTTTTTGCTTTGTTATGCTACTGGCTAGGAAGAAGTGGACATCCCCGCCCCATGCTTTGGTCTGACCCAGTATGGCATTTCTTATGTTCAACACTTTCCTAAGGGAAACATCTATGTGCCTGCTGGCTTGGTCATCCACATTGGGAACATCCATGTTACTAAAACTGGCTGGAGGCATAGATGTCCCTGGTGTTTTTTTCTGTGAATGGAATCTTCCTTGAGGATATTTTAAATCTCTTTTGAAGTCCCATTTCTTCACTATGGCCTTTCAGGGGATGATGTGACAGGGCAGGTCGGTCACCAGTTGATAAGATGCAGTTATAATATGTTTTTTTGTTTCTAATTTTTCTTTCCTGTTTTTATTGTAGTTCCTTTTCTTTGGTTTTGTTTTTCTGTTTGATTTTAGAATTGTAAACAACTCTGGTACTTTGACAGAGAGCAGTATAGTAAGCATTGAAATAAAAATAAACCTAAACAAGTTCCATCCTGGACTGGACTTGGATATCTATTCTAAAATGCCACTTCACAAGTGTGATTACCCTTTCAATTTTTAAGACTTTTCTCTTTATTAGTTTTTGAAGGACTTCGCACTTGAGTTTTTAATTTCTGTGATGTGGTAGTCCCCTATTATGCCTTTTTTTTTTTTTATTCTTTTGCCACCATTTTTTTCTCCTTTCTAAATAATAAAGTTTGTGTGCTTGCTGCTGTTCTGCTCGATACCCTCTAGTTTCATATTCTGCCAGTTTTCCCAGGAGCCCCCTTTCCTTTTCTATAGCATCGACCTACATACTGGCCGGGACTTACCAGTGGAAGTCAGCAGCAGCAGTATTTTCTCCAGCTTCGTGTGGCAGTATCTCCACCATCAGCGGGCAGCCTCGTCCTTTCTTCTTTTCCTTGGAGTCAGCCAAGTCCTACAGATGTTGTCATGAGAGTGGGACCCCACTAGCAATGAGCTGAGATTGCGACTGGGGAATGCACGTAGCTGCTGGTTACCTTGAGAAGCAGGTCTTATAGCCCTGCTCTAATTCCATGCTGAGCTGGGATTTTCAGTAATGTGCATAAGGTTGGATTGGAGGGAAGGGTATGAGTTTGCATAATTCTGTGTGTGTGTATGTATGTTTGTGTAGGGAGTCCATGAGACTCATCATTAATTTATTTTCCATTTTAAGCGGGGGCTAGAAGCAGCAATAAGCCTGAGACCGTTGGAGGATGAGAGTGCTGCTTGTCAAAGATCAGAAATTCTTAGCTTTCTCTTTCTTTTATAAATCAGAAAGCCTACTTGTCACATTCCTCCTTTATTTCTTAAATCCCAGTAAAGAGCAGGGTCAGCATCTAATTGCAAGTCATGACACTCCTGATTAATTGTGTTTGTTCCAAGCAAGATGTTACTTCTCAGCACACCTAGAACATATGGTATGTTAACCCTGAATATTCATGAAGACAGATTTTAAAGCCTGGGGCTCACCATGGAGACTATTTGTTATGAAGCATCATGCTCTGAAACTTACAAAATGTTTGGCTTTCAAGCCCACTACTGCCACCATCTCGTAATGGGACCCGACCCACACTACCTCCTGTGGCCAGAGTGAGAGATTAGTACCGTTGCCAATAGCACTCTTCAGCCACTGTGCTGTCTTTCCTTCTGAGTGCTGGCCTTGCATCTTAGGTCACATCTATAAACAGCTCCCTTAATCCATGACCCTTCTGCTGCAGCCAGCAACAATACATTTATCTGAGTCTTTCTGCAGAAAAAACTGGTGTCCCAGACACCAAAATCTCCCAAAAGAGCCACTTGATCCCTTTATCCTAGAAAACAACAACTCTGCTGACAACTTTCCATCTCAAGTGAACTTTTTCTCATGGAAGGCTTCTGCTGATAGTTCTCAGCAAATTGTTACTCCCTCCCCCCTCCATCCTAGCTTTATTTATCCGCTTCTCCCCCTATGCAGCCTAAAAACCTACCAGTCTGAGCTCCAGATTAGAAGGTAACTTGGACAGAAACAGGCTATTACTCTGCTTCGATATCACAGTTGTACTGTATGCTCTATTAGCACTCATGCTGTGAACAAGGAAACATAGAAAAATGACGACAGAAAAAGACCACATGGCCTATCTAGTCTGTTCTTCCATATCAACAACTACAACAGTCCCCTTTTTTTTTCTTTAGAGATCCTCTGTGTTTGTCCCATGCTTTTTTAAATTCAGATACTGGCCTCACCTCTACCACCTCCACTGTGAGACTATTTCCGTAAAGAAATATTTTGGCATATCACTCCTGAATCTATCCCCCTTCACCCTCATCCCATGTCCCCTCATAACAGAACTTGCTTTCAATTGAAAGAGGCTCTCCCCCTGTACATTTATGCCACGGAGGTATTTAAACATCAAATCATATCACCTCTATCCCGCCTTTCCTCTAAGGTGTACATATTAAGATCCTTAAATCTGTCCTCATATGCTTTATAATGAAGACCACTAACCACTTTAGTAGCCAGCCTCTGTACAGACTCCATCCTGTTTATATCTTTTTGAAGGTGTGGTCTCCAGAATTGCACACAATACTCCAAATGAGCCCACACCAAAGACTTATACAGAGGCACTATCACCTCCTTTCTTCTGCTGGTCATTCCTCTCCCTATGCACACACTCTCGCCTTTTCTACCTGTATAGCTACTTGAAGATCATCAGACACAATCACGCCTAGGTGCTGCTCTTCTTTAGTGAACAAAAATACTTCACCCCCTATACTATATTGCACTCTTGGATTGCTGCAGCCCAAATGCATGATCTTGCATTTTTTAACATTAAATCCCAGCTGCCAAATTCTAGACCATTCTTCAAGCTTAGCTAGATCTCTCCTCATGTTATCTACACCTATCTAGGTGTCTACTCTTGCAGATTTTGGTATCATCCGCAATGAGGCAAACCTTAGAAACATAGAAACATGATGACAGAAAAAGACCACATGGCCTATCTAATCTGTCCTTCCATATCAACAACTACAACAGTCCACTTTTTACCTTTAGAGATCCTCTGTGTTGGTCCCATGCTTTTTTGAATTCAGTTACTGTCCTCATCTCTACCACCTCCACTGGGAGACTATTCCACGGATCTACTGCTCTTTCCGTAAAGAAATATTTCCGCATATCACTCCTGAATCTATCTCCCTTCACCCTCATCCCCTTTTTTTTTCTTTAGAGATCCTCTGTGTTTGTCCCATGCTTTTTTAAATTCAGATACTGGCCTCACCTCTACCACCTCCACTGTGAGACTATTTCCGTAAAGAAATATTTTGGCATATCACTCCTGAATCTATCCCCCTTCACCCTCATCCCATGTCCCCTCGTAGCAGAACTTGCTTTCAATTGAAAGAGGCTCTCTCCCTGAACATTTATGCCATGGAGGTATTTAAACATCTCAATCATATCACCTCTATCCCGCCTTTCCTCTAAGGTGTACATATTAAGATCCTTCAGTCTGTCCTCATATGCTTTATAATGAAGCCCACTAATCATTTTAGTAGCCACCCTCTGCACCGACTCCATCCTGTTCACATCCTTTTGAAGGTGCGGTCTCCAGAATTGCACACTATACTCCAAATGAGGTCGCACCAAAGACTTATACAGAGGCATTATCACCTTTTTTCTGCTAGCCATTCCTCTCCGTATGCACCCAAGCATCCTTCTAGCTTTTGCCGTCGCCTTTTCTACCTGTTTATCTACTTTAAGATCATCAGACACAACCAGGCCTAGGTCCCGCTCTTCTTTAGTGGACAAAAGTACTTCACCTCCTATACTGTATTGCTCCCTTGGATTGCTGCAGCCCAAATGCATGACCTTATATTTTTTAACATTAAATCCCAGCTGCCAAATTCTAGACCATTCTTCAAGCTTAGCTAGATCCCTCCTCATGTTATCTACACCTTCCTGGGTGTCTACTCTATTGCTGATTTTGGTATCATCTGCAAAGAGGCAAACCTTACCCGACAGCCCTTCCGCTATATCACTAACAAAGGTGTTAAAAAGAATCGGACCAAGGACAGATCCCTGGGGCACACCACTGGTAACATCCTTCTTCTCAGAGTGAGCTCCATTTACTTGTACTCTTTGCCGCCTCCCACCCAACCAATTTCTAACCCAAGCAGTAACTTTAGGGTCCATCCCTAGGGTGCTCAGTTTGTTTATAAGTAGCCTGTGAGGAACAGTGTCAAAGACTTTACTGTAATCTAAATACACCACATCTAGAGCTCTCCCTCGGTCCAACTCCCTGGTCACCCAGTCAAAGAAATCAATCAGATTTGTCTGACAAGACCTGCCTCTGGTGAATCCATGCTGCCTCGGATCCTGTAATCTGCTGGACTCCAGAAACCTCACTATTTTCTCTTTCAGCAGCGTTTCCAATAATTTACTCACCACCGAAGTTAAACTAACTGGCCTGTAGTTTTCAACCACATCCTTACTTCCACTTTTGTGTAAAGGCACCACATGAGCCTCTCTCCAGTCCTTTGGCACCACTCCCGACTCCGAGGCATTGAAAAGGTCAGTCAGTGGAGTTGCTAGAATGTCCCCAAGTTCCCTCAGTATTCTAGGGTGTATCCCATCCGGTCCCATCGCTTTGTCTACTTTAAGTTGAGCTAGTTTCTCATGGACACAGTCTTCTGAAAATTGTTCAATATGTCCCTCGCTTCTGTTCCTATTTGTGGGTGTTTTCTGAGGTCCTGCTCCTGGTTCTTCATCTGTGAACACAGAACAAAAATATTTGTTAAGCAATTCCACTTTATCCTTATCAGCTTCTACATATTCCCCCCCCCTACACCCTTGAGTCTGACAATACCACTTTTGCCCTTCCTCTTCTCACTAATATATCTGAAAAATGTCTTATCCACTGTTCCCTCTAAGCTGTGCGCGTGTGCGCGCGCAATACCTCGCCGAGCGAGCATACATACTTTACAACAGAGCGCACAAAAATTACGCCTTTGATTCTGATGGAAAACAACACAGACGTCTTAAAATTTAAAAGTTATGATTGTAATTACTAGAAATTTCCTGCTTCATTTAGTAATCGTCTATTTTCATTTAATTTGATTAAAATCAATGTGGTGTACATACTGTATTCTGACCTGTAGTCAAATTTTAAAGTATATCACTCCGAGTGTCGTTATGTGGTACACAAAAATTTAACTTTCCTTCAAAAGCTGCACACAGCTGATATTTTATGCGCACACAGCCTACAGAAAATTAGAGGGAACATTGGTTTTATCCCCCCATTTTATTGCTTTGGCTATTTCCTCCTCCTTTTGAATCTTTACCTTCTTGACTACTTTGCTAGCTTTTCTAAGTTTTTTCCAAATACAGATGCCTGTCTTCCTCTCTCTGTGATCTCTTGTATTTCATGAAGGCCTCCCTCTTTTTCTTCACTTTTTCAGCTACTTCCTCAGAAAACCATAGTGGTCTCCTTTTCCTTTTACTTACCATTTTAACAAAAAGGTTGGTTGCCCTTACAATATCCCCTTTCAGTTTTGCCCACTGTTTTTCTACATCCCCCAGCTGTTCCCATCCCACTAACGACTCCCTGAGGTATTGGCCCATCTTCGCAAAGTTGGTCTTCCTAAAGTCTAAGATCCTCACCTTGGAATGGATTCTAACAGCCCTAGTCCTAATACTGAACCACACCATCTTTTGATCACTGGATGCAAAATGATCTCCCACTACAACATCAGAAACACTTTCACCATTGGTAAGCACCAAGTCCAGTATGGTCCCTTCACATGTTGGGTCTGTTACCAATTGCATGAATAGTTCTCCCTGTAGAGAATCCAGGTTCTCCTTACTTCTAGATGATACTGCAGCAGGAATGTGCTAGTCAACATCTGGCATATTGAAATCTCCCATCAGTAGCACTTCCCCTTTCCTAGCAATGCTGCGTATGTCTTCAATTAACTCTCTGTCCACCTCTTCCTCTTGTGAGGGAGGTCTGTATATCACACCAATGCAAATAGATTTCTCTTTCCCTCTTTCTAGTTTAATGCACAATGCCTCCTCTCTCCCTTTTAAGCTCTGTAATTCCAAAGCTTTAATAGTAGTTACTTGACAGCCCTTCTGCTATATCACTAACAAAGATATTAAAAATAATCAGACCAAGGACAGATCCCTAGGGCACACCACTGGTAACATCCTTCTCCTCAGAGTGTGCTCCATTTACCTGTACCCTTTGTCGCCTCCCACTCAACCAATTTCTAACCCAAGCAGTAACTTTAGGGTCCATCCCTAGGGTGCTCAGTTTGTTTATAAGTCGCCTGTGAGGAATGGTGTCAAAGGCTTTACTGAAATCTAAATACACCACATCTAGGGCTCTCCCTCGGTCCAACTCCCTGATCACCCAGTTAAAGAAATCAATCAGATTTGTCTGACAAGACCTGCCTCTGGTGAATCCATGCTGCCTCGGATCCTGTAATCCGTTGGACTCCAGAAACCTCACTATTTTCTCTTGCAGTAGCATATCCAATAATTTACTTACCACCAAAGTTAAACTAACCAGCCTATAGTTTTCAACCACATCCTTACTTCCGCTTTTCTGTAAAGGGACCACTTGTGCCTCTCTCCAGTCCTTTGGCACCACTTCCAACTCCAACGAGACATTGAAAAGGTCAGTCAGTGGAGCTGCTAGAATGTCCCCAAGTTCCCTCAGTATTCTAGGGTGTATCCCATCCGGTACCAAAATCTGAAATAGAGTAGAAACCCAGGAAGGTGTAGATAACATGAAGAGGGATCTAGCTAAGCTTGAAGAATGGTCTAGAATTTGGCAGCTGGGATTTAATGTTAAAAAATGTAAGGTCATGCATTTGTGCCGCAGCAATCCAGGGGGGCAATATAGTATAGGGGGTGAAGTATTTTTGTCCACTAAAGAAGAGCGTGACCTAGGCGTGGTTGTGTCTGATGATTTTAAAGTAGCTAAACAGGTAGAAAAGGTTACGGCAAAGCTAGAAGGATGCTTGGGTGCATACGGAGAGGAATGGCTAGCAGAAAAAAGGAGGTGATAGTGCCTCTGTATAAGTCTTTGGTGCAACCTCATTTGGAGTATAGTGTGCAATTCTGGAGACTGCACCTTCAAAAGGATATAAACAGGATGGAGTCAGTACAGAGGGTGGCTACTAAAATGGTTAGTGGTCTTCATTATAAAGCATATGAGGACAGACTTAAGGATCTTAATATGTACACCTTAGAGGAAAAGCGGGATAGAGGTTATATGATTTGATGTTTAAATACCTCTGTGGCATAAATACACAGGGGGAGAGCCTCTTTCAATTGAAAGCAAGTTCTGCTATGAGGGGACATGGGATGAGGGTGAAGGGGATAGATTCAGGAGTGATATGCGAAAATATTTCTTTATGGAAAGAGTGATGGATCTGTGAAATAGTCTCCCAGTGGAGGTGGTAGAGATGAGGACCGTATCTGAATTAAAAAAAGAATGGGACAAACAGAGGATCTCTAAAGGAAAAAAAGGGGACTGTTGTAGTTGTTGATATGGAAGGACAGACTAGATAGACCATATGGTCTTTTTCTGTTGTCATTTTTCTATGTTTCTATGAAAGAGAAATTAGTGAGATTTCTGGAGTCTGACGGATTACCGGATCCGAGGCAACCATGGATTCACCAGATGCAGGTCTTGTCAGACAAATCTGATTGATTTCTTTGACTGGGTGACCAGGAAGTTGAGGAGGAGGAGTAGCCTAGTGGTTGGGGCAAGGTACTTCAGGCCGGAAGGTCGGAGGTTCAAATCCCACTAGAGGACAGCAACCTTGGGCCGGAAGGACTGGGGTTTCTAGTCCCACAGATGCTCCTTGTGGTCTTGGGCAAGCCACTTAACCCTCCATTGCCCATGTTCCCTGTAAGTATTAGTGTATGTGTCTCATATCCCCGCGTGTTAAATGTATCCCCCAATTGTGTTGTGACCGCTTTGATTGAAGGATAAGGCGGTATACAAAACTGTCTAAATAAATAAATAAATAAATAAATAAACCTAGGGAGAGCCCTAGATGTGGTGTATTTAGATTTCAGTAAAGCCTTTGACATATTCCACACAGGTGACTTATAAATATACTGAGCACCCTAGGGATGGACCCTAAAGTTACTGCTTGGGTAAGAAATTGGTTGAGTGGGAGGCAACAAAGGGTACAGATAAATGGAGCTCACGCTGAGGAGAAGGAGATTACCAGTGGCGTGCCCCAGGGATCTGTCATTGGTCCGATTCTTTTTAATGTCTTTGTTAGTGATATTGCGGAAGGGCTGTCTGGTAAGGTTTGCCTCTTTGTGGATGATACCAAAGACTGCAATAGAGTAGACACCCAAGAGGTTGCAGATAACATGAGGAGCGATCTAGCTAAGTTTGAAGATTGGTCTAGAATTTGGCAGCTGAGATTTAATATTATAAAAATGCAAGGTCGTGCATTTGGGCTGCAGCAATCCAAGGGAGCGATACAGTATGGAGGTGACGTACTTCTGTCCATAAAAGAAGAAGCAGGACCTAAGCTCGATTATGGGTGATGATTTTAAAGTAGCTAAACAGGTAGAAAAGGCAACGGCGAAAGCTAGAAGGATGCATGAGTGCATAGGGCGAGGAATGGCCAGCAGAAGAAAGGAGTTGATAGTGCTCTGTATAAGTCTTTCGTGCTACCTCATTTGGAGTATTGTGTGCAATTCTGGAGACTGTGCCTTCAAAAGGATATAAACAGTTTGGAGTCAGTGCAGAAGATTGTTACTAAACTGGTTAATGGTCTTTGATATAAAACATATGAGAACAGACTTAAGGATCTTAATATGTATACTTTAGAAGAGAGGTGGGATAGAGGTGATATGATTGAGACGTTTAAATACCTCCTTGGCATAAACGCACAGGAGGAGAGCCTCTTTTGATGGAAAGCAAGCTCTGCTACGAGAGGACATGGGTTGAGGGTGAAAGGGATAGACTCAGGAGGAGTATGCGGAAATATTTTTTTATGGAAAGAGTGGTAGATGCGTGGAATAGTCTCCCAGTGGAGGTGGTAGAAATGAGGACAGTATCTGAATTCAAAAAAGCATGGGAGAAACACAGAGGATCTCTAAAGGAAAAAAGGGGACTCTTTTAGTGGTTGATATGGAAGGGCAGACTAGACAGACAATGTGGTCTTTTTCTGCCGTCCTGCTTCTATGTTTCTATAACTTGGAGATATGTCTCACTAAGCACATTGCAACCAGAAATACAATTTTAAGGGTCAGATCTTAAGTATGACCTGTTTCAAGAGCTCAAAGGGCTCTGACATCAAAGCCCGTAGCACCAGACAGAGATTCCATGAGGGAACAATGGAATGGAGAGAAGGATGCAGGTGTCATATCCCCTGAAGGAAATGGGACACCTCAGGTGTTTGGCAATGGACTTCCCCACCACTGGTCTTTTAAAGCAGGATCAGGATCAGGCTGCAACTTAAATCTTCAGGGAACTAAGGGAAAGACCTCTGTCCAGGGCAACCTGCACAAAGACAAGCAAGGACAGCAAGTCCACTGTATTAGCTATATTCTGACACTCACAGCACCAGTGTTCGAAAAGATACCAGATCCACACATACGTCAGCCTGGTAGAGCCTGTCCTTGCCTTGAGGAGCATAGATACTATGACAGGAGAATATCCCTTATGTGCTATATGACACCTCTCAAAAGCCAATCCATAAGTGAGCAGGGAGTCAGGACATCCAGAAGGAAAGGCCTTTGATGTAACACACCCCAGGCTGGGGGCAGCTGCAGAGGAAGTTCCTGCAGGAGCTGCATCAGGTCCCTGAACCATGGCCTCCATGACGTATCTGGTGCCACCATACAACCCAGCCTAGATGTTGCTCTATGCAGCAAAGCACATACCCTACAAATGGCCATGGCAGAAACACATGCAGCAGACACTGCTTTGGCCAGGACTGAACTAGGGTGTCTGCTCTTGGAGTCTGCCTCCCTGCCACAACTGAAGAATTTGTGTGCTTTGTCATTGGATCAGGTCACCATCAGATCCATGTTAGGATAATCCCAGAGGCACAGAATCTGCTGAAATGCCGTCTGACTCAATTGCCACTGCCCAAGATCAAGAGAGTGGTGATTGAGGAAGTCTGCTTCTGTGTTTTTTTGACTCTGGCAATGTGCTGTGCCAAAAGAACTAGGAGGTTCCTTTCCACCCAGGAGGGCCACTCTGGCACTCTTCATGCCCCTTGCCAATTGAGCTATGCCACTGCCAAGGCATTGTCTGAGTACACCTGGGTTTCTTTACCTTTGACTAGGGTCTGGAAGTGCAAGATGGCCAGATGAATTGCCCTCACCTCTAGGCGGTTGATGAGCCGTACCTATTCCTGACTGCTTCAATGGCCCTAAGCTGTTCACTTCACACACTGGGCTCTCCAGCCAAACAGGCAGGCATCTGTTAACAGGCAAAGCCACAAGTGATCATCCATTGGCATACCCCTTGTTAGATGCTGGGGTTGCTGCAACCACTCCTAGCTGACCACCATCCCTGGCTGGAGGGGAAGCATGGCCTCAAATTCATGAGAGTTTGGTGACCAGGGAGACAGCAAGGACCTCTGTAGTGGCTTCATATGAGCTCACATCCAAGGTACCAGTTTAATCTATGCCACCAACGAGCCAAAAAGCTGCAGATAATACTAAATCCTGGGAGCCTGCTGAGACCAGAAGGCTTCCAGCTGGGTCAAGAATGTTTTCTCTCTCTGCTCAGGTAGGAAGGCCTTGCTTACTTGAGTGTTGAACCATGCCCCCAGGTATTCCAGAAATTGGGAAGGCTTCAAGTGGCTCTTTCCTCGATTGATCACCCAGCCAAGATTCTCCAGGAACTGCACCACACAGGTCAAAATCCAAGAGGCTTCTGACTGCGACCTGGCCTGGGTGAGCCAATCATCCAGATATGGGTGTACATAGATCCCTTGGCACCTCAGTGCACTGGCTGCCACTACCATGACATTCAAGAATGTCCTTGGGGTGGTGGAGAGGCCAAAGGGAAGAGTGGCAAATTGAAAAAGAGCCAAGCATGGCAAAATGGAGAAAGTGCTATTGATCTTCATGGATATAAATATGGAAATAAGTTTTGGCTAGATCCAGTGTCATAAGGAACTCCCTGCAGTGCTTCACCTAGATCACTGACCACAGAGTCTCCATCCGGAAGTGTAGGGTGTGCAGGTGAGTGTTGACTCCCTTGAAGTCAAGGATTGGATGAAAGAAACCATCTTTCTTTGGCACCACAAAGTAAATGGAGTAGCAGCCCTTGCTTTACTTGGCAGGAGGAACTGGGACTACCACCTGCAGATGGAGCAACATTTCCAGCGTGATCTGAATGGTGACTCTTGGCCGCAGAACCACATAGGGAGATGATGAAGGTATCCGGGATAGGCTGTCTGCATTCCAGAACATAGCTGTGTTGAATGGTGTCTAGCACCCAGTAATCCTTGGTGATCTGAGCCAACTCCTGGTAGAAAAGGCACAGACTGTCATTTACTAGAGGCATCCCAGAGTGAGCCCCAAACAGACGGGAGGTGGCACTTCTGAAGGTGGCAGCATTCCAGGGCCTGCGAGCCCCATAAAAGGACAGAGTCTGGGGCTGAAAATCAGAAGAAGAGAAGGTGTGCTTTCTGGGAACTACAGGAGTCTGGGTAGCGCAAATGTGGGAAATGGGTGTATGTTGTGGAGGTGGACACACCTACATACCTCCCAAGCCCCTTCAGTTCATCTTTTGGGAAGTGATGAGGTATGGACTCACCCAAATTTTTAACAAATTTCTCCAAGTCCTTTCCAAACAAAAGTTTTCCTTTAAAGTCAAGTTGGGACAACTAGGACTTGGAGGATGTATCCACTGCCTGGTGGCGAAGCTAAAACCAGCATCGCACCACTGTCAAAAGAGCAATGTCTTTAGTCAAGCAGATGAGATCATACATGGCATCTGACAGAAAGGCAGTTGCCATCTCCAGGAGGGGCATAGTATCCTTTGGGTTGAGAAACTGGATCCAGTAGATAACAGCTCGAATCATCAGGCTTGCACACATAGGCAACTGGAAAATAAATAGTGGAAGTTAAAAACTGATTCCTCAGGAAAGAATCCATCTTATGATCCAGGAGGTTTTTAGGGCTGTGCCATCCTCCAGCAGGAGGTCCACTTAGTAACCACCACAACATATGCATCCACTCGCGGTGTGCTTTATGAGATGGTGCAGTCCTCCTGTAGCAGGGCATATAGCTTCCTACAAACCCTCAGCTCCTTTACCGTGGAGTCGGTCAAGTCCCACTTTGAGTGGCTTATGCTTTTGATAATCTCCAGAAAAGGAAAGGTCATTGTAGACTTCCAAACTCTTTGCAGAGAGGATGGATCTGTGGTCCTTGTTCTGCCATTGGAGGATCCGTCCAATGCAGTGCAGATGATACCTGAGCAATCAGAGCCACTAAGGGGTATGTTTACTAAACTGCGATAATGTTACAGACCGCACATTAGGTAACGTACACACCGCAAAGGGAGGAGAGAGGGCGGAGAGCAGGGGTCAATGGGTGGGGAGAGGCTCCCTGCACACTAATGCGCTGAACTGAAGGGCTGAATCCTACCGCGAATGAAAACCTGCCGTTAGATGAACATTTGCAGGAGAGAGAAACCATTTCATTGTCAGCAATGTACAGCATAGGCAGGGAGCACAAGAAATGTGATAGTAGTGCTCCATTTGCTGCAACAGCATGGTGGGCAAGTATGAAAGGCCAGTATGGCAATGGTGTAAATGAGGCATAGGGGGCTGCAGGCAGCACATGTAGTGGGAGCAGCCAGGGCATAGGGCGGACTTGGGTGTCACATAGGAACATAGAAACTGGAAGTCAGAAAGACAGCATCGGACAAAGGCCAAACACAATATGCAAATACCTTGACCACACTAGCCAATAGTTGCCAGGGCAGAGACAGGACATCCCTGCATCCATCCCATCCCCATGTTGAAGGGACAGAATGTTGTTAGGCGGTGATGGGGGGTGTGGATGTCCATGTATGCCTTCTTACCCCAGATGCCGCACCGTAGGCACCTGCCTACCTGAACAGTGGATGGCCTGGGACAGCGCACAAGCACCAACAGCATATGGTCATGTCAGCATAGCAGGGGGCTGTGTGTCCGTGCTGGAGGGGGCAGTGGACCTAGGTCATGTCCTGTGCCAGTACGTGGTGTGCAGTGCAACAGAAAAGGTCTGGCTGAGGAGATGTAAAGGTAGGCCCAGGGACTGTTGTATCTCTGTGGTGCAGTACACACAGCCAGTGTGACTCAGAGCAGAGAGTCACAGGTCAGGTCCCAGCTGCGGACCCTGCAGAACACATCCCAAACTTTTGCCCTACTATGTAAATACAACAGAAAAACAGAAAATGTCTGGCTGAGGAGAAGTAAAGATCGCTCTAGGGACTGCTGTGCCTCTGTGGCCACACTGTGATGCAGTACACACAGCCAGTGTGTCCAGGAGCAGAGAGTCACAGGTACAGGTCCCAGCTGCTGGAACCTGCAGAACACATCCCAAACCTTTGCCCTACTATGTAGATACAACAGCAAAACAGGAAATGTCTGGCTGAAGAGAAGTAAAGATAGCTCCAGAGACTGCTGTGCCTCTGTGGAAACACCATGGTGCAGAACACACAGCCAGTGTATCCAGGAGCAGAGGGTCACAAGTACAGGTCCCAGCTGCTGGAAACTGCAGAACACATCCCAGTATTTTACCCTACTAAGTAGTTACAACATCAAACCGTGCAATCCCCCCAGCAGCGGCCAACAGGGGTAGAAACACCCACTCACACAGGCTCCACTATCCAAATCATCCTGTACAGGCAGGCTGATGGCCCCAGCATGGAGTTGCGGGTAACATCACCGCACCACTGCTACCTCCTGCACAGTTCAGAAATGTTGGCAGTGTGGCAGGCAGGGTTGCCAAACACCCCTATCATTGCACAGTGCTACAGTAGGAGTGTGTGTATGTATGTCTGTCCATTGTTTTGTGGCTGCCCACCCCGCTCTCGGCCCACATTGTCCAACTGTTACCAGCGTTAGCCTGCAAATGTGCATAATGAGGAGCAAGGTAGTGTGGGTGTGGGCCAGACAAGGCGAATTGGGCAGGCTGCATCTGCACAGGGAGTATTGCAATGGCTGGGACACTGTAGTGTCCGAACACCACCTGCATGGACAGGGTGGCCCCAGCATGTCATGCTGGAAGGTCAGTCTCACCCTGACTCAACAGTGACCATGGCATGTCCAGGTTCCCCCATAGTGCTCTATACTATTTGTCTCCAGTGATACCTGTGTGATCCCAGTACTGGGGCCCAATCATTGATGTACCTGTTTGGTGTGTGTGCTGCCCATCCTATGTCTGGGTGCACGTTTCCTCAGTGACCATGTACCAGGGACTGGCCAGTGGCATGTCTGCAGTTAGTCTGTGCATGGCAAGAACACTCTGTATGCTGCTGCAGGTGCAGTCTGACAGTGTTGTCTGATAATGCATGGCAGACTGTGGTATGTGGCAAGTGAGGATTCACATGCCACCCCCCACATTAATGCTGGTCTGCCAATGCCCCTGTCACAGGTATGTCTCATGTGCACTAGCCCTAGAGGGCTGTCCTTTGCCATCAGGAACGGGGTTGCTGGTCACACAGCCAGTCCCGTGGGCTCAGGCACCTGTTCCTCCATGCCCCCCACCTACAAGATGGGTGTTATGGGGCCCTTGGGGGGCACAGAGTGTCTACTACTCTGAACAGTAGGGGGCCATGGTACTTAACCCTCATAAGACACTAGACACCCCTCCACCCTGCTAACAGGTGGCCATGGCAACCAGACTTTAACACTGGGTACACACCAATCTGGGTGGTCTTTGGTGCCAGAGGTACACCTGTGACTGCGGAACACAGATGGGCACAGAGTTACCTTTGGCTGCACTGCTAGGGACACCTGCCACACACTGCTAGCGATGAGGATGTGCAGCAGGACCTATAGTTAGCACCACGTGTATTGTGGACCTAGTGCTGGGCAGCTATCCTTGCCCTCAGGGTGAACACAGAACCTGCACAATGGCAGGGTCCATAGCTACTCTCTGCCAGTATCACACACGGCAGTCCATCTTACCAGGCTGTGGTAACAGAGAGGTGCAGACCCCATTTGGTGATCTGCTGTAGACCGCTGTTCTGCATGTGCAATGCATCATGGGTGCTGGTGTGGTTACCCTATCCTGGCATACAGAGCAGACGGTTTGTGAGGTGACCTGCAGTCCCTCTGTACCCAGGCATTGCTGTACAGCAGGCCATAGAGGTATAGTCCACTGGTTCGTACAATGACATTCCAAATTGTGTTCATGGGTTCAGTCCTCCATTGTTCCCCCCTCCCATGCATGTCAACTCAGATATCTTGCATGCCTCTAACAGTCATGTTTTTGCAGATATGTGCTGCCAGCCCATAATAGCCTCGCCACAGTGGCCGACAGTTCTCTGGTCCGGTTATTTGTGTCTGTCAGCTGTGTAGAGTCCTGACTGCCTGTGCAGGCTGCCACCACAGGTCATGCACTGTGACCCTATCCTGCATTCTGCCTCTACGTTGCCTGCCTCGCCTGTGCCTCATCTGCATGGTACCACCACACCTCTGTCCACCCATCATTGTAACTATCCTGGCACCCCCGCCTCCCCTAGGGGACACGTATTCCCACCATCTGCCACCCACTGTCCTCCCAGTACTTTACATTGCCCACACCTTGTGCTATGGTATAGTTGCCCACAACATGTTTGTCAACACTACTGGTAGCCACATGGTCTGACCACAGATATGGCATGTCCAAGAGCTTCCAGCCCTCACCCCCAATCACCTGTGCAGTGCCAGTACCCCGTGGCCAATCCATTGTTAGGGTGACATTAGTATCAATGGCCATAGATAATGCATGTCAACCTAAGGCACCTTGCAGGCCACAGGGCAAAGTAACCTAGGGCACCATAACATTGTTCTGCCACCGTAAACAATGGTGAAATATCCCAGGGAGCCCATGAAGATGACCTGTCCAGGTGTGCCCAGTACGGTGCCCTGTCTAGGGACCCCGATAAGGTGCCATAGAAGGCGCCTCACAAGGCACCTGACGAGCATCCTATACGGCACCTTACAACATGACACCCAGTAAGGCGCCTACTAAGGTGCCATAGCACAATATACCATAGAAGGAACCTTAGAACGTGCCATGTTCTGAAGAGCGGTATCGGTCGACGTACGTGCCATTAGGGCTAAGGAGTCCCAGGACGCGCTCCTTAGCGTACCGTTACATAAGGTGTGCTCCAAGGTGCCGTAATCAACATTCGCATAACACGCGCCTGAGGCCCAGATGGCTGAAAGCCTGACATGCTGTAATGTCAAGCCAAAATGCCCACAAGAACATGGTCCGTCAGAGGAATATAACATGTTATGTGTAGCACAGTGATGAGGCAATACGTCAGACTACAATGCATTGTGAGTTCAAATCCCAGAAGGGAATACCACAATGGGAAGAAGATGGGTATAGGGCATGTCACAAACAGAAAGACCAGTTGTAGTCAGATATATAAGAGGATACCTGTAACATAAACAAATAGACCATGTGTTGCAAACCGAGGTACACACGGGGGTACGCATGTTGCTACAGGGGTACGCGCATGGCTACCACAGGGGCGCGTGCACTGCGGAGGCGCATTTTTACTGTGTCATATGAGGTTTGACCACATACAGCAGACAAGATGGCTGCCAGGTCCAGAATTCCTGCATTTACGCATGCAGACCTCTACCTACTCGCAGACCTCATATGCTTCCACCAGGAGTGCCTGTTTCCAGGCTCCTCCCGTAGGCAGGACCTCACTAGAGTGAGGAGGGCCTGGGGGCACCTCACCAGGCACTATAATAGAAATGCTGACTACCCACGTGAGGTAAGTGCATAGGGACAGGCACCCAAACCTAGGACTTTAAATAAATAGCCGGCAACCAACACACATATCAGACACGCACAGCAAGGGAAAAGCAGGTGGCTGTGTATCCAAATGGGATCAATGTAGGCCCCCCTGTTGATGTTTGCAGATCTGCCCCATCCCCAGGGGGCCGGAGAACCCATTACAGAGGTCTATTATCCATCCTGGTGTTATAGTACCTGTTGCAGTTTCACAGATGTGCCCTATCCCCAGGATGCCCCAGGCCACATCACAAAGGTCTAATATTCATCCTGTTGCTAAGATACCTGCTCCTGTTGTAGTTACACAGATGTGCCAAATCCCCAGGATGCTCCAGTCCTCATTACAGAGGTCTATTATCCATCCTGGTGTTATGGTACCTGCTCTTGTTTAAGTACCACAGGTCTGTCCCATCACCATGATGCTCCAGGCCACATTACAGAGGCCTATTATTCACCCTGATGTTATGGCACCTGCTCCTGTTTAAGTTTCACAGGTCTGCCCTATCCTCAGGATGCTCCAGACCTCATTACCGAGGTTCTATTATTTACCCTGTTGTTATGGTATATGCTCTTGTTTAAGTTTCACAGATGTGCCAAATCCCCAGAATGCTCCAGGCCTCATTATAGAGGTCTATTATTCACCCTGGTGTTATGGTACCTGCTCTTTTAGCAGTTTCACAGTTGTGCCAAATTCACAGGATGCTCCAGGCCTAATTAAAAAGGTCTATTATCCACCCTGGTGTTATGGAACCTGCTCTTGTTTAAATTTCAAAGGTCTGCCCTATCCCCAGTCATGGCCTAATGGGAGACTGCCAACATGGCTTTAGACAAGGAAGATCTTGTCTTACTAATCTGTTATGTTTTTTTGAAGGTGTGAATAAACAGTTGGACAAAGGTGAGTCGGTTGATATAGTGTATCTGGACTTTCAGAAAGCCTTTGACAAGGTCCCTCATCAGAGACCTTTGGCAGAACTAAGGTGTTATAGGATAGGAGGCAGTGTACTATTGTGGATCAGGAACTGGTTAAAAGATAGAAAGCAGAGGGTAGGGCTAAATGGCCAATTTTCCCAATGGAGAAAGGTGAATAGTAGTGTACCCCAGGGATCTGTGCTGGGTCTGCTGCTTTTTGACATATTCATAAATGACCGTGGAAAAGGGAATAACGAGTGAGGTTCTCAAATTTGCAGATGACACAAAACTATTTAAAGTTGTTAAAACCCAAGAGGATTGTGGAAAATTGCAAGATGATCTTGATAAATTGGAGGACTGGGCACCAAAATGGCAGATGAAATTTAATGTGGACAAGTGTAAATTTATACACCTAGGGAAGAACAACCCTAACTATGGTTTCACAATGCAAGGATCCACATTAGGAACCTCCACCCAGGAAAGTGATTTAGGCATCATTGTGGATAACATGTTAAAACCCTCGGCCCAGTGTGCAGTGGCGGCCAAGAGAGCAAATAGAATGCTAGGTATCATAAGGAAAGGAATGGAAACAAAAGATATTATAATGCATCTATATTGTTCCATGGTGAGACCGCACCTTGAATATTGTGTGCAATTCTGGTCGCCGTATCTTAAAAAGGATATAGCGTTATTAGAAAATATTCAAAGAAGACCCACCAAAATGGTAAAGGGGATGGAAGGATACTCCTATGAAGAAAGGCAAAAAAGGTTAGGGCTCTTTAATCTGGAAAAGAGACGACTGAGGGGAGATATGATAGAAGTCTATAAATTAATGAACAGAGTGGAATGGGTAAACGTAGATCGATTGTTTACGTTATCAGAATATAGAAAGACTAGGGGACATGCAATGAAGCTACAGGGTAAACTATTTAAGATTAATAAAAGAAAATATTTTTTCACGCAACGTGTAATCAAACTCTGGAATTTGTTACCAGAGAATGTAGTAGAGGTTGTTAGTGTAGCTGGATTTAAAAAAAAGGTTTGGACAAGTTCCTGGAGGAAAGGTCCATAAACCATTATTAAGAAGGGACCCAGGATATCAATGCTTGACCCAGTACAAGCATTGTGGAACCTGGGTCTTTTGGGGAAACTGCTAGTTACGTATGACCTGGATTGGCCACTGTTGGAAACAGGATTCTGGGCTTGATGGACTTTGGTCTGACCCATCATGACATAGCTTATGTTCTTATGTTCTGTTATTCACCCTGGAGTTATGGTACCTGCTCTTGTTGAAGTTTCACAGGTCTGACAAATCTCTTGGATGGCCCAGGCCTCATTACAGAGGTCTATTATTCACCCTGGTGTTATGGTGCCTGCTCTTGTTTAAGTTTCACCCATCTGCCCTATCCCCAGGATGTTCCAGGCCTCATTAAAGAGTTCTATTATCCATGCTGGTGCTAAGGTACCTGCTCTTGTTTAATTTTCACAGGTCTGCCAAATCCCCAGGATACTCCAGGCCTCACTACAGATGTCTATTATTCACCCTGATGTTATTGTACCTGCTCTTCTTTAAGTTTCACAGATGTGCCAAATCCCAAGGATGCTCGAGGCCTCATTACAGAGGTCTGTTATTCATCCTGGTGTTATGGAACCTGCTCTTGTTTAAGTCTCACAAGTCTGCCAAATCCCGAGGATGCACAGGCCTCACTACAGAGGTCTATTATTCACCCTGGTGTTATGGTACTTGCTCTTGTTTAAGTCTCACAGATGTGCCAAATCGCCAGGGTGCTCCAGGCCTCATTACAGAGGTCTATTATTCACCCTGTTGTTATGGTATCTGTTCTTGTTGCAGTTTCACAGGTCTGCCAAATCCCCAGGATACAGTCCAATGCTCAGGCACGAACCCACGTCACGAAGAGCAAACCCAGTAAAGAGACATGGAATACTCAGAAGGGTAAACTATAAATTTATTCAAAACACATATGCCACTGGCTCGACACAGGCCGTGTTTCGCTGCCTTCCTCAGGGGCTATAAGTGGACTTAAAAGCTAAAAATACATAAACATACATATTAATAAAATCATAGTAATACATCAGCCTCAGGTCTGCCAAATCCCCAGGATACTCCAGGCCTCAGTAGAGAGGTCCATTATCCATCCTGGTGTTATGGTACCTGCTCTTGTTTAAGTCTCCCAGGTCTACCTGATCCCCAGGATGCTCCAGGCCTCAGTACAGAGGTCTATTATCCATCCTATTGCTATGGTAGGTGCACCAGCTGATTTGTGCAGTCCACACCTATCCTCATGTTGTCACTGGATCCTGGAGGGCATATGGCAGCACATCCCCAGGCCATACCCGGGTGTAGCTGTTGCTGTGTGCAAGGGCCACTGGTGAGACACATGATCATCGCCCCCACCAGTGGGTACATTGTCACATGCCTATGCAGTCTGTGCATATGCCGGACAAGGGTTGCAGCCAGGTTGATGGGTGTAGCAGACTTGCTTACACAGTGTTGCATATGTGCAGGCTGTGGCGCATGCCCTGCCCCTCCCCCCATGGCTCACCATACATGAATGCCGACACCATGCAGCCCCCTCGGCATGACACCCATCACCCACAGCATGGCAGTGGCACATATGGTGCAGTGGTGTTGACCCAAGCACGGATAGGCCACTGGGTCAGCAATGAGTGCCTGTAGGTTTGCATGCAAGGCACGTAGGGGCCAACCCGGACATGCAGCCATAACACACACATGTGTTTGGCAGGGGCAACAGCTAGGAGTCGACATACAGCACACAGTAGGGGCAGCCACCTGCTGCACCCAAGTATGTGTGTGGTGCAGCACCAACTGGCCATGGATGCCTGTTCCCTAATGTTCCCACACCTTGCTTTACCCACATGTTGAGGACCTCCGCAAGAAGGCCCGTGAGCTGTGGGCCAGATACCCTCAGTTCGTGGCATGGGTGCAGTTAGACCAGCAGGCCCCAATGGATGGTGAGTGATGTGGCACGTCCCTGTGGGGCCACAGGACATGCTTGAATGATGTGCCAGATGTGTGACCATGGCGGTAATGTAAGCACCTCTCTCCCACAGCGGCCGCACATGCAGATGATGGCCCAGCAGGGCTGGACGCCGGACCTGGGCAGCCAGTGCCAGCTGATGACAACCCGGAGGGTCTGGAGGCAGCTGATGGCAGGGAGGCCGAGGAGGAGGGGGACACTGGGAGCAGACAGGGGGAGGGGGAGGGTGGGTGGGAGCCTCGGGAGGAGGAGAAGGGGGGAGGTATGGAGGAGGAGGGGGTGAACAGGGTATGATGTCTAACCAAGGATATATGGACGACACTGCATGGAGATGTATCCGGCGCCACACCAAAAGCCTTCAGCAGGTAACAGTGGGGACAGGTGGTGAGGGGAGCAGAGGGACGGGGGGGGGGGCTGCAGACACTGGCGGAGCAGGGGGGCAATAGGGGTTTTGGGGGGTGGCATGGCTGATTCCGAGATCAATGGTATTCCCAGTTAGGAGGGGGGGGGGGACACAGACTGCCTGAGGGGATGGCATGGGGTCAGTGTCCAGGGCGACCACAGGTAGGGCAGGGCATACATGGAGCTGTCAGAATAAACACAGGACATGTAACCACAGACAGTGCCGCATGCACAGTCATTTATTTGCCACGTGGCCTGTCGCACTATGCGTGTCCCCTCCCACCCTGTTGTGTGGGTGCCACTGCTGCTGCTGCTGTCGCTTCTGCTGCTGCTGGCTGTCCTGGACGTTCTGAGGGGATCCCCTGGGCAGCTGCCATACTCTCCAGACTGCCAGCTATGGCCCGTACTGATGCGGCAAGGCTGCTCATCTCAGCGAGGATCCCCTCCACCGCCAGCCGCTAGCGCTCCACCACATGCCGCATTTGATGTGCCTCGTGCCACTGCCAGCACTGCTCACACAGGACTGCACCCAATGCCAGCTGTATGCCTGTGGGGGAGACACATTGTATGCTCTGAGACATGGTTTGCACCTGCCCACATGCCACATCATATACAAACAGTAGGACACTCACCCTGTGCATCAACATGCGCCGCTTCCGAGTGCACCCGCATCTCTCCTATCACATCTTCCAGGGCAGACCACACGTCCCATGTGGCATGACCCGGTGCAGCAGGCTCCACCACTCAGATGGCTGCAGCGGCTGATGGTGTGCTGTGTTCGGCCAGCCCCTGGCAAGGCCCACCGTCATCCACCAGAGGTGGTGCTGGTCCCCCACCTTCCCCTGTGCCACAGCTGCCCCTCCTGTTGCCCCCGCTGCAGGCCCCACATCATCCAGGGACCATGGCCCAGGGTCTGGGAGCTCCACCCCTCCTCTTCCATGGCATGTATGTCACCTGTGGGGGAACAGGGTACACAGCTCAAGTGAGGCATGTCTGGCTGCCCCTGTCACATCCTAAACCTACAGACTGTGTGAGACGCAGGGCACCTTGGTCAGTGTGGGGGAACAAAGGCTGTGACATGTGGCCAGGGACATTACCGGTGCAGGGATGTATATGGTACCATCTTATGTCCATGTCCCAGGTGCCTGCGGTGGGTCACCGGTGCCTGTATGTGCATGCAGCTGGGAACACCCCACATGGCCAGGTGTGACTGTTGGGGTGAGGCTGGGGTGCTGTGCCGCTGTAGCCAGGGACAGGTGTGCCCTGTGGCAGCGGGGATATGCGTGCATGGGTGTATGGCTCGGGGTGGGGTGGGGCCCTGGTGGTGCGACTGGCAGTGGGCTGTGGGTGTCTGTGTGGAGCAGGCACATGTGTGGGTGTGTGCTGCACGAGTCTGTGTTGGGGCCCCTATGCTCCCCACCCATGCTGCCCCTTGCATATTGGTGTCTCCTGTGTCTGGCATCCTACGCTACCATAGCCATGCCCCCCCCCAATGCCACCACATGCAGCCACCCACCCCATGACTCCCCATTGCCACATGCGTCCCTGCACCCAGCACCTATGGCACAAACAGGCGCGGTCCACCTCTGTCTCCCCCACGTACCGACCTGTGTGGCCTTGCTGTCCTGACCAGCCCTGCACTATGTCCCCACATCACATTGTCACCCAACGCTGCTACCATGGGCCTGTCACCCCCGCCCCTGCACCCTCACACCATGCCATGCCCACCCACATTCACCATCACCACATCCACCTACATTCTGTCCCCTGCGCTATCAGCAGCACCTGTACCACCCCACTCACTGCCCCTGTGTTAGTCCCCTCCCCTCGATCTATGGCAGCCATGCCCTGCTTCTGCTGTTCTGACCCCTCTCTGCCCACCACCCTGCCCCCCCTGCACCCTCTGCACCCTCTCTCAGCTGGAGCTGTCACCCCCGGCACCTGCCCCCATGGACCACTGTCACTCCCTGGGAAGGTATCAGCACACAACGCGTCTGATGCACGTCCATTGCTCCTACCCACCCCTCAACTCAGGCGCTTTCCAGTGCCATGTGGGGTGCACGCTCTGCTCCTCCTGCCCCAGCTGCCAGACATGATCCCCCCATCTTTGCTGGTCTGCCCCGGCGTGCGCTGCCTGACACCTGCCGACCCCCTGACAGGACAGCACCTAGTTCTGCGCTCTGTCATGGGGTCCCTGCGTTCACCCACGTGCCTTGTCCCTCTGGCTGGGGTGGTGGTGTCGGACCCTGGCACCCCCCTGCATGCCAGGCTGGCCCCCCCTTCCTACCCAGTCCCACCATCTCCCCCATTGGCTGGTCCATTGATCCATCATCCCCCTCTGCCCCCTCCCCTGCTGGCTGGCCACTGTTGGGTACATCCTTGTTTCCCTGTTCTCAGTTCGGCGTATGGCTCTGTACTGTCCTCAGTGGCCCCTCATCCTATGCAATGCTACCTCTTTGTGTGTACCTGTCGCTGCACTCCCACTGCTATGCCATCCCCAGTAGTTGTACCCCATGGATTTGTTCATGGTCTGCTCGCTTCACCCTGTGTACACAGTCCCTTGGTGCACTACTCCTCCCTTTGTATGCAGTGGTGGTCTGTGCATCTCGCAGGGGTATTCTTGGCACAGGGCCATGCATGGCAGGTGGTAGCACACTGTATGCACCCCTGTCTGTGGTTCGGCAGGCTGCCAGCCCATGAATGGGTGGGTGGGGAACCTGGACCTGGCATGCACCTTTGCAGGGCCCTGCTGGGATTGGCAGGTGCCCTGGGATGGTGCTGCATGGTGACCGGTGGTGTGTCAGGGCCACATGGTGTGGGGCTGGGGACATGGTGTGAGGAGGGGAGTGTGTGGGTGAGATGGTGTCCCCCATTGGGCCAGTTTTTGGCCATCTGCATGTGGGGACTGTGGGTGGTGGGTTACACTGTGCATGACTGAAAGGGGGCTATGGTCCAGGGGCATTGTGGGGATGGTGCACCAGGCGTGAGTTACGCCATATGTTGCATGGGACTGGCTGAGGACATGCATCTC